>JADMNI010000002.1:5528666-6142963 GCA_016097105.2 Sporothrix variecibatus | reverse complement strand
AACACTAACACTAACACTAACACTAACACTAACACTAACACTAACACTAACACTAACACTAACACTAACACTAACACTAACACTAACACTAACACTAACACTAACACTAACACTAACACTAACACTAACACTAACATAACATAACATAACATAACACTAACATTAAGTTTGCTGGGATTGGACCAATCAACGCTCCGTTTAAATACCAACCGATATTTAACCAACGACAAAAGAATACTATAATCTAATTAGCTCAATACCCCACGTTAGTTAAAAAACGTCCTTAGAATGCCGACTCAGTAAGCCGGATCGAATATCTAATCAAGATCCGTGCCAGCACGTAAGTAAGCTAGATCGGATTTCTAATCAGGATCCGTACCAGCACGTAAGTAAGCTAGATCGGATTTCTAATCAAAATCCGTGGGCGAGCCTAGTCCGATGTTTATATAAAATCCGTAAGCGGGCACATAAGCGAGCCTAATCGGATATTCGATCGAAATAAAACCCCGTAAAATACGTAAAACGAACACTAAGGGCCCAGTAACAAATCGGCATAGCGTACGTCGTCTTACACTACCCTAAGTTGCCTCAATAGGTTAGGTTTACTGGGATTGGACCAATCAGCGCTCCGTTTGAATACCAACCGATATTTAACCAACGACAAAAGAATACTGTAATCTAATTAGCTTAATACCCCACGTTAGTTAAGAAACGTCCTTAGAATGCCGACTCAGTGACGACAGGAGTAATACACTATAACTAGTTAAGAAAACTACTCGGGGAGTGCCGGCCTTTACGGCCCTGCAGGTCCAATAATTTACTTAGGAGCTCGCTCGGGGAGTGTCGGCTGGTGCGGCCCACAGTTCTAATTTTCGGCACTCGACCCTCATCTAAAGTATCCTATCATTCCGCAGCCGGAGATAGGATTCAAGCAAAATCAAGTCGAGCACTTGTCTAGGAAGCGTGGATTCTGTAACTCCGAAAGCAGATCATCATTAGTGCTGAAACATATTAGTCAATTGTCTTAATTTCAAGTTTCGTACTGGACTTCTGTTCTTTACGCTATGGATTCAGGGTATATCTGAACGTACCTCTATCCGTTCCTGTCCAGAGTAAAATCATCGTCGCTTTCATACGTCCAGCAGCCTCCTACTGCCTTTCCCACCAACCACTATGTCTTCCGAGCTTCCAGTCTTGCGATGGGGTATTATTGCCACAGGCCTCATCTCTTCGTGGTTTGTCAAAGACCTGGCTCTTAGCCGTCCAGACGCCAAAGCAAAGCACATTATCCAAGCAATCGGCTCGTCATCGTCAGAGAAAGGCAAGGCGTTTGCGGAGAAACACCTCCCTGGTCTTCAACCCACGATCTATGCCAGCTACGAGCAGGTGTATAACGACGCAAATGTGGACATCGTGTACATCGGCACACCACACGCCTTCCACAAACAGAACTGTCTTGACGCCATTCGGGCGGGCAAGCATGTCTTGTGCGAGAAGCCATTTACGCTTAACGCGAAGGATGCCAAGGAAGTGTTCGACGCCGCGAAGACAAAGAACGTCTTCATCATGGAGGCTATGTGGACACGCTTCCGGCCGCTGACGTTGGCACTGTGGAAAATGATCCACGAGGACAAGGCCATTGGAGACGTGCGCCGTGTCCTCTGCGACTTTGGCCTACATCAGGACATTGCGGCTCTCGGACCCGAGTCAAGGCTCAAGAACCCTGCCCTGGGCGCGGGGAGTCTGCTTGACATCGGCATTTACTCCTTGACATGGGGGCTCTTGACGCTGGATGCAGGGACAGGAACGACGGCACAGAATCCAAAGATTCTGGCTGCTCAGAGCCTTGAGAGCGGCGTCGACCTGGCTTCAACTATGATTCTGCTTTACCCGAATGGAGCACAGGGCATCTTGACGTCTGCAACATACGCGAAAAGTCCCAAGCCATTTTGTAGGATTGAAGGAAGCAAGGGCGTCATTACGGTTGAAGGGCCGGCAGCATCAATGCCGACAAGCTTCACAGTTGAGCCCAAGGAGGGCGAAGTACAAACGCACGACTTCAGCGCTCCAGGCATGGGATTTTACTACGAGGCCGACGCGGTGGCGCTGAGCATTACCGCCAGCAAGACTGAGGATGACATTATGCCGTGGGCGGAGACAACCCGGGTTCTCGAGTTGTTGGACGAAGTGAGGAAGCAGGGCGGGGTAAAATTCCCACACGAGAACTAGGACTATTATGTATTAGTGTACTCCGTATCCAGTACGGACTTGACAATGACCAGAACTGGAAACTAAATCATAAATACCGATTCTCCCCGTACTTAACCCCAGTTCAGCCCAACTTCCATTTCTAGTTTCCAAATCTGACCTACCCGCCATTGTGATTTGACACCTTCTCCGCCCTTGGAGTCATACTCGATTCTCGACAGACCATTTGGTTTTGACGGAATGCTCCCCATGGAAGGGGCCAGCCAACCGAACGAAGCCCCTACTCTCGGCAATAGAAGGTCAGGGACGTCAGCGCCAGCCTCGTATCGGAGAAGACGCTCGGTTGTGGCTTGCCAGCCGTGCCGGCGTCGGAAGACAAAATGTGACAACGTGCGTCCGGTTTGTGGTTTCTGCCAAGCCAATAGTGGGCTGTGCGTTTGGCCAGATACTGCGCAAGATTATTCATCGTTCGTCTCGCTGCCGTTTGTCGCGATGTGGTTGGTTTGATGTACTGCTGACAACCGTGACATTAGCTTTGATCCTCCAAGCATTACGATATTACAACGGATTAACCATGCAATTTTTCTCCTCGAGGGCCTTCATACTGGTCCGGCTTCGACCTTCAGCAACTTCCAGGCTCCAAATACCCTTACTCAAGGGTCGTTGTTAGTCTCATCCGACCAGTCTCACGTGCCATCGGATTATTCAATGGGAGAGCCCATGCCCGATGACACACCTGTGCCATCACCAGAGAGTGACCTTCTGAAAGCTCTAGATGCCCCAGAGTTCTGTGCATCCATTACCAACTGCGAAGGGATCCTGAAATGGCCGGTCTTTCAAGGATATGTACCCGCAGTGGAGTCGTTTGTGCTCCAATGTGATGACCCATCCACCCCGGAGAGAAGGGGGATCCCGGCGCCTCTCAGTAGCGGAATCCAAGACGACGATGTTATTCCCCTGTCCAAGAGATTTCTAGCTTACGTCCACGTGAAAAATCCCATTCTCGACGTTGCGCACTTCAGGTCTCAGGTTAGAGAGGTAGCCGAGAATGGTCCAAGATGGGATGGCGACTCATGTCTGGTGGTATGTTCCCGTTGTCACTGTATAACGGAATTGGCTTTCCTCTATCTGACGTCTCTAGCTCATCGCATGTGCTCTCGCTTGTGTTGCCTTGCCTTTTCAACGGGCAGACCCCCTCGGTTCAACGCCAGAATCTACCGTCTCTACAGGCTCTGCTTTTGTGGATCGAGAGACAGCTGAGTCATACTACCTCGCCGCCCGGAAGCGCCTCGGTCTCTTGAAACCGTCTTTGCTCCATATTCAATGCCTTTTCCTCTGTGCCGTTTTTGAGATGTACTCAATGAGAGTGCTTGATGCCTGGTTTTATTTCAATCAAGCCTCTATACAGTTCCAGAGTTTGTTGTGGACTCGAAGGCAAAGGGGATCCCTACTTCATGTTTCGACCGAGATTCGGAGGCTCGAGCAGCGCTTGTATTGGTCATGCATGAAATCCGAGATGTAAGACCTACCACATACCCATCCAATGTTTCTCACATATTATTTCTAATGCACATGTGAAGGGAGCTGCGATGCGAAATACCACTCCCACCAAGCGGCATTATGCATGTGGACTATCCAGATATGCTTCCCTCCCCTCCTGCGGAACTCACATCGCCAGCAAGTCTTCAGCAAGCAAGCAGAGACATTTTAAATACCGGTGTAGAGCCAGAGGAGGAGAGAAGCTGGTTTTACTACCTTACTGAGATCTCGTTTCGTCGGATGATGAACCGCGCAGTTGCAGTTTTGGGCCCCTATTTGTTGGACGATAGACATCAGAACCGTCCATCTGATGATAAGGAGATGATGAAGCAGTTTGAACCCTTCCAGGAGCAAATAGCCGTCTGGTAAGAGTCTCTCATTCCTGAATTTTGGAAATCACAGGAGTAAACTCTGACATGACACAATTAAAAACCAGGGCATCCCATATCCCACCGCAACTTCGTTCTGCCAGTGATCATGAAGCGCACAGTAACGAGCTTATTCATTATGTGGAACAGCGAGAGCTGCAGTTCCGCGAATGGATCCATCGCCCTTTCGTCCACTTTATCATCCATCACCCCCAACAGACCCTCTTTTCTCTCAGTTCCTGCCGTTGGCAAATGTGTGTCTCGAGCTCTGCATCGATCGCCTACTCAGATTGAACCCGAACCATCGGCATCATGGCACGTGGTCCGTTTGCCGAATGGCAGTTACAGATTCGCTCCTTCTACTCGCTGCCGCCCGCAGCCGCAACATACGGCCTCCAAATCGGTGGAAAGAAGCTTTGGACGTGGCCATGTACGCCTTAAGGAGATGGTCACCGGAGGCACCTGATTTGCAGTGGGCTACATTGGTGTTGGAAACTGTGATTCACGACACGTGTGGCCCTGATGGGCCAACTGAAGAGATTTAGAGTTCCAAGACTTGAATCACAATCATTTTTTTAGGGCGGGGCTGCGTACCTATGAAGTAGTGCAGTTCATGCTCAATCTATGTATCCATCTAGACACGCACTGTTTATTCCTCCTGAAACCTAGGGTGTAGTGTCGTATAGACAATTTCCTCTATCTTCATCTCCATCATCACAGTCATCGTTTTGACGATATTTTGATACTTCGGGTCGTTGTAGATATTCAAAAGCTCCAGAGGGTCTTTCTGGCAATCGAAAAGCTCCCGTTCCGGCTCTGTGCCGCCACTATTGGCGCCCTCAATGCCGAGGTCGTCATTGTACCAGTAGATCAACTTGTACCGCTAGTCACGCACGCCATAATGCGCATATGCATTGTGGCACGCGTCATTGTGCATCCAGTACCGGTGGTATGCTACTTGCTGCCAGTTCTCTGTTGTTTGTCCGAGCAGCAGCTGTCTGAATGATACACCTTGTATGTAACTGGGCACTTTCAATCCCGCGAGGTCGCAAAGTGTCGCTGCAAAATCGACATTGCAGATGATGTCACTGCTGTTGACGGAACCGGCCTTGATTTCCTTTGGATACCGGATGAGGAAAGGAATCTGAAAGCTCTCCTCGTACATGAAGCACTTGTCGCACCATCCATGTTCGCCGAGGAAAAAGCCTTGGTCTGAAGTATACACGACGACGGTGTTTTCCGCGATGCCTTCGTTGTTTAGCCAGTCGAGCATTCGACCGACGTTATCGTCGACACTCTATACCGTCCGTAGGTAGCGCTGCATGTAGCGCTGGAACTTGAATTCTGCCAGTTCCTCTTGCGATTTAAAGGTGAACGCCGTCCCATCAGCAACACCCCGCAGTACAAGTTTCGACATGTCGTTCGGATGAGGCACCTTGCGATATGGGTATGAAAATTTGAGGTCAAAGAGTTTCGGGCCCGCCGCTTCAGTGCCGCCCTCGGGCTGTACGAGGCCCAGATCAAAATACGTCAAGTCGTCAGCAACCCGCATCTTGACGTTAGCAGCTGCTTTTGCGCGGTTCTTGTAGTCGTCTGTAAATGTGTCCGGGATCCGTATCTTGTCCGTGTACAAATGGTCATGCTTGGGATCGCTTTCCCAGGAGCGATGGGGCGCCTTGTGGTGCGTCATGAGAAAGAAGGGTCGGGTCTTGTCCCTGTTCTTCATGAACTCAATACTCTTGTCTGTGATGATGTCCGTGATGTATCCAGGTACGCGCTTCATGCTGGGCTCGCCCTTGTTAACGAAATGCGGATCCCAGTACTCGCCCTGGCCAGGCACCACGCTGAAGTGGTCAAAGCCCGTCGGCTCATGCGCGGGGCCTTCGCCGAGATGCCACTTGCCGACAATGCACGTCTAGTAGTTACCATGGACTTGCAGCTGCTTTGGGGATGCGGTTGTTGATTTTAGAGTTGAGCGTCATGACGTTGTTGACGTGGTTGTGTGTACCTGTCAGGATGGCGGCGCGAGAAGGAGTATACAGTGAGTTTGTTATATAGTAGTGATGGAAGATCTGACCTTCTTTGGCTATCCGGTTAATGTTGGGTGTCGAATTCATGCCATGGCCGTATGCCGAAATAGCTTTAGCCGAATAGTCATCGGCCATAATAAAGACGATGTTGGGAGCTTTGGGAGTTGCCATTGTTCTGAATTATGGCTGTGATGGACGCGAAGTTGTTTTCTGTAGGGGTCGAGAAATGTTGACTTTTGAGATGAATGAGGATAGGCGAGGCACGGGTTTCGTATAAGAGAATGAAGATTATCAACTTGTCTTCCTTGTAAGCATCATGACCGATTTTAAATATACCGCGGCGCCGATATACGGAGGGTTACAAGGGGTCGCTGCCAGCCTCGACTGATCGGCCCCCGGACTACCGACTACCGACGCGGAGCCTTCAGTCGCCAGAGACATATTATTCCCGCCCGAGTCGAAGGATGAATGCCTGGGAGAGCTAGCCAGTAGCCTTGAAATAAAAACTGTAACCACACACTTTCCACCGACACTCCGCGAGTACTTGTAAGCTAGGTCGCGGAGTATCGGTACGCTAGTCATTGGGGAACCACAACGAGCAGAAGTGGATTCTAGGGCACTGTTGGCAATAATCTGTCTAGATACTTACCGGTCCATGTTTTAGGATTGGTTTTAGGATTAGGAATTGAATTTTCCCGTTTAATGACAAATGCACGGGTGTCGGGGGAATGCACAGCCAAACTGGGGGCCGGAGTGGCGGCATAGGGTAATACGGTGTAGCATGTTGGCCTGCCAGAGATATGTTTACATCACGGCTTTATAGCCACCTGCCTCCTTCTTAAGACTAGAGAGACACGACAGGCACAACGGGAACTATCAAATTGTTGGCAAGATACCAGCTGGAGAATGTACTTTAGGAAGCCAGGTTGGGGCTGCATTGTGTTTTGTTGACCATACTCCTAGTGGTCCAAAGACGAGCGCGGCAGATCCAAGGAAAGACGTTGAGTTGTTTGATATGATTCTTAGGGCAAGTGCAATCACAGGGCTCGAATAGATCAAACTAGACATACATATACACAAAGTCAGCGATAATATGATGATACCATAGATACTTCGAGATTTCGCATAAGCATGACTTCCGTTGGGTTTGTATGGAATTGACACCTTCTGAGTGTAAATTGGTTTTAAGCTTCATCTTAGCTCTTTTGATGCATGTTTTAGGAGTAGACTTATTTTGTGATCCATTGCAAAGACTGAAACCACTGAATCTTTAGGGTCTACATCAATATTAATGGTGCAGATGAAATTGATCGTGAGGGCGTGGGGGTTACCGGCTTCTCCTAAATAGTGGAGATATTGAAGGAACCATCTACTCCGTAGTGATATTCCAAATAAGTCCCAGCACAGGCAATCTAATATTAAAAGATGTAACGCAAGGCATTGTATTAAAAGTAGAGGAAACCGTCCATTGTTCTACGTACTACAATGTGTAGACTATCTGCTTTTCGATCTCAACTGAAGCAACCTGCGAAATATCGGCACACGAGAATCCGAGCGAGAACTGGTATGTCCCATGCTGAACAACCCATCTCTGCCCTTCTGTGTCAAAGTAAGAAAGGTCTCTTGTCGAAACTGGTAGCTCAACTGTTTGCTTCTCTCCAGGCTGCAGCCGAACTTTGCGATACGCAACCAGAGACTTGATCGGGTTCTCTTGCGACCTCATTGAATTTCCAGCATATGCCTGGATGACGGTACCACCAACCAAGCCGCCAGTATTGGATAAACTAACCTTGATTGTATAGGCGTTATCCGACTGCTTGCTCACCCGGAGATCAGAGAGATGGAAAGAAGTGTAGGACAACCCATGGCCGAATGGAAAGTTGACTTTGTCGCGCGTCAGGCGATCGAAATGTCTATATCCCACGAAGACACCCTCGGCATAGTGTACTTTCAACTGCCCGTCGACATAGTCACCGGGAAAGTTCCCGTGTGCTGGGGCATCTTCAATGCTCTTGGGGAAGGTGACAGGGAGATGGCCTTCCGGATTGATTGCGCCCGTTAAAATGTCAGCGATGGCATTGCCACACTCCTGGCCAGGAAACCATGCCTGCACGAGGGCAGCCACTTGTTCCAGCCAAGGCATGGCCACCGCGACGCCGGTGGAATTGACGACAACAGTGTTGGGATTCGCGCCTGCTACTGCCGCCACCAGGGCATCCTGGCTGCCATTGCGAGGCAAGTGGAACGAAGCCTGGTCAAGGCCCTCGGTCTCCCACTGGGAATCATGGCCCGTAAAGACGATGGCGATGTCGGCGTTCGCGGCGACACGCGACGCCTCGCCCAGAAGATCGGCGTCGTGGTCAGACTCGAGAGCGAACCCGAGGCGCACCCCGCTGCGACCTTCGAGTATGTGTAGACTAATATTGGCAGCCGGTTCGGTCCGGATCCGGATGCGGTACGTCTTGTTGGCCGTGAAGTCGTACTGCACTTCTTCCTCCGATGCGGCCTGGAACAGCGCGCCCATCGGGTCGCGGCAGTTGCCTTCCTGCTGGTACACGGGCTGATCATCGACAAAGAGCTGTGTGGCGCCGAGGCCCGAGCATGCCAGGTAGTGGCTGCCGCTCTCATCCGGTACGAAATCTCCAACAATCTCAAGGATCTTGTGGAGCGACTCCTGGGAGCCGAGAGGCATGTATGTAGAATTCTCGCATCCGTGGACCGACAAGACTGGCGTGGGTTCATTGGGATCGTACCACAACCGAGTAAAACCCGGCTGGCCGTCGAGACCAACGATAGTCCCGCATTTGTTGTCTTTGCCCATGGATGGCAGCAAGCGTTCCCTATGAGCTCCCTTTGCGTAGACGAAATCGACGCTGTCGCCGAGCGCCGTATGCAGCGCATCCCAAGGCGTTATCTTGTAGTGCGCGTTGACGCTCGCGCTGCCACCGCCGTGCGCGAGCGCATCTCGAGCGAAACCGATCAAGGCGATCTTTTTCCCCCCAACCTTATCTTTGGAGAGCGGCAGGATCTGCTTCTCGTTCTTCAGCAGCACCATGCCCTTCGCTCCCGCCTCGCGAATCAAAGCTCGGTGCTCGGGCAGGTCGATGGCACGCTCAGCAGTACTTGACGCAGACTGCCTCTCGAACGCACCTAGCTTCGCGTTGAGCTCGAGCACTGTCCGCGCACGCTCGTTGATAGTCTCTTCGGACACCTCGCCGCCCTTGATAGCCGCAAGAACCTTGGGAACTGTGCGCATTCCTGCGGGGCCAGGCATCTCAAGGTCAAGCCCAGCGTTGAGTGACCCGGCGACCGAGTTGGTACCGCCCCAGTCGCTGACGACCAGCCCATTCCATCCCCAGTCGCTACGGAGGACCTTGGTGAGCAGCCACTCGTTGCTGTCGCAGTGCACTCCGTTCACAATATTATAACCCGTCATGACGGCCCACGGCTTGGCCTCCTTGATGGCGATCTCGAACGCCCGCAGGTAAATCTCCCGTAGGGCCCGCTCGCTGATGGTCTCGTCAATAGTCATACGATCCGTCTCTTGTTCGTTGGCGACAAAATGCTTGATTGTTGCGGCCACGCCTTGGCTTTGCACGCCCTGGATCATATGTGACGCAAGAGTGCCGGTGAGAAACGGATCTTCGCTGTAGCTTTCAAAATTGCGGCCGCCAAGCGGGTGCCGGTGGATGCAAACGGTCGGCGCCAAGAGCCAACTTGCTCCCTTGGTGCGTGCCTCTTGGGCCAGGGCGGTTCCGATGCGACGCGCCAGGTCTGTATCAAAGGTGGCTGCGATGCTACTTGCTGCCGGGAAGCAAGCAGCATGTGTGTTGCCATCAGAACCTCGGGTTCCATTGGGTCCATCGGTGGCCTTCAGGCGGGATTGAGTGAGGAGTTAGTCCATGATCGACTTGTTCTGTAAACAGTGCAGCAAGAGAACTGACCTTGACAGACGGCACCCCCTTCGCCGGGATTGCAACTGTTTCCCAGAAATTGGCACCCGCAAGAAGCGTAATCTAAATGACGCACCGCCTGTTAGCCTTGCTTCCTCTTTCACAATATCTAACCATCCGGTCGGTCTCTCACCTTCTCCTGTAACGTCAGGGACTGTAGCACAGCATCAATGTCTACTTTGGAAGCCATTTTCGACGTTCGAGTTCATGAGCTGGCAAGGAATTCGATAGACTGCGGACATGATCTAGCTACAAAGATAGTAAGCGAGATCTGTCGATTTCGATGCCGAGTGGGTGCGTTAAGTATCTTTCTGCTCGCAGTCTCTATTGATCGTAGGTTGCAGCACTCGACTTAGGTTATGTTGACGCCGATGTCTTGGATCACGGCAAATGTCCGGCTGATATCCGGCAGACAGTCGGACATATCTCTATTGTTGGCTGGTGTCAGTAAGTCCGACGTCGGGATTAGATATCTCGACAATGAATGAATCCAAGGCCCGCCCAAGTGATTCGCGAAAAACACGCTATTGCATTTGCCAAAACGACCCTTCTCCCCGACTTGACAAGTTGAGGGGTCATGTAGAAACAAGGTGCTCTGTTGGTATGAATTTTTGGCGTGGAAGTTTTGTATGTGTTTACGGAGTACATTGTATTGTATTGCGGTCTCCTTTATTTTAACCAATAAGAACTAGCGAAATTTACGACTACTTGGGCAAGCGCTCGGGGAGAGCCGGTGTTTACGAAGGACCACGAGGCCGTAACCTTTGTTGGGCCCCCTAGGGCCGTTAAGACAGGCAGAAGGGAACTGCAAGGGACCTGGCGGACGTATCACGCCTGAAGAAGAAGAGAGGCCAAGGAAGCGATCCACGTCCGCGATTCCCCGCCTCCATCGTCACAAACTCGATGGAGTCATGATACAAAGCGGAGAAAATAATTAAAAATCGATAACTAGCACTAACATTACACTTAGTTACTTGGAAGCAAAGATTGCGTAGCAGAAAGACACATACAATGTATATAATGGACAGGATTGCCTAAACGCACCTCAAAGAAACAGCAACAGAAGAAAAAACACAGGAAGAAGATCAACGAATGTGTTTTCATGCTCGCACGCAAATCGCCATCCACCTGACCTATTTCCAGACAAATTGTCTCCGAGTCGCAAATATGACTACCTCACCAAGACGGATCCTTAATGTCGGCATCATCGGCTGCGGCGAGGTCGCTCAGGTCGTGCACATTCCCACGCTCTCCTACATGTCGAACTGGTTCCGCATTACCTATCTCTGCGACGTTTCTGCCCAAGCATTAAAACACTGCGCAGACAAGGTGCCTAACCACGTGCCTCGGACGACGCGAGACCCGGCCGAGCTGTGCGCCTCGAAAGACGTGGACGTCGTGCTTGTTGTCAACTCTGATGAGTACCACGCTGCTCATGCCATCCTCGCGCTGCAGCATGACAAGTACGTTCTCGTGGAGAAGCCACTTGCATTAACAAAGCGCGGCATCGCTGCCATTATGGAGGCCGAGCGCACCAGCAAGGGCAAAGTTATGGTCGGCTACATGCGGCGGTACGCGGCGCCCTTTGAGGATGCCGTCAAGGAGATTGGCGGGCTGGACAATATCCTCTATGCGCGTGTGCGAGGTGAATATTTTCTTTTTACCTTTGTTATTCCTATTCCTGTCAATTCTCTTTTCCCTAAGTGCTAATAAGTAGACATCCTCGGCCCTAATGCGCACTTCGTCGGGCAATCGGGGACGTTCCCAGCAAAGTTCTCCGACTTTACGCCTGAAGACGCCGAGGATAAGCAAGCAAGAGCCACGGAGATGGTTAAGACGGCCTTGGAGACAGAGTGCGGAGTACCCGTAACGCCCCAATCAACACGGATGTGGCGTGTACTCGGCGGTCTCGGCTCACATGACCTGTCCGTGATGCGAGAAGCTCTGGGAATGCCTCAGAAGGTTGTCGGCTCGGCGCCGAATTTCCCTTTTTGGAAGTATGTCTTTTCTATCATCTTTGCAACATGTACAGACCGTTAACCGACTTTCAGCGTGCTCTTTAAATACCCATCCTTTACGGTCTCCTACGAGTCTGGATTAGACAACGTTCCCCGTTTTGACGCCCATATCGAGGTGTACGGCAACAACAAAACAGTGCGCGTGCAATACGACACGCCGTATGTCAAAGGCCTCCCCGTCACCATGCATATTACGGAGAATGTCGACGGCACCTACCGTGAGACGACAGTTCGAAAATCGTACGAGGACGCGTAC
Organism: Sporothrix variecibatus; assembly: GCA_016097105.2. NCBI lineage: Eukaryota > Fungi > Ascomycota > Sordariomycetes > Ophiostomatales > Ophiostomataceae > Sporothrix > Sporothrix variecibatus. Next base: position 6,130,591 of record JADMNI010000002.1, on the reverse strand, counting down.
ACATTAGAGATGAAGAGCCTGTGGGCTTTGGTGGCGGAGGGTAAGCCAGTAAAGACGACGCCGGAGGATGCACTGAAGGACTTCGAGATATTCGACATGATTATGAAGCACGGCTTCGGGGCATAGGAAGATGTGCGTGTCTTGTTGGCATTGTACGAAGAGATAGAATAAGACGTTCATATTAGAGCACGCAATTACAAACACGATATATTATTGCATTGTTGCCTTCTTTTTTTTTTTTTTTTTTTTTTTCAAAACGGCCGTATTCCTCAAATTTAGACAATCAATCTCTGCATTTAGACAGCTTATTCTCGGGTTTTATCCCTTTTTCCTTAGTGATCGGTAATAATGTCTGAGTCGGCGTCCAATGGAGCAACAGGTCTGTTAATAAATTATGTCTGAAATGAAATGTCACCACGCTTTCCGTTTTAATTGCCACTAGTCAGAGCTAACGAAAAGCTGTCGTATGCAGGTGGACATTCCCGCGGGGAAGTGGACATTGAGGCCGAAGGAATCAACTGGTGGGTCCCAACAAGTTCTTAAAGACCGCGATTCCCCGACCAGTGCTTCCCGATACATCGTCCATTTCATCGTCCGCGTTGGTGAGCACTCTCATACTCACATCCGCTGTTCTCCACCCCCCTTCGACAATAACCACATGCCCATATGGACACGCCAACATTCGGCAGCGGATGCGTATCAATTAACCTAGGTGATGCCATGGATGACCCCGCGACGGCAACTCCTAGCTCCAACACAAGCCCAGAACACGTGGCGAGTCTTGCACATCATGAACACGAGTTTCATTCAGTGGTAGGATCAGAGTTGACACAATCAGTCCAGCCGAGCCCTAAGCGAAAACGACGCGAAGCACTTCCGAGGACGGTAGCCACCTACCCGCGGAAAAGAGCTGTTGCTGCGTGCCACTTGTGCCGGGCAAGGAAAATCAAGTGCAACAATGCACGCCCGTCATGCGGTAGCTGCCTTGCCTCCGCCGCGCAGTGTGTCTACGAAGATGCCCAAGATCAGTCTTCGTCAGTATTCCCACTCCAGAAGAGGAGGCGGGGGAATGGATGAACTAACAACCACAGCCTGGACCCGGCCAGTATTCTCATCTTGGACAAGTTAAACCAAGTCCTCTCTCGACTCGACAACGTGTCTCCAGCAGCTGCTTCGAATTCCCCGGGAAAGTCTCGTGTCGGCGCATCGCCTGGGTTTCCGCCCCTGCAGGACGACGACCGGTCACAGAATCAGCTACGCTTTCCGCAGGCCCGGACTACGGCCGATGCCATTCTAAAGTGGCCCATCTTCGAGAACCGGTATCCGCCCGACTATATCACCGACGCCCTATTCCTCGCTGAAGCGCCTGACGAAGGTTCGGACGCCGATGCTGATGATTGGCCTTCGCCATTGAGCTCCCGCCGGCGGCAAAATTCCAAAATCCGATCCAGGGTCGTCGATGAAGATGCCATTCCGGGCCTGGTGCAGAGGTTTATCGACCTAGTCCACATCAAAAACCCGATCCTAGATGTCGATGTCATCTGGGCATTGACGCGGCGTGTGGTGGACGATGGGTTTGCCTGGAATATGGACTCATGCTTAGTAGTAAGTCTTCGCATCTTAAGCTAATTCTAGCCAAACGCTCACCGTATTTCCCAGCTCATCACTGCCGCGCTTGGCTGTGTGGCCCAGCCTTTTGGGTCGGCAGTCTTCTCAGCCCAGGGTGTCTCATCCCTGGAAGCGCACGCCGATGCCCTGCAACAAGGCGAGGCTTACTACTATATGGCCGCCGGCGACTCGGTTTGTTGGACAGGGGCATCCGCGTCACGCAGTGCCACTTTCTGGTTGGCGTGTACCTTATGTACACTATGCGGCCACTCAGTGCCTGGTCGCAGTTCCGGACCGCATCGGAGTCATACCGCATATACTTGGAATGCAAGGCGCGCTATTTGCACACAGCACAACAACTAGACCCGGATAAGGCCTCGAAACGCCGGCGCATGGAGCAGAGGCTGTACTGGAGCTGCTACAAGTCAGAATGCGAGATGCGCAGCGAGATCAACTTGCCAGACAGCCTGCTGGCCGACTGCGAGTACCCGGACAGTGAGGAATACTTTCTGCACTCTTTATTATCAAACAAGACTGACCAAGTAGTGCACCCTTCGCCGCCCGATGCGCCCAGTCCTGTCCCTGGGGATACAACCGACGAGAACATACCAGCCAGTTGGAACCGCAGCCGACCAGCCTGGCTACATCGACACCACGAGCAGAGCTGGTTCTACTACTTGACAGATATTACACTACGGCGTATAATCAACCGCATCTTGAACATTATGTACGCGGGTGACCATGCCTCGTGGACGGCAGAGGCTATTCCATTCCTTGCCAAGACAGCTGAAGAGTTTGAGCGGCAGCTGGAAGAATGGTACGTTCCCGTTTTCTGTAACGTCTCCAACATTCAGAGTTGACCATATAGGTACGACAACCTTCCCACTCCCATCCAGTCAAAAGACAACGAGGTCCCTACCGAAGAGTTGCCGTATATTGTTCACTCTCGCATCTTAGAGACGAAGTCATGGGTATATCGGCCATTCTTGTACTACGTTATACACAACCCGCTCGATGGTCCGCACCGCGAAATTGCCTTGCCTTATGCCGAGAAAGCGCTGCACCACTGTCTCGACACCAGTGGCAAGGATTTGTTACTGCACCGTCACCACGGCACATTTTATGTTATGCTTAAGACTGTTGGTTGCGCCTTGCTTGTGCTAGGGGCGGTTAAGAGCGGCCGGATACCGATTCCATTGGAGTGGAGAGCATCTTTGCTCTTGATAATAGAGCAGCTTAGGTTTTGGGAGGACGAGTGTCCAAGTGTGGCGCGCGGCCGACATCTTCTGCAAGACTATATGTCGACATTGTGATTTATTTCATGTTGCAGGGCATGTAGGCTTTTATTTAGGTGCATCTTGTTGTACTGGTTGTTGTATGCGAGCTAGATAGAGCATATTCCTTGGTAGAATGCCACTTGCTGCGATGCCTGACTTTGCTGTGACTTGATCTCCGCACTCCTTCCAGGAACGCCTCCCATACAATAAAAGCGAGGAAAATGGCGTCAGTTTTACAACATGACATGGTCAGGCCAGCGCCCTTTTTTTTAACCATCGTAAATTCATTTGACCTCAGCTTTGACGCACCCGTCATCGTCTCCTTTACAACTGGTCTCTTCTTCATCTCATATCCTCATTCGTATCCCATAACTCATCTATTCTCTTTTCTTGGATTTCCAAACAAATCCGTCCTCTCCACCGTCGCATATGCCCCGGAGACCGCGCACTGTTGATTTTGTCTAGGCGATTTGGAGACAGTTAACAGGCGTCGCCGCCATGCCCGGTAGATGTTCTCGTACACCTTTCCCGACTTCGCTGCCGAGACTCCCCCCGACGACCGTCGCTACACTATCGGCTGAGGTGTGCAGGGCCTGGTTGATAAGGCCATTACGAATGCCTCATTTTGCCAGACCTGTTTTAGGAAGAGGTTTGAGAATTCCATGCGCAGAACCAACGTCTTGTTTTGCATAGCAAGCGGTGATTATTGTAGCTTTGCCGGTCTTCCCCGGTACCGAGCATTCTTATTGACTCGATGACTCCTCAAATCTACCAGATTGGAAGGAAAAGGTCCACACTTCTTCTGTTCAATACCAACTCCATTAATTCATCCTCTTTGAGCTGTGCACGGTACTTATTTCCGGATTTCCATCTAGACCCCAACCTTGACATAGATCGTCACGTTTTCTGCTGTGTCGGCATCCCTGATCTACTGGAGGCTCATTTGCGGAACTCAGAGGGCATATGCCACCTTATGGCCTAAGCCTTAAAGCGACAAATGACTTATAGGGGTAAGATAGCTGGATTCATCTTCTATAGCAGAGCTTATTAAGAAACATCTAATAAATGCCTTTAAACACACCTATCGTAAACGGACCTCTATAATTAAAGGGAGGTCTCGGTACGTTTGGAGCCTCATGGCAGTCCCTAGTCCCATCACTAAGCTCATCGTAAGCAAGTCAGTGTATAATTAGTTATCTTCACGGTTTCTTTGATTTTCACTTTGGAAAGCTGTTTTGTTATGGGTACTCGTCGCAATAAGTAGATTTTCGAGACCAACTATACAAACTTGCTCTGCTTAGGAGTGCTGCCATTGCGTATCGTCATCTAGGAACTCGACAACGACAATGCAACCTCATCCCTGGCGATGACGACAGGCCAGAGGACGATATCCGAAACGCGAATCCATGAACCGCGTCAAGGTCTTGGGTAGACGCCTTTTCTAAGGTGTCAGGTAATCGTGCCACGCCCCGGAAGAAGGGTAGGTGCGAGAAACTCGCCCCGGAAGAAGTGGGCGTGGCACGATTACCGATACCTGTAGCCGATGCACAAAAAGTGGCGTTTGCCATATACCCCACTGGCGACTTTGTGGAGTTTAGGGTTTGTGGAGAGTTATTTCCATCGGCACGAGCCCGATACTCCCCGAGAATTTATTCTATAGCCAGACTTTTCGTTCCGCGTCCAGACTTTCTCTAGCTCTCCCCGGACCGCCCGCATACCCCGACCTGCAAGCTTCAGATCATCTGCTCCCCAGAGATGGGGAAGGGAGTGTCACGAAGACTAGCCATTGTGGAAAGTCTAACATATAAAGGGAGCCTGGAATCTCGACAAGGAGTGTTTCATGTGATATCATACTACAAGAAGATTTTTGTCGGGTCCAGTTCTCATACCTTTTATCATCAATTTTTTATTCCCCTCATTAATTTATTTTTCCAACCAAAAAAAAACTCCATCACAATGGTTGCCAAGCTTCAGTCAGAGCTTGGAGGCCGCAGTGCCATTGGTGACAGCCTCGCCCGGTTTTTGCCAGACGATGGAATTCCGTGGTACAAGAAGCGTCATTTGATCATCCTGAACATCTTTACCATTGCGCTGGCCTTGACTTCAGCTGCCAATGGCTATGATGGTACCATGATGAACGGCTTGATGGCTCTGCCCCAATGGGATGATTTTATGAACAACCCCCAAGGCTCATGGCTTGGCTTCATCAACGCCGTCCAGCCTTTGTCCGCCACCGTTGCCTACCCCTTTGTTGCCTACTTTGCCAACCGCTGGGGCCGCAAGAACGGCATCTACATTGGCTACGCTTTCCTTTTCCTCGGTGTCTTCCTGCAGGCCTTTGCCCCGAACCCAGCCGCATTTATTCTCGGTCGTGTCTTCCTCGGCCAGCCTTCTGCCTGGTGGGGTGGCCTCGCTCCCTTGCTCATCACCGAGCTTGCCTACCCAACACACCGTGGCTTCCTGACGGCTCTTTATTTGTGCGGTTGGTACGTCGGCTCTATTGTGGCCGCCTGGGCCACCTACGGCACGCGCAACTACACAAACGACTGGGCCTGGCGCATCCCGTCGATTTTGCAGATTGCAATCCCCGTCGTTGTACTGCCCGTCATACTTTTCGTCAACGAATCCCCTCGCTACCTTGTTGCGAAAGGCCGCATTGCTGAAGCTCGAGCCCTGCTTGTTCGTCTGCACGCTGGCGGCGACGAGTCCTCACCGCTCGTCGCCTTTGAAATGCTGGAGATCGAACGCGCCATCGAGGCTGATAACAGCGCCAAGAATAGCACGTCCTGGATGGACCTCATCAGTACTCCAGGCAACCGCCATCGGGCCTTTATTTCTGTCTCTCTCGGTGTATTTGCTCAGTGGAACGGTGTTGGTGTCGTGTCCTACTACCTGGCCAAGGTGCTCACTACCGTGGGCATTACGTCCGTCACCAACCAAACTCTTATTAGCGCCTGCCTGCAGATCTGGAATCTCGTCATTTCCGTCGGCGGCGCTGCTTGTGTTGATCGAGTGGGTCGCCGGCCCCTGTTCATATATGGCACTATCGGCATGCTCGTCAGCTTTATTCTCATCTCTGGCCTGTCCGGTAGCTTTGCCAACACTGGCAACCACCAAGTAGGCATTGCTGTCGTCCCGTTCCTGTATATCTACTACGGATTCTACGATATTGCATTGTAAGTTGTATCCCGTCATAAAACCGCTTGATTAAAAACTAATCTTTCTAAAGCACACCCCTCGTCGTCTCTTACACAACCGAAATCTGGCCCTACCATCTCCGTGCCCGCGGTACTGCCCTAACGCAACTCTCGACTTATGCTGCTATTTTCTTTAATGTATTCGTCAACCCAATCGCTCTCGGCAGCATTGGTTGGAAATATTACATTGTGTTTGCCTGTATCCTCGTGCTTGTGGTTGCGACGGAATACTTCTGCTACCCGGAGACTAAGGGCCATAGTCTTGAGGAGATGGCAGTTATTTTCGATGGAGAGGGAGCGGCAGTGACAGAGTCGAGTGATATAAATATGATGGAGAAGACGGAAATTGCGCATGAAGAGGGAGAAGGTAAGCAATAAGGCAAACATCAGTTAAGCCTCGGAGATCCTCAACAGAGAAAAACATAGCCATAGCAACCCATATACCACTCTACACAAAACGTCTTTTTCTAGCAAGGTTTCGTTATATATTTCTATCATTCAGTATCTTTGTACAATAAGTTCATATTAATGATCAAAAATAGAGGTATAATTCCAAACGCTGCATTATAAGACTGGTTAAGGAGACGGGTTGCACCCGAAGAGAGACTCGTATATTGTGCTATCACAACAATGAAAGAATTAACCGACGTGACATAGAGCATGCCCTTAACCAAACCATTCCAGGTTTTCAAGTCCTCATCTGGCCTCGTTCTCGGAGGCACGTGAGGTTTAAGCTTGAGGGGCCCCGGACAATCCCATAATAAGCAGCGCATGCTGCAGCCCTCTCCTCGTATCAAAGGTGAATTGCAAGAAAATTGGGGGAAAGGATACACTCTATCTAGGACTAGGTTCTACTAATATGACACGATAAACTCGGGGTGATTGATGCGAGAAGGTGTTCTCTGATGCCAAAATAAGGGAATCAGACGGCGAGATAGCTTTCCACCACGCCACCATCTACCCCGAGAACAAAGATTACGAGCAATGATGCTCTTCCAGAAGACAAGAGAGGAAGCGCAAAAAAAAAACCCAAAGGCCGAGTGTGCTTCGACTTCGACACCATTTAGTAAGAACACTAAAACTCTGTCTAGCGCCGGCTTCAGTTCCAGCCATGCTAAACCGTGCGCGTGGGGTATACGCGACCTGTTTACTGTCGGCTACAAGCGTACGGTAAACACACTGGGTTCCAGGCATGCTGGGGTACTGTGGCCGGTGGCCAAGGCAGTATTCCGGGGCCCACTTTAGTCCATTTCTAAATTTTCACTTTTAGCCGGGGGAAAACACCACGAGATATTCAACATATCGACCCCCGACCATATAATATAGTCAGGGTGGCATCATGCCGTGTGAGGATACGAGGAGTACGTCGGGGTACTTAAAAAGAAAACTTAAAAGACATTGTTGTCGTCTACCCGACTTCTAGTCCGGCCCATCGTCACAAAACCAAGCAAATCTCAAACCACTCCTGCAACTTACATCCTCATTCAACCTTACCCTCCCTCCGTCTTAACTTCATTTTTATTTCTTTTCGCATTCCAACCTCTACAACTATAGAGACAGAAATCAAGCATATAGAGAGTTCTCCAGGTGTAAACGTCGCCACGGATAGCGAGCTCCATGGCCGCGCTATCCAGCAACAGGAGCACAACCGCACCTACTGGCAGACACCTCGCAAGGATCCAAAGCTCCTGTTCTGGATCGGCGTTATACTATGGACGCTTATTGTTCGAGGATTCGAAAACTAGTCGTCTAGCTCTCTACTTAATATTACGGAGCTTAAACGCCGTTTCGGTGAGCTTAACACTGACGGTAGTTACTTTATTTCGACCTCGTGGTAATCTGCTCTTAGTGGTAGTTTAAATATTATTGTTATTATCGGCGCCGTTGCTGCTTCTTATATGACCGATAAAGTCGGTACTAAGCCTGTTATCCTTGCCGCCGCTGCGCCTAATATTTATTCTACCGGTATCGAGTTCGTTATAACTACGATCGGAGACTTCTTCGCCGGAAAGTCGAATAAGACCCCCTCCCTAGCCTAATCACCTAGTAAAGACTCTTTCCCTTAGAAAGTGCCATTATAATAACGAGGTTTTCTTTCTCGTAAACTTTTAATAAATTCTACCGTTTTATATTTATTATTAAGTATACGGAACACCGGGGGTTTCGTCAGGCAAAGCACGGTAAATCACAGGCAGATTATTACAAAGGCACTTCCCAAGAATAGGTCAGAGTCTCTGCTAGGTGATCAAGTTAAGGGAGGGGGTCTTGTTCTTATAAAACAGTGATAAGGTGTAATAGTTAAACAATACTCAACACGTGTAAGTGGTACTGTTACAAAGGCACTTCCCAAGGGGTAAGAGTCTCTGCTAGGTAATCAGGCTAGGGAGGGGTTCTTGTTCTGGTAAAACAGTGAGAAGGTGTAACGGCTAAACAATAGTTAACACGTCTAATAAGGTAGTGGGAGCGTGGTGATTGTATGCAATGAGGGCATAAGTGTTACGAACACGGCCCCCACGGGCCTGACCAGCAGGCCAGGACAACACAGCCGACCCCTCAACGGATCGGAGGATCGTTAGTGCGAACAAAAAGCGGAGCACGTGTGGCTAGAAGAAGCCACACCCAGAGGACTAATACGGAACAAAAGGGAATCAACAAAGACTGACCAATCAGAGACAAGGAAGGAAAGATCATAGGGAATATGATCTTGGGAATGATCCGCGAATGAACTAAGCCCAGGGATCATACGAGGCATGATCTTGAGAATGATTCACGAATGATCATGACTAGATATATAAGACTGAGGCTTCCTCCCAGTAACCTAGATAGAAGACTTAGTCGCTACCGATTGTCTAAAATATAAACCTATATGAACTTATATTCCTGTGCCCTCATTGCATACAATCACACACTTACCCTAACCCGCTCAGACGTTTTGACTATTGTTCAGCCGTTACACCTTCTCACTGTTTTACCAGAACAAGGACCCCTCCCTAGCCTGATCACCTAGCAGAGACTCTTACCCCTTGGGAAGTGCCTTTGTAACACTTACTCACTAATATATATACCTTTCGTACTTCTCTCTTCTTTTAATCGGAACTACTTAATTTTTTTTTTTCTTACTATCTTTCTAATTTCCTTTAAAATCCTTTACTTCTCTCTTTTTCTTTATCTTATCGCTCCTTCGGATTAACCCCTTTTTCCGTACGTCCTCTCTCATCCACCACTAAAGGAGTCAGACTCCCGATCGGGAGTCCTCAACATCCCCCCTTTTCTACACAAACAAACTAAAAAAAAAGAAAAGAAAGAAAAAGAGAAACAAAGAAAAGGGGAACAACCGGTTGTGGCACCCCACCCCGACTCAGTACGACGTCTTTTACAGGTTTTATACCTCATCCGATTTAAATAAATTAGATAAGACTGTCCGATTTAATTTGTGGGTCCATTTAAATCCGATAAGTCCACTCTGTTACCCAAAAAAATTCTAATCCGGTTTATCTTGACTGTTAGTGTTAAGTATTATTTAACCGTTATACCTTCTCATTGTTTTATAAGAACAAGACCCTCCCCTAGCCTGATCACTTAACAGAGACTCTGATCCATTTTGGGAAGTGCCTTTGTAACACCTATATAGAAGAAAATAACTAAAATAAAGATAATTATTTTTATCCCTTCTTTATCTATCTTCTCTTAAGTAAAAGAGTCCAGTTTCTAAGTCTTTCGCCATAAACATACATGAGAATACCCATCAACAATAAGACAACCTCAATCAACAACATGTAACCGGCGACCGCCATATATCCATCGCGTGAGATCCACGAGGCCTCGCCAAAGCTGAGCGCGAAGGCAAACGTATTCTTAAAGGCGGTCATGCCTGTCAACGTTTCACCAGCCAGAGGTCGGTAACAATCAACGACGTAAGTAATAACGACGGTAGGAACGAGGCAGAGCACACAATAAGAGATGCCCCACCCGACGACTGGAACAGACCAATGAAGCTGATTCTGTAGCCCTGCACCCCAGAGCATCAAGCCGATAGGGCCGAGAACTATTCCTAGAACAAGAAATAAAAGTCGCTTCTCCGGCCTGAAGTAGCCCTGTTGTTTACGAGAGACATAAGCAACAAAGTAGTCTGACGCAGGACCGCCCAGAAGGCAACCAATAATTCCACCGATAAAGGACTAGACGAGTTAGTAGGCAATTTCTTTTTCTTTATTGTTGTTTTTCCTTTTTTTTTTTTTTTCGAGACATCGAGGCTGTTGACATACCGCAATATTAAGGTTTCCAACACCGAGTTCACTGAAGCCATAGATCTCGGGAAAGGCTGTGGCGTCGACCGTTTGCTCAATGACAACCCAGCCGAGGATGACTCCGTATAAAAGCGAGGACCAGATCACGGCGGGATAGTACATGACTTTGACAGGCCGCCAAAGGCGAGCGAGTAGAGATGTTTTGTGGTCATACCAGCCCCAAGGTTTCAAGCTCCGAGCCCAAGTAGACAAGGCACTTTGTGGTGCAGCCACGTTCACCTCTGTGTTACGGACGGAGGCGGTTTCAAGACCTAGCTCAGATTCTGGCGGGCGGTCAAAGTTGGTCTCTGTCAACAAGAACAGAACCATCAGAAACGAGATGCCGGTGAGGATGGTATGCAGGCCAAGTCCCCAGCGCCAGCTGTTCGTGTAATGAACAGCGATGCCGGCAAATATACCGCCAAGGGATGCGCCGAGAGCAATCGCCATTCTAGTTCAACTGTTAAAGAATGATCAACACAAGATATGATTAATGGTTTATGATGTAACAGAAGTGACCCGATTCTCACTAAAGAAAAGCCTGCTGTACAGTCCGGAGCTGAAACTTACGTGTATATGCCAATCATAGTTCCGCGCTCATGGAGGAAATAGACATCAGCAACCTGAAAATCAACACTGTGTAAGCTGGCTAATTGCCTGAGGTATAGAAGGTGTCAAAGAAAAAAAACTAACAATGGCAGGGCCCAAGGCCTCTGATGAGCTTGCTCCAAAGCCTTGAAGAATCCGAGCTGCAAGTAGAGAGTTGTACGATTTTGCAGTTATCGACCAGATAGCTAGTAACACTGTTAGTCCGACAATATTACAACGGCTATTGCGGCTCATGTATTCTTTCTACTCACACGTTGCGAGAAAGATGGCTGTTGAAACAATCGTCGTTGGGCGCTTGCCGAATTTCAGGCACAACGGAATCCAGAAGAGGTTCTGTCCAGTTTCGGTCAGTATACTGGGTTTGTCACGTAAAACTCGCCAACATAGATAGAAACAAAAAAGGCAAAAGAAAGAGAACTCACCCCCACGCCGAGAGTCAGAATCTGTGCGGTGATCAGATAGCTGGCCTGGCTCAGGGAGATATCAAACTCCTCGATGATACGGGTCAAGCCGGGGGTGACGGTGCCGATGCTGAAGTTGGAGAGAAAAACAACACTGGAGATGGCGACAAATGCCGAATGACGACGCCAGGCACTCCACGACTGATGCGGTCAAAGATTTTCAGCGATTAAATAAAGAAGAAAAAGATGGGAAAGCAATAGGTTTTCAAGCACACTTACCAGCGGGTCATGAGGATCGTTTGTTGGACGCGGGATACGCGCACGCTCAATCACATGGCCATCAGCATCCTCTGAAAACAAACATATGTTAACATACACTCATTTTTTCCATACAATACACTAGGTGACCTTGACTAACCAATGTACAAGTGTGCAGCTCCAGTCTGGCCGTCCACATGATGCATGGATGGTTTGTGATACTCGGAATGCTCTGCGAGCTGCTTGTTGTTAACAGGATCTTCCATGGGCTGTTTATTCACTTGTCTGTCTAACTTGGACAAATCATAACTTGGACAAATAATTTAAAGAGAAAACAACGAGGTGACGTTTGATTTATAGACCACAGAATGCAACCAAGAAATAAAAGCAATAAAACGTAGACAGGGATACAGAGCGTCAATCCGGCTAGCCAAAACACTTGGTCTACTTCCCCGCGTACCCCATACAGGTTTCCCCGGATTGAGCCACGCGGAGGATAGCTTGATTGACTTCACCGCACGCGCCAAGACTGCAGTGGGGAAAGGTTGGAGCGACTTCACCGAACGCTCTTCACCGAGCCCAGAGTCGGCAAACTCAGACTAGCGTCGGCAATGTCCAAGTCGTAAATGGAGCTATGGCAACCACGGCATAAGTGCCGATGCAATGTACGAGTGCGACAAACTAAGACCGTTCATTTGCATCTAGAATAAAATATATAAATGTATATATTCAAAATGCCGGGACATGCAGCATCAATCAGAGGTAAATCAAACACATGTACTGATTGTCCAACGACAAAGTTCTCGAACTATCAACAAAATCACCGACATGGCATCTTGGGTAGATGTGCCGGAAGGCTGCGACTTTTCCTTGGCCAACTTGCCATATGGCATTTTCAGCCACAAGAACACCAGCAGCACCCACAACAGAGACTCTCGACGCATCTGCACTGCAATTGGGGACTGTGTTCTCGACCTCAAGGGCCTCGCCCAGGAGGGGCTCCTGACCAGCATCGACTTTGATGTCACCACGCTGGATGACGAGACACTGAACGCATATGCCGCTCTGGGACGTGCCGTCCACCGCCGTGTGCGTGAGTTTCTACAAGACCTCCTCCGGTCCGACACCGCCCTGGGAGATAATCTGCGCGACCACGGCGACCGCCGTCAGCGGCTGCTCGTGCCTCTGGTCGACGTGACACTGCACCTGCCCATGGATGTGCGAAACTACACAGACTTTTTCACTGGCATCCACCACGCTCGGACCGTGAGCACCCTTTTTCTTTTCAATATCATTTGAGTTTTTATTTTGTGTTTCTTCTTTGTCAATGACACTTGATCTTTTATTTTCTGCTCTGACATTTTCTGTTCTGAGAAACTAGTGTGGCCGCATTTTCCGGCTCGGTGCGGCGCTGACGCCCAACTACATACACATGCCACTTGCGTATACGGGACGGGCAAGCTCGGTTGTCGTGTCTGGGACATCTTTCCAACGCCCCAACGGCCAGTACCTCATCGATGAAAAGCTTGTATTTGGTCCCTCACAACGCGTCGACTTTGAGATCGAGTTTGGCGCTTTGATTGCACAAGGAAACGCACTCGGCGAGCCTGTCAGCGTGCATGAGGCCGAGAACCACATTTTTGGCTTTGTGATGCTCAATGACTGGTCGTCACGCGACATTCAGCGCTGGGAGAACCAGCCACTGGGACCGCTAAACGGCAAGAATTTCTGCACCACCATATCGCCATGGGTGGTCACGACCGATGCCCTCGAGCCCTACAAAACGGAGCCGGTGCCGACAGACAATACCATCTTGTCCTACCTAGTCGAAAAAAGCACAGAGACTGTCTATGACATCCCCATTGAAGCTTATATTATCAGTATGTTTTTTGTCACACCGTCTCTTTCGGCTTGCTGCATTTTCCAAGCAATTTTGCAACCAGAAAAATCTAACGTGCCGCAGCCCAAGCACAGCGTTACCATCTGACCACGTGCAACACGCGCAATGTTATTTTCTCTTTTGCCCAGATGATCGCTCACCTGACCGTTGGCGGCTGCCCGATGCAAACGGGTGACCTGATTGGGAGTGGCACGTTATCAGGCACCTCGCTTAAGGAAGCGGGCTGTCTGTTGGAAGCTACGGAGGATGGGCAAAATCCAATCGTGGCGTACACAACCGAGGGAACCGCGGCACAGGGTCAATATGACAAACAGTCCATCCAGCGCTTGTACCTAAAGGATGAGGACGAGGTACTGTTTCAAGTCGGCTTTGATGCACCGCACAAGGCCGACGCTAGAGGCATCTCTGGCAGAGTAGGATTTGGTTCTTGCAGTGGTACAGTTTTGGCGGCGCGGAAGTAAGATAGACGTATCCAAAGAAACGCGAGAAAGGTTCAAATCAGACTTGGCCATACTCAACTAGAAGAAATTATATCGTTTAAATTTCAATGTTTGATAAAAATAAACTTGTGAATCTTCTAAGTCGGATTTCATGATGAAAACGGCCTTGGTTTTCTATGTTGAAGAATTACGTGAATAATGTGGCTCTCTTTTTGGAGATGTCGGGAAAGTGTTCGGGAATATATTGCTTTGCCTCTAGAAAAGAGTTCCCCGACTATTGCGGTAAACTATTTGACACGATTCCAACTTCACCGACAGGTCGGGAATTAAGAGCGCTATGAACTCTGTTCTCTGCCTCTCGTTCTCTGACGATCACATTTGAGATACATTGAGAGCGTTTGATGAAATTACAGGGCCTTTAGGACTATTTAACTAACCACAGTTCGAATCTCTACTCAACATCCCCAACAACATTATCTACGGAATCTTCTTTGTTTCCCATGTATTTTTGTGTCCTTAATTTTCTTGCTTTCATTTATCTACCTAATATCATTTCTTCTCTTCAGGTTCCTTAGAAGATGAGTCCTACTGCCAACACCGAGTCCAATGGCTGGGCCGACACGTCGCCACTGCCGTCCATTCGCCAGCTTATAACGACACACGACCAGGCTACTGGCAAGGCCATCTTGTCTTCGGGACGAGACGCTGTGTGGCGCAGCCATCGTGGCGGCGAGGCGTACATGACCGAGACTTTCAGTACTGCGCAGTTTCCTGCCAATCTCAATGACGACGCCGACATCCACTCGCACGAGGCCTTTGTGGTTGAAGGCAAAACCAAAACGCCAAGCCTTGTCCGTGAGGGTGGCACCGTGTGCCGCGTGGTCGATCTTTGCCCGGGCAACGTACCGGCGATGCACCGCACACGAAGCCTTGATTATGGTGTTGTCCTCGAGGGCACGGTCGAGCTTATTCTCGACTCGGGCGAGGTACACACGATGCGGCGTGGCGATGTCGCCGTGCAACGTGCCACTATGCACGCGTGGCGCAATGCCAGTGATACGGAGTGGGCTCGGATGCTGTTCGTGCTGCAGGACTGCCTGCCGGTCCAAATTGGGGCGCTGAGCTTATCGATGACGTCGACTCGGTGGTGATGCCGGGTAGATAGACACCATCTCTTTGAAAGACGAGTACTGGATAGCGACAGTACATAGATCATTCCCTAAATAAACATCCGCATATCAAACAGTTTTTCTGCGCTACAGTTACAAGACAAATATATATTGACAATAGATAATGCTACTATCAATCTTCAACGAGGGGAGAATAAAATACTTACATAGGGCCTTCCAAATCAAAATATAAATAAAATTGACAACATTTCTCAATACACAGAATATTTATATTGTCTTACATGGGATTACGGAAAAGCATGCCAGACTCGATCTGCTGTAGCCACATGTTAAACGATGCCAGCTGCTGTGGTGACATCATATCATTCTGCGCCCCCATAAAGTCCACGCCGTCGTTGGGGCTTGCTGGCATGAAAAAGTCAAGGTTGGTATCAAACCGTGGAGGTGGAATAGATAGTCCGGCTGCAGCAATACCCCCGTTAATTCCATCGCCGTCAAGGACCACGGCAGTGTCTGGCGTGGTGGCGTTGTCGGGGCCGCCGGCGGTGCTCGCAACAGTAGTCACGGTAGAACTCGAAAGCTCGTCGATGAGAGATGACACGGCACCTTTTTTGTGTGGAAACGAGAGACGACGGGTTAGAATATTTGACAACGAGGGACAAATGAGAAAATAATACAACGAGAGAAATAGGACAACAAGACAAATAAGACAAAAAGCGACTTCATACCTTCGGCAGGGGGCACGGATGAGGGCCTGCTACGGCTACCGAGTCCCAGGTCGGTGATCTCGGCGTCGGTGCGCTCGACGTAGCTGCCGGTCGACTGCCAGATGATCTCGCTGTAGCTCATTATGGACCTGGCGGCGCGGTCGGTGCCGTTCCAGCTAATGTCCAGCAAAGACGGGTCCATGAACTTGGGCTCGTCGGCGAGGCGAGGTGGTTTCCGTGCGAGGGTCTTGTACAACGTCCACAAGTTGATGCCTAACAGAGAGACATACTTCCAGTGCTTGCCCATCTGCTGAATCATGCGTAGGTTGACAATGACGTTGGAGCGTGCACGGGTTTGCACGTCCCGTTTCGAGCACCAGAAAAAGGGGATTTGCACGGCACAGGCCGAGTAGGCAGCAAAACTAACAAAACCGGGAATGCGGTCTGGGTCGATGCTATAGCGGTCCTGTGAGACCCTGAGCAGCTGCGACACGGCCTGTGCGTGTTCAAAGGCGAGCTGCGCTGAGACGTGGCGCGAATACAAAGAAAGGTGCGAATGAGACGATGATGCTGCAGTGCTCAAGCTGTCGGACCGGTACGAAAATAACGGCACAATGGATGAGTGCAGAATACAAAGGCTTTGGTGGTACATTACACACACGAGAAGCCGCAGAGGAAGCGAATAGTCGATGCTCGCCGAAGAGTCATTGTTTTGCGTCCTGGTCTCATCATCGTCCAGGGACAACTTCAGACTGTTGGGAACGCAGGACCACCACTGGCAGAGAGACTCGTGGAGGGAATCCAACGTTGTCAACTTCGGCACGTCAGTCTTCTTGACCATGTCGGATATTTTGTTCCTAGTATTGGATCAGTTTCAGGACACAAGTATTCCTCTTTACGGGCCCCATTACTGCTTACCAAAGCGTGATGCCCCGGACCAGCTCCGCATAGACACTGCCATCTGTCTGTTTTTCCAGATCTTTCATGCCGGATGAAAAGAGTCCATCGGGGCTCGGTAGCGGTACCTTGGCAAGTGCGGTCGAGTAGCTGCCCGTGGAAAACTCCACGCGGGAGCCAAAGTTCATGCTCAGGTAGGAGGACCAGAAGCGTCGGCGGCTCATCTCGACAGCCAACGTAACCGGCCTGGCCTCATCACGAGCAGCGTCATCGCGACCAGCCGATGTGATGCTGAGGTTGTACGAGATGAGAATAGCGTTCCCTGGCGGTTAGCAGTTAGCGCCAGGGAAATGTCCAATGTCACGAGAGAAAACAAAAAAAGGTACACTTCAAAAGGTAGCATCGGCGCCATTCACCGACAGAGTACCAGTAGAGGGAGAGGTTGATAAAGGTGACAATGTTCTCCTCGCGAGGATCAACCAGCTCGGCAAAAAGAAGACTCCCTGCGCGGGTGGCCCATTCGTGACCGAAGCCCGGCTTGACCAGGGAGTAGTTTCCGGACTCATCTTTGTAGAATCTCACCTTCCGTCAGCGGGTATTCGTGTGGTGAGTAAAAATAAAAATTCCAAAGCATTTGCTGGACTACAATACCCACTTGGATGCCCAGGCACAGACACCGAGCAGCACATGGGGCGTCACGGTGCCGGCACGCAGGCTGTGGACAAAAGTGTCCTTGTGCAGCAGCAGGTTTGCATTGTATGCGTGTGTGAAGTATATCTCGACCAGATCCCACAACAGCGTCCGGGGTACGCCGCAATACGCGCTTAGGTCAGCCACGGAAGTGGAATTGAAATTCAAAGACGAAGCTGGCAGTGGCTGCGATGGCACCGGTGGCACCGGCGGCTGAAAATCGGACTGGCTGCGAATGTCTGACGGGCTAGATCTCGTGTCTGACCTGCTACCTGGCCTGTTGTCTGGCTGAGAAAGTGGCTGGTGATGATCGAGCCCCTTGCTTGGGACTTTGCCATACGAGCATGTTCGCCCGAGACGACTACACCGGAGACAGCTTGGCAGACCACCTACACATCGAATCTGGGTAACATGCGTTTCTGTCAGTCCATCTCAATCAATACGGTATATTTCTCCACATGTTTGCGCGTCTAGAATCCGGGGAAAAGTGCGGTAAACCGGAGAATTTGATGGGAGGTGAAGCAGGAAGGCCGGAAAATTGTGGGATACGGGAATCGGTGAAAAAGCGGGAAAAGTTAGACACAGGGACGGGAAGCAAAAAACGGGAAACGGCACCTTTTGCGCATTACATTTGTCGCAAGCACGACGCGGCCGGCCCATGGGCTTCTTTTTCGAGGTTTTCTGTGATTTTTGCGGCATTGTATCGTATGATCGCTGCTGGCAATCAGAAGGTGATTGAACGAAGCAGAAAGGCTGATTTCAAAGCAGCGGACATCGAAACTATTTCAATGACGCTTTCCCGTGATGGATCTACTTTCCCGCACAAAGACTCGGTAAAGTAAGATCCGCCACGGTACTCCTCCTCTCACCCCCGCATGCTTAGAGCAGAGATTATGCCCCGGCGAGATGTGTGGAAACTATCCAATTACTAACTTTGTAGAATGTACTGCTATATAAGTCGCCGTGCATGGTTTTGCTACTAATGAAGTCACGGCAAGCCAAGAAAGACAACCCAACACGAACGCACTCGATTTTTTTTCAAACTCACGAAGAACAAAAAAAAAAAAAAGAAAAGAAAAACAAATACACGATCAAGATGTCGCAGAGCTGGATGTTTCGGAATGCCACGGTAATCTCGATAGACGAGACCATCGGCACCGTACCCAATTGCGATGTGTATGTCGAGGACGGCATCATCAAGGAAGTTGGTCCCAACCTAAAACTTCCGCCGTCAGCCAAGGACGACATCGAGGTCATTGACGCGACCAACGCTATTTTGTCTCCGGGCTTCGTCGACACGCACCGCCACATGTGGCAGACACAGCTGCGGACCATCACGGGTGACTTCACGTTAACCAACTACGTGGTCAACATTCGCAACCGCTACGGGTCGACCTACACGCCCGATGACGTGTTCCTGGGCAACCTGTGTGGAGCGCTCGAGTCTCTGGACAGTGGTATCACCTGTGTGCTGGACCACTCTCACATTATGAACTCACCCGCGCACTCGCAGGCGGCAGTTGCGGGCCTCAAGGCGTCACGCATCCGCGGATGTTTCTGTTATGGCCTGTACGTCAATCCGGCCACATCGGATCCATCCATCAGCAAGGGCACGCAGCGTGCTGAGCAGACAGCCGAGGAAGAAAAGGCCGAGGGCAAGTGGCGCTACAATGACGCAGCCCACCTGCGCAAGACGGCCTTTTCGGCCAGCAACGCGCCCACAGACTTGCTCCGTTTTGGCTTTGCGCCAACCGAGGCCGAGCGCGTGCCGCTGGAGCAGTCCGTCGACGAGCTCCTGTATGGACGTTCACTGGGTGCGGCGTTGATCACGGCGCACGTGGCGTTGGGCACGTACGACATTGGCAACCACATTGTACGTGGACTTGCCGAGCGCAATCTGCTGGGTCCGGACCTGGTCTTCAGCCACGGTACCTGCTTGGCGTCTGACGAGATCCAGGCCATCAGAAAGGCCGGCTCTAGTATTTCGTCTACGCCCGACACAGAGCTGCAAATGGGCATGGGCCGGCCGATTGCCATTGCCGCGGAGGCCCAGGGCTGCACCACCAGCCTCGGCGTCGACATTGTGTCCAATAGCCCGGCGACATGTTTGTGCAGATGCGTTTGCTACTGCAGAGCCAGCGCTACGCCAATGACGGCGATCTGCCACCGGCACCCACCAAGATGACGGTGACCTGCGCCGAGGTGCTACGTATCGCCACGCTTGGCGGCGCCAAGGCCATGGGCGTCGGCGATGTCACAGGCTCCATCACCCCAGGCAAAAAGGCCGACCTGCTGCTAACCCGCTGTGACTCGCTGCGCATGACCCCCATGCACCAGCCTGAGGTCGCCCTCGTGCTGTACGCCAACTCGTCCGATATTGACTCCGTCTTTGTCGACGGCGTACGCGTCAAGAAGGACGGCAAAATTCTGCCCGCCTCGGACAGGGCCGAGCTAGACTGGCCTGTGCTGCGCGACCGGCTGCGCACCTCGGCGGCTGGCATCATGGAGCGGTCGAGACTCATTCCGCTTGACGAGAACGACAGCAATGTGCACGCATATTATAAACTCGGGGCAGTGAGCAAGTAGTGTTGTTGTAGCTAGAGATATAGTGCTTAAGAGAAACATTAGACACTGAATAAATTACAAGAATCGTAGTTGTGTTGGTGGCGTGAGTTATATGGCTATATTGCTCCAAGCCGCAATAGCATCCTGTTTGTTGTGAAAATGCTTCAAGCCACAATAGCATCCTGTTTGTCGTGAATCTGGTCCGCACGCATTTGAACCTCCGTGACGTAACCCTTGAACTTCCGGAGCGGAACACGTTTGTTGAACCTGTGTCTGTTAGTTTACGAACGGTAAACAAAAATAGTGATCGGGTGAGTATTCTTTGCAGATCAACATACATTTCGTCAATTTCAGCTGGCGTACGACGAGCAACTTCGGGAAGAATAAACCAAGCAATGACAGTGGCAACAGTACCAGTGCCGGCAAAGCTAGTAAATCTGTTAGTAGACGACATTTATTGTAGAGATATGAGTTGAAGAACTCACAAAAACCCAGTCTTGACGCCCCAGGCAGCGGTGCCATTGATCATCAAAGGTGTGCAGAAACTAAACATGATGGAAATCATATTGGAAAAGGCCAGAGACCAAGCGGATGTGCGGGCACGAAGACGTTGCTGTGGAACTTCTGTGGCATATGCATATCCAATAGCAGATGCACCGGTCGTGGAAAATGTTGCCAGACAAGCGAAGAAGATCTGTATTATTATTTCCATGTCAATTTCCCGTTTTCCCCGACAGAGATAATATTATCATGTGAGGGAAACATACCAGAAGGGAGCTGAGTTGCTTCGTTGAATAGTTGAAGCATCCAACAATACCAAGGCAAAGAACAGACACCACCGTCACGGCATATGGGTAAACAGTAAGTGGGCGGCGACCAAGCTTATCCGTCGTCACAGCCGTTGCGAGCATAGAAATAAGCTGAACACATGACAGGATAATTGTGACCATGAAGGTGTTGGTACTGCCCGCCTTTTGGACTATGGGAAATGCCAAGTTAGAGTGTGTCAAAGTTCGTTGAAGATGGGGGGGCAACTTACAAAAGTATGCCGCATAGGTATTGAAGACGGAAAGACCGACGAACTGTTGGGCAATCTTTGGCCAGCCAGCAATGAGGAACCGCAGTAGATTCCGTCCCTGGAAGACGGCCCATTGACCAAGCTCATTGTTGATCTCAGCTTCTTGACGCTCAGCGGCAACAGTGGCCCGCATGACTTCCTGCGACAAATGTCAGAAATGCACAACAAACAACCGGACTGTGGTATAACGAATATAAAGCACATACCAGCTGTTCATCGTAGTTGTAGTCCTTGATGTCGCCATTGCAAGTCTCGAGACTCTTGCGTGCCTTGTCCATTTTGCCTTGGCTGGCAAGCCACCACGGTGTCTCGGGCAGGAGTGCAAACACAATACCAATGACACCAATCATGGCCCACTGTAGTTGATGTTAGAGAAGACGCACAACAAATGCACCTAAATATCTGTAGACCTACCTGGGTGTAGATGGGAGTGCGGAAGTTGTATGGATCCGACTTGTTGAGAGAGTTGAGGGCCACAGAAGCAAACAGTTGACCAATGACGAACCAGCTAGAATATGTTAGACGTCTTTTAATAGCTGCAACCAGTGAACGGCACAGATAAAACACTCACAAAGAATAGGCATTGATATAAAAACCACGCAGCTGGGTCGGCGTGATCTCTGAAAGGTACAGCGGCATCGTGGACTGCAGCATGCCAACGCCCATGCCGGAGAGAAGTTTGGCGACAAGCCAGTGATCCCAGCGTGCGGCGAAAGACTCAGTAAAGATGCTCTGGTGTCAAGAAACGGCGTCAGTACGGGCACAAAATTATGAGAGACTTGGCAGCACACGAAGAAAAAGTAAACAAAATAAGATAAAAGAAACGAAAAGAAAACGTAAAAAACTTACCGCAGTCAATATAACCCAAATGACAAGGAGCGCCGGCTTGCGACCGTAGCCCTCCGTCACATATTGAAGGAGAATCTGACCAACAGCCTGGCCGGTGGATTGGATGCCACCCCAGGCTGACACGTATTTGCCGGCAATGATGGTCGTTCCAGGACTTGCCATCTGGCGGATGAAGCCCTTATTGGCGACGATATTTCCGTTGAGATTAATTTCTGCCCAGTCAGTAACTTGAAATATATCGCATTTTAACACGGATATTCTGGGACGTACGATAGCCATCGAGCGAGGCACAGAACGCAGCCGTCATGGCAATAAGGCCAACACGTTTGTGGCGATGAACAGTGTGCCAGATACCAAGGTTGTCCTCCTTAGAACGCATCAGCGGACCGACAGAGTTCTGGGCCTGCTCATCCCTTTGCTCCTGCAACTCGACCGCCTGGATCTCGTCATCGTCTTTTTGGGCCATGTTGGTGGTCGAGAGGGGACACTTCTAGTGCTTCGCGGGGGGTTGGTAGGAGATATGTGACTTGCAGGGAATGAGGCGTTGTGCAGATCACTTTAGTTAGTAAGATGCAGCGACTGCTTCGTTCAGCCAGGATGCTTCAGATGTCAGATGGAAAGGAACGGAAAGGGATGCTGCGAGGAAGGGGCACTGCCTTTGAAATATATCCCACCGCAAGAGATTGTGGTTCACTACCAGAAAATGTGGTGTTCGCACAAGTCACACAAATTTCTTCACCTGACCTCGTACGGTCTTTGGAAAGTATTTCTCCAAATGGGCCATATTCTGTCAGCCGTGGTTGGATGGAACCAAGCACATGGTTCCCCAGATCGGTTAGAAGCTTTTGTGGATCTGGAGCCCCGCGTTTTCTCGTTTTTGGTGGTACGCTAGAAAGTAACCCATGAACACCAACTTTCTCTGCCTCTCAGGTGTTTCTCCCCACTACGGTTGCATCGTTCCCAGAACCCAAAAAACACACGAGAAAAAATCGACAAAATCTGCTTAGCTGCCTCGGCGTGAAAGAGGAGGACACAGATCTTCGCCATTCTCGGTCGAAAGCTCGCCGCATTATCCACGTCTTGACCCTTGAGACAGAAAACTATCAATATCACCGTTGCAATAAAGATCGGCACAGAGCTCACCGAGGCGTTGGGGTTCTTGTCCTGTTCCTGCCCGAACATCAGACGGTAAGATATCGCGGCAACGGTGCATCCAAGGACAAGCTCTTCTCCTTCAACAATACCAAGACACGATCTCGCACCCCACCTGCAGCTCCGGGTCAGCGCTGAGCGACAAGAAGGGTCCCAGCGTTACTGCCACCCCACTGTCAGACTCATATATATATATACCACGCTGGGAAGTGCCGAGATTGGCCAGACACACGTCAAAGCCGGACTGCCACTCCCGAATCTGGCCCAAGCCGAACGGCGAAGAAAATATCGTGTCGCTCTCTGCCTTTCCTCCGCACCTCCACACCTCCGCATCTTTACATCTTCCCAAATTTTGCCCAGCGCCACAATGCTTGTCAGCTCTGACCAGGTATGTCTTTGTCAGTCGTCTTCGCCTATTCGTTTCCCTACTCATCACCGTTTATCTCGTTGTTTCCCTTTTCCTGGTCGGCTTCGCTTGAATCGATCCCGAGCCAATATTCCTTCCACACCTGCCCCCTTTTCGGCTATCCGTTGCTATCTTATCTCCCCACCGCTTTCTATTTCTATGCACCCCTGTCAATCCAACTGCCCTGCCACCGTGCCACTTTCCGGCACACCTGTACTACTCCTTCGCCATCTTTTCCCTCATCAACGGCCATCAACGCAGGCACTTCCGTCCGTCTTCGCACCTTATCTCTTAAAATGTAGGAGACTTGGGTTTTGACGCGTGGACACATTTTTCTCTTTCTCCCAAGTTTCGTCGTCCTACCCTTGATGGGGTACCTTTTCTGCCACGTTCCTCCACTTCTCTTCCCCATCTTCCCCACACGCCAGCCCTCGCTTGCACCTAGCTCGGTTCTCGGCCTCGTGTTACTCCGCCGGTGATATATTATTCCACGAATCGTTTCTCACCATTGCTAAACATTTTTGTTTACTTACGATCACGACAGGCCATCATCGATGAGCTCACATCCAGTTGGGTATGGACCCCTGACTGGCGAGACTCGGTCGACAACGGTGAGTTAAACACGGCGGGCCGCATCGTCCGGTTCTCACGCTCGTTCCATCTACCAGCGACCGACTCCGTCTTGACCGCGACGAAATCGCCCGATCCCTCGTCCTCAATTGAACCGACAAATAAGTCGACTGCTCTTTTGCATTTCTCGGCAGACACCCGGTACAAGCTGATCGTCAATGGCAAGCGGGTTGCCGTTGGACCTGCACGTGGCAGTCCATGGATCTGGTACTACGACACACTCGATATCGGACCGTACCTGCAGCCGGGTAACAATGAGGTCGTCTTTTTGGTACTGCGGTACTTTGTCACTACCCGTGGGGCCATGCCGTTCAACCGGACGCCGTTTCCTGGGTTGACTGTCGTGGGCACGATTCATACTGGCAACGAAGTTCTTGACGTGGGCACGTCCAAACCTGGATGGATTGCGCAAACCGACAACACCATCCGCTTCCCCACTGGTCTCATCGATGATGGATTCCTTCATGTATGTTCTGGCCCTGTCATCTGGCACGTAATTGCCACAGCGCTAACAGCCTCTTCAAGATCAGCGAGCGCATCTCACCGACTTCCCTCGGGAATGCTTTGGCACCCGTTGGTTACGGTATCAGGACTGCCAATGGCGAGCTGGCACCATGGCGCTTGCGGCCGCGTGCCATTGCTCTACCAGAAGAAAATAATGTCGCGGTGAACACGATCCGGAAAATTGAAAGCACTGTCCCAGCTGGCAAGTGGATTTCATACCTCTCTGGAAAATCGTCCTTGGTTCTCCCGGTATTGACAGAACATACGCTTGAGATTCAGGCTGACGTTCACTCTACCGCCTTTCTCCAGTGGAAGTTCCGTGGCGTCGTCGATAACGAGCATGAACCAGCAACAGCTGTCTCTCAAGTTCACATCAAGGTCATGTATTCGGAAGGATACGAGCATGAGCCCCGCAATTATCCCTTCTTTCGCTCCAAGTCGGACCGTCTTGATGCCGAGCATGGATACATCATCGGCCCCTTTGATGAGGTCACACTCAATCTCCCTGACGACGGAAGCATAGTCACGTACGAGCCATTCTGGTTCCGTACCCTCCGTGTCATGCGCTTCCATGTCTCTGTCACAGGCCCCGTTCCCGTGGAGCTTGTGTCGTTTGACGCGAAGCAGGTCAACTACCCCATGGGGATCAAGGCCAGCTGGGATGACCCAAATGACAAGGACAGTGCAGCGATGTGGGATGTGTCGATCCGTACACTTCGCAACTGCATGTTTGATGGCTACGTCGACTGCCCCTTTTACGAGCAGCTTCAATACTCGGGCGACTCGCGGTCTGTGGGTCTCTTCCACTATCTGCTCTCGGGTGACGATACGCTCATGCGCCAGGCCATCACCAGCTTCGGTGCTTCCGTTCTCTCAGAGGGCCTGACACAGTCTCGCTTCCCGTCGCACGTGCCACAGATCATTGCTGGATTTCCTCTCTACTGGGTGATGCAAGTTTGCGATCATCACCTGTATTTTGGCGACTCGGCGTTCTCACGCTCGTTTCTTCCTCGTATCGATGGTGTTCTGGATTTTTTTGATCAACATGTGGATGCCAGAGGACTGATTTCGGGCCTTCCAAGCGATGTCTGGCAATATGTCGACTGGGTGACGACCTGGGGCGCCACAGATGAACATCCTGACAAGGGAGTTCCCACTGCCGGCCGCGCTACAAACTGCCACACGTTTTTCAGTATGCTTTATGCCATCGTGTTGCGCCAAGCCGCAGGTCTTGCTCGTGCAGTTGGCCGTCCTGGCCACGCCGATGAGTACGATTCACGTGCCGACTCTCTCGTGGCCGCTATCAGGACACATTGTTATGATGGCCGCTTCTTTGCCGACACAACCACAGATGCCCTTACTGACAGCGGCCCGACTGCCTACTCACACCATTGCCAAGTGTTTGCCGTTCTGTGCGGTGCCTGTGGCGAGAACGACCGAGCTCGGCTGCTGACAGAATCGTTTTCGGCGGAAGCCGGTCGTTTCTCCAAGTGCAGCTATGTGATGCAGTTCTACGCATTACGTGCATTTTCACTAGCTGGCGATGAGGCATATGAGACCTTCCTGTGGCCACGTGTGTGGCAGCCGTGGCGTGGCATGTTGGCGAACAACTTGTCGACCTGGGAGGAGGACGACGTGCGACAGCGCTCCGACTGCCATGCTTGGGGTAGTGTGCCGATCTACGAGTATTGCACAGAGTTAGCAGGTGTCCAGCCCGTTGCAGCAGGTGCCAGCAGGATCCTATTCAAACCGCGTCTCCGGCTGACCAACCGCTTGGATGCAAAAGTGTGCCTTGGCGCAAACAATGTCGCCAGCGTGGCATGGCATGTTGTGTCCAGTGGCGATGCACATGGCGCGACGGCCAGTGATACGGCTTCGGTAGGCCCCGGAGTTATGCCCGGAGAAAGCAAGAACACGCCGAACACAGATGGTGGTTCGAGTATCTTGACTCAACACGGGATGTACGAGGTTTCGCTGCAATTAGAGCAACCAGTCGTTGTCTTCAGCGAACTTCCGGGTGGTACAAAGGTTGATCATGGTCTGGTATCGCACATTACGCTTACATGGCGATCTGAGTAAGTGATGTGGATTTGACGCTATATTTACTCGGGCCAGACGACAAAATACGGGAGGCAAAGTCCTAGCAGTGGCCTTTTAGTTCCCGGCGACATCGAAACCGTTGCCTGCGCCGTTTGTATCTGGGCGCGTCTCGGCCACAGAACCAGTCTAGAAAACGGGAAAATTATGCGATTCATACTTGTTTTTTTGGAAACATCTCAATTGTTCCACTCAGGAACCGCACCATATGCCACATGAATATTTCCGCCATCATTGTTCCCGTTTCTGGACATTGACAGCCAACGCCACTGTCAACTGTTCCAACAGTGGCGGACCCACTGCATGCCTCGTGGGCAACCGCCTACTACGCCATCTGAACTTCCTGGCAAGTATTTTTATCTATGTGTGAAGGGATTTCGGATCAAAAATTATTTGCTCTTCAAGCCTTTATGTATGGTGTTTTGGGCCCGTTCATTCACAAGATGGCCTTGTTTCTGTCTTTTCAATACTTGCGTAGCAGTAAAGCGGTTTTATACAGCATGTCGTAAAATTTTGCCAATGGACTGATACTCACAAAGCCTCAGTGAGCACTCTTGCACTACATCCTTCGGGTGGCCCGTTTGTCATGCAAATCCTGCTCTACTTAGCGAACTAGAGCTCGGAGTATAAACATTCCGTCTCATTGTTTTCATACATTGTTAAAATAACAAGCACTGCTGACTCAAGTGCCATCGACAATATTTGACTGGCCTGTGTATCTTTACCCTTGCAGTTGATTTTTATTTTTTGGTCTAGTAATACACATGCCAAGAAAGCCTCCGGTCTACGAAACACAATGTTGAATTCATGGAGCTGGCGCTGTCGGTGTGGATCTGACACAGACAAAGTTGACAAAGGATATGGAAAAGTGGAGGTGGGTGGGTACCACGGGTGGCCGCCGCGATCCTGTCAATTATCTAACTTGCCTTGAAAATGTTCACATCGGGCAAGAAGAAAGACCAAGAGCATGTCTTGTATCCATGTCAAGCAAAGCAAAATATTAGTACAGCTGTGGTTGTGTGGAAATAGAGTAAAGTAACCAACTCGGAGAGAAAGGGCCGATCTCAACAGCATGAGAACCTCTGTATATACATGCGGCTTTGTCAGAGGAAAAAGGAATATAGTTTCCCGCTACATCTGTGGTACTCGCGGTGTATGCTTGTCAGGAATGCGTGCTTTCCTGTGCATGTGCCCTCTATCCGAACATGGTCCTGTTTAGACCGTGGATGCAACTGGAGGTTTTAACCGCTTCTTCGATCACTCCACCTCCGCTCTGCATTGTCTCACCGGCGCCATTTTGCTTCTTCCTGAACGATGTGCCCCATTTCTTGAGGCTCTGTTCTGTGATCCTAGTGTATTTCGCAACCCCCATGCGAAGATATTCAATCGCTTTCGGGGGGCAGCTCAGGCAGTACAGTTTATTGTTACCCGGCGTGCAGGGTAGCTCTTCAATTGGTATCTAGTGGAGGATATCTCAAGCACTTGTTGCGTGTGGGTCTCTAAAATCTTACTTGTGTCTTGTCCTAGTAATACCACAATGGAAAATGGAATGAAAAGCAGGATTTCTGCTGGTGGCCTCTGTAGCTGGAATGTCGATCATGATTTTTAGTGCAAAATAATTTTATCTATGGGTCCGTCGCTCTGTGAGCCCCAACTAGGGCGGTGCGGCCGGGACGCCGGGGTGAAACAGCCGGGCCCGTTGGAAAGATTAAGTCAATCTACAAAGTACTCAGTGCAAGACTCTAGTACGCCAAATTGCTGGGTTCGACAGGCCAATGGCAAGATACATGTAAACATACGACGTAAAAGTACGGCCGATAAGACTTTATCAGCAGGAGTTATCTTGTAACTCCTGCTGAAATAAATTCTGATAATATATTCAAACATTAGCAACTGCGCCAGTGCACTTATCAGACGGGTTAAGTTCACTGTCGCCTTCCTCCATCTGTGTCCGCCTACTGTCCGTCCGTTTCTGTCTGTTTTCGTCTCTTTGTCATGCTGATTGTCTATGGATAACCTTTGCGGCTTTGCTATAACCTAGAGGATGTGTTGCATGCTTCGCTGCTAGCTCCTTGGACTTCTTTGACTACGACTGCCAACCGATCCACATTTTGAACCCATCTGTCTGGTCCTGCATGAAGTCACCGTTTCAAAATCGATTAAATACTGCTGTTTCTTATTTCCTTCTATGTGTTGACCGTTAATAGGCAAAATATATTTAGAGTTGAGATGCGGAATAAGCACAGCCAAGGGGGACAAATTTGTGTGGACACAACCGTTGAAGCCGGGCCAGTGTTGACCATGGCCACTCGTTGTGTAGAATTAGCACACCTCTTGCTTTCCCTTTTTTTAAAAAAATTTGGAAAACGCCCATTCTGAGTTGATGCAGAAAGAAGAAGCCGTCGACATCTCCCCAGTCGGTCTCTTCCCCTGGATCTAGATTTCTTTCGGTCGTCTGTGGAATTATTCGATGCTGTAGTGGCTGCATCATCCCTTCATTACGGCTTCTCTGGGCCGCTTTTCTCTTCTTCATTGGGATTTGGTTTTTTTATATCTTTCAATATTTCCTTTACTCCATCTTATCATCGCGTCACTTTATTTTTTCTTTCCCCCCAGTTCATCTTGACTTAGATCCTGGACTATACCATGCATCGCTCAGCTTACCTGTGCCTTGCTGGCGCGGTTCTCCCGCAGCTGGGCTCCAGCTTGCCGATGCTAGGGCTGATACCACACGTGTCGACACCACCCGTGTCATCTACGTGCGAGGTGGTATTCCTGAGAACTATACCGGTCCACTTGGCAACAGATCGACGACGCTCACTGAGTTTATTCAAACGAAAACGATCCCATATGGTCTTGGGTATGTCGTCCATCTACGCCAGTCCACTCTCTTACTTTTACACATGGCAGCATCTAAGCTTCTCTTATAGAAATGACAACAAGCATGTCACCATGGAATGCAAAGCTGCCGGAAATTTTGTCTCTGTCTTCGACACTGGCTGCGCCGGCCCTGATGGCCGAACTCTAACCATCATCGCGTCTGGCTCGACCTTGACAGTGACAGTTCCATCGCAAGGTACAGCTGGCCTCGGTCCTGGCCCTGGTATCCTCACCACTCTTGAACCACCACAGCCCACTGATGGTGGCGATGGTGAGGTGCCATGCACAACCGATGAGAACGGAAACACCATTCCTATCCCTCAGGAGACCACTACCCCTTGTCCCGACGGATCTGCTTCGCCTGGCGGAGGTGGTCCCTGGCCGACTGGTAAGCCCGGTCCGGGTCCCTCGGGTTGCCCTAGCCCGTCTGGTCCCCCTGGTCAGCCCGGTCCTTCCGGTTCTCTTGGCCCATCCGGCGGTCCTGGTCCTTCTGGCGGTCCTGGCCCATCAGGATCCCCCGGCCCATCTGGCAGCCCCAGCCCGTCTGGTAGCTCCGGTCCTTCTGGTAGCACCGGCCCCTCTGGCTCTCCTGGTCCTTCTGGGTCTGTTGGACCCTCGGGAAGTCGAGGCCCTCCAGTGCCAGCTCTTCGGGTCCTTCTTCGGGTCCTTCTTCGAGCCTGAGCTCTTCAGTCCCCAGCTCTTCAGGCCCTAGCTCCTCGGCCAGCTCTCCGGCTCCCAGCTCGCCCGCTCCTAGCTCTTCGGCTGCTCCATCTTCTAGTGCATCACGCTCATCGGCTGCCAGCTCGCCGTCGCCCAGTTCCCCCGCGCCTAGCTCGTCTGTACCGAGCTCTTCAGCTCCCAGCAGCCCTGCGCCCAGCAGCTCTGCACCTAGCTCATCGGTGCCCAGCTCATCCGCACCAAGCTCGTCTGTACCAAGTTCCTCAGTGCCCAGCTCTTCTACTCCGAGCTCTTCTACGCCCAGTTCGTCGGTGCCCAGCTCATCCACGCCCGCCTCCTCTACACCTGCCTCATCCAGCGCTCCGTCATCGAGCGCTCCATCTTCCAGTGCTCCGTCCTCCAGCGCTCCCTCGTCCATCGCTCCATTGTCGAGCGCTCCGTCGTCTAGCCCTGCTCCATCGTCTAGCCCTGCCCCATCCAGTTCTTCCAGCATCCCTGCATCCTCATCAGCATCGTCGACGTCATCGACCTCTCCCAGTCCTTCGTGTTCGGGTCTGGTCAACGGCGCCTTTGTTGACGGTGTGCTGAGTCCTTGGTACCTCTCGGATCAGGTGACATCCGACTCCACAGTCATCACCGGCGGCCCGCCTGGCGGCGATGGCTATGCATTCGAGATGATTCCGTCTCAGTCGGACTATGGCCGGGTGTACTTGAACCAGCTGCTGCCGTCTTGTGGCAACCCGCCACCGGAGGTCACTGTTCACATCAAGTTCCAGTACATGTTCAGTGGTGCCGGTGACGGCTGCTCTATTGGCGCCAAGATCAACCAGGATGGTGCTCCGCTTTTCAAGATCCTGGACACGAGCGCTACGGCGGGCGAATGGTACACGTACGAAGGTCCCGCGACCACTGTGCAGCTGTCGTACAACCCGTTGTTCACCATGATGATGGAGTGTACTACAGACACGGCGAGAACTGGTTCCATCCAGATCGCGGGCATTTCCGTGTACTAAGTGCGATATTCACCAAAAGGTAATTGATCTTTTTTCTGCTCTTCATTGAATGCGACGCCATAATTTGTCCAAAGGCGTTTAATAGAATCATTCTAGTTCTAACAAATATTTGTGTCTGTGAATTATGTGCCTCGTCTCTGTGGCTCGAGATGACGTTCAATGACATAAGAGGATACGTCTCACCTCAATTCATTTTCTGTCTTGTGCCGTATAACAAAATTTTGTCGTATGAGACGCTCTGAAACTAGTCTTCTGAGCGTCATAGTTTCTATTTTTAGTTTATTTTACTTTCATATTTCGAGCAAAACACCCGATTAAATTAAAACCATAGGAAAAATAATAAAATAATCAACAACAAAAACCTACGGTCTTGGTATAAAATGATGTTGCTTGCACAGTTTTTTTCTGTATACTTTGGAACTGAACGATTGCGTGGGTTATTTTCGTCAAGATCCCGAGAAACAACAAAGCCCATTTTCGTGGCCCGTCGTGCCTTCCTCAGAATCCTCACACAGTCCGCTTACCTCTTTCCGGGACCGCCCCACAGCGGGAAAATACTCCGCACCTGCGTCACATGACCTCGCAGCGCACCACTAGGAAGGGAGACATTTCCCCATTTCTTGGGCTGCTCTCCACACTCGACCTTGCATCCATCTCTTATTTCCCCAGACCTCTCAACTCTTCTCCACTTCAGTTTCCGGGGGCAGCACAAGCAGCACAACTGGACCATGAATGCAGATGCACCGCCGGACACGCAACGCCGCCGCTCGCGCATTGGCACAAGAAAGGGGAGGCGCATCTCAAGTGCAGCATGCGATCTTTGCCGCGCACGCAAATTACAGGTATGTTTGTCCTTTGGATTGTCCCCCCGACACTGGTCTGTTGGCCCAGGCCGGCCTTGCTCACGGACTTTGTTACGCGTAGTGCTCCTTCGAACCGAACGCTCCGGGCTGTCACCGCTGTCTCCGGGCCTCCGCACCGTGCACTTTTGATCAACAGAGACGGCCTCGAGGGCCTCCAAATAAGTGAGTCTGGATGATTACATTGCATTTATCTTTCTTATTGCATCTCATTCCTAAACATTTGGATGGATGACCTCCCCTGACCTCTGAAACCCTTTTCCATTCGTTCCCTTACAACTCACCGCCTCGACCATTTTCTCCAACCATTTCCTCCGAACACATCCCAATTCTCACCCTGCAAACAGGCATGTCGCGCTCGCAAAAGCACAGGGCAACACGCCATCGCCGAATAGTACTGTCGCGCAACCCGCTACGGCGTCGGCTTCGGCCCCGGCGGCAAAGGTCGTCCCCATGACGATCCCCTACCTCAACATCAGGATCTCGCTTGACGAGTTTTGCCCACCACCTGCCTTTGCCGCCGTGATGGTTGATTTCTTCGACGAGATTTATCCAATCATGCCTCTTGTGCACCGCCCTACATACGAAGGTGCACTCAAAAACAGGCTCTACGACTCCGACCCCGAGTTTTTTTCAGCTATGTGTGGCCATGGCTGCCTTTACTGTGACCACATTCCCACAGCGTCTTCCGTCGTATGGCTGGGGTGGCCCAGAGCTCACAGTTGCACACATTGTCGAGCTAGCATCCGTTATTGTGCGCCTCAATCGTGGCATAGACAAGCGCCGCACCATGGTGGAGGATCCACTGTCGCGGCTGTTGTATCCCGCATGGGTCTGAGCTATTCTTGTCATCACAGCGGCGAGTTCAATAACGGCTGGTCGCATGCCAACGAGGCCGTCCTCATGTTCCGCGAACTTGGACTATACCGTGCCGAGGCGTATACGGGACTGACTCGTGCGGGTGCCATTATCAGCCGACGCATGTTTTGGGTCTTGTACATGATGCAAATGTGAGTATTCCCTACCAGGCCTTTTGATGCATATCTGCACGCCCTCTAACACATGCAGGTACTCATACACATCTGCCCCAGAACCTCTCACCGTGCTGCACTTTGACGCGACAAAGACGGATTGGGATGCATTACGAACAAACGACATGGATTATGTCGGCATTGAGCCTGATGTAGATGACAAAGATGAGAATGTAGATGAGTCCGCCGACGTCGACAGAACGAAACCACCCGAGCCAGGTACTTATTCGCGGCGCCACCGACATAAACACACGCTCATTATGGCCGGGTTCAATGCCATCATTGCTATGCACGTCTGTGTGAGTGAGATGCTGGTCGACCGCTTACCAAGGCCGCCGCCGTTTGCCTCAGCATCGTCATATGCACGATCGACGTCGACATCGCTCCCATCCTTTTCAGCTCTCTCAACGTTCTCAACACCGTCTCCCGTCCCAGATCAGCATTTTGTGACGTCACCACAGTATCCTGGACCAGCCCACCACCCACGGCTTCCATCTATTAGTCTTTCCGTTCGCTCGCCGGCTTCAACAACCGTAGCTCCTGCTACTGCCCCTTCACCGTCATCCACGGTCACAACAACTCTGCAGATGATTGAAACTGGAATAGCCCGTGTCCGTCATGTACTCGAGGGGCTCCCTCCAGAGTTTCATTTTCCGCATGCTTTGGACATGCCAAGCGATAACCCTGCCAATCCATCTCCTCCTGATCCCTACCGGGCCATACGTGCGAACATTCATTTGACGGGCATATTTCTGCAGAGCTTAGTCATAGAGTCGTATGTTGCAAAGATGCTGCACACACGCCATGCACCACGAACATGGACGGCCTCGGGGCTCGCAGAAGACTCACCGGCTGCCTCGGAGGATAACAACGACGCATTTGAAGCACACCTTCGATGGAATGATCGTTTTGAGATTTGGAAGTTGCGTGAAGGCATAGCAAAGCAATTGCAGCACCTGTTGCAAAGCTTCCCTATGTCTGTTTTTGAGATCACTGGCGTGGCCATGACTGTGAAAATTCGACGTGTTGCCGCAACGCTTCTGGAACACAGCGACCCCACAGCACCATCGGAAGAGGCAGGAGAGGCTGAGCGGCGAAGAAAGGGCTATCTGGATTATTTTGTCCGCGTCTTGACTGAACTGGATCACAGTCCAACAGCAAGCTTCGGTTTTGTGAAAAAGCAGAAGCTGAGATATTACCATGGTTAGATGAGTTATTAAACATCACCTCAGTATTTTGGGTCAGTTCCACTGTAGGTGAACAATGCGTCTTGTTCTATAACTATCTGTTCTATATAGGACAAAAGTAATCCCCACCCTCGGAATGATATTTTAATGGAACTCGTTCTTCTCAGCATTGATGTCGTTCTCGAGGAAAATATTGGTCTGGTTGGTCATCTTCGGTGTAGGATCCTCGCAGAGGAGGCACAGGATAATGCCAAACGAACCAAAACCAAGGGAGCACAGAGCCAGCATCTTCAGACCGTAAGCATAACTTTCGAGGAAGGCAGTGCTGGCGGCAGCGATTGCAGCAGGGTTGATGCCCGGGACGGCAGCAATGGCATCTGCACTAAGAGACAGGGCGGCCAGGAGCTGCTTGGCAGCTGCCTGTGTCAGACCATTGTCCATACCGGCCTTAACAACAATATCCAGCGCCTTCTTCGTCTGCGAATTCGTCAACACACTCGTGTAGATGGTGACAGCCAAACTGCCACCGCCAAAGCGGGCCACGCCGGCGAGACCGCCAGACGCGCCCAGGTTCAGCTGCTCGACACCGAATTGGACAAACATGACAGCCTCATACTGAGCCCAGCCAAAAGTGAACTGCATGAGGAAGATGAAAGCCAGCATTAGTTTCTTATTGTAAGGCGTGACAAGTGCCATGAGTCCGCCGAAGACGACAGCAAGTGTGAATGATATGATGAGTGTCAACTTCCAGTGCTTGATGTGGTGGCCGGTGACCGCAAAGAGAAGAGCACCGCCGACGAGGCCGAGGTTGGCAGGTAGGGTCAAGATAAGGGTGTCGTTGATACTGGCGCCAGGGGCTACGTAGAACATAGCGATCATTGTCTAGAAATAACATTGGTTAGATATCAATCAACTTGAAGAACACATATGCGATCAGATCTGCAAACTTACCGGCCACATAATGTTGGCAGCGTAGTAGTACATTGTAATGATGGCGCCAAAGATAAAGGGCACCGTGAAGGACCGACCCCAGTGGTAAGAGAAGATGGCAGGAGGGCAAAGTTTGTAAGGAACCGAAGAGACGTTCTCCCAGACGCCGAAGACGATCAGCAAGACAATGCCGGAGATGAGTGGACCGAGAACCAGGGCTGAGTTGGCGGGCAGATAAGTCGTATACACAATGCCCATCAGAGTCAAAAGCACACCGCCCGTCACGAGAACCATGCCGACATAGTCGAGGCCACGCAGGGCCTCCTTCCAAGGGACACCACGTGGGCGCTTAGGGGGCACGTAGAGGAAGAAGACGGCGAGGAATGTAAGAACCATGGCACCGAACTGTCCGTAATAGATATAGGTCCAGTTTCGGGACGTGGGGTCCTTGATGGCGTAGTTTCCGACAATGGGCGCACAGATAAGGATGGGGAACAGTACGCCG
Source organism: Sporothrix variecibatus (assembly GCA_016097105.2). Taxonomy (NCBI): domain Eukaryota; kingdom Fungi; phylum Ascomycota; class Sordariomycetes; order Ophiostomatales; family Ophiostomataceae; genus Sporothrix; species Sporothrix variecibatus. The sequence goes on along the minus strand of JADMNI010000002.1, from coordinate 6,094,826 downwards.
TCGGACAGCACAATACCGATATGGCGGTACTTGTTGGGAAGCAGTTCTGGGACAGAAATGAGGCCTAGCTGGCTCATGCCAGATGCAAAGCCCAAAATAGCCATGCCGGAAATGAATTGGTGGTAGTTGTGGGAGGTGGCGCAAAGAATAGAACCGAGAGCGGACAGGACATTGCCAACGAGAATAACAATACGGCGGCCGAAAAGATCACTGTTTGTACCCGAGATAAGGAAACCAAGGGCGCAGCCTAGTTTTGTACAGATTCATTAATAAATGGTCACATTTTGGATTGAGGGAAAGAAGGAAAGACTTCAGACAGAACTTACCGGTCGTAAACGACGACAGATACCAGGACGAGGATGTGGGATTGTTAAACTGGGCGGCAATTGTGGCGATCATGGGAGAGGTCGTAGGCACCGGCCAGAAGGACACACCAACAGACGAGGCAAGGACAAAGATCACGATCCATGTCTTCCATGTGGTGTCTGTCGATTCAGTGTAGTCCGTGTCCGGGCGGTCAAGATGCTCCACGTCGACGGGGACATCGCTGCCCGGCTTCTCAGCGACAATGTCGCTCATTACGAATGGTTCGGATCTGGATGAAACTCGACAATTAGGAAGTGAGTGGTGGGCTCTCAGTTAGCTATGACGATCACTGCCACGTCTATGAGGAGGGGATGGCACGTCTTATATGTTTGTTTTTTTCCTACTTAGCATCGAACACAAATTTACATAAAATATGAAGCAATAAGCCATGCATCGGTATCTTGTGGACACGGAACACAGTAGCCGACAGTTTAGTGTCTGTGATCTTCAATGTGAATCTTTTAATGCGGCCAGGCCAGGCGATGTAAGCCACGTTGGTGACAGTCCATGCATACTTACTAGCTCCTTTCGCTACCCCAGGAATCGGTCAAACCTAAACCCACCCAGTTACCTCCGTGGGGGAGCACAACAACGTTAGGTGGCCAAGCCTCTATGTGCCCTTAGCGAGATGGGGCACGTTAGCTGGATAATCTCAACCGGGGGCTTGGACATGGACCCGCCGCCACCACGGCATTTCACATCGTCCACAATCACAGTAGACGTGCAATAGCTTTCGAATGAAAGATAAAGGCACAAAATGGTAACTCAGTCTTAGATATACTGCTTCATAAAAAGGTCTTGTACCTGAGAGATCGCTATTCTCACCGTGGTTGAGCTCAGTCAAAATACATAAAATCACTGGGAATTAAAATGTCCCGTTTTGGGCACTAATTCCAGGCCAGCAATTATGTGACCTGCTTTGAAAACCACTGAAACTTTCCGCCATACAGCTCACATGGCTATCGATGTGCTTCGCTCCCATCTTCATCTGGGCAAGTGCATCGAGACCCATTTTCAGACCCCAGTCGTTCCCCGCGTTTTGCCATCAAGATTCGCTTCGGGCCAGGCCACCGCAACGCTAGCCTTGAATAATCAAAACAAAGAAAACTCCGCTAATTTGGTCTACTGTGAAGGTCACTCGTTGTAGTAATTACTCGTCTTCCGCACTTTCATCGGAGTATCTCATTCTTCCAAAATGGGATTAACTTTGACAGGTTTGGCACAGGGACAGGACGATAGTCACCACTCGGAGTATCCCTTTTCACCCTTTCCTTCCATTTCAGCGACGCGTTTTGTGGCGAGCTAAAAGCCCGCAAGAAAACGTTTCTTTTCAGCCTAGGTATTCGTTCTCCATGCTGTCTTGTGAAGAGAAAAGAGGAATGCCAAAAAAAGGGATAGAAAAAGAAATAAAAAACCCCTATTGTGCGGCGCATTTGACTTTAAAAATACCAAGAAAGAAAGAGAGCACCGTTTCGCAGTAAACTCGGAGTAACATTCTTATCGTCACTTCGATCCCCCTGTGCGGACACACGACGCGATTGTTGGCAAGTATCAATATTTTCCCATGCTTTGTTACCACGGAAGGCTCAAGATTAAAGACATAGGTAAGACTGGCGACGGCTACGAGATTTAGTTAAAATAGGAAGACTGGATGGCAAACGTAGAAACGAGTACATCGCCTATGCATATGATACATACCATGACGCTCAGTGGGTCGTATGAAAGCATACAATGGATGATAGTAAGAAAAGAGAAGTACTCATATTTCATACTTCAAGGTAATGTAAATGTGCACAGTATGGACAGATCTGATAAGAGCCTAGCTGTTCAACACAAGCAGATAGTGCAACCTTGTTCTGTGGCGGTACTATCACACCATCTCAAAGTCCAGATCGTCCCAGACCTTTGCTTTTCGTCCCCCGTGGATTTTTAACTATTGACTTTTATTAGGCACGTCCATCTATGTCTTGAAATGACTCGTGCTTGTGGCAAATATATCTAACGCTCAGAACCTGCAATCAAGGAAAACATTAGGCACATACTACATGTGTCTAGTATCTTTCCGTGCATTACGAAGCCAGATCTCTGTGAAACGAGAACACTCTTTTGATTTTCATAAATATCAACTGTTCATCTAAGCGGTATTCCTCTTTTTCGTCTCTGAGTCTCCCTCTTTCCGCAGTGTCGTGATGTCTCACTACAAAGTAATACGGGCAGGGCTTGATATATGTATTTTTCTCAGGTGGTAAAATGCATTCAACAGGGCACCGATATGGGTCAATAGATTATTATTCCCGTCCTCGATGTAACAAATGTTACTCCCTTCTCGACCGGAAACACAATTTCAAAGTAACGGCACATGTAAGTGTGTCCCGGAGCGTTATGTAGTCTATTGCTTTAGATCTATAATTGTGTAACCCTGGCCGCCAGCACTTGCGAATTTGTCCTACCGCTCATGGGATCTTGTGGAACCATTCGCCCTTTCCATGTGTCCTCGCAATCTTGTAAACGGGGTGCAGAACCATTTCGGCGTTGTCATGGACCTTCTTCGTCCACTCCGTATCTGTGAGAGACTTGAGCGCAGCCAGGTCGATTTCTTCACTTCCAAACTCGTGCAGGGCCAGCCAAGTCGGTGGGTTCGGCTGCGGCTCGTTGGAAGTCACGGGGAGGCCCTTGAGGGCACGCGACTGGGCATTGGACCGCGAGAAAACGAGCTTAAAGCGTGTTGTGCGAACGTAGCCGGGAGCTGTAGCAAGCTGGTCGAGGTGCTGTATAAAGTTAATACGTGGTCGTATACTGATAAACGGGAAGTGGCCCATCGTCAACTTACCTCCTTCCGGTACCATGCATCAAAGTCCTCGGCCGAGTAGCCCTCCTTAAGCTCGTACTGGGCGGAAATGAGGGTCTTCGTGTGACCGGGTCCCTTGTTCGTCGGGTCGTAGACTTGCTCCAAGCGGTAGTAGCGGACGTTGTTGTCGGCCAAATCGTAGCACAGCTTCGTGCCGGGCAAAAGGTCGCTATAGACACGAATCTTGCGGAACTCCTCGCCCTGTGTGAAGGCAATGTCCCGCATCTCGTACATTGCAAGGTACGGCCATTCGGCGCCCTCTCTCTTGTAGCGGAAAGCCGAGTCGACGCCACTGGTTTCGATAATCTCAGCAATATGGTCGTTGTCGTACCAATTCATGTATGTGGCTTCGTCCATAATATCAGGCCGCGAGATTCGCGCCTCGACGTAGAGGATACCCGGGCCTTTGATTTCTGCCATACTGCTTCTGGAGTTTGTATCGAAATGAAGATTAGGCAATGTTGTCAAGGCCTTTGTCGAAATTTGAGTTAATTTCTGATGACAGTGCTTTTTTGATATAATATAAGCATTAAACAAGAGAAAAGAAGATTCAGAGCCAGTTTTCTTTCTCCAAGTTTTACCCCCCTCGTCCAACAAGTCACAATTGCACTGAGGTGCGTTTCTTCCGTTGATTTTGGATCTAGCTTATCCATTACACGAACGGGTATACTTATGCGCCAACGCCTGCACATTCCCATGACACCTCCAGTATATTGGCCTCTGCGGGGTTGCACTAGTTAACAGCGGGGATGCCCCAGACTCCAGTGGCCAATTAACAGAAATCTACACTTGATCTCGACGAGCTGAGCCGTCGGCTGTGATTCTCCAGACACACGGAGTGCAGTGATAAGATGATAAATAAAGCTGTCGATGAAGTTGATATAGAAGAACATTTCTTTTTGTTTTTAATACAATTGCCATAATAACGAGCTGTTCATCAACGGATTGTGCAGCAAAACAAAAGATAAGACTCACGAATACGGCAACATGTCTGACAACGGTCCGGCGGTCAGCGGCCCACAGCCGAAACCCGAGAAATATCTCAAGGTCTCGCTCTACTTACGCAAACTTCCCAACATCAGTGACGAGTACTTCCATGGCTATTGGCGGAACAACCACCTGGTCCCAGCATTTGCCAATGATACATTCATGAGCAAAGTCCGCAAGTACAACCAGGTATGTTTAGTTTATACGTGTCTAATTCGATAATACAATCAACCGCTAATGACGAATAGCACCATATTACGCCCGATCTTCGGGAACAGGCTCAGGCTTTGGGCATTCCTGTGCTGGACTACGACGGTATCGCTGAGGTGTGGGTAGACAGCGTTGAAGACTGGAAGCAAATTGTGACGGACACAGACTTCGTCAAGGCCGTGGCCGAGGACGAGAAGAACTTTATTTTGTACCCCATAAATATCATGTTTGGCTGGGATAACTTGATCATTGACAAAGAAGCTGGCATCAACAACGGTCCCAAATAGAAACACCTACATAGAAGGCCCTATATACCATGTCACCCAGCAACTAAAATCGTGTCAAGCCCACCCCACCACTGTTTATCCATTCAAAGTGTTAAAGAAAAGCCAACTGGATTTGTGCAGCGCTCTTGGGCGGATTGTCGGGGTCTCGGGTGCGCCGGTGCTAAACGGAAGTATATTTCCCAGTGAGATTCAGAGCTGGCTTCTCCGCATAAAAAAGGCGCTACAAACGTTGAGTGCGGAGTATTACGAGGACCTTATGAATGCGAGAGAGCATGACAACATGCTGTATAAATATTCAAATTAGCTGGAATCAATTCGCATCAATTCACTTTATTTCAGAATCCCCTTTCTCTTCGAATTATTCTCTACACATATCTCAAAGATACCTCCCATCGCTGTGCAGGTCACCAATATTACAGTCATGGCCAGCACTATGAAAGCAGTCCAGTGGGACCCGGTAAGATCTCTCATCAGGCAGTCATTACTTCGCCCATACTGATAGTGTCCAGATCCAGCAGAAAGTCGTGGTAAACACGGTTCCAAAGCCATCTCCCGGCCCAGGCGAGTTCTTGATCAAACTAGCATCGGCGAGTTTGTGCCACTCGGATCTCATGTCCATTTCCATCCCAGACCGGAAGGAGCCCGTCACCCTTGGACACGAAGGTGCCGGCTATATCGAGGCAATTGGATCGGCGGCCGAGGGCAAGGGTTTCAAGGTCGGCGATGCAGTGGGCTTCCTTTATGTGCAAGGCGGCTGCTTCGAGTGCAAAGGATGCCTCATTCACAACAACCACTGCATCCACAGCCCCGGGCAGACCAACGGCTTCACCATCCCAGGTTTTTTTCGCCGAATACAATGTGGTGGACTGGCAGAATTGCATTGTGCTGCCATCTGCCATTGACGTGAGGACAGCCTCGCCCATATTCTGTGCCGGTATCACATCTTTCCACTGCATCGACTCATGTGAGCTCAAACCCAACGACTGGATTGTCGTCATTGGCTGTGGCGGTCTGGGCCAGCTTGCCATACAGTACGCCAAGGCCATGGGCGCCCGCGTTATTGGACTCGACATCAACGACGATACACTGGCAAATGCCAAGGCACAGGGTGCTGATTACGTCTTCAACTCTCGCAGCAACGCTGCCTACAAGGATAACATCATCAAGATTACGGAAGGAGGCGCTCAATCTGTAGCAGTCTTTAGTGCTGCCGAGGCGGCATACGATTCGGCTGTCCCGCTAGTCGAGGTTGGCGGCATCATCATGGTTGTTGGTCTACCCAAGAATGGTGTACGCTTCAGTGCCCTTGACATTGTCACTGGGAGGTACCGTGTCAAGGGCGATAGCACTGCCACGCCGCAGAGGATGCCCAAAGCCATCGACTTCATCGTGAAGCATAACATCAGGGCCGAGATGGAGCTGCATGACTCTCTAGATGCAGTGCCGGAAATGATTGAGCGTATGAAAGCGGGGAAAAGTACAAAGAAGATGGTTGTGTGCCTTTAGATCAACCGTTGGTCTTGGAAAGATTGTAGCATAGCGTGGCGCTGAAAATAGAAACGAGAAAGGTTCAGTTGTTTTGTATACATAGGATTATATTCTGAATGTTCTGAGGTTCATTTACTATTGTACACACAGGAGCATTTTCCGTGTAGTTCAACCAAATTGTAAATAATTCGTCTACTTGTCTATTCAAAGCTGCCACTCTCATGCAATCTACCGGTTGGCCATGGTCCGCTCGAAACTAGCTGTAATCAGCTCGATGACGTTGCCCCAGGGGTCCGCAGCATAAGCAGCCTTGTGGCCGTAGACAGGCACGATGTTTCCAATTTTGCGGCCGCCGTTGGCAACTACCTTTCCAGTGTAGACTCAAGATCGGGCGTCGTAACGGCAATATGGAAGTAGCCTCCACGGAAGTAGTTCTTTTCGAAATTTGCCTGCTCGTCGGTCTCCATTTTGGGGTTTGAGAATTCGAACAGCTCAAATCCCACGCCGTTTCCAGCGCTCAAGTAGGCCACGCGCACCTTTTGCAGCGACTCGGGGTAGATCTGAAAGATGCCAGCATCGGGACTCGTGGCGCGGTCTGTGGCAGAGCGGGCGCGCAGCTCGTGGAAGCCCAGAATGTTGACGTACCAATCGGCGGCCTTATCCAGGTCGGGGACAGACACGCCAACGTGGTTAAGGGGTAGCTGCCGTGGTGCTAATTCTATCAATACGCTATAGCAGGAACCCTTGATGGCTTTTATTGAGAACCTACCTCGGCCTGTCCTGTGTAAGGTCCGCACATTGTGGTGATTGTTCTGTTTGTTGTCGGTTTGGAAAACTAGGATACTGTCAGGAGCGCGCTCGTGAACGAGTACGTGTGGTACAACGGGCTGGAAGCTGGGTAAACCACCAATCAACTTACACGGAAGCTTCTGTGTCTCCGGGTAGCAATGGCGGTGCAAGCTTTATTGCGATGCGAGTGTTTCGTTTTTGTTTTCTTCTTCGTTCGAAAACATCAAGACACAGATTTTAAATGGCTAATCACCTTCATGGGCAGAGTTAATTTTCGATGTGTTATCTTTTGCCCCTCCGGAAAACCGAATGGCACGATTAGCACGAAGCTCCCATGTAGCCTTCCACGCCAATTCGGAAATGTACAGCCCCTCTGACAAAGCAAGCTTGCACCTCCGCACAAGCTCCGCACTTCCCTTGTTTCCACTTTTTTTTCTCTCTCTTTTTTGAAAAGGGGTACGACGTACAAGAAAGTGCACCGAAGATACACTAGTGATTTTGGAGATCATGGGTACTTTTTCAAGGCGGGGTTTTGATGGGCTTAAATTGAGTTTCGAGAAAAATATAGAACCCATGTTCAAAAAGCACGGCGGGGACGTCATCGCGACAACCATATTCTCCACAACTCTCTGACACGGCAGAGCTTACCCCTTCGAGGCTGGGCTTGCCGGGCTGTTCAACGGGACTCGGGGCCGGGCACAGCAGCTCCGTAGGAGGCAGCGTATCAAGAAAGAGGGGTATACAAAACACACTACATGGAGAAAACGAAGAAAAGCCGCCATTTACTCCGAGGCGGTTTCTCTGGAAGGATCTTGACGGGTCGGACGGCCAGACTAACGACTCATTGTTTTCATATTCCCCTATTTCGGGTGTGGTCTATCCGGTGCTCGAGAACTGATTCTTGTGCCTTGTCGTCTCCTTCTGTTTTGGCTCTGACACGCCGTAATTCTTACTGCATGTTAATATAGCCCGTCAACTACAGATACGTTTCTGAAACCGCCTCGCCCAGATAGAACAGAGTCGACCTCTGTCCATTGGCTCTGTATTTTCTGACAACCACACTGCAACCATCACATCAACATGTCAGACGTTCCCCTGCGCAGACTTGGGGCCAATGGGCCCCTCGTTCCGAGCCTGGGCTTTGGGTGCATGGGCTTGAGCTCTTCATATGGTCCAGTTGGCAATGATGAAGATCGATTCAAGGTGCTTGACAAGGCTCACGAACTGGGCTCCCGTTTGTGGGATACCTCAGATGTTTGTACGTATTTCTTCTCGCCCTGAGTAACAGCCTCTTGATCATTTACCACGAAGTGTTTGTGGCGATGCAGGATCTAACTTCACCAGACGGCGACAGCGAGGACCTCTTGGGCAAATGGTTCAAGTACTCTGGCAAGCGGTCGGATATCTTCCTCTGCACAAAATTCGGTGTCAAAGTCACAGATAAGGTTTACTCCATGCGTAGCGATCCTGAATATGTCAGAGAAGCATGTGAGAAAAGTCTTCGCCGTCTCGGCGTTGATAAGATCGACCTTTACTACTGCCATCGCGTTGACCTCAAGACGCCCATTGAAAAAACCATGGAGGCTTTGGTTCAGCTGAAAAAGTATGTTATCATAAATTATCGGTCAAATTTTGGCGTGCTAACTCAAACAGTGAAGGGAAAATTGGCTATATCGGGCTGAGTGAAGTATCGGCAACCACTGTCCGCCGCGCACATAAAGTGCATCCGATTGCAGCTCTTCAGCTGGAATACTCTCCCTTCTCATTGGAGATTGAACTTCCCGACAACAATCTTCTGGCTACATGCCGTGAGCTTGGTATCACCGTCGTTGCGTACAGCCCGTTAGGTCGTGGCTTTTTGACTGGGCAGCTCAAGTCACCGGATGATTTTGCTGATGGTGACTTTCGCAAGACAGCGCCAAAGTACAGCAAGAAGAACTGGGGCAAAAACATGGAGCTTGTCGAGCTTCTGGTCTCCATTGCCAAAGATAAAGACTGCACACCAGGCCAGCTAGCATTGGCTTGGGTCCTTAAGCAGGGCAGTGATATTTTGGCTATTCCGTATGTTCCTCCCTTTCGACTGACTCATATATTCTGACAGCTAACAGAACAGGGGAACCAAAAATATCAAGTATTTGGAGGAGAATATGGGCTCACTCGAGGTAGCGCTAACAGATGCCGAGGCCAGAACCATCCGTGATCAGGTTGAAAAGATTGAGCTTCACGGTGAACGCTATATCGGCTTCCTCGAGCACTACTCGTTCGGAGAGACTCCTCCTCTTGATTCATAGACAACTGGGTTTTTTCTCTATTTTTTTTTCAACAATTCTATCTTCATAGACTACACACATTTGTTTGTTCATTCTTTTTTTCTTGTCAGCCAGATTTCATACGTAATTTAAGGGATCGGTCCACTTGACATCCAGGTCGTCTTTTAATGTTTCGTGGTAATGTATGTGTCTACTTTACTACTTTATTATAATGAAAAGAAGATCAAATTGATAGGCAAGCATGGATTGCCATGTTCATCTGCAAAAGAAATAGAAAATACCCCTAAATTGTACCCTTTCCAAGAAATTTGATGGGAATCTCAACCGGCTTGCACCGAAGATACTCGGCCACAAGCTTTCCAAGGACATCGTAGCTGCTAGATGAGTTCACACCACGATCGAGGTGGTCTCTCAACAAGAAGTGCACCGCACGAACGCCTGCAATTTCAAAGCGGTCGACGGCACCACCGTTGTATTCTTCATCTAGAAGATTCTGCACCTCCTTGATAGTCAAAAATGACCGAAGCCAGTCCCATTCCTCTTGGTCGCGCGCCCAGAAGCCGACGTTACAATCGGAACTCTTGTCACCAGAGCGTGCGTGAACAATGGTACCAAGAGGCGCCAGCTTTGTCGGACCCCAGCTTGACAACGCCACTGGAGACTCTGTCTCGTAGCTGGCCTGGCGGCGGGGGTACTCCTGCACGGTCGTGGGTGCGCTAATAGGAACACGCTGGCCGTCGTGAGTCCAGACAACGTGCTCAATCTCACTTTGAGGAAATAGAGACACCCAGTATCTGCAAATAGGCGGTACATCGTCAGTCAGACGTAAATAAGAATAAAACAAATTTAGAGAAAAAAAAAAGAAGCAATCACATGGACGAACAGAATATACGTACTCAAAAAAAGGCTTCCCAACGGCCTGACGCATGTCCGTCCCTGGGGTACCGCCAGGGTAGCCTTGCAGGCAGTTCTCAATGCAAAACTTGGCAAATGTCGGGTGATCTGGGGATATTCCCTTGTTCTTGCCAGCCGAAACCATTTCGGGGTTGCGGGTCTGCGCGAATATGCGCAGTTCGACAGTGGCCTCGCTTAGAGAGCGTGGTTTTGTGGCCACACTGCCGGTTACATTGAAACTCAACGTGGTAAACTCTTTGCGATATTCTCCCATAGAGGCAATAGTTTGTGCTTCAACCATCTGGACTTTTTCTTGGATATCAAGGCCTGTCAAAAAGTAGTGGAACTCCGCTTGCCAGCCACCATGGGCCGTGATCCCGACCTTTGTCGTCGGCGGTGGCGGAAGACCTTGCACACCCTCGATGCGCACACGATCGGCCGCCTCTTGAACAAGGTGAATCTTGTCGATGCGTGCCGTGACATCCGAGTTGTAGTACAGAGGGCCTTGGATCTCGTACAAAAGTTGTGCAGTCACTGTGTCCGTTGTGACCAGACCGCCTGTGTTTTGCTCCTTGGTTATGACTACCTGACCATCGGCAGCGATCTCGGCGATGGGGAATCCAAGGTTCGTGAAGTCATTTCCAGACTGAAGTAGTTCCTTCTTAAATCCAGTGTATGCGCCACCAGTAATGTCTATTTTGTTAGCAAATTTTCCCGGCAGGCCTATTGTCATGGTCATCTGATACTTACAAGAACTGCATTCAATAAGATGGCCAGCGACCAGGGCATTGGCCAGCTTTGTATGGTCCTCTCGTGCCCAGTTGTGCCACCACATGGTAGCACCAATTACTGGAGAGGCGTCCGAGACACGGCCACAGATGACAATGTCAGCTCCCTGACGAAGTGCCTCTGCGATACCAGCACCACCCAAGTATGCCTGGGCAAAAATGGGCTCTGCACCCCACTCTTGGATTGGTGCGTCTGCAGGCAGTGACAAAAACTTCTCACCATTTTGAAGCAGCTTTTTAAGCTGCTCGGTGACATTGTCGCCTGTTACCCACGACACCTTTAGATCAGTGCCTTTGTCCTTGCAGAGCTGTTGGATTCGCATGGCCATGGCCTCTGCATCACAAGCACCTGCGTTGACAGCCACTTTTGCCCGTGCTTGGCAATGTTCTGAATACCGGGCGACAACATTGTAATGAACGACTGCTCATAAGCCTCGGTCGCTGTTCCAGTTTTTGGTGCCGTCCAGCTTCTGTGAACCACGAAGAGTCATGCTGACCTCGCTGATCCAGTCACCGAAGATGACATCAATGGTAGGATCTTTTGAGAAGTCTTCAATGGCCCTGAACCGATCAAAGACACCGCCGGAAACGCCGGCAATCCGGATCGGACGCTTGGCAGAAGGCGTCATATTGATTTAATTGTAGTGTGAGGAAGCCAAGAGATAAAATCGTAGCAGCGGTAGGTTTGGTATGATCGATGAGAATACCAGATGAATGTTCAAGACTCGAATGTAGATGTGGTCAATATTGCAATCTTTTCTGACAGAGTTTGGTAATGAAGGGTTTGACGCATAAGATATCGGATGCCAGCAATGGGCAGTAGGAGACGCGGTCATCAACCGGATGAAACGAACCAGGCCGTCCACATTTCGAGACCAGCGAGTCACAACCCCAAGAAGCAACAACCCGCTTATGGAAAAAAGGCAACACACATCGACCAGCGATTTACTCCGGGCAAGGACAACAGTACGAGTACCGCATGAGATACAAGATACTTCCTCCGTTTCTCGATCCTGCTGGATCACCATCAAAAGCCCCACTCACCCCAGACTTACATGGCCACGGCAGCCCTATTCTGACCCTCCGCTCCGGGGACATTGTGAGTGGGGGTGATGGCTCCATCATGCAAATTTTCAGGACTCCGGACCAAAAAGTGGATATCACCCCCGCATTCCAACCCCAGCATTTCTCCTAATAAGTGCCCGCAACATGCTAGCAGCAAGGGCAGGTCAGGATTACCATAGGCGACTGGGCAGCTTGGGAAACGATTTTCCGGCGGTAGGTCGGACGCTGTAACAGCGACAACGACACTTTGAACCAGGCCCCACGTTCATACTACATCCACTAAGGTGGGGTGCGGATAGAGCAAACAAACGATGCATTGCAAGTTGATGTCAGATAGCAGAGGACTCTGCACTCTGTCCTCTGTACGGAGTACACATACGTAAAAGATGAGAGACGGCGAACGCCGTTTTGGGACCACTGCACAAAGGGGTGCCTCATATATGCCTTGTCGAGGCAAATACTTTTCTTTTTTATCTCATCCAAAGCACTTTCCAGCCAGGATATAGAGCAACATCTCACGACACGCGTTCTGTACATAGCAACAATGGCAGTATTACAGTTTGTCACAGGCAACCCATCCGGGTTGGGCATCACCAGCATCGTTGCTTTGGCAGCAATCTTGACCGTAAGTCAATGCATGGGTGTCGAAATAAAGGGCATGTCGAGAATCGGCTTGCATCTACACCCGCTAACATTTGGACTCTCAGGGCGTCATTTACACTCTTTGGAAGGGCGTCTACAACCTGTATTTCCACCCACTGGCACGGTTTCCAGGGCCGCTCCTTGCCCGCGCCTCGCCTGTACGTTTGATATATCCTAATCTCCAGCACAAATTTCCCATGCACAAACTGATTCCAAGCCCTCTTATACAGTATCCAATGTCTTCAATCTGATTCGAGGCCGTATTCCTTTCTGGATCAAGGCTTGCCACGACCAATATGGCCCGATTGTCCGCGTCTCCCCCAATGAGCTGTCGTTTGACAATGAGGCTGCATGGAAAGATATTTACGGCAGCCGACCCGGTCATCTTAATTTCCACAAAGACCCTGTCCATGTCGGCAGTATCGAGTCAGTACCCGGCGTGTCGACCATCACGATGGCCAACGACTCAGATCATGCCCGCCAGCGGCGAGCTCTCTCACACGCGTTCTCAACGAAGGCCCTGATGGAACAAGAGCATATCATTCGCTCATACATTGATGTGTTCTCGGATAAGATGAAGGACTTTGCGCGCTCAGACACACCAGTGAACCTGGTTGCATGGTTGGCGTACTGCACATTTGATATCATCGGCGACATGGCTCTCGGTGAGCCCTTTGGCTGCATGGACAACGAGGACTTTCGCTTCTGGGTTTCCTCTGATTAGTGCATCTATCAAGGCTGGTGCTTTCGAACAGGCTACACGTCGTGTTGCTCAGACTGGTGGTACTACCCAAAAGCTACTCCTGAAGCTGATTCCCGACCGCATTCGTGTCACAAGACGCCAGCACCTCCAGTACAGCAAGGAGAAGATCCTAAAGTAGGTTCTCCTGTGCCCTTCCTCATCGATTATCTACATCACTAATACTTTTCCAGGCGCATGGAACAAACTCAGTCAGATCACAAAGACTTCCTCTACTACCTCATCAAGCAACTTGAGAACGGATCCATTGGCAAGGACGAAGTCATTGTCAACGGTGCCCTTATGATGTAAGACATCCCACCCACATCTGTGTCAGTTCATCTCTAACAACGATAGTATCGCCGGTACTGAGACAACTGCTGGATTCCTGGCTGGTCTTTTCAACCATCTGCTGCGTGACCAGCGCGTTCTCGACACACTTGTGCGTGAGATTCGTGACAACTTCGAGTCCGATAAAGACCTGAGCTTTGAGCGTCTGCGTCAGCTGCCGTACCTCATGGCCGTCATCGACGAGGGCCTGCGCATCTTTCCTAGTGCCCCCATTGGCTTTGCACGGACGGTCCCAGTTGGTGGTGACACTGTCGACGGCGTCTTCATTCCTGGTGGAACCACGGTCTCTGTTCCCATGTGGGGTGCCACACACAGCGAACGCAATTTCAAGGATCCGTACAAGTTTCTGCCAGAGCGTTGGTTGAATAAGGAGGCTAGCACTGACAAATTTGGTGCATCAAATCCTTTTTCGCTTGGTCCCCGTGGTTGCATTGGCCGCAACTTGTCCATGATGGAGATGTGCTTGATAATTGGAAAGTTACTCTGGAACAACGACATCACAATGGCCGGTCGGCAGGACGCTTGGGATCCCACTCGAGACTACCCAGGGCTGCACGTCTACAACAACTGGATGAAGCCTGGTTTGTACGCCAAGTTGACCCCTCGGAAGAAGTAAATTCAGTACGGTGAAACTACTCTGAAACACACCGCGGAGGGAGAATACGAGTATATTTTTGGGAGATAAATGTAGCTGGGAGTGGGTAAAAGCCCTTAGATTGCCCCTTTTTTTTCTTCCAAAATATGTCATAATTATGTTTCCGTCCACTATGCCGCTATTGCCAATTGCGTTTCCGTTTCCTGTATTGACTTTTTTTTTTTTTTTGCTTCGCCCCTAGTTTACTCCGCCCGTTGTAACTACATTGTTTCTGTTCTTGGGCAACATGGCTAAATCAGTGGCAGAATCTTTCAAATACATAAAATAGCTAATAGGCTGCTAAATTGGAATAGATACGGAGTATATACAAATTGAGTATCATGTTATTATTATATGCAGCCAACTTTCATCTCCATCTTTCTCTCTACAGGGAACTATCCTCCGCTCAAATTTAGCCCTCGTGGTCGTATGCAGCAAGAATGCGGTCAAAATACTCCTTCTGCATCTGCTTAAGCTCTGGGTGCGTAGCCACAAACTCCTTGTTGTCAATGATACCCTGAACGGTCATACGACCGACATCAGCAGCAGGAATACGACGAGCCGCGCGCTTCTCAGCATCAAAAGGCTGCGACTTGCCGTACTTCTCGGGACGCGAGCGTTCGCACTTCATAATGTTGGTAGTCGTTGCAGCGACAATAACGCTGGTGACACCAACGTTGTGCTCCAGCGCTTCGAGGCGAAGAGCGGCACCGAGGGCCATGACTCCAGACTTTGCTGCCGTGTAGGGCCCGTGGTGGGCGAACCATGTCGGGTTCATGCCGGCCTGTGAACAACGAGCACAATATGGCCCGACTTGCGCGCAACCATCTCCGGGTACCACGTCTGAATGCAGTAGGATGGGCCGTAGAGGCACACGCCAAAAACCCAGTCCCAGTCCTCCGGGCGGTGGTTAACATATGGTCCCCCAGTCGTGACGCCCGAGCTGCAGACCACAATGTCAACCTCGCCGAATTTCTCGGTGGCCTTGTCGTGCAAGTTCTGCACGTCGGCGCGGTTCGACACGTCGCAGACGACTGTGAGAACCTCAGCACCGGCCTCGCGCAGCTCCTTGGCACCCTCTTCAAGACGCTCTGCGTTGGTCGATGCAATAACCAGCTTGGCCTCGCCGGCTTTGGCCAGCTCATGGGCGATGGCCAAGCCAATACCCGTGCCGCCGCCAGTAATGACAGAAACCTTGCCCTTGAGGTCCTTCATGATGATGGTCTGGTGGTGGTTTATGGTAAGGGAACTTGGTTGGGGGGTTTTTCTTGGAGGTGGGATATTGGGTTGGTCCTGAAAATGTGTAGAAACGGTGCCTAGGTGGTGAAGTGGCCGATGTATTGATTTGATAATTCTTGTTGGAAACCGTCGCGAAGCGCCATGTATTATACAAAAGCTACACTTTGCGTATCGCGATGACTTCTTGTCTTGGGCCCCTCGTCTTGGTTTACTTCTCCAATTATGACCCGCTTCCCCAATACTCGCAGTGCCTTGCCTACCGTGTATTTAGTGGGATGAAGTTACCCGCCGAGTCAACAATGTGGAGGGGACTGATTACCAAAGCCGATGTGGTCTGCCCCTTACAAGTCTTTGTAATCTAGCGCCATTCCGGAAGATGCACAGGCGTGGAAAAGGCCGCAAGGCACAGAGGAGGTGTAAGTCGGCCAGTCGTCTTAGTCTCTTAAAAGCACGAGTCATTGGTTTGGGGAGTGAGCATGGGCGTGCATAGCAAACTAACAGTGGGATGTGGGACAAAGATGGAAGATGCAGTTCCTCGGAACTGAAGACAGTCGAGCATCCGTCGCTAGGTGCTGGCCAGTTTGGAAATAAAGAGAGTACATCGCGGGATAATATCCTGCATCACCATGAAAAGGAAAGAAAACAATCAGATTGTGGGTGACAAAAGTTTTTGGAAAAAAATCCTGCAAAAATCCAGTCCAAGTCTCAACGATCTCTCAACGAATTCTCGTCGACCAGTCCTCAAGCAATTGCATTCCATGATGTCTGCAGTCACGGCCTCAAATCTCTTCAATGTCAAGGACATGGTGTTTGTCGTCACCGGCGGCGGCACGGGTATCGGTGAGATGATGGCGCATGCACTGGACGTCAATGGCGCGAAGAAGGTGTTTATTCTGGGCCGCCGTCAAGACAAGCTCGACACGGTCGCAGCCGCAGCTTCCAACAAGTCCATCGTCGCTGTGGCCTGCGATGTGTCCTCGCAAGAAGACTTGGGCCGTGCTGTTGACCTCATTGCGACTCAAACGCCCTTCGTCAACGTTGTTCTTGCCAACCACGGCGCTACTGGCCCTACTATTGACGACATGCCGCGCGACCATCAATTGTCGGCGGCCGAGGTGCGCGAGTTCTTCTGGAAAACACCGATGTCTGAATTCACCGATACGTATGGTGTCAACTGCAGCTCGGTCTTCTACTGCTACATAGGCTTTCTCAATTTGCTGGCTGCGGGAAACACACTGGACGAGTCGCCAACCAAGGCATTGGGAATCGACAGCCAGTTCATCGTTACTAGCAGCATCGGCGGGTTCTCGCGTATTCCTGGCATGGGCTACGCCTATTCCACCAGCAAGGCCGGTGTGATGCACATGGTCAAGATGCTTGCCTGCAACCTTGCACACTTGCACATCCGTGTCAACTGCATTGCGCCTGGCATCTATCCCAGCGCCATGTCCAACGTGAGTGATGCGGGGAGAGAGAAAATGGCTTCCCATCCCTATAAGAGAATAAAGCATTAACATACATAAACAGCAATTTCTCAGTCGGACAGAGAAAATTTCGCAGTCTGTTGTCCCCTTGGAGCGCATTGGAACGCCGGAGGTATGTTGAACTTTTCCCTTCGATCGGTTTTGAGAGGAAGGTTTCTTTAAACCTCATGTCTTTCCCGTCTGTTTTTCATACTGACAAACTACTCCACAGGATGTTGCGGGCGTGACGCTATTCCTGTGCAGTCGGTCTGGCGCCTACATCAACGGCAACATTGTGATTACAGATGGCGGCCGGCTCTCGATGATTCCTGCAACATACTAGGGCCAGAGTACTGCAATAAGAAAATATACAGTTATTTTAAAAAGGCCATGCCAGCCTTAAATTTGATGTGCAATGCGTGACGTTAAACAGTTGACAACTAACGAGGCAATACCCGTATCTGCCGTTTGCAACTAAAAACAATTCACAACTGAAGACGACAACCACGCTAAAACGCCACTGCACCAAGCGCCCCCATTGCTCCTTCCCACAGAGATCACAACACGCATTGCATCGTACCTTCCCATCACAGCCCTCTCAAGTCCATCACACCTTCTCGTCATTGGCGGTACTGACCTCTTTCCCAGATAGGTTGAGCTGCGTAGCCACCTTGTCTGTCAGCAATGCATCAAAGTTGGGCACGAACATTGCAGTTATCAACGCCAGCACGCCAAACGCAATACTCGTGAAAAAAATAGTGCGGTATGCGTCCGCATAGGCCACCTGGTACGCGCGCGAACCAATGGCAATGATGTCCGCCGTCACACCGAAATCTTGCCCAAATCAGTCGCCGTTTCGCCTGCGGCCACAGCCGCCATATACGCTTCAATAGATGATGCCGACAGGCCAGCCTTGGTCAGTGCCTCGGGCACAACAGTAGAGATCGTGGTGGTTTCGCGCGAAGCCAGTACGACACTGTAGATGGTCGATGCCACGGTGGATATCGCACTTCGCATCGATCCGGCAATACCCGTGGCCGTGCCAATCTCGTTCTGGTCCTCGATGCAAATGTTGCAGGCCGGCAGTACGATGGACTCGGCCCAGCCGACAGCGGTGGTTGCGAGAAACACGAGGCCCATGGCCGTCTTCGGTGTGTCGGGCGTGCATGTCGTCATAGCTCCCAGGCTGATCGTGCTCACCGTGATGAGAGCAAGCAGCTGGTACTTGAAGTGGCCAATGTGCTTGGCAAGCGTGCCGCCGATAATCTCGCCAATCGTGATGCCAATGCCAACCAGCGTGCCCGCCCAGCCAGCCCACATCGCTCGACCGTTGCCATAGACAGTGGCAGCCATAGAGGGCCACACAATTGCCTGTGAGTAGTAGACCGATGCGCCAAGCGATAGCACGATGGCCGATGCCAAGAAACCACGGTTCTTGAATAGGTGAATGGGTACCAGCGGCTCAGCAATCTTGGCCTTGGCCTCGTACACCATGAGGCCGGCTAAGCAGAAGAAACCAATGATGACGGGTGCAATCACGCCCGCAGACTTCCATGGATAGATACTGCCGCCCCACGACAAACCAAGAATGAATAGAAGTAGGCCTGCCACATACAGGAACATGCCAATGTAGTCGTAGTTCTTGACCCAGCGCAGGATCGTGTCGGCGCCATGCTTTTGGTGGAAGCTGGGTGGGAAGTAGAAGAGAGAGTAGAGGGCGGCGGCCGTGACGTTGGCAATAATAAGGAGGTAGTAGGCCCAACGCCAGCCCTGTTCCGTGTAGAGCACAAACGCTGTCGAGATGGCCGAGCCAAAGCCTGCGGTGGGCATCGAGCCCCAAAATATGATGGCATTGGCCAGAAAACGCCAACTTCATGGGCACCAGCTCGCCGATGACAAAAGCATACGAGTATCCGGTGGCCGCCGACAATCCCACGAGAACCTCACCGCCAATGGCCACTGGGATCGTCTGTGCACGAGATGCGATGGTGGCACCGACGGCGCCCAAAAGTGTACCGCCGATGAAGAAGTAGCGACGACCGAAAACGTCTGACATCTGCCCGACAAGCGTCAAGCCCACGGCGAGCATCATCGTGTACACAAGAGACAGCCAAATGATAGACCCGGGGCCAATACTGGCGTCGATTTCACCAAGGATGGGGGCAATCATGGCAAAGCCACCTGTGCTGGCCAGCAAGTTGATGGCAATGGCGAAACCGGTGCCGATGAAGCGCGCGCTGTAGTAATAGTTCCTGGGCACTTCATCAATATCACCAGGGACCGCCAACCCGGTTGCTGGCGGTACTCGTCGTACTCAACATCAGCAGTAGGCTGCTTCGCCGCTGCATCTGTATCAGAGGCAGCCATTATTCGAAGGGATTGTCGTCGAAGAAAAATAATCGGAAGTAGGATAAAGAGCAATCCAAAAGATACAGAGACAGAGACAGAAAAAATTGCCTGCTGCTCAACTTTTGAAAATGAAAACGACAAACGGCAGATCCCAATGTGATATGCAGGTAGTGCCAGGGAAGCGTTTGAAAAAAAAACGTGGGGAAATGGTAATGGAACGGCCTAGATCGGACACATCTGTAGTATTCTTTCCCAGAGCAATGTTCGGGTTGTGAATAGTCGAGAAAGTTGGACAGGAGAAGGGGTAGATACGTTAACAAGAAAAGAAAAGAAAAACAGCCGATGAGTCGAGATGGACGCATGACCGGATATAACCATCATAGCGACGATTCCCTTGTCTTCCGCACCTCTGTGTTCTTGGTGCTTTTTTGGCCAGGCTTCCATCACATCCTACGTGGAACCGACCCGGTTCAGTTAGACAGTACGAGTAAGAGCGTCCCAGTTTCTTCTTTCTTCGGTGTCGTCGGAGCGGCCAGCCAAGCCCGCATCTCACTCTCGCTGATGCCCCTCACGGTACTCAAACGCTGGCTCAATATAATAATACGAAATATGATATCCGGCAAGGATATCAAGTGTCTCGAATATTATCAACAAAAAGGAAAGAAAAAAAGGGAAGACAGGAAGGATCGAGGGGGCCAAAGTCTTCCCTGGAAAGCCTGTTCCGTAAATGCCCCTTTTTTTGGTCAGGAGTTATGTTTTTTATGACTCTAATGACTCTGCAACAGGGGGTCTAAGAAATTCATTGGTCTTTGCGACACTGCTCAGTATACCAACGAGTCAAGACACAACAAAACGGCAATTGTCTTGCGAATGAATGTCTGCTTGTCCCTAAGTTGGGGACCACCAGTGAGGGAAAATGATAGCATCAGTGGGGGTGCAGATAATTGACGAGGTGCGGTGAGTTGGGGACGTGAGGGGGGGGGGGGGGGGGGGGGGGAGGGGGGACGATGAGGAGAAAAGAAGAGGCAATGGAAAGCGAGACACAGGTAAAGGAGCAGAAAACCAACTTTCCGATGCACAAAGCAAAGCTCCTGATATTCGCCAAGCATGGCACTTTTTTAAAATCATAGGTGGATGAACATGCCAAGACGGCACCGGGCAGGCGCCACAGCTTGAACGTGGCCCTACTCTTTATTCTGGGGTATTATCCGGGGTACTGCTCCATTCGCCAGGGTGTGCTCCGTAATACACCACTCTCTCGACTCTGTACTCCTTACACCGTGCGTGCTCCATATTCCTCCTCCTCCAGACGCGCTCCATACTGTATACAGCAGTCACTGTCGTTGTTTATCACCGTTTTAGGTCTGTCATTGTGTCGGCTGGCACTACGTTCTTAGGAGACTGCGTCGCTCGGGGTAATCTGCCGCAGATCTCCTCCGCTGTGCGTGGAGACAACGCGGGGAGTGTGGAGCAAAAGCTGTCGAGGCGCCACCATCGCTGGTTGATTGCTGATGCTTTTCAATGGCCACTGGAAGACGGTTTCCGAAAAGTTGAACATGGGTTCTTTTTTTTAATGGGGCGAAGGTCGGGGTAGAAGACGAAGGCATCGGCCTAGACCAACCCTGGCCAGGTACAACAGCTAAAAATCAAGCAACCCGAGCAGTTAGCTCTCGGAAAGTGAAGAACCTCTACTGAGTACTCCGTAATGCGGAGTAAGTCGAGAGCTCCCATGATGGTTTTCTCCGAGCAGATGAAAACAGTTCGCCGTACACAGACAACGGCCAGGGCACGACCACCAGCGTGATGTTAGCCACGGAAAAGCGGTTTCCAAAAGCGTCGATGAGATGCCTTATTTAGAAAGCAATTGTCCTTGGCCGCATGCGGGAGAGGAATGATGAGTAGATGAGCAAGCAGAACATCAACAGAGACTAAAACGAGCTGCAACGTCATTAGACAGAGACAATCCACTGAAGTCAATAGGAAGACCGTTCTATTACAAACGACCTGAAGAAAAAAGAGAGAGAGAAAAAAAGCATCACAATCATTGAACGTAAGGTTGCATATCCCACTAGTCTAACATCCATACACGTCAAATTAAAAACAAATAGGAAAAAGGCAGTTCAACCAAAACAAAACAAGCTAACACACATCACTAAGCTCACCTTTCGTCTAGCTACCCCGAGTCCCGCACGTACCGCAAAATCCATACACACGCTCCTTCGCCAAAATGCCGGTCAATTACGACGTCAAGGGCAAAGTCGTCGCTCTCACGGGCGCCGCTTCCGGAATTGGCTACGCCACAGCCGAGTTGCTGTCATCGCAGGGTGCCAATGTCTCGCTGGCTGATGTCAGTGAGCAGGCTCTTAAGGATGCCGCCGAAGCCTTCTCCAAGGCACCAGGCGCCGGCAAGGTCATCTGGACGGTCGTCGATGTTCGTGATGAGAAACAGGTCGATGCTTGGGTCAAGAAGACGGTTGATGAGCTGGGCCAGTTGGACGCTGCCATTAACTTGGCCGGTGTTGTGCCCAAGGTCATCAACATTGAGACAGTGCAGGAGCACAACACTCCTGACTGGCAATTTGTCCTCGATGTCAACCTGACCGGTGTCTTCTTCTGTATGCGCGCCCAGCTTCAGCACTTGAAGAACCAAGGCTCCATTGTCAACGCCGCATCCATTGGTGGCACCATTGGCTTCAAGAAGAACGCTGCTACACTGCCGCCAAGCATGGTGTCATTGGTCTGAGCCGCTCCGCTGCCAAGGAGGTGGGCGACCGCGAGATTCGCATCAATTGCATTGCCCCCGGCATCATCGACAGCCCCATGCAGGCTGCATCACGCGCCACCCGTGGTGGTGACATGGCCTGGCAGAGCCAGATCCAGCGGAGAGGCACCTGCGAGGAGGTCGCCAGTTTAATTGCCTTCCTTATCTGCGACGAGTCTAAGTTCGTCACGGGCGCCGTCTACCACATCGATGGTGGTTGGGTGTGCTAAGGGATTGAAAAGAAGTTCTACTATCTATCTGTACATGGGACAACACGATGGAAGGTCTGCAAGAATTCAAATAAACAAAAACACATACGTTTCCAAGTATGTTGCATTAATGTCTTGCGCATATTGCCGATGCTGACTTCGTTGGATATCTAAAAACGTGTGTAATTCATCATACTACCCAACACAGCAGCAGAACAGCAGTTGTGAGTACTGTCCCAGTCATGCAAGAACGGCCTTCCACGCCGCTGCTCACGAGCGTTGCCGATGGCATTGATGCCGATGCCAGAGTTGTGCTACCGGAAGCAGAATTTGATCCTGCTACTGCTGGAAATGTGGTCACAATCACAGAGTTGGTTGCCGTATCTGGCGAATCCACTCCAGCTCCCTCGGTGTTCGTCGCTCTCTCCTCAGTCGCGGTCGCAGATATTTCCATGGAAGCTGTCCCTGTGGGACACTGCAAACTGGGTGCCAGTTCCCAAGCCTCACAGCGTGATAGATAGCTTGTGTACTCTGACGAGTGCACTTCCATCCATGTGCTGACCGCGCTTGTCCAGCTTGACCATTGTGATGACAATGATGCAGGAGGCGTAATTGTTTGGCAGCCCGAGGCTGTCATCAGATACGTCGCCTCAAAGGATAGAATTTCAAGTGGTATCGTCGGCGCATATGTTGCGAGACTCTCTGCCAGACTATGACAAGCCGACGTCTCGGCAGACGGCGCCGGGGTCGTGCGCGGCATAATACGTGCATTTGGGTGGTCCTTTCCAGCAAACTTGAGCGAGAGCCGGGGCAACACTGTCACTGAGTCCGCAACGGAAGTCGAAACCGAAGCCAAAGCACATCTTGCTTCAAGGCAGAAAAGTATTGCCAACGTCACCAAAGACGCGGGGCACACAGCCCTGTTGTGGAGGGCCATCAGGAGTCGGGCTTGTTGTCGTTGAGTAGTTGATACTGCCGATGCTGGTGATCGACAAGTCGTGCGTGTCTGAGATTCGGTACAAAGTTCGTCGGTCAGGTATCAACTGAAAGTGCAAATGGGGGGACAAAACGAACAGACACATACCGTGCAGGTGGTTGTCCCGGGTCAAAAGGCCGTTTATCCCACGGCACGGCAAGGCCCCGGCTCATTAAATTCATCCAGAATACCAGAACTATAAAATGCCACAAGTCCACAATGCCGCTGCAGGGTTAGTCGGACTCCAGCACCCTGGACACTCTCCGGAGCCAGACAGGTACGTTATCCGGTCATCCATTACCATGGGGGATCGTGATAATTGCATGATACAGCCACGACACTGTAGTGAAGGTCTCGACTCACCTAATCAGACAAAATACTCTCCCCACTCCCGTTGACTGCCTGAATACATGAATTAAAACACACCCATTTTGCACAAACACATGAAACAAAAATATCGTTTTGTTGAAGTACGCCTCAGGTAAACCCCCAAAAAGTTATGAAAATTAAAAACGTTTCCCAAAAAAATTCAGATATTATGTTGCGCCCTTTTAACCACTTGAGAATAGGTCGTTGTAGCTCTCGCGTGTACAAGAGTTTGTTTATATATATATATGTTGTGTCATGTAGACATGTCGTCGTAACAACGTGACAGTAATCGTGATAGCATGATCGTCCGTCGTGCACAGGCATTCCGCAATGTTGCTGCTCTTGCTGCTGTTTTTGTTTTCTCATTTTCCTGTCCATTCCCAAGAGGCAAGCCAGGCGAATTCACCTAGTCGCCAACCTTCTTGTCTCCCCTCTCTTCCTTCTCTTCCTTCTCACAAGGCGACCCATTAAGTAGCAGCAACGCAAAACCGTCTGCCTCATATCAACATCCCCTTCTCACACACCCCCAAGACGCCAAATACTGCCCATAACGCGCGTGCGGCAAGAGCATGTGCTATCCAAAAGAGTAAGAGTGCCAAGGAACTGCAGGACCGAAAATTCCAGAATAGCGT
The DNA here is from genome assembly GCA_016097105.2 of Sporothrix variecibatus. Taxonomy (NCBI): domain Eukaryota; kingdom Fungi; phylum Ascomycota; class Sordariomycetes; order Ophiostomatales; family Ophiostomataceae; genus Sporothrix; species Sporothrix variecibatus. The sequence continues at coordinate 6,070,470 of JADMNI010000002.1, read as the reverse complement.
TTCAAAAAGCAAAGGCAGCAAAAACACCACAAAGCTAATCAAATTGAAAAGAGAAAGGGGTCATGGTCATCCATGGCAAGAGGGCATATCACTTGCACATGCACACTCAAGCCGTCGCTTCGTTAGGGTAGGTGTTTTGTAAGGCGTCCAGTCGTTGATACCGTATGTGTCATTGAATTCGAATTAGAGTGCGTATTCGTCGTATCGTCTCGTTCTCGTCTCGTCGCATCTTTTCCCAGCCATAATATTCCAACACGGGTCGTAAGAAGTGGCAATCAGGGCCACCAAGTCTAATCCTCCACAAGCGGTTGAGTTACTACAGGGCAATTCTCATTTGCCATGCAGTAATCAAATGGAAGACACTGGCCTTCACAATCGTCTCAAAAATACGAAAAAAAGAAATAGGAACAAAAAAGAGCAAACAGGAAAGTCCCTGCAGCACAAGTGTGAACGGAAATATCAAATCAGAAATCCAAATCAGGCAGAAAAGGGGAAAAGTAAAGAATAAAGAAGACGGAGAATCAAACGAAAAAAGAAAAGAAAAAAGGAAGAAAAAAAGAAAACAAAATAAAATAAAGGGACAAATAGAGGTAAGCAGAACGAAAAGGATCAACGATAATGGGCAAAACAAGAAAAACTGGATAACGCGCCGTCTAGAGCCGAGTAACACGATACGTTTTCTTTTGTCAGTCATAAATGCAAAAGGACAGCATCTATTGCTTGTGGGCCCAATCGTGGGGTTTGGGATGACGAGGCACAAGCAATGTGGTTGAATTCGGCACGAAAGTCGAAAATCGAGCGACAATGTCGGCGATGCCATCACGGAGTACATCCCAAAGCAAGGTTGGCTAGATTATTGGTACACAGAGGAGTTGTGAGGAGCACCGATCCGGGGGGCGTGTTCAGAAGAATCTAAAACCAAATTGTTAGACGGCATAAGGGCTGTGATGAAGTTCTTTCTACCAATGCCTAGTACGTACCACTGCTGCGCTGCATATGTCCATTGGAACGGCCGCGGGTAAAGCCACCGGCTTTCTCCCAATCACCGGGACCACGAGGCTGGCGTTCCGGAATTGCTCTTGTCCCGTTTCCATTAGCACCGGGCCGCTGGCTGCCAATAGCGCCGATGGCACCGGGTGTCTCTCTCGGCCGGCCTGAAAGGCCAATGCTGGTATCAAAAGATGACGAGCCCAGGCCCAAGGAGCCCAGGCTGTTCACCAACCCGGAGGTGTCCACGGCTGATGACTGTTGGTTTATAGACCCAGGCGTCGTGGGTGTGGTGAGAGATGGGCCAAAGGGGCCGTCGCTAGGAAAATGCGGCAAAAAGGCACCGCCTGGGTTATGGCCGTTTGTGGATGCGTTCCCAAGGCGGCATTGCTGACGAGAGAGGGAGAAGGGCTAGGACTGTATGAACGCAGGTCCGCAAAGCTTTTGACACCTCTCAGCCATTCAGGCCGCCATGCTGGTGAGTTTCCGGGCTGTTTGGGATGGCCAAAGTAGGGCCACGGTTCATGGAATGAAGGGATGGATGCTGGCGGTCGTTGAAGTCATACGTCGCAGCGCGGCTCAATCCACGCGGGTGGCCGTCCAGTGTGACACCTGGCTGTTGGACTGTGGGCTGACGGCTACCGTTGGCAAATTTGGCCTTGCTGACGTGCACTTGTCTGTTATCGCCCTCGCCAATGGACGTGTGCTCAAGACCCATGTTGTGCGCAAGAATGTGTATCAGGCGCCGATCTTCGGGCGATGTGTCGGTCGGGAATATGTGAACCTCGCGGGATTCGTCGCTTTGAAACATGTACAGTTCGAGGTAGAAGCGGAGCTGGTGTGGGTCGTTCAAATCAAGCCGGCTGTTAGCGACAGCAGCTGCAGGATTATAAGAGAACTCGGTTAGTGATGCTATTATACGGTGGTCAATAGAGGGATAGGAAACAGTGTGCCGTTTGAGTGTAGATGACGTACGTTCATTGACCGGAGTGCGCTGCGCCGATGTGGCGGTAGCTAAAGAGGACATCGATACTTGGTGCGTCGGGCCGCGGTGTTGCTCCTCAAGTTGACCACGTTTCTCCCTTTTCTCCCTTTCGATGCGCTCGCGCTCGTGCTCGGGAGCATTTTCTTGTATTCCACGCGCAGCTTACGCCCCTGGATATCAAGGCCGTTCATGCGGTCGATGACCAGCTTGGTGTCGGATGCGCTCTGGAAATTGGCGAAGGCGAGTCCACGGAAGACACCCTGATCAAAATGGTAGTTGAAAGCGTATGGCTGGGGCAGGTGCATCTCGATCATGACGGTCGTGAGGTACTCCTTGCGGATGTTAAAAGGGGATGTTTTTAATGACGATGGCGGTGGGGATGAGATCGTTGATGTCTTTGCGCGAGTCGGGCATGGCACGCATATCGGGCGGCCCATAGGCTTGGAGATTGACACTCGGGGTTTGCACGTTGAAAGGGTCCGGCGAACTAGTCGAAGGCAAGCCCATTCCTTGTTGGCCAACAAGGTGCTGCTGTGAAGGGTAAAAGGGCATTCCCTGGTTGCTAGGATTGCCAACTGCGGTGGCTCGTTTGTGGTCCATTCCTGAAAAAAGACACCGTTAGACACAATATACCTACCGAAAAGGGCGGCAAATCGGGGATGCGAAGAGAGAAGAGAGAAGAAGAGAGAAAAGAGAAAGGAGAAAGGTAAAAGAAAGAAAGAAAAAAAAACTTACCGGGTGCAGCGCCGGCCGACGGCTATGGCACGGATGCGCGATCCGTCGTTCATGCCGCTCATAGGGCCGCCATGGTGGCAGCAGCTCCGCCGTTGTAGTTCCATGCTGACTGGTTGGCACCAGCAAACATGTTGTAAACGGTAGATGGCTGCAGGTTAGACTGGGTTGACGTGTTCCGGTCGAAGCGCTGACCAGGCTCAAACGAGGCAAACCGGTCGTCCGAAAAAAGCGACGACGCCTGCTGGCTGGGACCAGAGTCGCCTGAGGGCTGGCTTCGCCGCCCACCATTCAACGCAGACATGCCGACGGTTGCGTATCCGGGCCGTGATGGATTTGGCGAGTGGCTGATGGGCCGCCATAGCCATTGTAGTATTCGCCTTGCGGCTGTTGTGTGTTCATGGTTGCAAGTTGTGGATGGTCGGATGGTCGAGAATAAGAATGTTAATGTCGTAGGCGTCTTGGAGTCCCGGAGAACAAAAACGCCAGTAATGGATATTCGTAAGATTGGAGAGAATAGATCCGTGCACAATCGTCAAATGGTCGGTCGGCTCGTTGAAGAATCGTCGTCAAGAAGACTAGCAGGATACTGGCCCGCGTCGACGAAGTTGCGTGGCTTTCCTAGGCTATCTCGCAAATAAATATACTGGGAGAAATATTCGTGTAAGAACAGCAGGTGCGGATATCTTCTAGAATGTGTTAGTTAAGCCAGGATGATGATATTTGTAGCGAAACAGCACAACAGCTGGATGGGAAAAGGTATCATGAAATGCCCTCATAGCACAGTAGTCGGCCCTAGATCGATGCGCTACCACATGCCGGTCCATCAACCAGGGTCGAAGCAGTATAGGGAATCTCACAACGACTTCCTCTGGCCTCACGAGATGCCACGGAACAACCACGCTTCGCCCTAGCTGAAGGGGGGGCATGGGCTGGGATGGGGGAAAGGGCACGAAATAAAAGGAGGCCAGATACAGATGCACACTAACTAGCCATACAGGACCAAGAAACACGCGATGGTTATGAGGCAGAAGCGATAGCAAACAAGACAGGCAAAGATGTGTGATGGGTAATAGGCGATGAAAAAACTCGATGCGGGAGACAACAGAGATAGGTAGGTCGGTGCTTGCGAGACAGGAGGCTGCAGAAACTCACCAGTCGAGAACCGTCGTGGACCAGAAAAAGGCGCTGCGCAAAGACGCCACCAGGCCCGAGTCGGTATCAACGAAGCGTCGCAGAGCAGACGGTGGAGATCGGAGTTGCTCGCGATGTCTCGATGCTGCTGTTGGGTCGCGGTGAGGAGGTGGAAGGTCGTCGGCGTTGGTGGGAGGTTTGGCAAAAATCGCAAGGTTTGGGGAGGAGTTGTTGATGTTTTTTCGGTTTGTATTTTTTTTTGGCGTAGTTTTGGCCTTTCCCTTTTTTCCTGGGTTTGTCGGGAAACGGGCAGAGGTGTCCCAAGCTCCACTGAAAAAGGCAGGCTAAAGTGGGAGAAAGGAGGGAGGGAAGGGCAAGGAAGGGACGACTGGGGGACACTGGGCATTTATTGGTCTCCAGCCGCTCTGCAGGCCAGTGCGGGCGGTCTTTACCTGCTGAAAAGAATCAAGCTAGCATTACTGAGTGCTCTGTCTGTCTGTATTACTTCGTAGGAAGAGCTTTTAGGGGGCTGCGCCAGGGGCCCTTTCCAGCCAGCAGAACAGAGGAATAATACAGTGCGAGATTAACAGCCCCACTTTGCCGAACCGGCATCTTTCCCTTTTCCCCAATAGCGCGCTGCCAATTGATCCCCATAAAAAGAGAGCAATAAGTGAACTACGACGTAGAGCGACGGCATACAACGAAGCTCTCAACGATCTAGAAGGCTGCAATGACTTGAAGAGAACACGACGTGGCTGACAGAAGGGTCTTGTTAAGGAAGAACGAAAGAAAGAAAAAAAATCAACGTCTACGAGCAATAATAAACAGTACAGTTTGAGCTATATGGAATACGTCGTGCTCTGTATCTTACTTGTATGTATTACTCCCGTACAGCGGGTGCAGTTGTGGGATACAGTACATGTAAAATTCGCACTGTATTTTGCCCGCCCCAGACTGTGCTGTCCCGCTGTCAACAATGCCAATACCATTTTTCGCTCCTTCTGCTGTGTATTTTTTCTCCATTCTACTGGATGCCCCATAGCCTTACGTAAGACAGATGGGCCTCGACATGCCCAGCGCCCCTAAAGGCCCCCCTAAAGGCCCCCCTAGGACTCCATCGCCACAAAACAAGGGACAATTCAGACTTGCGAGTCTCAACGCCACGCAGGTAATAGGGGCGGAAACACATTTGGATGCATTTCTGCAAGGCCTACGCACCTCGACACAAGGCGGTGCGTACACCCCTGATGTTTCAAGCAATACGGAGTAGGTATGCAAGATGCGGCTGCTGTCATCTTCAGCCTGTGCTCAAGGCCAGATGACCACGCCGGGTGTGCATGTCTACATCACGAGGTGCCAATCAAGACGACACCACTGTGAGAAGGCGACGAGGCGACAAGTTGGCGACGTTGGGTGGAAGGAAAAGAGTGGAAGGTTGGTAGATTGGGACGCACCACTGCGCGGGTTCTATTGGCGTAGCGGAGCCCTGTGGGCTAGGGCCCATCCGCAACCACGCTGCCGAGACTCGTGGGCGATCAGGGAAGGCGCGACATGAGACGACGAAAAGGAGAAAGGGCGAAAGGGGACCAGACCAGACCAGACCAGACGGATGGCTGACAGGGCACGAGGGTCGTCTTCTCACGGTCTTTGCACGTGCTCTTCATCCCGTCCTTTCTCGCTGTCTCGCCGTCTTCGTTCTCTCATCCTCTGTCACCAGTGTACTGCGTACTGCTCTTGCCATACGTGTAGTTAGTCGTGTAGTTAGTGTCGTTGTGCACAGTAGACGTCACAGCCGCACCGACGTCGGCGAATAGGAGCTGTGCACAACGTTTCTTACTGACGCCGTGCTCCTCCTGTTATGCTGGCAGCACGCGCCCACTGCGCACGTATTACTCAGTACTGTGTATACGTATTGTTCGCCCAAGCTAGCTATGAGTCGATGACAGGCAGGCTACATCGCCATTTAGAGCCTATGTAAAGAGAGTCAGAGAGTCAGAGACAGAGACACGAGACCCAGACACAGGAATGCACCGCGGCCTTGACATTGCAAGTACTCCCCCGAGTCCCCCTCACTCCCGTGCTGTGGTATTACACCATCGAACAGTCAGTCCAAAAACGAGCAACAGTCCAACAAGGCTGAACCCCACCTTCTGTGGCGATCATCTCGGCAAACATCCAATGCCGTCACCTCTTCCTCCTCACCTCTCCTAAACTCTACTCATCAACAGACCTTCCCCGCCCAATACCGAGAAATTGAGTATTCGACCGCTTGAACACGACGTACTTGATTACTTGGATATTGGATATTTGAGCTCCAGGCAGACGCATTCTTTTTTTATCGTACTTCCCAAAGAACCCTACAGCCATATCTTACGAGATTACGTACACCTACACCAGACATCGCTCACAATGGCCGGTGCTCAGTCAACCACCTTCACACTGCCCGGCGGCCATAGTCTACGCTATACCCTCACGTTCCCGGATGCGCCTGAGCGCCGCACAGTCCTTTGTCGAGTCTACTTACGACAACGGCCGCCGTGTGGGATGATGTTGTCGGCGTCTTGCATCAGAAAGGCTTCCGAGTGCTGAAATACGATCACCCGGGCCATGGCGGCTCGTCTGTGCGGACAAGGAACCTGGCGGACAATTACTCTGGACGGTATGGCCGACGACGTGTACGCACTGGTTCAGTCCACAGATATCACACAGCTGCATGCTTGGATTGGCTGCTCACTCGGCGCCGCGACTGGTGTTGTATTTGCCGCGCGCCACCCGGGCATAGTCCGTCGGCTCGTCGTGGTCGACACAATCAGCGCGTCGCCCGGCAATGCCGGCGTGCCAGATGCCTTCAGTCCACGTCTGAAGGCGCTTCGTGACGGCGACCAGACCTTTGAGGTTGCTCTGGCTGGGGCGCGGGAGCGCTGGCTGGGACAGGAGTGGCTCGCAGCAAACGCCGACAAGAGGGCGTGGCTGGAAAAGCTCATGGCAGAGACAACCCTCGATGGCTTTGAGACATGCATTGCCGCTTTGTTGTCGCCCCAATTTGACTTGCGGCCGCTAGTAGGCACCGTGGCCAGCAGTGCCGTTGAACGCGTGCTGGTTGTTGTCGGTGAAAAGGATGCCGACCTGCCAACGACCATGAAAGTGTTGGCAGATAAAATGCGCGACGCGTCGGGCAAGGACATAGGCTTTCACGTCTTGCCAAGTGCCGGTCATGCTTCGTTCGTCGATGGATTTGATGCTTGGATTAATGTTGTACTGCCCTTCCTTCAAGAGAATTAAGTCGAATTCGTCACTGTGCCAATTGAGGTATACAGATATGGTTTTCAGAAGGGTTTTCTTTCTTTCTTTTTTTCCTTTTTTTCCTTTTTTCCCTTTTTTCCCTTCTTATTTTTTTTTATTTTTTGACAAGAACCTGAATATGACGAGGCAAAGAGTATGTTGTATGTTGGATCCTCAAATCTTATTTTCGTAACATTTTGAAAATGATTTTGAACCTTTATCGATCTTTTCTTTTCTTTTCTTTTCTTTTTTTCTTTTCATTTTTTTTTTCAGAAAAAAATCTATGAAAATAGAATATTTAGAAAAAGGAATATATATAAAAGAAAATAACACATTAAAAAGACACTTACACACAAGAACATGACTATTCATTCAAGCCCCTGAAAGAATAAACAGATAAAAAAAACATCCCAAAACCTGTCGTTTTAATTCATCTTTCCCATATCTGTTCTATTGTTAAACTTTGCCCTGGGAGTGCGGCAAAGATTGAACACAAACAACAGCTAAACTAATAGACAACACATCCGTTTTCGGCCTCAGGTAATTACCAGCAGTAGTAAAAAACAAACAAAAGTCAAAGAAAACAGCAGGCATTCGGCCTTAGTGTTACAGTACAAGAAGCAGGCCCATGCCTGAAGTAGAGTAGAAAATAGAAACATCAAGGAAATCAAAAAAAAATAATAATCGGAAGTGAAGACGCAGCAGCCACAATGACCCTCCCCACCTCCCCACACACGGACAGGCGTCTTTCGCGGCTGGGAACGCCGTTCGGCGGCACGCCCGACACGAAAACATGCTCTTTCCATGACAACCGAGGCCACCTCCGCATCGTAGCATAAGCTGGGTATCGTGAATGGGAAGTGGCCAGGGTGTGCCCGCACCTAGGATGGGTGGGGGATGGAGGGGACATTGTGTCGCTGGCACGCCCGCCTCCGACATGGCCTGTGCATCCTCCGCAATATTGGCCAACAAACGACGAGCAAAACGTTCAAACATGGCAAAGAACAAGCCCCGAAACAAACAGAGTAGACACGGAAGGAACAGAAAAAAAAAGGCACGGCGAAGCATGACGAAGCATGGCGGATACAAAGGCAGAATACAGAAAGTGGGCTAGCAACAGGTGCCAGCAGCTCGTGTATCTTGGCCGCCCGCTCATGCCTCAATGGCCGCCTGCTTCTTCTTCTTCTGCTCGACCTTGAGGAGGAGGGCCCGGTTGATGTGCGGCAGGACACCGCCAAAGGCAATGGTGGCGCGGATCAGGGTGTCAAGTTCCTCGTCACCGCGAATGGCAAGTTGGAGATGGCGCGGTGTAATGCGCTTGACCTTGAGATCCTTTGCGGCGTTCTGAAAAGAAGAGACATGTCAGTCAAAGGCAAGCGCGCGTCGCAATGTGTTGTGCACAAGGCACAAGGGATAAGGGACAAGGGACAAATAAAAAGTAGGAAGACGGGGGGGGGGGGGGAACTTACGCCTGCCAGCTCAAGTACCTCAGCAGTCAGGTACTCGAGGACGGCCGTCACGTACACCGCAGCCTTGGCGCCAACGCGCATCTTGTTCTGGGTGTTGGCCTTGAGGAAACGCTTGACACGGCCGCAGGGGAACTAGGATTGATGTCAGTAATTCAGTAATTGCCAATACATGGTTACCACGGTCGGCCGCCTTTTGATAGATATGCTTCGATGTCCCAGTCCGTTGGTGACCGTCGCGCCCGATGGCGTATCGTATTGTCTTTGCGATGTATCGTGACCCTGTGTGGCCGCCTCCGTCAAAACTCGGAAGCTTGTAAAGACACACGCGGTCTCGTGCTGGACACTATACGATAACAAGGCGTAGTTTTGATGCTGTCGTGCGGTCGACGTTGATGTTGGGCGAATATCCAAATCTCCGCAGCACCCCACCGGACGCGTTTGAGGGGCTTTGTAACACATTATTGTCGTCGCCAGCGCCGACGCGATTGATCTTTGAGCGCCGTCTCTTGTAGCGCATCGCGGCGCATCGCGTGTCGTCGATAGAAGGACGGAAGTGCAACGGTGCTCGATGCGGGTGTGGCTGTCGTGCATGATGTTCCGTATTGAGGTCGGGTCAAGACAGAGGCGAGTGTCGAAGGGATGCGATCGCAAGCGACGTGCTCACGCGCCAAAAGTATAGCATCACGCGAAAAAGCTGGCATCGACAAAACATCCACAAAAAGGCGACCTCCAAATCACAAAGTCCTTACCTGCAGACCAGCGCGCGCCGAGTGGCTCTGCTGCTTCTTGGGGCCGTCCACGGACGTCTTGCCACCGGAGCTCTTGCCGCCCGAAGACTTTCCCTTGCCGCCAGCCATTGTATCGAGAATGCGAAAGCGAAAGTGGGAGATGCGATGTGAAGATAAAAGTGTCGAAGAAAGCCGCGAAAAAAAAATCGATTGATTATTTGCGCGCAGAAATCGAGACTAAGATGTTGGGGATGCAACGATGCGAATGCGTAATTGGATGTTGTAGCGGAATGGCGGTTGTTGATGATAAGGAAGGAGAGAAAAAAGTGAAAATGAAAAAAGGCGCGGATGTGCGGTGTTGTTTTTGTTGTGATGGACAGAAGGGGAGGAAATGGGAGATATCGATAACAATGCACGCGCTGTTTGGGGGAGAGAGGGGGTAGCCGATTTTGGGGTTCTTGGGTAAAAAAACCTGCAGAAATACAGAGGAGACAGAAAACGCTCTGACTGGGTGGCGGGTCGCTGCCTGGAATTTGAATGCGATGCGCCTGTGAAGGAAGGAATGCAAGGCAACCTGGGCGGCGAACAAGTAAAGCTTTGCAAAGTCTTTCTGCTGCTTCTCTTTGTTGTGCGAGGGGGAAGTCGCGTTTTCTCACTCAGTGGAAGTTTGCGGGCGGGGGAGCTAAAGCTTGCGGTGCTCCTGTAGCGTAGAGCGCTATCTGGTGCCGCTTTGCGGTTTTCTTTGTTGTTTTCTCTCCTTCTTCGTTTTGCTCGATTTTTATTGACAAGAAGCAGCCACCCGCTCTCTTCCGTTAGTACTGAGTAGGGAGCGCCACAGCACTCAGGCTGCTTTTCTTTGTCCCTCGAAATCAAAACAAAAGCGAGCCACTAGGCACGCCGCATTATGGTGTTTGCCCCACTCACCCACGTGACAATAACGGCGGCCGAAGGCGGGCCTAGGCAGAAAGACTCCAAGAAGAATGCGAGCTGGCGAGTAGGGGAGGAAGGATATCGAGAGGAAAGTAGGAACGAAGACAAATGAATGGTCTCTCTCGCGGCATCACCTCTGGATGCGCCAGGCGCTATCGAGAGAGCACAGCCATGCGACCAGCCGTTGGCAGCGCTGTTTGGGCTGCGAAAATGTCAACGGCCACGAGTTCGGCTTGCCCATCGCTTGATGAGATTGATGAGATGCTGGCCAAAAAGAGACTGCCAAAAAGCCAAGACGCATCTTGTGTCCTTGCACATACAGGATTGGAAGTAGGCAGGAGGGCGATACTGACCGCAGAAACGACATGGTTTGGGTGCTTGCTGTTGAAGACGGATGTGCTGCTATGATGCCGTTCAGAGTGAGGTTCGAATTTCGATGTCCGTAGACAGAGTCTGGAGTACGTCGTACTGGTGGGATGATTCTGGGCGGCGTTCATGTGGATGCCCACCACATGTGGCTGTGTTGTGGCGCCAGCTCTTGCCAGAATAGAGACATTTCCATGCGGAGTACGACGTATACTGTGTAGTTAGGTACTTGTCTCTTGTGTATCCGACAGTCAGCAGCCAATGATTGGAGCTCCTTCCTGTTGAGTCAGAAAGCTTCGATTCAATGTCTAGAATGCATGAAAGGCTCCTCAAGAAAAGAGCCATGCGAAGAAGGCGAGAAACGCAAAACTAGTTACAAAACATGAAGAGAAACACACGTATGCTTTCCTGTTGTACAATCAAGCCGCCTGTGCGCCGTTGCAGCAACAATTATAATATAAGATACATTCCCAATTGCACACAGAGACACATTACTCCTCCAAACCCCAGCTCTCATCCCCTATTATCTTGGGCACCCAGCTGGCGCCAGCACAGATGGCTCACCACTCCTTTAAAAAACTGTGTTGTCTCGCCTACCGCGCAAACACCTTCACCACACCGTCACCACCGCCACTGACCACCCATCGTCCGTCCTGGCTCCAGACGACGGAGCACACACCCTCGCCACGCATGATCCGGTGCGACGTGATCTCTTGTGTACAAGACCGCTTCTCGAGACTCCAGAATCGGAGCGATGCATCATGGCCGGCACTGACAAGTTCACGCCCATCGGGACTGAGGGACAGGCCGGAAATGGCTGCTGGATGCGCCAGCATATTATACGTGCATTGGCCTGGAAGATAGAGTTAGAACGACAGTGCTCAAAAGCAGGGGGGGAAAGGAAAGAAAGAAAAACGAAATTGAAGAAGAAAACTCACCGCTATTCGCGTCGAAGAACCGGATGAATTGATCTTCGTGGCCAGAGATAATTACGCCCTCGACACCAGAGCCGGCCATTGACCGACGTCCGCCACCTGTTGGGCCACCGACACTGCCGCCACCGCCAAGGTCCTCATCGCCCAGCTGCGGCTGTTCCAGCCCGACGGTTGTTGCAACTACGGCGTTGACGCTCGTGGCCGCTGTTCCGTCGTAGGTCTCAAGACTAGCCATGGAGCCGATCTCCTCGCCAGTCCGCGTGTCGTAAACAAGGATCGCAGCATCCGAATAGCTGACAACAAAGGTGCCGCCGCTGCTACTCAGTGCCGTGATCGAGGTCGGACTGGCCTTGGAGTTGGCACGGGTAATCGTGTGGATGAGGGTGTAGTTGAAGGGGCTGTTGCTCGCCACTGTCGGTTGGGGACTGCTCGGAAAGCCTGACCCCGAGCTCATTGAGTTGCCACGCACACGACCACCTGCTGCAGCACCGCCGCCACGCCGGTTCGCGTTCGGTGCCGCACCTGCTGGCTGCGGTGAAGTCATTTGAGGTGGCGCACTTACAGCCCAGACTCGAACAGTGCCGTCGGCAGCACCAGACGCAAGGATGATGCGATCGGGGGATCCATATGTACTGCCGCTCGGGCCGAATACGGCACCAAGCGTTGCTGGAAGCACACACAAAGCCCAGACAGCGTCTGTATGGCCGTCAATCGTAGCTTTGGGGTCAACCCGGCCACGCTCCCACACACGAATGAAGTTGTCCTGTCCACCCGAGAAAATCCACCCATCGCCCTGAGCACGCCCGCCGGTCGAGAAGTTGGGTGCTGCAAACCACGAGGCCAGACACAGCACAGCGCCATGGTGGCCGCGGTGCGTAAAGTCAGCCTGCACGTCCAGGTCGGACACGTTGCCTGAGGTCAGGTATGTCGTCCGCGGAATGTGGAAGCGCTTAATCAGCCCATCGTCACCAGCTGTGCAGATTTCTGGTTCACCCGGACTGCCGCCGCCCGAGAAAATGACCGTACGTACGGTGTCAAGGTGACCACGCAGCCCAAACCGCATTTTGAAATTGCCATTTTCCGTCTTTTGTGCCTTTTGTGAGGTGGGGTTCAGCGAAAGTTCATGCTCTGCACTCCGTCGTCTAGACATGCTACCCTTCCGGCGGTGAGAGCCTGGCAGACGATTGGGCGATTTGGGTATGCTGTCAGCAGCTGGGAAAATATCGGTATCAGGGCGGTTTGAAACAGGCTGCTGCGGTGCAGGCTCGGGGAATGAGGAGGGGCCGTCGTTAAAGTCCCACGCGTCTGCCTCAGCCGTGGCCACGGTGTCGTTGCTCTTTTCACCTAGAGCAGGAACCCGTGTTTCTGACTGGCCGGGTCGATCTTCCAGCGGATGACTACTCTGTGTCGTCTGTGTTGTTTGGGGTGGCCAGTCTGATGCTGCCGTCGCCGCTGCGTATGCCGAAGGGTTCACATCTGCCCCGGATCTGGTCATGGGCGCGGGCTGTAGTTCGGCATTTCTAGAGGGATAGTTGCCAGGTCCTTGCTGAGCTACTTGCTGCTGCTGTTGCTGCTGCTGCTGGCCAGCATGGTTGGCAGACGCTTGTGACTGCCGAAAGTTTTGGTTTTGTTGGGCGGCGCGTGTCGGGGGAGGCGCAAATTGGTCCATTTGTTGCTGCTGACCAGCAGGAAGGCCAAAATCGTCCTCACGCAGGTCATCCATAAGCGGCAGGGGAGGAGATTCGCGAGGCGGCATCGGGTTGGCAGGTGTGACCATGAGGTACGTAAACTCGGCCTGGCACTGGTCCAGGAAGACACGCAAGTCGGATCGCTGCTCCTCCTCGTCGCCGGCAGCGACACTGCGGCCACCGTGCTCGGGATTCGCTAGAGGTTGTGCATCCTTGTCGTCCTGGATGCCACGGAGCTTGTCGATGATTTTAGAGGCTTGCTGTTGCTTGTCGGCATCGGGGCGCGTACTCGTGGCGTCGGTGCCTGACGCGGTCGACTTGAGTAGCGTCGACTGGTCCTTGACCTTCTTTTCCAGAATCGAGACGTATTTCTTGAGTGCCTTTTGCGTCGCGTCGGCTCTCCGAGCGGAACCTTCGAGAGCAGCTATCCGGCCCTTCATCTCCTGCTTTTCAATCTCCCACGCATTGCGGTCCCGTTCGTGTCGGTGCCATTCTGTTTGTAAGAAGCGCATGACGCCTGTGTACCATTAGCATAGGTTCCTTATTGTACGGTAACGGGGAGAAGCAAAAAAGAAAGGAGACTTACCCTGCAGAGTGTACTCGGTCGCATGCGGCTGGTTGCCAGCATTGCCGGGTAGACCACCTGACATGTCGTTTGCAACGAGTCCGCCCAGGCCACCGCCCGGACTCGGCCCCATGTTGCCCTGGCCGTTCCAACTCATGCGCGCAACCAGCAAAGACCGTTGTTGCCACTGGTCGCCCTTGTTGGGAGGAGGTTGGGTAGAAGCACAAGGTGGCCACGGAGGGAGCACGCGCGCAGGTTCCTTTGCTTAGGATCTCGGTCGGTGTATCAGTCGGTCGAGTGGGTGTCGGGAGGCGGTAATCGCATCTAAGGAGGGAATAGAATATGCCGGGAACGAAGACGCGACAAAAATCGAAGATTATATGCTGATGCTCGCCGAGATGCGAATGCTGAATGTCATCGAATATGCGATGCAGAAGCTGACGCGGTGAAATGCCCCCCTCCCAAAAAAATACAGGACTTTTGGGAAAGTATCGTACAAGCACGCAAAATGGAGCGAAGCGCGGCGAGAATAAAGGTGAGAGGAAGTTGAGTGACGAAGAAAGCGAAACTAATGCAGCCTTTATTATTGAGCTGCACAACAAGCTGAAAGCGAAGAATAAGGAAGGAGTGAGGGAGTAAAGCAAAGCTTGCGTCGTTGGTTGTACTTGCCCTTCCTCGGGTTGCTATTGTTAAAAAAAACAGAGAGAAGCACACCAGAGGGCAGGTGCGTCGAGCTGTTGACCAGTTTGCTCTTTCCTTCGGAGTCTCATCTCCTACGACGGACATGGCACAAGCTCCTTCCCTCTTGCTGCAAAAACGGTGGCCACGCTTTTACGGGGCTGGTCTAGGAACCGAAAACTAGCCAATCACAGGGACCTGGCAGGGACTTCAGGCGCCAAGGCATCAACGAAGGATGCTGTAGCGCTGGAGCTTTATCACTCAGGGGCTGATCTCAGGGGCGGCGAGAAGCGCGTCCAGCGACGTCGCGCGCACGGACGCAATCTTAGCTGTCAGTTTCCAGCAGCAGGCACGTGACCTTTCTTGACACTCGATTACAAGTTCTTGTCACTGGCGAGGCCAGCATTTTTGCAGTTTATCTTCTCGATTTTTCTTTTCTTTTTTTTTTCTTTTTGCTTATTTGATATACAAACCGTGGTATCATTCCTATTGGTATCCATCTTCGTCATAAATCAGAACTGTCTATGTTGTATAAACTCACCACGCTCTCAGAACTCCAATTCCTCGACCTCCATGCCGCACGATACACAACGCTTGACCGACATGCCATCTTCATTTTCAACGGCACGACCCCATTCATGTACGTGCCGGCCTTTGCTTCCCACGGCATCACCAAAGGTGGTTGCTTGAGTCTCGCCGTCAGCCGTGCTCTTGCCGCGCGCGTTTCGACGATAAGCTTCGGTACGGGTTTTCTTCTTGAGCTGGAGGAGCTTCTCCTTGAACTTGGCTTCTTTTCGGCGCTTCTTGTCGGCTTCGCGACGCTCAAACTCAGCATCGAGAGCCTCGGCCGATCCCCACTTTGTCTTGATGGCGTACTCTTCCACCTGGAAGCGGAGGAACAACATCATGTCGTGCCAGTGCGACTTGTGGGGATTTGGCTTCGAGAGATGGGGAAGGAGCTCGGCGTCCTTGAGCTCGGCTGGGGTGTCTTAGTAGCTGTGTCGAACGAAGACGACAAAGAGATGCCGAGGCAGTGCGAGTGACTTACGATCCGTCAAGAGATAATCCTCCTTGCACTCAGTCTTGGTGAGCAGGCTGTACTTTTCGGGAAACTTGTCCTTGCACGAGTTGCAAACACAGATGTGGAAAACGTCTTCCCAAACAAAGTCGATCTCGAGGCTGTTGCACTCGGCGCAGCGCTTTTGCTCCTTCGAATCGGCCAGGACACTCAGGCCTGGCTCGTACGGCCCTTGCTTCAGTCGCTTGAGGTTGCGTATTGTCTGCATCCGCTCCCACTCAGCCACAGTCATGTGCGCAGGCCGTGTTTCCTGCCCGCTGACCCCCCGGCTGGTATCGGCAAACGCCTTGTTAAAAGGATCGTCGTCCGTAGATAAGAAACCGCCCTTGGTGTCGGTCATGGCACTGAAGTTGTAGTCGACAAACTTGGCAAAGTTCTTGGCCGGCCGGATCTCGACATCTTGGTCGTTGCCCGCATTACGGTGGTTGGCCGGGAGGTCGGTGACGGAGATGGATGCATGCGGCCGCTTGTTAGGGCTGTTTGTGTTGGCCGTCGTGCTTCCCCCTGTGTTCAATGCGTTCCGTGTACTCTGTGTGGTCTTGTCGCCGACCACGTAGACGTCGTTGGATGCAAGGTAGCCTTTGGCGGGTGGCCTGCTTGTGCGGCAGCCCTATGGGCGGCAAGTTCGTTTTGCTCTCGTATCTCTTTCGATCGTAGACGTACTTCATCCTGCGTGCATACCAAGAGTTAGCGACTGTTCTGTGGGTCACAGAGAGAGAGACGCAGGCAAAGATCGTCTTACCGTTTGTCTGGTGCTGGCAGCATTGGCTGCCGCCTGGCCGCCTGATCTTGTTGAGCGATCCATGGTATGTGAACGGGAATGACAGAGCCAGCTGTCACCGTGTGATTTTGAGAGAGAAAAAAAAATTGCGAATGGAGAGAAAAGTACAAAATTAAGCGGCTGCACGTCGCACGTCGTGGTTGATTGACAGCAGTGACGTCTGATATCAGCCAAGGTTGGGGCAAAAGTGCTTATTAGTCAGAAGTTCATGGGTAGCCCGCCCAAGTGCCAGAAACGTGTGCGTGCACGCGCTCACACCAACAGGCACAGCTGAATCACGGCTAGCACCGGGCCACTGCAGCCACTTTGATACTTGCAGATACTCGCAAGCGCAACCCACGGTCGTAAAGTGTGTTATAAAGACATTTTATTAATTCTATTTTATCATTGGCCGCCTAGCTATACAAAAAAGAAAATGCTGCCCGAACCAGAAAGTCTGGTCTTTAAATATTTTTCTTTCCGCTCGCGGCGTTCCCATCCTGCAAAGCAGGAAAGAGCGACGGAAAGGAGAAAGAAGAATGGAGAAAAGGGGGAGAGTTGATTAGGAAGAAGAAAGAGCGAAAGCAGGTGACGGGTTGTGTCGCCGGACTTTCTCTCTCCTGTTAAAGGAGGAAAGCCGATTGCATTTGTTTGATCGCTTACTCCTCCTTGACACCACCGTGACCAGCGCGCTCAGCAGCCTCAACAGCCTTCTTGTCGCTCTGGCCGGGCCGCTCTGGAGGCCGCTCATGAGGCCGCCGCCGGCCTTGAAGGGGCGCTTGAGGTCACCGGTGGCGGGCTGGCCGAAGACATAAATCTTGGCGAGGTTGGACTCGAGGGCGCTCTTGAGGGGAATGATGGACTGGATCAGGAGCGGGTTGGTGTACTTCATGTACAGGTGCATAAAGGCCATCATGCCGACACCATCATCTGTGAGCGCATCAGCTGCTTCAGCTGGCTCTTGTCGTAGGCGTGGACGGTGGTCGTGACGAGCTTGCCCTCCTCGGACGAGCCCATGGGAGCAGGCTCGACGTACTTGAGGGTGGTCAGGTCTGAATGAGGTTAGTAGCTGGTCGGGCGGGAACGGGATCAAGTTGTTCCCTGGGCTGGACACTTACCCTTCTTCTTGTTAATCAGGGCCTGGATGTACAGGTTAGATGCCCAGGATGATGGCGTTGCTGGCAGCATAGGTGATGCGCACGATCTGGAGAGTCTGGGGATCCTCAAAGGGGATGCGCTTCGACACCTGCATCATACCAAGGATGATGATCAGGTTCGTACTGCGTTGTTAGCATTGGTGAACCTTGAAGAACGGCAGAGCGTTGTCCACATCATGGCAGAATGCACAAGATCGCGATGCGCTCGGGAATGACAAGAAATAAAAGAGAGAGAAAAAAGAGCGAAAAGGAGGCCCGAGAACCAGCACTGTCATAGCACTTACATCTGAGGGCTAATGCTCGTGAGTCCGGCCATTTTGAACGAGGTCTTGGTCTTCGAGGGAAGGAAGGATAGTGTTGTCGTGGTCGTGTGCCGATTTGTCTGGATGCGATGGAAAGGGAAGAGAAAGTCAAAAGGAAACGCTGGCGTTGAAGCTGGGAAAAGGAAAACCTAGACCAAATTCACCGAGATTGCACCAGCACTGCAGATTACAGGGCCCACGCTTGCTGTTTTGGGCGTCTATTGGGGTATGCATTGCTGGGGAACGGGCGAGGCGGGCTTTCGGGGTGTCCCTGTCAGCGTCATTTTCTCCATTTTACAGTGGCTCGAGTGGCTGGGGGGCTTGTGTCGGGTAGCGGATGTAGTGTTGTTCCGCGCTGCTGTGCTGTTGTTTGGGGTGGGGAAAGGGGTGGAAGGCGGTGGAAGCCTGAAGGGGACACGTTCTAGTTCGCGGCCTGGCGGCCAGCAGTCGCCTCCCGAGTGCCCACTTGGCGTGCAATTGGCTGTAATTGGGGGCGATTGTGTGCTGGAGAAAGGAAAGAACGAGGCCCCACAGGCTGCCACCTTCCTTTCACGGCCGCGTGCGGGTGTGCCACTGGGCTACCACTGAGCCGCACCTGCAAGATGCAGCAAAGCTTAAGATAGCGTGCCTGCATGCTTCAAACCAACCACGACAACCGCCTTTTTGCGATGTAAACATTGCGGCCGGAGAATTACGAGATGTGCATCTCATCATGGGCTTTGGAATCATCAAACCAAAAGTCTCTGTCTTTTTTGCAAAAGGGAACAGTGTATGACAGTGAGTGTATTGAATTCGGCTAACTTTTTTTGACTGCAACGATGGCACGGCCGGTAACGACGACCTTCTACCCTTTCAAGCAGCTGTTGATCACGATCTCTCCACGCTGATTTTCCGGCCCGTGTGTCTCTACCCCCAGTCAACGATACGCCTACGCCGCAGCTCCCTTCTCGGCGGCCTGAACGAGGCTCGCAAAGCCAGTCAGCTTCGCGCTGCCAAAGTCCTGGCTCCACTTGCCCTTGGCGCTGTGGATGCCGAAGCGGCTGGCGTTGTTCGACGGGTCGGCCGGCGCCGTGGCCGATGTGGCGTAGGCGAGCGAGATGGCCGCGCTGGCAGGGTCGAGCGTCGTGGCCTTGCCGCCGGCCGCCGCGGCCCACGTACTGCAGCCCGTGCAGATCACGTCCAGTTGCCAGTGTGTGGCATTTGTCTTAGACGACGGCAGCACCGTGTAGCTGGCACCGTCGTAGGCCGTGGGCATGGTGTGGCCCGTGGTGCGACGACTGGACACAACAGCAGTGGCAGCATTGGACCAACCGAGCGTCAGCGGGTTGTTGGCCATGGCGCCACCCATGCAATACCGGCCCAGCCAATGGCCTTGGGAGCGACGATGGAGAGGGCAATGTCGTATGGCGCAGAGGCAGTGGCGGTGTCGGGGATCGCAATACGGAACGAGACGCTGTTGGGCGAGACGTACTCCGAATAGCAGATCTTGGAAGTGTCGTCGCAGACCTTGGCCTGCGAGGAACGAGGCAGAATCTCAGTCGCGGGGGCGGCGAGTGCCGACGCAGCCAGGGCCAGAGCAGTGAGCTGGACACGGACCATGTTGGTGGTGGATGTGGGTGAGAGACTGTAGCGGACAACAAGTGTTGGTGGTTGATTGTTGGTCGGAGGAACGGATATTGATCCTGACGATATGCCTGGCTGAAGAGAGGGACAGAGGAAGAGCGGACAAGAGCAGAAACAGAACAGGATCTGGCTCGTCTCAGGGGCTTGGAGGGTCAGGAAGTCACGACTTTATGAGGAGTGGCTATCAGTAGACATCAACAGAAACAGGGCAGTCAAAGCTGGCTGCCGTCGCCGTGGTCCTGACATTGGACGAAAGCAGCGAGCCAAGAGTTTTATCCGGCCCTCGCCGTCTTCAGATGAATGAGGAGATGGAAAGAGGAGACGGTGAGATGGCCCGCTGTGTCCTTCACCCGTCATGTTCTTTAATTAGAACCTTGACCAGTCAGAAAGTTGACGATCTTCCCGCTGCTATCATTCCGTTTTCAACTGGGTCTAGGTCCTCTTTTGGCCGTGCTGGGTAAAGTTGGGTAATATCTCCCTTGTAGGCCTTCGCGGCTCGCTGTTCCTCTACTCTATAAGGATGCCAGCCGGTCGATGCCCGAGCGTCCGGCACCTGGGAAATTGTCTGGCCATTCAGACAAGCTGAGTTGTCAGCGGATATGTTTGTTCTAGAGTGGAGGTGCTGTTGAAATGATCAAGTTGCGGCTGTGCAAAGGAAATAACGAGTGGGCGAACTACACAGTAGACACGAAAAGAGAAAAAAAAACCCCCAGCAAATGCTTTCTTTCGTATTACACGGTCCAGACCAGAAAGAAACTGCTCGGCTTAGCCTGATATGTTGTTGATGTTCGACGATGCAATGTATCGTGGCCAGCAACGAGTCCCATTGTCATGTCCAGGTCGTCGTTGTCAACAATGCACATTCTGCTCGTCTGTAATAGACATGCATATTCCCTTCATTAAGATATGTAAATTACACCAAATAACGGATGGTTTCTGTCAATGTCAATGCATTGTCACTTTCCGCAATTGTACTTCTCACAATGCAGCAAACACACAGCTCCGGTCTACGCTCTTTGGCTAAATGGCCAAGAAAATCACTGCGTCTTTGTTCCTAGATCTATCGGAGGTCCGCATGGGACCTGCATCGCCCCCAAGACGGCCGCTTCCTTTTTGTGTTGTATGTTATATATTCGTCCCGTTTATTTTCCATTGTCCAATTGCACGCTTTGTTTTAGCAATCGCTACATTTACTTAATCTAAATTGCCGTGCATCGTCGCCCGTGAGAGGCATTTCCGCCTCGACTGACCATGAGCAAATCCTCGACGTCGGAGAGAAAAGTCAAATCGGACCCGAGAGTAGTGGTTGTACATGGTGACTGTATTGAAAAGTAACGCCGCGGGCCCATAAGCTTAAATCATGACTGCCGTCTATCTACCTTTGTCTATATCATGAAGAAAAAAAGAGGAATATCCCCATTTCTCCCACCCTTTACAGAAAGTGCTTGACGCTCTCCCAGAATTCCGCCGGGCACTCGTACATTGGCAAGTGGCCCGCCTGGGGCACAATCTTGAGCTCCACGTCGCCTTTGCCAACATTTCCACGGAAGTTACCCATGGCCTTGGCCAGAGCACCCTTACCGTCACCATCCCCGACAACAAACAGACCCGGAACGTGCAGGTCCTTGGCGGCCTCACGCAGGTCAAAGTTCCACAGCGCCTGGCAGCTGTACTTGAAGCCGTCGCGGTTGTTGGCAGCCACAATGTTGATCATGTTCTGGGTAGCCTCAGTCTTCGTGCTGACGGTCTCTGGGTGGAACCAGCGCGAGACGGTAATGCCGGCCAGCGTCTCCATGCCGGTCGGCGTGCCCTCAGCAATGTCGATGCGCTCCTTCCAGGCGGCCGTGTTGGCGTCGCTGCTGAGGATGTTGAAGTCGCAGGCAATGAACTTGCCGACGAGCTCGGGGTACTTGAGGGCGAACTGGAACGTGGTGGCACCGCCCATGGACACGCCAATCAGTGCCTCCAGCTTTGTGATACGCAGGTATTTGAGCAGCACTCTCAGGTCGTCAGCCAGCATCGACACGGTCGCAGGCACGAACGGCGAGGGGATGGCGTGCCGGCCGCGGGTATCGTAGCGCAGGATGCGCAGGTCCGGTCGGTTCTTCTTGAGAATGGCAACAAAGTCGTCCCACATGTGCAGCGATGTGAGCAGCGAGTTGGAGAAGGCGACAGTCGGAGCACCGGGCGCCGGGTTGCCCTCGAGGCGGTAGGGGATCTCGAGGCCGTCGGGCGTGGTGACGTATGACTCCAGCACAACGTCCGCTCCTGGCGTCGAGGCGGTCTTTGCGTCCGTGGACACAAATGCCTTAGAAGCCGGCATGGGAGCAAGGTGCTCCAGGTCGCGCGGCGCAGCACCAAACACGTAGAAGAGCGAGTATGTGCGGCGGCCCTTGTTGGCCACGTACTTGGAGAAGACCTCGGTGCGCCACGGCGTGTCCATGGACGCCTTGTGCTCGGGACCACCCAGGCCATTGACGGCCTTTGTACTCGTGCAGCGTGATCAGACGCAGCGGGGCATTGCCGTTGGGCTGCAGGTCGAGGCTCGACGTGCGGAACCGCCGCGTGCGCAGCCAGCCCGGCACCTTGGTCAGCATGCCAAAGTGCTCCTCCTCGTACCAGCGGACCAGCTCGGCCTCGGCGTTCTCGGCACCCTCACCCTCGTTGAGCGTCACGTCGACGTACACCAGCACGGTGCCTTCGGCGTCCTTGTCGCTCTGTTCGGCGAGCGGCACGTAGTCGTCGGCTTGGCGCGAGGACTGCAGGTCAAAGAAGTAGCGCTTGACGGCCACCTGGCCAATGGTCTCGGCCTCGCGGGGGCTGCGGTTGGCACGCAGGTCTGTGTATACGGGCTGCGTCAGAATTGCCATGTCCGTGACATCGTACGTGGCCAGGAATGTCGGCTTCTCGCCGTCCGTCTCGTGGTAGCGCTGGCCCGTAGTGAAGATGGCTGGCAGTCGCAGGCGCGTAGGGCCGTGCTCGTTGTTGTACCACTCGTGGAACTGGTCGAGCGACAGGCCTTCCTGCGGCTCCATCGTGACGAAGAGCATGCCCGGGGTGGGAGTAGGGGCGGCCATGGTGGTGTATTGATATGGGGAAGGCGAAAGATGTTGGAAGAGAAAGAAGAGAAGAAAGAAAACGGAAGAAAATATTGAGTACCTTTCGATGTATGGCGAGGTCGACTTTGAGTCTAAGATACCGTTTCGTGATGTCGATTTCGTCGATGTGATGGCTTTCGATGACGTCGGTTTCCTGGAGTCGGAATGCCACTTAGGTCTACTTACAGCTCAAAAAACTAGGGCAGATGTTCAATATATACCATCCATCGGGGCGTTTGTGCCCGCCATTGTGCCGTCCACCGGCGATGCAGCGCGGCGGGATTGCGGTTCGGCAGTGCTTGTGGTGGGGCAGCTTTGTCGTCTGTTAGACTGGTCAAACTAGTGTCAGAATCACTCTGGATGTGTGCTGGCGGGGAAGAGTACTCCCTAGCTCTTCCCAGTCCTCTATGATGCAGTGGCGGGGATTGGTCCTTCTCCCTAGTACCTGAAGAAATTTCCCAAACTGGTGAAGCGTGTCGTACCTTCCTCACGCTTTAGTGCGTATGGTGTCCGCTCTTGCCAGGATGAGATCTTATCCGGCGGAAAGAGCAGGAGCGCCCAGCCAGAGGTCCGTACCGTGTAGAAAACCGTTGTAGCAGGTGCTCGGAAGGAAAGCAGCAGTATTTCCTCGAACTCCGCAACAGCTGGTGGCTGCTGCCAAGGGCCAATCAGGAGCTGTGCGCAGTCGCTTTCATACTGCTGCGACATCGAAGCTCAGTCGCGCCTGCCTCGCTGCCTCGCGATCGTCTGTCTGCTTGCCAGCCTTGTCGAACCCCATGGTTCGCGCCTTCCCGAAGCGTGTTGAGATATGCCCTTTACCTTCAAGGGCTCGAGCTGGTTCTCGTGATCTCCACCTAAGTTTTACCTCACTCTCTACTCTACAAGCAAGTTGCCGAAATCGACTGTATCTTCAGCTTCGGTTTGTTTGTCTACCAGTTCAAGGTGCTCATTGGCACTGCTCCAGATCTTCATTCATTCGTTCGTTAGCTGTCCGTTTGCAGCTTCATGCCTCCCACGCCTCACACGCTTCCAAGACAGCATCTCATTGGCTCACAAACAAACCAAGCAAACGATAACACGCCATCAACCATCAACCTACCCTCTGTCTCCTACCCCTCTTCTCCCCTCCAATTACTTTCCATCTCTTTTCTTTTCCCACTGATCACTTTCATGCCCGCTTCCATCTCCTGATTTGCGTCTCACACGGTCTCTTTACCTTCCCTCCACGTCACCTCCCAAATATGACCCGCCATGGAAGTGTTCGTCCACAACTTGCCCGCCGAGGGCGATCTCAGTAACCAGGGTCTTCTGCTCCAGCTGAGGCCGTTCATGCGTGCCCTCAACATCCCAGATACCGCTTACGATTGCGAAAAGGCCGCCAAAAAACGGCATGCCTTTATCACTTTCTTGTCCGAGCAGGAAGGCAAGCGTTTCCTCGACAAGCATGGCGAGATCAAAAACGCCCGGGCGGCACTCGCGGCAAAGGGCCCGGCCGTGGCACAACATCTCGTCTTTACATCCTCGGCACCCACGTCATGTGCCGGACCAGTGACCGTCCCTGAACCGCTCGTCACTTGGAGTTCTGGCTGCACAGGAGCAGGAAAGGCTGGAGAAGCAGCATCCGGACATTCAAAAGACCTCGGAGACAGGCACACCCGCGACTGCAAAACAAACAACACACACGGTGGCGCCAACCCCCGCAAAACAAAAAAAGTACAATGACATGGCCGACAAGTCTTTTGAATTCCTGAGATTCAGTTGCGGCTACTACAAGTTCCTCGACGATGACTCGCTTGCTTATGTCCCTGAGTATGTCGACGTCAACTTCAAGGGTATGGCCGAATTTGGCAAGCGACACTTGACCATCTACAACAACGATGGCCAGGCCATCTACATCCCGCTGTTTACCATTCACGAGATCGTGTGGTCTCCTCATGGTCTTGTCAACCTAACACTAACCACAGTGCCGCTGTTCTTCTCTTCGATGCAAGACACCGGCAAACGATCGCGTCTGACGGCCCTCGACGACCGCCATGCCAAGCTTGTCGGCAAGTGTCTGGTCTACCAGATTGTCGTCCGCCCACAGCAGATCCACCGAAAGATGCAGCGCCTCGCTAACCTCGGCGGCCTGACTGTGACTCGGTATGACGTGCAGTACGCTTCTGGCCCGGATTTCTGGACCAGCGACATGAACTTGCGTGCACTGCTCGCCCAATACACCCAGGACCGGCAGCTGCCACACTCTATCCTGCTCCAACTCCAGGCACTCGCTAACAACGCGTACCTGCACCCGGACACAGTCAGCAGCCTGGCCCAGAAGCTGGCCCAGACCTTTGACAAGACGCCCATCTCGGTCGAGGCAATGAAGAAGCTCTTCTATGCTATCGACTGGCCCACGCCGAACCACCCCAATCCTAGCGAATTCGGCGTTCCCGCCATCTACGACTACTTGGTTGATACTGAGCAGGACATGAAGGACGGTCTGTATGTTCGTCGAGGCCTGGTGAATCCTGGCCGCAATTTGACGGCCATCCATCGCGTCATGGTTACGCCAACGCACCTCACGATGCATGGTCCCGAGCTCGAGAACAAGAACCGTGTCCTGCGCAAGTTTCCCAACCACCACGACTACTTCATCCGTGTGCAGTTTTGCGACGAGGACGGGCAAAGTCTCCGGTTTAACGGCCGCATCGACTTTACCAACGTATACGACCGGTTCCGGAAATCAATGGTTGAAGGTATCAACATGGCCGGCCGCACCTACAGCTTTCTCGGATGGTCGCACTCCTCGCTGCGCTCGCACTCCATGTGGTTTGTGGCCCCCTTTATCGACGACAATGGCAAGCTACAGACGCATTTCACAATCATCTCTGATCTCGGCGACTTTCACAAAATTCACTCGCCAGCTCGGTGCGCAGCCCGTATTGGCCAGGCCTTCTCGGAAACACCGTTTGCGGTCCCGTTGGCCGAGAATAAAATCAGCGTGTACGATATGCCAGATGTCACATCCCCGTCAGACACGAGCCGTGTTTTCAGCGATGGTGTAGGTACCATGTCGTGGGAGGCAGCTGAGGCGATCTGGAGACAACTGCCGCGCGGCAAGAAGAAACCCACGTGCTTCCAAATCCGGTACGCCGGTGCCAAAGGGATGCTTTCGCTCGACACGCGGTTGAGCGGCAAGAGCATTTTTTCTTCGGCCCTCCATGATCAAGTTTGAGAGCAGTGAGAGGACCAACTTGGAAATATGTGATATGGCTACGCAACCCATCCCGCTCTACCTCAACCGGCAGCTAATCAAGATCCTCGAGGACATGGGTGTGCCTACGTCCTGGTTCCAGAAGCGGCAAGAAGAAGCTTTGCGTGAGCTGCGGCTCATCACATCCAGCCCGCACAACATGGCCAGTTTTCTCAAGGCGCAGACCGTGGCCACTTCCATCAAGCTGCACAAGCTCTTGTTGTTGGCTGACAGGTTGGGCCTTGATTTCCGCACAGATCCGTTCCTGCGGCGGGCCACGGATGCTGTCATCCTACGTGAGCTACGGCTGCTCAAGCACAAAGCTCGCATGTTTGTTCCCTTGGGTATCACGCTGTTTGGGATCATGGATGAAACAGACTTTCTCCGAGAAAATGAGGTCTACATCACGTTCGACGTCCCGAAGAGCGGCTCCAAATCGAAGCGGTTCAGGCCGCCACCTAAACACAACGATTTGGTTATGGTGACACGCTCGCCCGCTTTACATCCAGGCGATATCCAGCTAGCGAGAAACATTTGCCCACCCCCAAACGACGCAAACCACCCGCTGCACCACCTTCGCAACTGCATCGTGTTCAGCCCCAAAGGTGTTCGTGATCTGCCAAGCCAGCTGAGCGGTGGCGATCTAGACGGCGATATCTTTAACATCATCTGGGACCCGGAGGTCTGTGGATTACCAGAGCTCAACACGTTCATGCCAGCCGACTACCCGCGCCAACCCCCTCTCGACGTTGGCAGACCGGTGAAGACAAAAGATATTGCGGATTTCTTCCTGAACTTTGTCCAGACTGACCATCTCGGCGCCATTGCAACACGCCATATGATCCTCGCGGACCAGCTGCCAAGCGGCACACTTGAGCCTAACTGTATCAAAGTGGCTGCGCTGCACTCGACAGCTGTGGACTTTTCCAAGACTGGATTTCCCGCGGATCTCAAGAACATGCCCCGTGCCAACCGGTACCGCCCAGACTTTTTGTCACCGGGCCCCATAGTCGAAGTACACAGCCGCAAAGATATTGATCTAGAGCAGTTTATGGTGGATAATAGCCTTGGAGAGGGCGATGAGGAAGAGGAAAAGCACGAGATGGATGCGCCCAGCTACAAGTACTACCGCTCGACCAAGACACTGGGCACTTTGTACCGGGCAATTGACGAGCGCAAGATCTGGGAAGACGATGTGCGCTACCGCAATGGCGACACCGACCCGGACGACGGACCCATGTTCTACGACGCCTTTCTGGAGTGGGCAGCCCAGGAGTGCGAGCTTCTGGGCTGCACAGATTGGCAGAAGCGCACAGACGAGGCGTTCCGAATCCGGTCTGCGTACGAAGACTCCATTGTGGCGACAATGTACGAGTTCTCGGAGCATCCGACGTTGCCAATTACAGAGCTGGAGGTGTTTATTGGCACGATTGTCAACAAGTCGGGCTCGCAGACACTACGGCAGCGGGACCGGTCGCGCAAGTTGCGGGACGAGTACGAGCGCATTTCTTCTTGGATCACAGCACAGATCCGGCCGCGCGGACGTAAAGGATCCGATGCCTTTGTCAGTGCAGATGAGGGCAACGACAGAGACGACGGTGAAGACGGCGAAGACGATAGCGAGGAAGACTACGAGAGAGAGGGGCGGGACTGGCGAGCGCAGCGCATTGCAGTCTTGGAATTGTGCCTGACATGTGCCTACAGCCAGAAGGAGGACAAGAAGAACGAAAAGGACGAGCGTAGAAGGGAGCGGAGTGGACTCGGAAGCAACAAGAAGAGCAACGATTCCAATATAATTGAATCTTTCTGGCTTGTGGCGGCGTCGGCGCTGATCCGCGAGCTGGAGTTTATCCATCACGGCCTGCAGTTTGATGTCGACTTGCAACAGGATATGGCACAGTTGTCGCTTGGTGGAGGGAGGAGGTAAAGGGCCGAGGGAGGCTCAGGGAGTGCAATCTCGTGTATGTTGAAGACTGACTGCGGGGTCTAGCATACTGTGTGCGGGATGCTTAGTGGCCAGACATAATAGGCTGGCGAGCCGTGCCGGAGATAATGGCCGCCGCCGGCGATAGTTTGGAGGCGATCTTTCTCCACGTTGACCGTGGTTGCTAAGCATCTTGTCGATAACCTTTTGATACTTAATTTTTGATACCCTTTATGACCAGCCACAAGGCATTCAAATCCACGTCCAAGCTCAAACCTATGCTCACACCCTTGTTCAAGCTCAAATTAACCCGGCCTACCCAAGAACATGGCCCGCATCTTCATTACCGGGTCGTCAGACGGCATCGGCCTGCTCACAGCAAAGCGACTCATCACTGAAGGCCATCAAGTCGTGCTCCATGCGCGCAACGCCAAAAGGGCCCGCGACACTGAGGCAGCCTGCCCGGGCGCCGAGGCCGTCCTCATTGGCGACCTGAGCAACCTTGCCGAAATAAAGGCATTGGCGGCACAAGCACAGGCTCTGTTGAAGAATAATGGCAAAGATGGCAAAGATGTCAGTGGCGCTCGCTACGATGCTGTTATTCACAATGCAGGTGTATATCGCGGGCAAGACAACGCCGTCAGCAAGGACACGGGCTTCCCTCGGCTCTTTGTCGTGAACACGCTTGCACCGTACATTTTGACCGTTTCCATGGTGAATCCGCTGCCGCGCCGGCTCGTCTTCATCTCGTCCAGCATGCACTACGGCGGACAGCCCAAGCTCGACACAATGCCGCGCAATGTTACGTACAGCGACAGCAAGGTGCACATGGTGATGATGGCCAAGTTGTTTGCACGGCGGTGGGCGACGGGTCTCGATTATGCCGTGTCGGCTGATCCGGGTTGGGTGCCGACAAAGCTGGGAGGACGATCGGCGCCGGACAGCATTGACGATGCTGTTGCAACCTATGTGACTGCGGCTCTAGGAACCGGAGAGGCCAGCGGAGACGGAGGAAACGTGAGCGGCAAGTACTTTGTCAACTCGCGGGTCGCGAAGCCTCAGCCAGTCACCAACGACGAGGCGTTGCAGGACGAGTTGATCGCAAAGCTGGCAGATCTAAGTGGTGTGCCCATGGCAGATATGTGAGGGAGTATTACGTTGTTGGACACTTGAGTGGGAAGAGAGTAAGCTCGTAAGATAGCTCGTGAGATAGATAATTAAAGTCAATGAGCATTTAACTTTCGGCTGGCAACTAAACAAAACTCTAAACAGTCGATATGAAGTAGTGCTTATGTTTATGAGCGTTTATTGTCTACTGAGTATCTGTCAGGTGTTGTCGTCAATCAAGCCTCGGCATTCGCCAGCCACTTCTTTAAAGGCCCCGCGGCCGGTATGGTTGATTTTCAATTGATTTATCCAATGGAGTGCTTCTTTCTTTCTTTTGAGAAAACTTCTCCAGACCACCTGAAGCATAATGCAACACTGTCGGTCTGTTTTCTGGTTGCTGTACGTCACAGGCGGCGATCCACGTTGTAAACAGGCTGGTAGTGCCGCACAATCTGCTGCGTATTAGTGGTGCTCTCTCTCCGCTCCGTAAAAAGGAATAAAAAACCTGAATTTATCCACCATCGTCAACGTGCATATTCCCACGACAGGGGTGTGAAATCGTACACAGACGAGACAGACTCACAGAGCACGCATGGTCTCCTCTTTTTGAGCCTCGAAATGTCTGCACAACTTGTACTTTGCTTCGTACCAGCTGCAGGGATTGAGTGGCCCTTGCAGGGAAAAAAGAAGAAAGGCTCAAAAGGCTACTTCGAGCACGTTGCTTCAAGTTCGTTTCTTATTTTGGTTCTCTGGCACCCCTGTCTATTTACTTGGACTCTTCTGTCTTTTTCTCCGTGCCCCCACTGCTGCATCTCGATGGTCCATGACGTAGAGGATTCCCGACAGATTGCCTGCATGCTCCCGGCCACCCATTTCTGCGCAACACAGGCTCGGCGGGACACATCTCGATGCCCAGGCTGCCATTGCCGGGTGTGGTCGTCCAAGATGTCCTTTTGTTGGTTCTTTTATTCTTTTGGCTCTTTCGGCTCCTTATTCTGCTTGATTGAATTATCGGCATAAGTATGCGCAGTCCGCTCTCCTCTTTGCCCAGCGGCAATTCGTTCGTCGTCTTGTCCTTTTCCTCCCGTCCTCGCACCAGTCAAGGATTGTCCCAGCCTCTTCACCATCAACATCACAAACTATCGGTGATTTCGTCACTCGAGTTTGCATTTCCCCGATTTGTCTCACAGCTTTCACCTTATCACCTCACCACCTCACCACCTAACCACCTCACCACATATACCACATATACCACCACCATGGCACCTCCTCCCGTCCCGCAGCTCAGTCCCCGGACACCACTGCCCAGCCGTACATTGGCATCATCAGGCGCGGTCCGTGACTATCTGCTTCGTGTTCGTCAAGCAACATCCAGCACGGTCACTGTTGTCGCGACCGACAACTCAGGCAACGGCGGCGGCAACAACCTGTCGGGTGGCGCCATTGCCGGCATCGTCATCGGTTCTGTTGTGGGCTTCTTGTTGTTGCTATGGATTCTCCGCTCATGCTTCAACCTTGGTGCACCGCCAGGAGACGAGCGTGAGGCCTGGTACCGCGACGTCGAGCCGCGCAACGCCCACTACCGTGACCGCCATCGCCACCACCGCCGGAGCCGGAGCCGAGAAGATCGTGACGGCCGCTACTACTACAGCAGCGACGGCCGTAGCCACAGCCGGCCCCCTTCGTACGGCATGTACACGCAGTCGACACCCGTCTCGGAGCCTGTGCCCGTCGTCGTCCGCGGCGGCAGCCGGCATCGTCGGTCGTCGGTGTCCAAGGCACGCAGCCCGCGGCGGTCAGGCACAATCGTGTTGGAAGAGCAGAGGGGCCGGTACTGATTGGATTGTCGATGATGGGTGTTGGTGACGTTTGTTTATACATTGAGACGGAATAGGGGTTCAGGAGTTACCGTTACCCGAAACTTTAATCAGTGGAGGATGCCAATAAGGGAAAGAGCCATGACCTCATTTGGGAAGAAACTTGCTCGCGGGAAAGAGCAATCACAATTTGGGAAGGATACGGAGTACGATATATGCTTACAGGAAAGAGCAAACAAGCACATCACGTGCGACTGCGCTGTTACGATATCAATGCCACGATAGTTGCCCCATACTTTACACGATAGAATGAGAATGACAGAGACGACACGCTTTGTATTCACGATTTATGACCACGGTCTGTCCTCAGATGCTATAATACAAGTCTACCAAACAAAAGGAGCCCATTGACAACGCAGTAACGAACCACCACTCCGTCCGGCACAAAAGAAAGCCCCCAACTACTTCCACAGCTTGCCCAGAGACACCTCCTTATCGTCGTGCTTGTTGAGAATCTTGGCCGTAGCCAGCTCAAAGTCCTCCTGTGTCACGTGCACCCGCCGCTCGCGCAGAGCATACATGCCGGCCTCCGTGCACACACCCTTGAGCTCGGCACCCGAGCAGCCGTTCATCTTCTCGGCAATCTTGGTCAGGTTGATGCCGCGCGTCAGGTTCATCTTGCGGCTGTGGATGCGCAGAATGTCGGCACGCGCCTCAACGCTCGGTGGCGGGAACTCGATCTTGCGGTCGATACGACCAGGCCGCAGCAGCGCAGGGTCCAGGATGTCAAGACGGTTCGTTGCCATGATGACCTTGATGTTCTTGGTGGGCTCGAAGCCGTCCAGCTGGTTCAGCAGCTCCAGCATCGTGCGCTGCACTTCAGAGTCGCCACCACTGCTGCCCTCGACACGTGACGAACCAATCGAGTCGATCTCGTCCATGAAGATAATCGACGGCGCATGCTCGCGCGCCATCACGAACAGCTCACGCACCATGCGCGAACCTTCACCAATGTACTTCTGCACGAGCTCCGAGCCCGATACCCGGATGAACTTGCAGTCCGTGTGGTGCGCCACGGCTCGTGCCAGCAGCGTCTTGCCCGTACCAGGGGGGCCGTACAGCAGTACACCCTTGGGCTGTGCAATACCCAGACTCTCAAACAGCTCCGGGTGCTTCAGGCCCAGCTCAATCACCTCCTTGATCTCCTTGATCTGCTGGTCCAGACCGCCAATCATGTCGTACGTGCTGTCTGGCACCTTTTCGACCATCATCAGCGACACCAGCGGGTCCACCGACGACGGCAGCATTTTCTCGAGCTTGTAGCTGTCCGACAGCAGCGTCACACGCTTGCCTACCGTCAGCTTGGCAATGTCAACACTGTCGGCCACGTCCACCACGTATTTGCCCTCCGGATGCACCTTGACGAGCACCTTCTTCGTGCTCATCACTTTGACGACCTCGCCGACATACGAGCCGGGTTGCTGCAGCAGGCCCAGCTCTTCGCGCAGCAGCCGCACGCGTGAGTTGTAGTCGTTGCGCTGTGCCTCAAGACGCCGCAGTACGGCCTGGCCCTTGAGGATCTCGAGCTTCATCGCCTCGATCTTGTTCTGGTAGTAGTTGTCGAGCGACATCGTGGGAGGTGGGGGGTGGTCGTGAGACCGGCTGGCGGAGAATGGGGTGCGGTCGATGGGTAAAGGAGAAAAGGGTACGTCGCAAACGTCTTTGTGTATGGTGTCGTCAGATCGTCGATGCGAATGTGAGGTGGTCAATTGGGTGATGTTGATGCGTGAATGGATTGATGATGGAGTGGGTTGGAAATGGCAGTTGTCGTGAATGCCTGTATGTGGACGGTCGCAGTTGCCGTTGGTTGACAGAGCAGCGCCACCCAAAAGGCTGTCTGTCCTAGGCACGGGCAAAGACAACGCGTCCAGTAATTGGTCACGTGAATGCCGGAAAGAGGTGGTCACCATACAAAGGGTCCACTTTTATTTCACTACCCCAATGGTCGGTATTCTGTATTACAAAAAAAAACAGCAGTTTAGATTAATGACGAATGAATCCGCAACATTCATATTGATATTGTACAAGTATACCGTAAAAAGTACAGCCAGGTTTAACTGTAGATACATGTATGCAAAAATAAAATAATAGTTATAAAAAAGCATCAAGTAGAGTGCCCAAAAAACCAGCAGAACCAGCAAACACCAAACCAAGATCAAAGATCAAAGAGTCTTTAGATACAAAAGAAGAAAGAGAAGGGTACTCGCAAAACTACGCTCCAAACCAAATGTGACATAATAAGAAGACGCGGGAACGAAAAAGCGGAAGAGAAGAATATTACCAGAAGATAAACAATCACAGCACGACGGCCTACTGGCCACGGGTGATCCGCCGCCGCTTGATGGTGCCAGAGCCTTCGTCGGCATCAGCTGCGGTAGCACCTTCATCATCATTCTTCTCGGCCTTGTCGTTCTTATTGTCTTCGTCTTCGTCGGCACCATCGCCGCTACCGTTACCCCCAACGCCAGCGAAGCCGACCAGCTCACTATCGTCAAGCGGCAGATCTAGCCCCTTGGCACCCGATGGCGGTGCCGGCATGCCGCGCTGCCGTTCGGCCGAGCGCATCTCGCTAAGCAGCTTCTCAACCTCAACGTACATGTCGCGCGTGTCGTTGACAACACCATCCTCATCCACCTTATAGCGAGCGTTGTCACCGCCGGCGCCACCAGGGTTGTTGACAAGGTCATCCTCGTCGTCATCCGCAGCTTCGCCAACCAGAAAGGCAGGGCCTGGTCCACGGTGCGAGTCCGGGTTGTACATGACTGCATTGGCAAACATGTGCACGAGCTCGCTCTCAAGCTGGCTGCTGTTGATAATTCCGCGTGGCGGGACAAGATCGGCATTGATCGGCAGCCAGACGCTGCTGCTGTTGCTGCTGTTGCTGCTGCTTTCGCGTTCCGACTCGGGCAGTGCGGCGATCGCCGTATTGGCCGCCTTGTTGCCCTGCGTGATTGCCATACGAATTGACTTGAGGTCAACGGGGTGGAGCACAATGCTACCATAACCAGGAGCATCGCGGTCGCGAATCTTGTGTGCAAACATGTTGGCGTGGCGGTGGCTGCTGATCTGGTCAAGAGCTGACGCACTGATCTTGGGGAAACCGCGCATCCAGAGAACGTGCGTTGGCGGTGTGGGAGGGCCGACAAGCCGCCGGCGGGCAAGCACTGACGGGTCAGGTTTGCTGGTCGTATTGAGGTACATGTCAACAGACTCGTCGTCATCGCCCCCGCCCCGCTTACGCTTAAGAGCAGCACGTGCATTGCCGTCGTCATCGCCCATCTCGTTGATATCGTCGAAGGATGCTTTTGGGCGTCGAGGCCTCCGCCTTTATCGGATGGCTGTCGTCGTCTTGCGAGCGTGAGTGCCGTGATGGTCGACCGCTTGTGCGCGTGCTGCGATCGGGCTTCTGGCCACCAGATTTGGCCGCTAGTGGCTGCTGAGGCTTGCGCAAGTTCCTCGACTGGCGCTGAGCCGAGGCAGATGGCGACACGGGCGAGGCATCGTCGTCATTGGCATCGTCGTCAGCCATATCCAAGTCGGCCGAATCGGCACGCGCCGAGCGCGAGGAGCGGGAGGCTGCGCTGGGCTGTACAGGACTGAGCGGCTCGTAAGCCGGGCTGGCCATGTCGCCAACATCAGGGCCAGGCGTCGACGGTGTCGGCTCACTAGGTTTCCACCGCGTGCCGCTGCCCCGAGGAAGGAACATGGACCCAGCAACGCCTTGGATTGGCGTGTGTGGGAAATTAGGTCGCGGTGACTGGACGGGAGTCGGCGTCCGTGATGGCGGGCCACCGCGCACATGTTCAGGCAACGGTGGCCGTGGCACCAAGCCAGCACCGGGTGTCGAAGGCGGGCCTCCCGGTACACGCTGGAACTGGGGCGTTGGGGCGATTGGCATGTGCTTCTGTGTGGCGGGAACGAGTGGCCGCGGCGTCCCTACCTGCTGAGCAGCTGCTGGCTGGGGGGGTTGTGAGCCGGCAGAGTGTGTTGTAGATGGCGAGTTCGGGACAGGTGTTTGGGTGCCCGGAGTGTGTAGAGACGGCGCGGTCTTGGGGAGTGTTTGGTTGGCATTGCCGTTGGATGGAACGCCAGCTTGCTGCTGCTGTTGTGTTGTCGGCGGAAGATGGGGAAGAGGCTGAGCAGGAGAGATGGGGCGGGACGCCGGTTGGGAGGAGGTCGTAGAGGCCGCTGCAGACGGAGGTTGTGTAGGTTGGACAGCAACAGCAGATGGTGTTCGTGAAGGAGGCTGAGAGGAGGCGGTGGCGGGAGCAAGAGGTGTGAGTTGTGGGCGTGTCTGTTGCAGAGCCGGGCTGGCCGTGTTCAGGTGTGAAGGAGTGGGGGCTGAAGAAGCTGCATCGGCTGCCGTTGCAGGTTGGTTGGCAGGACGCGCTGTAGCTGGAAGCAGGGGCACATTTGCTGATGCACCACGCTGTCCGATAGAGGGATGTTGTTCAGGAGTATGCCGTGCTGAGGGGGGTTGCGCGGATGCCGAGTTCGACCGCGAAGAAGGAACAGACTGAGGTGCCACACCGCCGTTAGCAGCACCTGCTTGACCTGCATTCTTGGCGAGTGTAGGAGAAGCCGAGGACAGGGACGTCTGCTGCTGCTGCTGCTGCTGTCGACCATTCTGAGCTGCTGCGGCCGCGGCAGCTGCTGCCTTAGCTTCAGCTGCTCGGGCATGGGAGCCACGTCCTCCTCCGCCAGCCGCCTGCTGCTCAAGAAGTCTAATCTCGCCCTGGACCTTTTCTATGCGCCGCTCGTCCTCACGGATGGCGTTGACGATATGTTCGCGATAGCGTACGTAAAGGCGTTCGACGAGGATGGGTAGTTGTTCGGCGTGGGCCGCTGGCAACGCGGGCGCGTCGATCTTGCGCTTCTTGCCATCGGAGGCGGTCGTTGTTGTCGGCGGAGATTCTTTTGTCTCTTTTGTCTCCTTCGCTTCCGTCTTGGTTATGCTCGCGGTATCGCCAGCATCGCCACCGCTGCTGCTCGCGCCAGCATCCTCTCCAAACTCGGACCGCAGCAGGTGAGTGAACAGCTGCTGCAGTGAGTCGGCAGTGAGTCGGTCGGCATTGTAACGGTCGTCGCTGCGGATGAAGGGATTCGACTGGAGGACGGTGGCGATGCGTGCAAAGGCGTCGGGCTCGACGCCGTGCTTGAGGATGGACTGGAAGAGCAGCAGCGACTCGAGCGGCGTGAACATGGACGGCGAAGGGCCCGTAGTCGTCGTCATGCCCCAAGAAGGAGGAGGAGCCCCGCCACGCCAGGAAACGACGGGCGCAGCTTCACGTCTCGGCAGAAGGTGTATGGGCGCCACGGTCTATGGTGCTTGTTAGTACGTTGAGGGTTGAGGGTGTGTTGTGCGTGTTGTGGGTGTTGTGGGTGTGGGGCGGTGGCAGGGAGACAGTTTGGTAGTGATGACAAGTGACAAAGGGGTGGACAGCAAGGTTGACGATGATGTTGGGGCCGACGATGATGATGAATGTGTAGAGGGGAGTGCCCAGGCAAGGAAGAGAAGGTTTAGAAATCGTCACGTATGCCAAAAAAACATGACATCCCATCGCCAAGTCCCTTCACCACGTCCAGGGAGAATGCATCGCGTCACGTACCGAGGATTGCCGCAAAGTCTGAAAATGGGCGTGTGAAAACCACAAAAACACGAATTGCCGCGCGAAACCAGCAAAACGCGCTCGGGCGGCCCTATTGCATCAACACAGCCGACGCGGCGAAGGGTCTCGATGAAAATGATGGTGTTCGCCGCGTATCTCGATGGAAATGGGTCGTCTGGCCGTCGGTTTTGCGCATACAACGCGTCGTCTGTCGTCGGAGCTGTTGCTGGCTGTTTCGTTTGGTTCGTCTCCTTTGGTTCGTTTAATCGCGGCGCCAGGCCTTGCAGAAAGAATTTTCCCGGCCGGCGTCTGGAGGTCACATGACCAGTCAGCCAGCATGAGGTCCCCGCTTACTACATATCGCCCAATGTCTCAAATCTCTCAGCGCCATGTCGAGGCGACACAAATCACTTCCAACAACAAAGAACGGGAGGCAGACCGATTTCGACGATAAAAAATAGTCATGTAAGATGTTGGATTTTGTGTCTTCCATCACGCCGGGCCCCCTTGATGCTGGATGGTAGCTCCCGTCTGACTGCTGCATCTGCCACATATTGAGACGCATGCATCTAACGGGGTCAGAAGACCAAGTGCTGCTCACGTGGCGCGCCATTTGCACTTTTCCACCAAAACACACCGAGATCCATTCTCCAGCAACAACAGTCGTCAACTGCAACAATAAGATACGAGCCAGTACGGCGTACTCCGTACAGGCTCAGAAAGGATCGTCCCCTCCATGCGCTGTCTTCGCATTGCAGCCGCAGTGTGCAGCAAGAAGGCAGTGCAAGAGGATCAGGCTACAGGCCGTTTTCCGTTCTCTGGTTTTCTCAAAAATAACAAGAAAGACAAATAGACAAAATAATACTCCGTACAGTCAAAATAGTAAGACCACGGGGTACAAACATGGGTGGCCAGTAACAAGGGAGACGAAGCGGACATGTACGACAGACAGCAGACGAAAGACGGGCGTGAGATCGGCTGGGTGAATATTGAGGATATTCGCATGTTTGAATGTTTGATTGCGACCAAGCAAGGACGAAACCCTGGTTTTGTTAAGGTTTATGCCAGGGGGCGCTTAACCACTAAGAAGTACCTGGGAGGCACTAAGACAGGGCCAGACAGCAGGGCCAGTTTATGCGCGTCAGCGGCTTTACAGGCAGATTGGCGCACCCACTGGACTTCGTAGATTGGCAGATTGGACCCTCGAGGACCCTCCTTATTCTCTAATACAAACCACCAACGAACCGTCAAGAAAAAAGGAGATTGGATTGGGGCCAGCCTGGCGCCTTCCCGACGATCGTCTTGAATACGGGGGTAATATCCAATACTCCAATAGGGGCAGGCACGGAGTAAGGAGAATAAAAATCAAGTAAATAAAGGGAAATAAAATAGAGAAATAAAAGGTGCCATTTCACGATGTTCTACTCCGTGCTGGCTCTTTAATGGACCTTTCTTTTTGTACTTCGTATCTCACCCTCACATGTTCTCCCTGGTACTGTCCATGTGGCGGTCTCAGTTCGGACCAGCCAACGTTCTGCTGGTCGCCGTTCTTCTTTTCTTTTCTCTTTTCTTTTTCTCAACGTGCCCATCATTCGTGTATCGTTCCCGCGCTGTTCTTGTTTTCTGTTGGTGCCTTTCTCCGCGATGATCACCAGGCTGAAATTTGAATTCTCGCCTGCGTTGCTGTGTTGGGGGCCGCTGACCATGGTCTTAAACCGTCGTGGTCATGGTCACCGCCATGGTCACGCTCAAGTATCCGGCACAGGTAGACTCGCCGAGTAGGCCAAAGGGCCGCTCTCTTGCTCTTTCCTAGGAAAGGCCTTCCAGTGCCCAAAGCAGCCGTGAAAGGAAAATAATAGGAAGGAGCAAAGACACCCAAACTGCCATCGTCGCTGCCCCAACTGGCAACTACCCTCTACCCAAAGTGTCTGTTAATTACACCAGTAGCGTCCCCATTTCCCTCTGTCTTAGCGGCGGGTGCAAATCAAAGCAGCGTCCTAAGCTGGCCGCAAAAGTGGGGAACCCCTTGCCTTGTCAGTAGCCGCTGTCGTCCCCTACTACTGCCGTTGCAGGGCGCCTTTTTTTTCTCTTTCTTTTTCATCTAATTGTTCTATGCCCTCCTGCAGTCCCTCTACCTCTACTCAGTACAGGTGGCCCGGCGCTGGAAGCTGCAGCGCCAGAGCCCCGTGTCACTCCTTTCAACCCCTCCCCCATATTTACATGCGCACCTTCCACCGTCCTGAGAGAAGGTGCAGCTCTTTCCTCGTTTCCCGTTCACTCTCCTTTCCCCGAAACTCCCTTCCTTTCTCGTCTTCTCAGCCTTTCCTTCCTTCTTCCTTTCTCCCTTCTCTCCTTTCTCTTTTTTCCCTTCTTCTTCTTCTCTCTCTCTCTCCTACTTTATCGCACAGACAAACTCCACGACATCTCTATCGCCAGCTCCAGCTTCAACACGCAAGACGTACTTTGACGCCAACCTCTCTTTCTGCAACGTCCCCTGACCAAAAGCCCCTTATCAGTATCAATGCCCACCATGTCCGACGAGAACTCGACCGTGACTGGAAGCCCAGCGGCCGTCGGCCCCAGTCGTATGTTATGTTCTTTTCCAACATTTTCTATTTTCTTTTTCTTGCGGTCACTGACCTCACAGGACGATTGCCCGGTCTTTCTCGCTCGAGCTTATGGATATCTTCCGTATCGAAAACAGCGTTGCAGACCTGGACGAGCAGGTTGACAAGCGGTGAGAATAATAAACCCCCTCTCCTTTCCCCTCTCCCATGTTGCAGATGCACCACAAAGCGCCCGCGACACAAAACCTCCCTGCTTATGAGAAAAGACGTCCGTCTTCTTGTCATTCTCGGTTTTTGCTATTTTCATTTTTGAGGTCCCCTATATATTTTTATGCGCCAGCTAACTTATAGTTTCTCCTCTGCAGGAAGCAGCAAGTCAACACGCAGACCACCGAGCTGGAGGCCCTCGAGGCCCGCATCCGCGAAATGGAGGCCATGCTCAGCAAGAACAAGACGCCCGGTGCAAGCGGTACCGGCCCTTCGCCCACCAGCCCGCGCAACGCACGCCCCTCGATCAACAGTGTCTTTGCCGACACCAACACCGATGCTGCCACCAGCGCCGACACTCACTCCCAGAGCTCTACACCACGGCCATTGGAGCACCGTCAACGGCAGCAGGCCCAGCAGCAGCAGGCGGCAGACGCACAGAAGTACGGCAACAGCCGGCCAGGTACGGCACGCGCAAGCCAGCAGGCTGTGCCGGGCGCCTTGCCGCCAACCCCCGTTGGCAGTGAGGGTGAGCTTTCCTTTGTCACATGAGGGAGGGGCAGGCGTTTACAAAGGATGGAAGAGTCGGGGGACGTTGCTGTTGAATAAGAGCGTCGTAGCTAACTCATGCCTCTCTATTTTACAGACGGTGATGGCGACCGTTACTAAACAATAACGACAGCACCACGGTCATTATCCGCCATTATCCACACGACTCATCTGGACGCTTTCGGTTTTTTATACAATACCCAGACAGAAACCGACCTGTACAATCGCATACACTCGACGGCCAGTCTCAAAATTTTGGTCGGCTGGACACGAGATATCTTGCGTCCTCGGGTCTCAACAAAGAGCGATTACGACTCTCAGCCGCATCTCTGCGTTGTCTCCCTTCATTTCAGCGATTTCAGTTTGTTTACATCTATCTATTTAATCTTTGCATCGGGGATGTTCTTTTTCTTTCTTTTCTTTTTTGCTCTTTCTGGATTTTACTATTTATCCTCCCCCACCACAATACCAAACCCTTCGTCACGACCTCCTATTCCTCAACATCTGCTCTTCGGTCACTTGCCTTGCTACGGCCATGTACTCTGCTTAGCCACTTACAACTCACTTGGTCTGTTTTTGCGTGCATCTTGAGCCTTTAACCCATAGCCATACCTCATCCATATCCATATATACAGACATACAGAATCTCGTAATCATTACACGTATATACACTCATAGCCTTCTAAGAAACAAACATCTTATCTCCCTCCTCATGCCTCCCATCAATGTACATCAAAGAAATGTTACATGCAAGCGTAAGAGATCCCTGTAAGCGAGTCGGAAGTTAAAAGATGCGTCTGTGCGGAAGATGCAACACGATAGCAGCCCTACATCCACACGAAAAAAAAAGTGTGTCCGTTGCCTGCATTCTTGATCCAACACACGGCACGGTACGGCCCGGCTAAAAAATTCCAACGGCAATCAAACAATAATGCACATGCCAGAAGTGAAGATGAAAGGAAAAGAAAATACTTATCTCATGAGGCTCTTATCTTTGGTTGATTACATTTTGGGCGAGTATCAACTTGGGAGCAAATTAAGAAATATCGCACATGAGACGAACATGCAAACAACGTGTGAAGAGACAAAAAATAGCAAAGAACAAAAATAAACGCACTTTCAGCGCAATATATCTCCTCTTCTCTCACAGAGACGACTTCCGATCAATGCTGCCCGTCCCACCCACCACCCACACTCTTCCTCAATTTGTCTACCCTTCCCCCAGCTACCCTCTACAACAGCAGCTTCTTCGATGCGAGACCGACGCGCGAGTGTTCCATGTCAAAGATCACGTACAGCGCCTTGAGGAACGCGTCGCCAAGAATGCCAAACGGCTCCATGCTGTCCTGGATGCCGCCATAGCATAATGTATCGCTGACGTTCTGGAAGTTAAAGTAGTGGCTAGGGATCGTCGCGTTCCAGTGGTCGTCTGTGAATCCAAAGTCAAACCCGGGCAGCGTCACATTGCAAGGGAAGACCCAGCCGTAATACACGTCGCTCATGTACGCTCCGGGACAAAGGACCAGTACAACTCGACCAGGTCCGTCGGCAAGAGAAGCAGGGTAGTGCCCGTGTCGGCGACCATGGGCCAGTTATGCATGCGCCAGACGTTGTCGCCGCCAATGTGAATCGACTGGATGTAAACTCCCAGAACCCGGACTGCGGCAACACGCTGCGCCACGTGATATCGCCCGTGTAGGAGCTCTCGTTGATGTAGCCAAAGTGGTACTGACCCACGTTCTGGTACTTGAGGTCGGCAGCAAACAGGTTCTCGTCCAGCTCCGGGCGAAAGCGAGTCAAGCAGGGTCGCTGCTGCGGGTAGGTAAGTGCTCGAGTTGTTGAGGGCCAGGCCCAGGATGCCAGACATGACGGGGTCGGTCGTCAGACTGCGGGAGACGGCTGTGGCCGACTCGACCGTCGCATTGTGCAGAGACACATTGCCAATCCGAATTGAGTCGCGGTAGATACCGCCACCGGCGTAACTCCCATTCACCGTAGGTGATAGACCAGCTAGCATTCGCAACGTTGACGGAGGTGCGAGATTTCTCGGGGCGGTAGATCTCCTGTCCATCCAAGTAGAAGCTGGGAGTGTCGGAGCTAAAGAGCCAACTAGATAGAGACGCCACATGTTAGCAAAGTGAGCTTCTGGTAGAATCGTCTCCTTGTCCAACCACATACAGGTCACCCGATCCCGTGTCTATGTCGAGCAGCAGCGCTGTCCCGGAGTGCCCATGTAGATTGGACTCAGGTACTCGCGGTCGTAGCTCTGGTTGTACGCTCCGATATGGACCCGAGGACACGCGGTTGTTAGTGTTCGTGTGCACGGCCGCCGGGTTCTTTTATTGTACTTGGCGTAGGCCAGGCGAGCTCGGCGGCGCCGTTTCTGCGGTAGTCGTTGTTGCGCGACAAGATCGGACAGCAAACGATCCGCCGTCGACAAAAGCCGTCTGCCAGCACAGTACTGGACTTTAGGAAAAGCGTCACCGACGCGAGCGAGCAAGTAGACCTGATGGGAACCGATCACACCGTTGCTTTGTTTCGAAATGAAGGCGATTTAAACCGATCCGAAATGAGTGTAAGTGACCAAAGACCAGATGGTGAGTAGATCCGTGAATAGACAGGCAAATCGACGAACGACAGTGAGTTTAAGAGAGTGACTGTAAGGATGAACAGAGTCAAAGGTGGGAGCGAGGGCGTTTATGATGGAAGAGGGGGGAGAGAACCTGGCCTGCTGTCGACAGAAAAAGAAGGTGCGATGCACCATTGTGCCCTTTTCAAGCAGGTCGTGACTTCCCCATCGGGTCAGATCCGGATGTCGGCAGACAGGACAAGGAAAGAGCGCGATGAAAAAAGCCAACAGCACCAAGGCAGGAAGGTACACGTTCCTCGTCTGTGCCTACACATCGTTCCTTCCTCGGACAGCTTTGTGCGTGTGCGATGCCTTGGCCTGTGGACGTGTCTTTCAGTTCTGCACCGGACCGCGTGGTACATGTCTGTCGCGGCAGGTGCACCAATCTCCAATATGGCGATGCCCAGCACAAAGTCCAGATTTCTCCAGAACAGAGACGACAATATGCGAACAAGGGGAGATGACTTCAGCCTGGCTCCTCGTCCCGGATGCACCTCCCCGCAATGTAGCCTCTTCATACGCACGTTGGCCGACCGTGTCTCGTCTGTATTCTGTACAACAGTAGGACCGCCATTGCGTTTGTACGTCTCTGAACACATCCACTTGCGTCTCTCTCGCCTCCTTTGTTTCTCCATCTTTTTATTGCTGTATGTATGTGTTTGTTTCCTGTTTCCTGTTTCCTGTGTCTTCCTGTCAAATGCTGTGTTCCATTGTTTCCAGCTGTGTTCACTTCGTTTGTGCTTTGTTCGTATTCAAGAACAAGTCTCATCAATTTCATACACAAATGAACACAGACCACGTCTTTGGATGGAACAAGTGGATGAAGAAACAATCTGATCAGTCTTATGACGGGCAGTATTCTCCATCAGGTAAACTCGTTTAATGTAAACATGTTTCCATCTTCATCTAAAGTAATATTTGTATAATCAATTTAATTTTTCTAAAAGAAAAGAAAAAAAAAAAAAAAAACCCTTTCTACATCTTTCTCTTTCAGTCTTATTTTCTTCCTGTTCTGTACACATTAGTATACATCATATACCAGACGAGACAACTGGGTTTGCCCCTGACTTGCTGCTGTCGTGTACAACACGTCGTTTTGTTTTTATTTTGGCCGTTACTTGGCGGGTCCGTTTACTCATATTATTCGCAGTGAGGGAAGATGAAACAATGTTGGTGGTATCTTCTTTTTTTTTATTGGTTTAATTCATTTCTTCCTCCTTTTATTCTATACCGCATGTGTAAGATCTCAACATCGCAAAACAATATTCCATTGTAGGCTCCAGAAACTCCATAAAAGAGACAGCGAAAAGCAAGGCCGTGCAACACATCCACTGTAGACAGTATCGTTCCGAGTTTATAGCTCCTCGTGCTTGATCTCCTCGTCTTGGGTGGCCTGCTTTGACGGCTTGGCCTCAGTAGATGACGAGGACGACGTCGAGGCTGTCTTTTCGCTCTTGGCTGTCGCCGTCTTGGTCTTACTTGTCTTCTTGGACTTGCTCGACTTGCTTCCGCTGCCGCTCTTCTTCTGCGTCTTCTCAAAGTTGCGCACGGCCTTCATGGCCAAATCCATGCCGACCTTATCCAGGTGGTCGCGCTTCGCCTGGGCGGCCTCCTTCTCGTTCAGCCATGCGCCGACAGAGGCAGCCAGGTCCTCGGACTCCTTGAGGTCCTCGCGAGTGTAGATGGGTGGAACCGGCCCGCGGTCCTCGAGGGACTCGTCCTCAGTGGAGGTCTCGGCAACAACAGGAGGCTCATCATCCTCAAGACCGTCAAACTCGGCCTTGGTAGCGGGCGTTTCTTCCGTGGAGGTGGAGGAGGAGGAGGTCGTGGCACTCGACGAGGCGGCGGCCGACTTGCTGGCCTGGAAATCCTCGTACTCGACAATGCGATCACGGATCGAGTCGACAAAATCGCGGCTCTGCTTGAGTGCTTCGCGAAGTCCCTTGATCAATTCTGGGCGCTTCTCGGCCTCGGTGATGCGCGTCTCAATGGCGTCGACGGGCGTCTTGAGGCCGTGTATTTCTTCTTGAGCTCCTCGTGGGTGGCGTCAACACCGCCGTCGTAGAGCCAGTCGCTGGTCTCGCTGCGCATCTCCTCGAGGGTAGAGCGCTCGACCGGTGTAGACGCAGAAATGAACTCCTCGCTCTCAAGCAAGCTGCGGACCTTGTAGGTAAAGGCCTCAAGCTGGTTGAAGCTCTCCTCACGCTGGACGCGGGCACGGTCGGACGCGTCAAATGCCTGGAGACGTTTCTTCACCGCCTGCAGCTCACTGTCAGACAGTGCGCGGATACCGGCCTTTTCAAGGGTGAATTTGACGGGAATGACAACGGGAAACCTTCTTAACCGGCTCCTTGTCCTCGGGCCGCGGCAGCAGCTGAAGAAGAAGAGGAGGCAGCGGACGAAGAGGTAGAAGAGGAGCTCGTACTGCCGGAGCTGCTGCTAGAGGAGCTGGCTGAAGAGCTGGAGCTTAGAGCTGGAGCTAGAAGCATCCGCCTCGGCGGTCTCGGCCTCCTCGCCGTCCTTGAGCGGCTGTTGATCCTTGTTCTTACCAAAGCCGAATAGGTTCTTCACACCGTCCATAATGCTCTCCTTCTCGGGGCCCTCAGCCTCGCACGCGGCAACAGCCTTGACAACCTCGACCTCGCCGCTGTCGGCACTGAGACGTAGGTCGAGCTTGAACTGAATGGCGCTTGGCTCGCAAGCGTGTTTCTCCACGAGCTTATCGAACGTCGCAGTCAGGTTGGCGGTCGT
The DNA here is from genome assembly GCA_016097105.2 of Sporothrix variecibatus. NCBI lineage: Eukaryota > Fungi > Ascomycota > Sordariomycetes > Ophiostomatales > Ophiostomataceae > Sporothrix > Sporothrix variecibatus. Next base: position 6,025,518 of record JADMNI010000002.1, on the reverse strand, counting down.
AAAGGTCTTCACAGCAGACTCGATGAGCTTGCCATCGGGACCGGGGATTTGCTGGTAGAAAACAACCGAGGTCTCGGCTTTGTTGTCCTCGCTCAGCTGGTAAATAAACTCCTCCTTGGAGGCCACAGGACCAGTGTGCGATGTGGGCACCCAAATCTGACGTTCGGAAAGAATGTTGGTGGCGGCATAAGTGGTGCTAGCAGGCTTCATGCTGACACCGTACACGGCGCGTCAGAAACACGAATATCCTTGACACGGAAGCTGGGGCTGAGCTCAGCGGCACGGAACCCGGCACCAAAAAACGGCTGCCTCATCGGCGTTGACGTTGGTGCGGAGCTTGCTAGAGCCGCCAAAGATCTGCTCGAGCTGCTTCTGTACAAACGGCGTGCGGGTCGCGCCACCGTGGAGAATGACCGAGTCCAAATCGGCCACGGTCAGACCGGCCATGCGAAGGCGTCCTTCACGGCAGCGTTAACACGCACGCTGTGGGCATCGGCCATCGTCTCAAAATCGGCGCGGCTGATCTTGTAGCGGAAGTCAATGTCGTTGTAAAGGCCCTCGAAGCTGGCGGCCGTGTTGGTGTTGGCGCTCAGGACGTGGCGGATGCGCTCAGCCTCCTTGGAGAGCTTAGCAATGGTGCGGCCGTGGGCCTGAACAGCGGCAGCTGACACCGATGCAGCCCTGGCGGCCTTGCTGTCGACAATGAGTGCGTTAAGGGCATCGCCGCCTAGAGTACGGTCCCAGCCACTGCCAAGGACATCGACCTCCTGGACAGTCTTGTTGAACTTGCCCACATCCTTAACAGAGCGACTCTGGAACCGCAAGACTGTGGCCTTGGTCGAACCGGCACCCATATCAAAGACCATATGCACCTCCGGCTTGCCTCCTTCCTTGACGCTGGGGAACTGGCGGCTGGTGGCGTAGTTGAGGCCGACAGACAAGCCGTCACTGATCAAAGAGAGCACGCGCAGGCCGGCCAGGTTGGCAGCGAGCTCGACGGCCCGCCTCTCGTCGGCGGTGTAAAAGGGAGGAATAGTGATAACGGCGGCCCGCACCGAAGTATCGGAGCCAGCCAGCGCCTCGGCGTTGCGACGGACACTCTTGAGCTCCATGGCCAACAGCTCCTCGACCATCCAGGCGTCCTCACTGTCGATGAAAGCACCACTGCTTTTGAGGGCGACCGTCTGGCGGTCCTTGTATGCGGCCTCAAGCTTCAGGGCCGGGTGGCGAGCTGCGTACTCCTGAATAACAGCACTGGCGTCTTCGCTGCCATCGAGAGTCAGACCAAGAAGAGCCTTGAGATTGGGGTAGACATCGCCGGGGAAACGGGCCGCCAGAGCCATGGCGTCGGAGCCATAAGCGCGTTCAGGGTAGACGCGGCCTTGGGCCCGCCCTGGGGCGTCTTGAAAGCAACGGCGGCGATTTCTTTCCGCCGCGAGTCCTTGGTAAGGACGATCTCGAGTGGAATGCCCGGCTTAACGAGGGCTGCCTTGATGTATTCAGTGCCGAGGTCGACACCGAGAGCGGCCGACGCAGCAATAGCGTGGCACACAAAGAGGAAGAGACCCGCGAACGCGAGCCGCAGGGATATTGTTCGTCTCGCCATCGTGGAGATTGTGACTGAGAAAAGGCGGAGGGGAAGCGAAGAAGGGAGGCGGGAAGACGTCGTCGAGAGGGACTAGAGAGTGCGTCGAAAGCACAAGAGCCCGTGACCGTAGAAGAGACCGAGGGGAGCGATGTAGTACGTCGTAAACGTGGCCAAAATTAAAGAGAGAGGCTGGCCTGCCCTTCGTTGTCGAACTCGAAACGAGACTAAGAGGTCTATAGGGATGGAGAAGAAAAGACGAAAAGAAAAAAAGAAAGAATATAAGGGAAACAAGAAAAAGAAAAGAAAAACAGTTCCGATTAATTCCCCACGTGTGTGATCTGGCCTTATTCCAGAAGGGCACTGTTTCGGAGAGGTGATTCGTACCGCCGGTAGTCGTGTTGGCAGAAGTGGTTGCGCCGCGATCGAGGCTGCGGTCTGACGTCGAGACAAAAGGACAGCAAAAGCCAGGGAGCAAAAGGACAGCTTGGAGTCTTGGACGGCCGTTCCTGGAGCTGGGGTCCGATAAGGACGGCTTTAGCACGATAAGAAAGCGACCCACTTATTATACTTGGCAACTGCTGACAGCTGGCTGCCACTTCCGATTTTCGGTAAAAAGCCCTACGACGAACCGCTTGACAGGCACTCAGAAAGAGGACGAATAAAACCAGCGCCAATGCAGCTGTCATCTCACCGATGCCTGCACCTGCCACTTGCGCCGTTCATCGTCGCCGAGCGATGAGATGTGTACGACCGGCACGATACGTATACAGCGTCGCACAGGATGCACAAAATACATAATACAAATTGGCACAGCGCACTATTGCGTCAGCTAGAGTACAAGTGCAAGTAAGATAGAGTACAGCAAGTGCCATACAGCCTGCCCTTTGCCGTAGTCCTCAGTCGTTCCTTCTCACCCCTCCATCCATTCTCCAGCCTGGTGTTTTTAATGGCAGGAGCGAGGGAGCCAACCCGCCAGCGCGGAAAGAGCATTGCACGGCAAAGTTGCCCCTCCATTTGACTCCATAGAAAAAGTAATAGTATAATAGTGCATCTCAATTCAATATTGGCCATGCACGACGTATTATTCCGTGCCTGTAGTTGCCATTTTGAGTCACAGTCCTTGCCCCTTAGCGCCGAAAGCCGGCGACGCCCCAAAACACCCCCAGCGCCAACGCCAAATATCACACCAAATACACCAATATGCGCCAAATCGACTACCACGAAAAAAAGGAAAGGCTCTAGTGTGCACCACCACCAGCCGAACGGAAAACTTTTGTTTTGCCCCGGCGCTCCTTCCTTCCTCTGTTCTTTTGGCTTTTGACTTCCGGCTCTTGCTTTCACCTCCTTCTTTCCCACTGCCAACACAAACGCAACCTCGCTTTTTTGCGCCGACTGCAACCTCTCGCAACATTGACATCGTCGTTGTTGTTGCCGCCGCCCTCCGACTTCCCTCCGTATACCCCCGGCCCCCTCCTCTCTCCAACCCCGCAGACACAATAGACATGTCCGGCCAGTCCAACGGCGTGGCGGAGAAGACGCACACGGCGTCGCAGCGGTACCTGTCGACTCGTGGTGAAGATGAGGATGTACGTTTTCCCGTTCTTTCTCGGCCGGCAACTTCCTTTTTTTGCACCCTGTTTCACTTGCCACGAGGCTCTCTTTGGTGTCACTTTGGTGTGTCCATATTGACTAACACGCACAGCTCTCCTTTGAGGAGGTCGTCCTCCAGGGCCTCGGCTCCGATGGTGGCCTGTTCATCCCCAGGAAATCCCCAAGGCCGCCGACTGGCAGTCTTGGGCCGGCCTTTCGTTCCAGGAGCTGGCCTTCCGCATAATGTCCCTTTATATTTCGCCGTCCGAGATCCCCCCAGCCGATCTCAAGGGCATTATCGACCGCAGTTACGCCACATTCCGCACCGAGGACGTGACGCCGCTTGTGCACATGAAGGACAACCTGTACCTGCTGGAGCTGTTCCACGGCCCCACGTTCGCGTTCAAGGACGTTGCGCTGCAGTTCCTCGGCAACCTGTTTGAGTACTTCCTCGTGCGGAAAAACGAGGGCAAGACGGGCCGTGACCGCCACCACTTGACTGTGGTCGGCGCCACGTCGGGCGACACGGGCAGCGCCGCTATCTATGGCTTACGAGGCAAGAAGGACGTCTCCGTGTTCATCCTGCACCCCAAGGGTCGTGTCAGCCCCATCCAGGAGGCCCAGATGACCACCGTCACCGACAAGAACGTCCACAACCTCGCGGTGACTGGCACTTTCGACGACTGCCAGGATATTGTCAAGGCCCTGTTTGCCGACCGTGCCACCAACGAGGCCCTCAGCCTCGGCGCTGTCAACTCGATCAACTTTGCCCGCATCCTCGCCCAGATCACCTACTACTTCTACTCGTACTTCAAGCTCACCCAGGGCCCTCTCGCCGCTGAGGGTTTCAAGGTCGGCGACAAGGTTCGCTTTGTCGTGCCTACGGGCAACTTTGGCGACGTCCTGGCTGGCTACTTTGCCCACCGCATGGGTCTCCCGGTCGACAAGCTTGTGATTGCCACCAACGAGAACGACATCCTCGACCGGTTCTGGAAGACGGGCCGCTATGAGAAGCATGCCCTCTCGCACCGCGAGCAGCAGGCACAGGAGGAGAACGCCAACGGTGCCGGTGGCCTGGCCGTTGACGGCGCCAAGGCGCACGAGGACGGTGTCAAAGAGACTCTCAGCCCGGCCATGGACATCCTGGTGTCGAGCAACTTTGAGCGTCTGTTGTGGTATCTGGCATACGAGTTTGCCGCTGTTGCCGGCATGGACGATGCATGGAACAAGAAGCAGGCCGGCCAGGAGGTTGCCACGTGGCTCAAGGACCTCAAGACCAAGGGCGGCTTCGGTCCCGTCTACAAGGACGTTCTCGAGACGGCCCGACGCACATTCGAGAGCGAGCGCGTCAGCGATGCGCAGACACTCGACACCATCAAGGTCACCTACGACAACAGACCCAATCGATACATCCTCGACCCCACACCGCTGTCGGCTTCACAGCTGCCGAGCGTTCGATTGGCCGCACGAGCCCCAATGTTCCCCACATCGCCCTGTCGACGGCGCACCCCGCCAAGTTTGCCGGTGCCGTCGTTCTCGCTCTCAAGGACGAGGCTGACTTCAACTTTGATAAGCAGGTCCGTCCGACCGAGTTTATTGGCCTCGAGGAGAAGGAGCGCCGCGTTTCGGAGGTCGCCAACGACTGGAAGGTCGTCGGCGCCCTGGTCCAGAAGCAGGTTGACGAGGAGCTGTCCGCCCAATAAAGAACAAAAGTTGTCACTCTGAACCCCTTTTCTTGTTGCATATTCTGATTATTCTCATTCTACACTTTCTTCATCTTTTTCTCTTGTTCTCTTTTTGATCTCCCATTTTTCATTTCAACTCTTCTTTGGATACATTTCGTATATCTCTTTGGACACAGAACCGGTGGAGGAGGATTGCATAACGATACAGCGGGTTCAAAAAGTAGGTGACAACGCACAGCCAAGTACGTCGTTCGTCTTCCTTTTGGACCACATTTGCTTTTATTTACTATTTTTATTTCTTTTGGATATGTGGACGGCTGGGCGAGAAAAAAACCATTGCTTGGATATACGCAAGGAACTCAAAAAAAAGAGAGCCTCAAATGAAGAGGAGGAGGCCACATGGCCACAACGTTTTGGCTTTACTCAATGAGGCTGAGGGCATGCATGGGTTGCATGCAAGAAGGCGCCTCCATCACATAGTGTCTTTTACTCCCCCCAACTCCCAGCCACGCTCGGCTTGTGGGCGGGACTGCAGGACGATTTCAATGAATTTGCATCGATTTATGCTAATGTACTCGGTGCCTGTCTCTCGACGACGTATATCTGTGCTTCGTTTTGACATACAAGCTACTCTTTGGCTCCTGCCAAATGCAGCCCAGCCACCGAGTCAGATGCTGCTTCCGAAGACGTGATACCTGGGCGCACCAGTTTTTCCAACATGTCTCGTTCGCGCCTTCCCCCCTCGTGAAATTGCGCTATCTGATCGCTATCAATGATCATACAGCTCAGCTCACCCTTCTTGGCAAGCAGTACGCCATGGAGGCCCTGCAGCGTGCGATTAATACTCCTGGGCGGTTCGAGCTAGTGGAAGTGTGCATGTCCAGATTGACGTTGGCGGTGAGGGGATACCGCTCGTCGCGGAGTGCCCGTAGCTGTTCCCTCTTTTCTCTCCTCTCCTCTCGTCCCTTGTCCTCTCTGTTCGCCTTTTATTTTTCTACATGATTCTTTTCTTTTCCCGTCGCTCTTTCCTCTTTTTTCTCTCCTTGCCCTGTTGAAGGAAGGAAACACCCTCGATCCTTCTTCTTTTGCGATCTCGCGCACCCCCTCCTTCCTCTTATCTAAGACAACAACTTGCACGGTACTCCGTACATCACATGTCCCTCGCTGCCGCCCCTTCAGGTGTTCTTGCCAATTCTGTACCAATTACATGGCGGAAGGCGCGGGCGAGAATTTCGACCGATGCGGCAGACCGTAGACACTATCAATGGGGGCACACCTGCCAAAAGTAATGCGGAGGAAAGTGCAACCCTCCTACCAAGACACACACTAGACACCGAGGAAAGACCCAACTCGGCGCAAAGTTAGAAAAGATAGAAAGATAAAAGACGGAAAAGATGGAAAGAAAGTTTGACTAGGAAGGCGGGTAGTGCCACCACACCCAAAAACAGCGTGCGCCCAGCACCCCATTCATCGCTCTTGCCTTGTTCCCGTGCGGCGCCCCACTCTTTTCTGCACTTTCTCTTTCGAGCTCTAATACTGGTTAAGTCCAGTTGTGGTACCCTCCCACTTACACGCGCTTCTGGGCGACTTCTGACTTCTGACTTCCTCTCGTCTCTTTCTCCTCTTTTACTCATCCCACACCAACAGACAAACAAAGGCGCCAACGTCGCAGCATCATCCATCTTCCACCGCGCCAAAGCCTTTTTGAGCCTTTCCCTTCTGCAGCCGGTTCTTGGCTCGCATGTATCGCTCGAGATGACACAACCACACCCTGGCCCGCGGGCGGCCGAGTAAGCTTAGGTTAGTGCTCCAAAGAGACAAAGTCGACAAGTCGATCTTCTTTCGTTCTTTCGTCGCTTTTCTTTCTCACAGCATGTATCTGTCTGGCCCGTGGCGATCGCAAGCTGAGAAGAGCTATGGCTAGCTCTGGGCACCCCCCCCCCTTCCGATGTCTCGTGCACGTCTTCTTCGCTCTTTGTCTTATCTAGACACATGGCCATCTTCTTTCCCTTCTTCCCTCCCCTTCTTTTATCTTTTCTTCTGTTCTTGTTTCTTCTTTTCCTATCCATGATCTCCAACTACATCTTCTTTTACCAAATTGACGGCATTGCATCATATCGAGCATTGGCTTAACTGCATCGCAATCATGGCTGCCAATTCCCCTATTCTCAAGAGCCTCGTGCTCGGCCTGCTAGCTGCAACGGCCGCTGTGCCGGTTGTTTCTGCTGCTGACATCACCGTTTGGTCGGCCGTCGCTTTCGTCATGTACGGCGAGCGCACGCCGCTGGTCGGACCCACGAGTCCAGAGTTGACGCCCCTTGGCGCACAGCAGATGTACAACCAGGGCACTGCTTTCCGCAACCGCTACGTGCTCCAGGGTACGGCCAATGCCAGCACGGCTGCCGACTACCCCGTCTATGGGCTCGAAACTAATGCGCTCGACACGACTCAGGTCACGGCCATCAGCACAGACGATAGCTACATTGGTGCAGGTGCCCTCGCTTTTATGCAGGGCCTCTACCCGCCACAGACCAACGAGTTTGCCTACGACAACGGTGGCCGCGAAGCTGCTGTCCTTGCGATGGCGCACTCATCAACTTCCCACTCGATGGCTACCAGTATCCGCTTGTCACCACGACATCGCTGCAGGATCCGGCTTCGTCGTGGATTGAGGGCAACCTGGCCTGCACTCTGTATCAACAGTCGGCCATTGATTACCACAACGACAACGACGCCGAGGAGCTCTACAACAACACGCTCGATTTCTACCATCAACTGTGGCCCACGCTCTTCGAGACTGTATTTTCCGAGACCAACACCAATTTTTATTTCGCCTACGAGCTCTACGATTACGCCTCGTACATGTACAACCACAACCCCCAGGTTGCCAACACGCTCAACGCCTCCGTGGTCGAGGATCTGCGTCTCTTTGCCTCGGTCCAGCAGCTCGCCCTCAACGCCAACCTATCTGTGTCGGGCAAGACCGACGGCGATATGATCCGCGCCGTTTCTGGCCGCATGCTTGCCCAACAAGTCGTCAACTTTTTCCGCAACAACGTCCTCAACAGCGGCGCCAACAACAAGCTCAGCCTCATGTTTGGCTCCTTTGAGCCCTTTCTCGCCTTCTTTGCCCTGTCCGGCCTCATGGGCGGACCCTCTGCCATGGATTTTGAGTCTCTGCCTGGCAACGGCGGCTCTATGGTCTTTGAGCTGTACTCCAAGTCGTCCGAAGATTCGGCTGTGGCAAACAACACTGTCTATCCGAGCCCCGCCGATCTTTACGTGCGCTTCCTGTACGTGCCGGACACCGATGCCGACAGCGAGCTGACCTCATATGAGCTCTTCAACAGTACACAAGCCGACATGCCCTACACCTCATTCGTCAGCTCTATGCAGTCCATTGGCATCGACTCGGTGGCTGTCTGGTGCGATACCTGTGATGGCGTGAGTGTCTTTTGCGCTGGTATGCTGGAGAACGCTGGCTATGGTGACGGCAGCGGCACTGGCTCTGGCTCTTCGGGTAGTGGTAGTGGCACTGGCAACAGCAGCAAGAACAGTGGCATGGCGCCCGCCGTTGCTGGTGTCATTGGTGCTCTTGTCACGCTGGCTGTGATTGGCTTGGCTGTCCTGGCAGCCATGCTCTTCGGCGGTCTGCGCTTCTTCTTCAACGGTGGCCGTCGCGGCAGCAGTGGTGGCAACAGCAATACCGGAGGCGCCGACAAGGCTGGCATTTTCAAGAAGCGCTTTAGCTTTGGCGGCGGCGGCGGATTCAAGGGTGGTGAGCGCAAGACTGCAGACGCGGATGTGGCCGTCTCTGGCAATGGCGTGGGCCACGAGCGTGTCGGTAGTTGGGAGCTGCGCAATGGTAGCAGCAATGCCGGCAACACTGCTGCGGCTGCTTCTGCTGTCGCTACCGACGGCACTTCTTCCAGTGAACCCGCCCCTCGTACAGAGCGCGTCCGCTCGACCATCCTCAACCGTGACCCCGAAGAGGACGACGACGACATTATGGCCGATCTCGGACGGAACCCGTTGACCCACGCGAACACGTCTAAACACGGTCAACTACAAACCTCATCTTTGGCATACAATGCATAACATACTCCATTCACATCCTTCGTTTGATCCTTCTTTTTTTTTTTTTACTAGTATATACCCTCTCATTCTGGCTCTCTTTTTGATATACCCCCTTTATTTTGGATATTTTTATACCCTGGTGATTCATTTTTCTTTTGGGGGCACACATATACACCACTGACTGTGGTCAGACATTCGTTATCATTTGTTATTTATGGAGTACCTATGGGACTGGAGTTTAATTTGGGCATGCTTTTATTTTGTCATGTTGCACAACAAATGGGGCTATTTTGAAAGAATTGGGCTTCTTGTTTGTCCAGAGTGCCACAGACTGGTGTTTTACTTGCATTTTATTTCCACTTAGTTGATACAAACACAATCACTTCTTTGCAACTCCATTCTCCATTTTGTCGTACATAATATCACGTTCAGTTCAAACAAAAATTATCTTATCATCCTTGTATTTATTCCGTATCAATCGAGTTTGGGGGTATTTTAGCTATTGCAGCAAATGGAAAACAAAAAGTATGAAGATGGCCAGGAAATGTGAAAAAACTGTGTAAAACTCGAGAGTGGAAATACGAGTATGATGAATATCCAAATAAGAGGCCAGTGGCTTTACTAACGATATGTCAGTTATGCTGTGGCGACTGTTGCCTGTGTACCAGCCTCCTTCTCCTCCGCCTTGCAGGCATTTTCGAGGTACTTGAGCCATACACCAGGCTCTGCCGCGTGAGACAGCTTGAGATGCTGGCCAAACATGTCCTCGCGGTAGAACTTTTTGGCGCTGGCCTTGCAGTCGTGCAGCTTATGGTCGACTTCGATATGCGACGTCAGGGACTGGTCGTGTGCGTTCCTTTCGTTGGTGTCGGCCACACCGCTGCCCTCACCACCACCGTTTGCCGACAGAGAGGCAGGTCTCTCGAATTGGCGCCCACAGAAGCCACAGACATCGTACGCCGTTGTACCATCACTGACACGTTGGAACGCCAGTAAGGGCGTCGCGAGACGGCGACAGGACCAAGAGAACGGCCGCAGATGGATGGTCGTGATGTGACGCTCGGCTTCATTCATGCGGCTAAACCGGCGGCCGCAAAACGCGCAGATGTGCGGCTTCTTCGTCTGATGCACCTTGAGCTCTTCCATCGTGTTAAAGCGCTGCGGTCGTTTCGGGCAACACGTGCAAACCAGCTGTCCGTCTTCACTGTTGACGACATCTGTGCTCCCCGTAACATTATCGTCGCCAGTGGGTGCCGGAATGTTTGTAGCTGTGGCCGTGCTACCCACACTGCTGTATCCACTTTCAGAAACAATGGAACTGGCCTTGGATCCCTTTCCTGGCTTCGACGGGAGTGGCAGGGACGTCATGGCAGAGGCAGAGATAGTGTTGGGGTTGAAGGACGGGAATGAGGCGGCAGAGAGGCGGCTCGGCAGCGACCCAATACTGCTGCGTCTCTCGGTCATCAACAGAGATGTTCGGGGCGACGAAGCAGACGACATTGGTCCGACGGACGATGGTGGGCTGATAACGCCAGTTGTCGACCGCGGCGCTGATAAGGAGCTGGCAAAACTCGTCGTGGATGAGTTGGGACTGGAGTATGCCGAGAAGGAGTCAGTCTTGATGCCGTGGAGCCTCCGCAATGGCAGTACTGCATCGGAGCCTTCCATTGTGACATCACCACCTGCGCCTGCGCCGCCCTCGACCTGGCCCATATCGAAATCAAGTGATCCAATGTTGAGTAGACGCGTCAAGAACTGATAGGATGACTTGATACCCTCATCCAGCCAGATATTGACCGCACAAGCTGAGCGGCCGGCTGCGAAGTATCGATCTGGAACAAACATGTCGGACGCCGATCCATCTTCCTCGGATAAAAGGGATTGCTGGAGCTGGAGCCCGCCGCTGCTTGACACGAGTGGGTCGTACTGGAAGGAGACTGCGATGAAGAGGACTGTCACGAGGTGGAGGTACTGGCTGCTGTAGAGAACATCGGCGTCGTCCGAGTCGGGGTATAGCAGTTGCTGTTCGATAACGAGTAGGGCGCGGCGCACATATGCCTGGATACACAAGCTATAAAATGTCGAGAGCCACCAGCGGCGGTCACGCAGGTTGACCTTGCGGAACATGAGCAGTGAGAGCTCCTCAATGTACGTGTCGATACAGTTGGCCAGCTCCCGAAGGCAGTTGATGCTGCAGCGGTCACTTTGGCATGTGCTGTGAAGGCGAGCATCGAGAAGGCGAGCCGAATTCAGTCGCAGGGCATCCAGGCAGTTGCGAAGGCACACCAGAGACAGTGACACCATGGGAGACTGCACAATGTTAGCAGATATTCAGTTTAGAATGCAGGGTATACAGAGTATTAGCTGAAGGCATACCTTTCCAACCTCAACTTCGTAGAGACACGCCGTCTCCAAAAGCATCATGAAGCTCTCCACTGATTCGATTTCAAGCACATTCAAGCACTCGCTATTGTCGGCCAGCTCCCAAGCAATGCTGGAAATCAAGTCTGAGTAGGTTGACGACGTCTCGTGTGCTTGGCAGGTGACGTTTAGTGACTCGTTTGCTCTGTACCGGCCATTGCGGATGGATTGAGAAAAGTGGTGGGCGGCAACGGAGTGGTCGTGCGTGCGTAGGAAGAGCGCCGGGTTGTCGAGGACAAGCTTATTGTCGGACAAGCACTGCATCTCGGCTTCACGGAAGCAATGTGACACAACATCGGGTTGTGCCGGCGGGGGGCCACCTGTCAGGTTATCGACAACATTCTCTGCCGCGAGAATGGCAGGCATTTTATGAGAGCACGATGCGAGCAGAGCACGAGACTTGGTGCACAACACCTGCGGTGGCATAGCTTCACGGAGGTTTCCACGCCTACAACCAATCAGTGGCCAAGGAGGAGCGTCTTCCCGAAGATCGGGAGCAGGACAGTTTTTGCAAGGAATACTGGGTCACACTTCCGGCGGAGAATCTTGCATCGCCAACAAGCACCCCCTGCCCACTCGAGATCCTTAATGTCCTTGCGGCTCTTTTGCACTGAGAGGGCCACGCCGGCCACGCGGGCGCCGTGATGAAATACCGGAATGGAAGATGCTCCAGCTGCTTGAAAGGCGATCGCCGAGAGAAGGAGTGTCTTGGTGGGGTTTGTCATCATCACCAGGGTACGCTTGGCCAGAGAGGATCAGGGATGACACGACAGATGCAGCAGCGCTGCTATCGTTGCTCAAACGCTTGGAAGGCGGGGGCGTGAGACCGACAGAAAGGCCGACAGTGTTTGTGTCCTGCTGCAAGAGAGGGAAAGTAACCGGCGTGGTGATTGTGTGCCTTTTTTGCGGACTGCTGTCACCGGCTGCTGGCTGCGGACTGAAAGAGGATGGGACGGTATGTGTTGGGGGTGGGGGTGCTGCTGCTGCTATTGCTGCGGAGGTAGGTGAGGTGGGAGGAGCCGCAGTCATATCGTTTCCATAAGATTGTGTCTGTTGACTGACAAGCTGTGACGGCACGGTCGCTGGTGGTTGCCCCACTGCTGGGGTTGGGTCCTGCTTCACAGGCCCGAAAACTGACGATCTCCAGATGATGGCCTTGCGCTGCACCGGGTCGTAGCTGTAGCTGAGCTTGAATTTAAGGGCCAGCCGGTGCAGCACGGCTTCCTTGGTCGCATCACAACCGTCAAAGGTCAACTTATCGCCAGAGAGGTGGTTGCCGCGCGAGAAGAGGAGCATATCGTCGTATAGCTCCAGCGTGGCAGGGTCGTTCAGATCGAGGCCGACGGCCGGTGTCTGCGGCGCATTTGAGGGCACGGTTGGTTGAGAGGGGAGTGTCGAAGAGTCTTGGAGAGCGTTGTGCTGGACATTCTGGATGTGGAGCTGGTTCGACAGCACAGCGGCAGTCTCGTCGTCGGGGAAGAGGAAGTCGTCAGGCCCCATGATCTTGCAGCCTTATTCAGATCGGACTCTACAAAGTTGGACGGCACAGTATCGATATCGAAAGAGGGAACCGAGGCTTGGCTGCTGGAGAACGACTGCTGGGCGTGTTGTGGTTGCTGATATTGGTGTTGCTGCTGCTGCTGCTGCTGCTGCTGCTGACCTTGCTGCACCTGGTGTTGTGGCTGGTGCGTGCTGTTGCTGCTGCTGTTGCTGCTGCTGGTGCTGTTGAAGGATGGGCTGTTGTTCGCGCAAACCAGTTGGTGATGCTGCTGTCGTTGTTGCTGACGATGCTGCTGTTGGTGGCTCTGGGGATGCTGTGGAAGAGGGCCCTGGGTGGTTGATGCATTTGCTGTAACTGCTGCAGCTGTTGGTGGTGATGTGTCTGGTGGTGGTGTTGCTGCTGTTGCTGCTGCTGGGGTTGTGAGGGGATTGTTGGTGACATTTGAGACAGCGCCGGCGTCTGCTGCTGTTGGTGGTGTGTCTGGTGAGGGGTTGCGTCCCATGAGTTCACCCAGGACGCAAGCTCCGGGTCGTAGTCGAGATCCATGGGGTCTTGCGACCAGACAGCGTAAGTGTCGTCGTTGGCGAACGGTCGGTGCGACGCCGTGCCGTCTGGAGCACCTACTAGGCCACCGCCGCCTGTGTTCGCTGACTGCATGCCGTGTTGGTGCTGCTGCTCAAAGACATAGAACGACAGGTCGGCGCCGGATGAGTGTGCCATGCCGCCTTGCTGTGGCTGCTGTGGTACATGGAGGCCTAGGCATCCCGGATAGCCGACGCCGGTTCTGCGGACGGGTCCATTGGCATATCCATGGTGAAGAGGGATGTTGGCGAGCGCTTAAGGCATAGGTATGCTGCCCTATGTCGTTTCTCGTCGGCTCTCGTCGTCTCTAATCGTCCCTCTTCGTAGTTGCCTCGATATTTCGCCGTCGGGGCGTCCTTTAGTCTCTTGTTCCGACCTGATACTGGATGAGGTTCCGAAACACAGAAACAAAGTTAAGCCGCGCCGCGGCTGTAATGGTGAGTTTGCGTGTGCCGGCCTGGTGGAAAGGGGAGCAAAGGAGTACTGGCTTCCCTTTCTCTGCGTCGAGTGTCGAGTGTCGTTGGTATCTGTCTTCTAATCGCCGTCTGCCCTCTTCTTTTCGCCTTTGTTTCTTCCGTTCTCCTGTTCTCTTGCTTCGTAGTGGATAGGGGAAGGCGGCCGCCAATGGAAGGCTGAAGGCGCAAAATCAGGTGTGGCTTGACATTTGAGCTGGCCTCGGGGTTCTGGACCGGGGCCAAGCAGGCTGATGCGAGAAAGCTGGCGTCGCAAGGCAAGCTGCACACAAAGGTTTGACAGGAAGTTCTTATGTTTTGTTGAATGTCAAAGTTGGACTTCGGTTGGCAAAATACGGAAAGTGCTGTTGGCTTTGTTTCTCGTTTCGACTTTTTACTTTTTTGGGAAGGGGGAAGGAGGGCCTGGGCCTGGGGTATTTGGGTATTGGCAATTGCGAATGGGTACGGGCATTGGAGTGTGGCCTTGTTTCCTCATTGCCCTTCGCAACAAACGGTCGTGTCCTTGGCTCCTTCCCTCTCTTCCTCACTCTATTTCTGACTTGCCAACACGCGGCGTAATGAGCAGGAGCGAACCAGCCAACCAGCACAGACGGCAGGCAAAAGATGTGCGAAAACGACGCTGTCGAGTCAGGGGAAGGAGCGAGAGAGAGAGAAAAAAAACGCAGGTCAGCCACTATTATCTCTTTCCGAATCCGCCAGCTGGTGCTGGGGTGTGCCTGGCTCGTTCGTTCTTTCTCTCACCAGATTTCTGGGTATTCGCGGTGGCACAGGTAACTAGGTTCTCGAAAAACTGTCCTACTTGTTGCCCCGGCCCCCTTCACAAAAGAGAGCCAAAAGGGTCTGTCCACTTCTGACCCCTGTCAAAGTGCAAGTGCGAGTGCAACTGCAACGGCGGCCGTTCAAGCGACGGCGCTGAAAATGGTGCCAGGAGTCAAAAGAGCCAAAAAGACAAGCCAGGAAGGGAAAGAAGGGGGAGTGGGGCAGGCCTGCCACAAGGCAACCAATGGCGCTGTTGGCAGCAGGAGCACCCGGTCTAACGGTGCGGTCCTCCCCATTTGGGATGGGCAGGCAGAAGGGTAAAAAGGCGAGAGAGTACAAAGTACATACTGTACTGAGTACGACGTACTCCGTACGGAGTAAAGAAAACGGAAAGAATAAAATCATGGGAAGGAGCGAGAGGCAAATAAGAAGACGAGAAGCACGACTGGACGGGAAAGAACCACCAAGAATCGAGTCGGCGGAGGCACGGAAAGAGGGTCAAAACGCATGTGAATCCGCCACTCGCATGCCTCTCTTGCTCGCCCAGAGCTTCATGCTTCTTGCCAAGCTTGACAGTGTCGGCCACCCCTACCTTCCTCTCCCCACGCCGCTTCCTCTTTCGGCTATGGTCGACAGAGGGATGGCGCAATGGGTGGGCAAGAAGCTCATGCTATTCCCCATTCTCTAGCCTCACATGCAAATACGAGAGCGGCACAAAAAAGCACGCGAAAAAGAAAACACCAAGCTCCTTCACAGTGAGTACGATATCGTGTACAAAGTACGTCGTACGTCGTACACACACATACACGAGGTCGAGCGCCGTCTACGACACTCCTCTTCAGCAGTTTCCACGTGGCAAGGCGAGAAAGCGTGGCTGTGGGTCTTTGTTGACCCAAAAGAAACGACAAAGGAGAAAAGATGGAGTCGAAGATCGGGTACAGAAGTTTGAAAGCAAGGTAATGATTGATATGTTGGTATTACTGACTAAGTCTGGTAGGAAAGGGATAAAAAAGTCAAAAGAAAATGCATAAATCCATCAACAACGCCATGCTCACTCGCTCCCATTATCATGCTCAAAACGCCCCTCGAACGAACGAGATACAATCACAAGTTCAGTAAAATATATATCAATTATCGCGCAGAGGCAGCGAGCCACCAGGCTGCATCACACGTCCTCCGCCACCCGCATTGACGCCGCCGACGCCCATTGACCGCTTCATCATATTACGGAGCTGCTGCTGCTTCCGCTCAAGAGGCCCGCCAGACGTACTGGAAGGCTCGGGGCCAGCGACACTATTGCTGTTGCCGTTGCCGTTCGCGTTGCCATTGCCATTGGCCGTCATCCGCACTTGGCTGTCCCGCTTCAGTGTGCCAAAGGGACTGACGGTGCCCTCTCGCAGCCACTGCTGCAGACTTGGCTGAGCCCGTGTCGGGTTGTTGGTGGTGGTGTTGGCGCGAGACAAGGTGTTGGTCATGGCAGAGGTACCGGTGGCATAGATGGATGGGGACACGACCACGGGCTGCTGTGTCTGCTGTGCCTGCTGCTCCTGGGACGTCAACATGGCATTGTTGTTGTTGTTGTTGCCCAGCATCGTCTCGTTATCCCGGGTCTCACCACTATTTGGCGTCTTGGGGAAGAGAGAAAAAGACGAGCGCCCGTTGTTGCCGCTTCCCTTTCGTCCCATCGGGCCAGAGGCGCCGTTGCCGTTGCCGTTCGCGGGAAAGCCGCCGATTATGCTGGTGCTGTTGCTGCTGCCGGACCCAAAGGCGCCGCCGAAGCCAAAGCCAGCACCATGGTCTCCACCGCCTTCACCACCAGGGCCACCGCCACCATTCTTGTTGGAAGGGCCATCTCCTACACCGGATGTGCCTCTCAGATATGCCGCCTCCGGCCGCTTCTCGCTGAAGCCTTCGCCGTCACCATTGCCGCCTCCCGTCATAGATCTTCGCGGCGGATCTTTGAGGTCGATTGGGTATCCATACGTGCCCCGGTTGTCGCGGTTGTCTTCGTCGTCCTGCTGCTTGGGGTAGCCAATATCGCCGCGGGTAGCAATCAGACGTGTCCGGCGGCGCTTTTTGTTTGTCTTGTAGCGCAAGACAAGGTAAAAGGCGCCAATGGTCAGCAACGACGAGCCGACAAAAGCGCCCACAATGGCCAATGCAGCCTGCGTCACCGATACGGCCGTGCCCTGAGCTTGTTGCACCTGTGTGGCAGCATCGGCGCGGGCAATTGTAGCGTCTGCTTGTGCAGACTGCACCTGCGATGCGGCAGCCTTGGCAATGTTGGCGGCGCTGGCACTGGCAGCAGCAATAATGGCCGACGCGCTGCTCGTTATGCTCGCAATATTGGAAGCCACGGCAGCGCTGGCGCTGCTCTGGGCACTGGAGATGGCACTTGAGATGGCTTGCGAGGCGGACTGTGAAGCCTGTCGTGCAGCGTCCTGGGCGGACTGGGCGGACTGCTGGGCTTGCTGAGCCGAATTCTGCAGCGAGTTGATGGACTGTGACAGACGGTCGGTTGACTGCGAGAGCTGGGTCACCTGCTGAGCGAGTTGCTGTGAAGTCTGTGAGACTTGGCGGCTGGCCTGGCTTATGGACGATGCAACGAGGGAGATGGACTGGATCTGGGCACTGAGTGCCTGGATCTGGCCATCGTCGCTGTTTTGGCGGCGAGCCAGCGACTCGAGTGATGGTGGTGGTGTTTGCAATGGTTGACGTGCAGCAATGGCTGGTGCTGCTGCATTCTCTCGTTCTTGTCTCAAGACCTCTTCCCGCCGTGCAATGGCTTGCAGCATCTGCAGTGTCTGTTCGTCGGCGTTGGCCGCCATGATGTTGGGCTCGGCGGCTGCGGCTTCAAGTGGTGAAGCAAGCCGACGAAAGAACTCGGCCACATTGCCACCACTGCCGCCGTCGCTCAGTCCTGGTATCCTTGGTGTTACCAGTCCCGTGTCTGTGTCGAGTCCACCGCCAGCTGCCCATGCTGTGCCGGTGGCTGTTGTGAGAAGCAGTGGCAGCCAAAAACCAGCTGGCCACCACCGCTTGGGATGCTTTTGTCTCGCCATGACGAGAAGTATTATGTGTATAGTTTCTACTCAAAAAAGATGTAGATAGTGGTTGCAAAAGTGTGATGTCGAGAAATGGGTATCATAAACAAAAGAAAAACAAACGGGAAATCATCATCGTCGTGGGTAACGTCACGATATGAAAGGGTGTAAAGAAAAAAGAAGAGTTTGGGAGGCAAGAAAATCAAGTGAATAGGCAAAAAGGGAGAAAAGGGGAAACAAACAAAAGGAGAAAAGAAAAGAAGAGGGGAACACGAGAAGTAAAAAGAAAACCAGAAAAGAAGATGACAGAGACAAAGAGCGAGGAGCAATCCGGGTTAGGGGAGCAGTAAGAGATGGACTAAGATGGACATGTGGAGTTTGTCGTTTCCATTCGCCTTTCCCAGGCATCGTGAGCCAAACTTTTTTCATGCGGTCGTCAAGCCCGGCGATACACACTCCGAGTCGACGAGCGAAAAGTATGGGAAGCCAGGAGTCAACCCAGGTAAAGCATAAAGACGGGCGACTCTGTCGAGACACTAGCAACTCGTGAGCTTCCAGGGAACAATGGAATACAAGATGGCTTTAGTATTCTACTATTGGACCTTGACTTTTCTCCATCGAAATAGAGTTCCTCGTTGACGATGGCCCCTACTCTATCGCGGTGGGGCGACAAGGCGATCATGTCGCATGAGTGACGATGAAAATAGTGAGGCAGAAGTAACGACCTCGAAGCGGTGGACAGAGTCAAGATGGTCGTGATAAGTGACAGTCGAACATGGACAGCAGCAAATGGTCCAATGAGATGTACCATATGGTACTTGCCCGCATGGAAGACCATCGTCCGTCTTCCCCAGTCCCGTCGACCCGGGGTTTGGAACGTCTCATCGCTGGGCATCCCCCCTTGCCAGATACTCTTAAAAGCGATGTACGACGTAGCTTTCAGTCTTTCTTGTCGGGTCGCTACCGTACCTGCATATTTTGCTGCCCCTCGCTCCGATCTTCCGTTCTCTTTTCGGTCAGGGAATCTAGAAGCGAGGGACAAAATCGGAAGGAGTGCGAAGAAGTTTGTCTGCGAGAGGGCTTACGTTGTAGAAGTCGACGCAGAACAGCATTCCTTGTCTCTTTCCCTCTCAGGGTGGTATTCTGAAACCGTGACTGTATATGCAGCAAGAACAGACGTAGAAGAAGAGCAAAAGCCTGCTATGGAGTAGACAACAGGCAGGGGACAAGAAGCAAAAGATGGATCAAATAAAAGACTAAATATAAAGAATTGCAAGCACGGTTGATTTTTGAAGTTGTTCAACTATCAAACTATTAACGGCCGCTCGTTCCCAGGATTTTAGTCCACTTGTTTGTTTCTTGATGTTCTGCCTAAAGAAAGATACTCACCAGAATACACAAAAAAACCAGGACAGACGACAAGTGGGATAAATAATGCTCGATATCGAGAACACCGTTTCCAAATCCAAAATGTCGTTGCCCAAAGAACGTGGGCGGGTAAAAAGCGATGCGTGTGTAAGTAAGTGCGATCGTTGTAATATTCGGCGCCGTCTACCTGGTCAAGAAAAGCTGTCTTTGACAGATGTCGTTTTCGCTCCTCGCCTCTCAATATCCCATCGTCCGTTTCCTGTCTCTGGCATTTCATTCATGCGTTTGAAGTTTTGCTGTCAAATTCATAAAATCCAGTGTGTCGGTAGAGACAGGTGAGGCTCACTGACTTACTGGGTGGTGTCGGGTGCAGCGAAGATCGCTCGTCTCAAACTTGTCTGAGACTCGTCCAGCAACAGCCCAAAAGATGCGACAAAATCGTTTTCGTATTTATGCGTTTACCTGTCAAAAAGCCCTGACCACAGTTCAAACGTTCTCTTCTGTTTTTCTTTTCTCTTTTCTTCTTCTTTCATGCATTTTATTTTACTATGATGATAGCAAGCACAAATGATAACTTGATGGCAACTCAACTGGTCAAAAAGCCCATCCATCTATCCCGAAAACGACAAAATGATGCAAAAACCAGAACATAACATTGAACGCCTAGATAATAAGATAATACCGTACGACATAAAACTCCGACTCCTCCAGCCGAGAAGCTGCGAGCTTTGCATTACGCATGTGCGCCATGCCTTCTTCCCATTCTGTCCACGCCCAAATGCATGCCAAAGAAGAGAGGGTCTCGATCACCTCTCTCTTCACCTCTCTCTCCTATGCTTTTCCTCTCCGTGGCCACCATTTTTCCCATTTTCCTCCTCTTCTCCAAAAACACTGGCAGTAGAAGCGGACAGACACCGGTTGAAGGAGAAGACAGACAACCAAGCGGGAGTTATAGGACGCGGCCTTTCTGGCATCCCCCGCTCATCCCGCCGTCCATTCTTGTCCTATCATCGATCCTTCCTCTCCTTTCAAGTCGGTGTCTTTGCTGAGTCCGTCCACCGCCAATCCCTGTTGCTTCAACGAGCAACTTAAACGGGCAACTTGAACTTCTTGCCCTTGAACACCTTTTGGTAGTAGATCCAGAAGAAGTCGCTGTACAGGATCGTCTGGATGACGCCCGCCACAATGGCAATCCAGTCCACCTTATGATGCGGCTCCATCACGTAACGGTACACCCAGTTCGGGATGTACAGCGCGCGGTACAGACCCAGCGCGAAGATATAGTGTGTCGTGATGGTCTCGGCCTCTCCCGTGCGCTGCAGCATAAACAACTGCGGCAGGATGGCAACGGCCTCAAGCCAGATCGAAAAGGCCCACAGGATCTCGGAGAAGGTGTACTTGTAGGGCATGAGGATGCCCAAGACGGCGGCGCCGCCCAGCAGGTACTCGACGCGGAAGGTGTCGAGGTTGGGGTCGTTTGTGGGCTTGTAGGATGTGGTCATGAGGTAGAGGATGTAGCCCTGGGACGCGATGAAGAGGACCTTGAAGATGAAGTTGTATGCGCTCTCGGTCGAGAAGAGATCTGTAGGCAGGGAGATTACAAGGTTAGAAGGTTAGAAGACAATTCCACTACAGCGTGGGAGTCGACGAACGAGAAAGGACATACCAAGATATCTTGTGATGTAGACGATAAAGTAGAGCACTTGTGACTTGAACGAGATGCCCGAGCAGCTCTGTCCTGGTTAGCAGCCGATCTTCCCGTCATTCAACTACCATCATCAACCACCAACAACCGCCAACATGTCCCGTCACGTACCTTGAGCTGGATCATCTTGTGCAGCAAAATGCCAATCGACACCAAATGGGACAAGTCCCCTACAGTCGCGTTAGAATGTCCTCGTTTCTCTCGTCACTCGTTGTACACCCGCTGGTTGCCAATGCTGCCCGTCACTCACCAAACACGCGGAAAATGTTCAACCCCATCGTGGCTCCCTTGTTTCTCGGTCCTCTGCACTCGGCAGGATATCAAAAATCGGCGGGGGAAGGCCCTGTGAACAATCCCAAAGGGGGGGTCAATGGAGATGAAGTGTCAAGTCGTCGCCGATGGTGGTAATCCGTGATGTCGTCGATGCGTCGTCGTCGTATCGTCGATAGAAGTCAAGCCTAGCAAACAGCTTGAGGTCGCGTCAGGGGTAAACCGTGTGTGGAGAGGTCGTAGGAAAGGATTCGCAAGAGATCGCGTATCGTCGGAATTGTTGGAAAGAGGAGAAAAAGCAGCAATCCGTCGAATGAAACGATAGAATGTAAATATGGAGACGACTGCCGGGTGTTGTGTGTCCTCTTGTGGGAAAGTGGTGAATGCGTTCTTGCCAAAATTAGAATTTAGAAGAGCCAGAAAGAGCAGCCCGCGCCGGAACGTGTAAAAGGGAAAGGACACGAACGCGATTAGCTCCTCATTGGCTGCAAGGTCCACTCACAGAGACGCAAGAGGGCGAGAAGCTGTCCCGCGTTGTGCTTTCTAGCGCGTTATGCTCAGTGAAAGGGAAGGAGTGGATCACCGCCACAATAGCGAAACAGCAGGAACAGCAGGAGCCAGCGAACGGCAAATGGCCATGTGTGGCAACGTAATGTCCGCTAAGCACCTGACGATCAGAAGTATCTCTACACCCAATTTATGTGTCTAAGTACACGCACCAAACGGTCCGCCAATTCTTCCGCTTCTGGATGTTTCCTTGCGCCTGGTCCTGGCTAAGCCTGGCGCCTTCCGCCGTTGTAATTCAACATTACCAAGCAGGCACAACCAAGGCTAGGCGGCCGCAGGCGTTGCGACAGACGCTCACGGAAACTTCGACGACATCCCATAATAAAGCGACTGGCCGCCGCATTTTACTTTCAACGGAAGCCTTGCCATGAACACGAATATCTACGAGGCCAGTGGCCAGCCGTGACGACTTCACCCTACTCCCTCCTAAAATCCTTCTTATTCTTGACACTCGACCTATCATTTGCGTCATCGTCAACTCTGAATCGAGTCTCGATCAGCTCCAGCAATCAGTCACGATCACGAACATATCCTATCCCCTATACACACACATCGCTCTTCACAATGTCGGCAGACGCAATGACCGACTTTGTTTCTTCTACCGAAGACAGTCTCCTCGAAATCGTCGTCACACATGCCGGCAAAACGTTTACACTTCACTTGCAGCCCCAGTCTACAGTTGAGGACATTGCGCTTCTTTGCGAAAGCGAGCTGCAGGGCGAGGCCAAGGATGGACAGCCTTCGACTCAGTATACAGTCACAAAACTCCTTGCCTCACCACCCGTCGGTCTCATCAATGTGACCAAAGACGCCAACACTCCTCTGTCCGACCTGGTCGCTAAGCAAGCAACAGCAAAGAAGCCGCCGCAACCGGCCAACCAGCTGAAGCTTCGTCTCATGGCCACACCAACAAGCGCCATTAACCACCTGCGTGAAGCCAGCGAGAACATCAAGCGCCGTGCCGAGCGCCTGGCTGAACTGCGCCGCCGCGCTGTACCCGCCAGACGGACCACAACCGCAGGACGAGGCGGCATCCATACCATCTCCGACGCAAACAACTCATACACCTTTGGCGAGATCCGACCACTGCCACACCTCCCAGACCCGGACCGCGCTCTCGCATACCTGCACCGTCTGCGCGATGACCCGGGCATCCAGCATGCCATGCAGACCCACAAATTCAGCGTCGGCCTGCTGACCGAGATGGATCCCCGTTTGTATACCGAGGCCAACCACGAAGGCACGTCTCGCACGTTAGGTTTGAACCGCAACAAGGGCCAGGTCATCGAGCTGCGGCTGCGGACCGACGACTTTTACGGGTACCGGGACTACAAGACAGTGCGCAAGACCCTGTGCCACGAGCTGGCGCACAATGTACACGGTCCACACGATAAGCACTTTTGGGCGCTGTACCGGGAGATTGAGCGGGAGGTAGAGCATGTGGCCGACTCCAACGGAGGCCGAGCCGGCGGGCGGTCGCTGGCCGGTGGCCGCGAGGGTGACTACTACGAGCCACCAACGGCGTCGTCCGACTACGATGACCACGGCCACGATCACGAAGACGACCATGTCGACGGCGGCGGCCTGATGGGCGGCACCTACATTTTGGGCAGTGGAGACTCAAGAACCGTGGTCGGTGTTGCCAGCACCAGCACGACACCCATGGGCGAACGCGAACGGCGAGCACGCGCAGCGGAAGAGCGGTTGCGGCAGACAACGGCAGGCGGCAGTGGTGCTGACGGAAGCGATGCCACGAATAACGACAACAGTAGCTCGTCAACGCATCAGTAGTTGGTCCTGGGCAGGCATCTTTTGATTTTGCATTGCGAAGGCGTTTTGGAATATCCAATATCTTTTATAATTTGTTCTCCTTTCTTTGGTCACTTCGATAGAAAGCGGTCATGTCTCTTATGACATGTATTCATGATAGCATGCATTAGTATAATACACTTGCATTTCACATCATCAACATAACATGGTGTTTGCACGGTCGTGACATGGTGATAGCGAAACTTCTAACTTGTTTGTTGCTTTTGGCTCTTCCTTTCGGCGAGTCCGCACATTCAAGGGGTATCTAAAACCAAATATGGGACGAGAACAATAGCACACTCATCCCATCACAAGTACAACAATGTAAATCTCGAGTGAGAGTGTGGCCCCCTCCTGCCTCCCAATACTCTCCTATTCTTCTGTAAACAGGTGTAAAAATAAAGGTCCGAATGCCACACCAGAACGCCGTTGATGCAGGAAAGTTTGCAGGAAAATATAGAAAAGAAAACCAGAAAATAAATCTCAAAAAGATTGTAAAAAAAAACCCGTCCGGTAACGCCATCGTGCAATTATGAAATGTGGAAAAGGAGAGAAAGAAATATGTACGGTCGAAGATGTCGGTCGTCGTATGATCAAGGACTGTGTGTCGGGTCGTGAAGTGCCACGCTTAGCGGCCAAAGACGCCGAAAAAGCCGCTCTTCTTCTTGAGAGCAGCGTCTTCGGCAGCCGCCTTCTCGGCGAGCGTGTCGGCAAACGCCCGCATCTTGTGAGGGGCATTCTTGACCCATTCCTTGGCCTCATGGTTCCATGTGTGGCTGTTATTCGTTAGTACAGTGAAACAAGTAAAAATACACGGCGGTGCTTTGGTTTAACTTACCCCTCCCATTGTGTGGCGACTAGACTCCTCGACCCGTACTCGTCCGTCAGGATCTTGTCAAAGCTGTACGGAATTGTCGCCGGCACGCCCTCAAACTCTGTCTCGCGCATCGGGTACAGCTCGCGGGTCCGGTAGCGGTGGAAATTCTTGCAGCTCCAGATGCCCGGGCTGCGCTTCGGCTCGCGCTCGGCCAGGCCAGTGATGTCGATAAACATGCCGTTGGACGTATCGATCCAACGTGCGTCGATGATGTTGAGGCCGTCGCCGCGGGCAGACCGTGGTTCGGGTTGATGTCCAGAAGGTATTCCTTGACGACATCCTCACCGGTGGCCTCGTCGTGGTAGCGGTAGGTGTGCAGGGTGCGGTTGTAGTGCTTGGCGAGGTAGAAGAGCGTCACGTCCGAGACCTGGACATCCAAGTCGTAGTCCCAAGGCATAATCTTGCCGTTCCACCACCAGCCGAGCAGCGTACCATGGGCCAGCCAGGTCTCGACATTGAGCGAACGGAACGTGGTAAGATACGAACGGATCAAGTGGCGGAGGGCGGGGCGGTGCTCGTCGTAAGGAACGAGGTCCTTGAAGTAGCGGGCGTCATAGTGACCCAGCTCGTTGTCGCTGCCGGGCTCGTGGAAGTACTTGGCACCCTTCACAGGGCGGTTGGGCGGGCGTCTCTTGTCGAGGGGTGGTGACCCTGGCGGCTTCGCTAATTGCTGTTTTGCTGCGGCGGCAACGGCTACCGGATCGGCTGCTCTTGCGACGAGAGCATCACGAGTGTTTAGTGTGTCTGTTGCTGCAAACACGGCGCAGAACCAGAACGAGGCGACCAGGAGGAAGAGAGACCGCAAGGACGTCATATTGGGCGAGATGTGAGGAGACTGGGCCGATGGCTCCTAGCGTAACATCAAGAGCAGATGTCGATGAGCAGAATCAGATATGGCGTCGAGGTCCAGATCCAAGAGGGGTTGCGTGGTAGAAGACGACAGTCACGATGCGTGCTCTGTGCGAACGAGATGCGCCTTGGTAAAGATGCAAGAGGGAGAAGCAAAGAACAAGAACCGGCGCGTGTTCTGTTTTGTAGGATAATTTTTCTGGGTCGGGGATCTGCAAGGCCGAGTTGCAAGCGGTCGAGATCCAAGATTAAGTGGTCGAGAAAGGGTGAAGGAAAGAAGTCGAAATAGAAACTAGAAAAGGAGGGACAGAATAGATAAACAAGAAGTGAAGATGAAGAAAGGAGAACAAATCAAAAACTAAAAAGTCCGGGGTATTGCCACGCAGCGAAAAAAGGCATATCAAGAATCAAGAATTCACTCGAGAGGGTCAGAAGAACATGAAAAGCAGGCCCGAATTCCCTCGAGGCTGGGCGATGGACGGTCCTTTGTACGTTGTATGGTCCGTCGTTCCCTCTCAGGGATAGCAAAACAGGCGAGAAGGAGAAGAAGCGAGAAAGCGGACAGGAATTACGGGGCCAACTACGTAGGCACTTTTGCTAGCCCCAAGACAAGGCAAGACCGAACCAAGAACAACGCGAGAAGGTGGCCGTGGGTTGTGGGTGGACAGGAAGGTACGGGTGGGCATACGTCTGCAGAGGGCAGCTGGCAGGTACCCAAAACCGTGCGAGAAAGTCAGACGGGGGCTTCCCAGATTGCAGCAATTGTCCATCCGTCCTGAGGACCACACGAGCCACTGCGATGACAGCGCTGCATTGCTCCGCAAAGGGCCACGCGGACAAGGGAGACGGCGGCCGCAAAACCGCAAAAACTGCCAGAATCTGAGAAACCTGCAACAAGCCAGCAGGGAGCCGGGGTTGGATTCATTCAAGTAATTCAAGACCAAAACCTGGGGCGACGGGACCCTTGTAAAAAAAGGCATACGTAAGTCTTGGCGCTAGATGCACACAGTGTTTCGCGAGGCTCAGGGCACGGAGTACCTGTGGTTGCGTTGTGGTCCGCTTGACGGCACGCACGCGAGCAAGGGAGCGCCTTCCCGTATTGTGTTTCGTTTGCTCTTGACAGTTTTCATATGTAACTCACAGTCAATGCAGGGCAGGAGCAGTCGGATGATTAGGTAGGCGCGTTGTCTTGGCTCTTGGCTCCGAGCAGCCGTTTTGGCAAAAATGTAAATAACAAACTCACAACCGCAAAAACGAAAACTACAACGGCCGCACCTTTTCGAAAAGGAAGGATAGGGCTCGTAAAGAGAAGAAAAGAAAAGAGCACACGACACAATGGCCGATCGATCCTCTTTTTCTCAGTAAAAATCAGGGGGGGCACAGTACGAGGGAAAATTGGCGCCAAAAATCTTTAATCAGCGTCTTGGCAAACGGGTCTTCTCTCTGCGCCAAGACCTTCCTTCCAACAACAGCTCCTTCTACTCCGTATTTGCGCGCCTGCTATCTTTGGTACATTGGTGCGATAGCCTGTGTCGCGTGCCTTTCGCCTGGCAATTAGCACGCGACAGAAAGAGCATATTATTCACAGCATTGCGCGACGATAATGGCAAAAAGGAGCGAGGGAGGCAGTGAGAATGCTGCATTGTTCCTTCCTGTTCTGTCTGCAATGCTTGTTACCAGCGATCGCCAGGATGCCATTCTACTTCGTAAGAAGCCGCAAGCCACCCGCAATACGCAACCAGCAGGAGGGACAAAGCGACCAGAAGGATTACGTCGTCGCGGGAGGCTCAAACTGCGCCGCAGCCGCTTCATCAATAAGGCCCCAGGGCCCCTTTGAGTGCTGACCGGCCATTCGTCAGGCCCATGTCACCGTTCAACCACCCACTAAAAAAGTCCCTACAACATGACGACTTAATAGTATTCATTCAAAAGCCCTTACCCGTCGACCAGCCGCGCGGGTTGGTTTTTGAGATTGGTGGGATGAAGTGCTCCGTATCTTTTCTGTTTCCTAGTGGCCCAGTGGCCAGTCACTCCTTCCCTCCTATTCACCTTCTGTCCTGCCGCATGCTCCTTTCTGTGTCAAACACCGACACCAATTTGCAAAGCCGGATCCTTTTCGGTTTCGCTCCTTCCTTCAGGGTAAGGGCAGTTTGTATCTTGCCCTTTTCAATTGAAATAGGGAGCGAGATTGGAAGGTGCAGTTGTTTATGGGAATGAATGGGTGACAGGGTCCCTCCTCCCTTCCCAGAGCCCACTTTGTACCACCCTTTGTTTGCCGCGCGTCCTTCCTTCCCTCCAAAACTCGCTTCGTTCCTTTTCTTTGCCCCTCTCCATTTCCCCCCTGTTGACTGCGTTCATTTGCAATTTGGTCGTCCATAATACGGAGTACTTCGTAGAAAATACAGCGTAATTACGGACGGCAGAGCGTCTTTTGTTCTGCTGTGCGACATCGTATTCCGTACTCCGTACAATCACAATGCTTCCCCTACACATATGTACACAGTATCATGTCATACCACGTCCGCCGTACTTCCTACGGGATTCGGAGACGCACTGCCCGATTAAGAAGGAACGAAGAGAACATCGAAAAGAGAAGGTGAGAGCCGTTGCAAGAAAGAAAGAAAGGAGGAAAGTGAGAAAACAGTGGACCAGCCGTCTTGGCGCCGTCATGACAGGTCAGGAAGGGGGCAAGTGAGGGCAGGCGCGACAGGGCTACCAGGGGGCAGACAATACGACGAATAATAACGGTGGTGTCGTGAGTCGTGTGCCGGTTTGCCGGGCTGTTCATTGACCTGCATATTGCGTTGCAGGTGGCGCTTTTGGGGGGCGCACTTGGGCATACTTTAAACCTTCAGGCGTTTCAATCTCAGTGGTTACGAGTCAGGCTCGGGGGCTCGCAAACTTTTCTCTTCTTTGTGTGCAAAAAGGGCGCCTACCTTTATTGGACAAAGCGGGCATTCTTTGATCTGATAACATTGTCTACTCCAAGTACAGATGGGCTGAAATGGCAAGTGAAAACGCCACAACTGCACACTGTGTACCAGTATTCCTGTGAGTTTTTAGATATCAGTAAGAGACATGAACATATGTACACAGTAGGCCCTGTTTCTGCGTCATTTGGCTGCATTTGGCTGCACAAGCCGCTCCGATGTAGATTGAGCGTCCATGGCCTCCGAGCTCCGTATTCAACGTATATCTGAATCGCCTAAAAAGCTTGTTTGGTCATATCAGACGGACGGTAACGATCATTCCGTCTCTACACGGACTCGACAGACTCCAGAGATCAACCAGCTCAACAGTGGCCAAAATCTGAACTGCCCCTGTCCCCTCACTTCGTACACAAAGAACCGGCCATCATGAAACATGAGGGGAAGAGAGAAGAGAGGGAGCAGGCCAACAGTTGATCACTGGCCACAACGCACGTAATCACGTCTTTCTGCTCCATCCTCTCGCAACAACAGGAAAGGCTGTGAAACTGTTCAAAAACGCTGTCAGTGTGCAGCCTTGCCAAGTCGCCTTTTTTTTTTTTGCAGTAACCCCTTGCAGCAGCCAGAAACGTGAACGCGTAACCACAATACAAACGTTGGAACACCAAAGGAGGATGTTTGTTTCTTGTAGTTCATCCAAAAGGTCCCCATCCTGATATTCTTATTTCTACTTTCCACGATTGAAAAGGGTTCAGGCCCCTGGGGCTCAGTGTCTGTCTTTCTCCAACACTGACGCCGACTGCCGAACGTCTATTTTTAGGAAGTCGACAAAATGCAAAAGATATAAAAAGAAAAACATCCAAACCTTACGACGTACGCTCCGTTTCATCGACAAGATGATCGCTAGCGAAAGCGAATCTCACAGATGGGCAAGAGAAGTGAAGGTGAAAGCATCAAAAATCTATTCACACAAGAAGCAAAAAATATGCGGTTGCCCGTCGTAGCCAAAATGTATATCGTCACACTTCCAGATGTGTGTAAAGAAACCCCAAAAAGCCAAAAGGCCAAAAGAAATAGAATGCTCATAAAATGCCAATGGTATCAAACAAAGAAAAAAGCAACGCCCTCCATCCAAAGCTCACACATCCGTGCTCTCGGGATCCCTGCCTGTAAACACCTTGTATAGGCGTCGGCTCAGCGCCTGTCCCACGGTCCGGTCTGACAGAGCACCGTTGCGGTTCCGGCTCCGAAGACAGGTCTCAAGTGCCAGTGGCCCGTCATCGGCAAATCCTTGAATCAGCTTCGGCAGCGTGTCGAATCGAGTGGCCACGCCCATGGCAATGGCCTCCGTCACTCGTCCCACCTGCTGCAGCATCAACAAGTATGTTTCAGTGGCATCGTCGCCCGTCGCAATCTGCCCGCTGTCCATGCAGAACGACGCCGCGGCCGCGTACAGCTCTTCACGCTGTTGGCGGTACCGCGAAATGGCAATCTGTTCTGTAAAAACCTTGATCGAGCGCGCCGTGTCGAGGCTGCTTGCTGTCTCGTGAACCAGAACACGAGCGTCACCATTGGCACCGCCGCTGTGGTCAATCTGCAGGTCAAACAGTGCATCCTCCACAAGCGCAACGTCGAGGTGTTGCGGTACATGCTTCTGTCCCCGTCGACCCAGCCGCTGTGAAGGGCGTGCTGAAGCTGCCGTCGATGATGCAGATGCAGATACAGATGTTGCAGATGTAGCTGCTGCCGGTTCGTTCCCGCCACGTACAGCGGCCACAAACTGGCGGTTCCTAATCGTCTTGTTCTTGTTCTTCCACACATTCAGCCCTTCGATCAGGTACACAATTGTGTGTCCTACGAATGCTCTCTTCATGGCCGCCACGTGACTGTCGAGATCATGACCGCCCGTTTGATGCCGAACGTCCGGGTCGCCTTCTCTTGCTAGAACCAACTGCACGAAGTCGTCGCCACGCAAGACCACCAGGGCGTGCTTCTCATCCTCGATGCGTGTAGGGACGGGCACCCAGTGCCCCAGATCCGGTTTGTAGTCGTTGGAGGTCTTGCGGCGCCATGTCACTACATTGTCGACGGGGCGGCTGGTCCACTCTTCGTGGCTGGCTTTCACCTCAACCAGCATGGCCTGGGCGGCTTCATTTGTCGCTTGGGGTAGTGTCGAGGGCAGACGGACAATCATCTCAGGTGTTGCCACCGCCTTATCCACGCGAGATTTGTTGGCATCGTTAAACGCGGCCGCCTCGGCTTTCTCTTTGGCTTTCTTCTCCTTGGCCATATCGGCCGCAATCTTGCGCCGCTCCTTGTCAATCTCTTTTTCTTTCTGCTTCCGCTCTCTCTCGGCTTCCTTCTCTTTGCGTGTCTTCTCGGCCTCGAGTTTCTTCTGCTTCTGGCGGTCGGCTGCCACTGCCTCGTCAAACGATGATCTTCCCTTTGCCGGGGGCCTTGCTGCTGTTCTTGCCAGTGCCTTGGTTGGTGGCTTCGTTGGTGATACCGACTCTTTGGCCTTGCGGCTCTCTCTCCACTCTGCCAGCAGCGCATCAGCAGTGGCCGCATCGTACTCGTCGTCTTCTTCGTCCGAAAAGACAAATGCATGTGCTTCCGAGACGCTCCTTTGAAGAGGCCGTTCGCGGCGTGCTTGTGTCGGTGCGGGTGCATTGGTGGCGGGACGGTGCCTAGGTCTTACGACGGGTGAAGCGACAGATGGGCTGGAAAGCAACATGATATCGTCTGAAGACTGCCGCATGTGCCCCGTCGGCGGCTGTCCCGTAGTCTGTCGTTGTGATTGACTTTGAGGCTGCTGTATCTTCCGTGGCCGAGGCGACGGGTTTACAACCAGGTCGTCAATATCGACGAAGTCCGAGTCAATTGCAGGTGGCCCCGTCGACGATCTAGACTGTTCACGCTCCGAATCAGACGAGCTTAGCAGATCAATGCACTCGGGATTTGCTGTCGGAGGACCCGGCTGCCGGACCTGCGCTGGTCTTACAGGTGCGGGCGCTGGTCGGGTCTGTGATGGCAGTACAACTGTGGGAGCAGATGCTGGGAAGTCGTCAACATTATCGTCAATGTCATCAATGTCATCATCGAAATCGTCAAAGACGTGTGCAAAGCGCGACGGCTGGGAGTTGGGCGCGACTGCTAGGGCCGGAACAGGCTGAACCGGCTGGACCGGCAAGCTTCGTCTTACTAGACTCGGTCGCGGCGGACTATCTACCGTCTCAATCAAAGGCGAAGGTGGCTTTGCAGGTCGAGAGGCAGAAGCATGTGACCCAATACCAGGAGACAATCGCATCCGCTTCGCAGGCCTGTCCCGCCCAAAAGCATCTTCGTCATCGTCGTCGTCGAAAGCATGGCTGTTCGGTACATCGCTGCTCGTACCATTGGCCTTTAGACTTTGGTTCGCTTGAAGTCTCTCGAGGGCAGCCCGAGCGGCCCTCTCTCGTATCGACTCTTGCAATGGGCTTCTGTGTGCCGAGACCGAGAGTGGGGGTCGACTCGCCGCAGGAAGCTGGCTCGGTGTTCGGTTAAGGGCCTGTGGACTCGGTGAGGAAGCGGACCCGCCCGATGAAGGCTCAACAAAGCTGTCGCCGGGAATGCTCCAGAAGCCGGGTGGGACTGGGGCCGGGGCTACCGGCGGTCGGTGGCTTGGTCGAGGCGGCACTGGGGTGTCGTCGATCTCGATGATGTCCACATTTCGCGGTGCCGCTGCTGCTAGAGCCGCTGCTGAGTCTGGTGTCGGTAGATGGAGTCGTGGTGGTGGAAGTCTGGCCTCTTGTGATCTCGCATATCCAGATGCTCGATTGTTGGCTGGCGATGCTGTGGCGGGGTGCGGTGTCACAAAAGCACCGTCAGAGTCCGAGTCGTCGCTCAGAAGAATAACAACATCGCCCGCCATGGTGTGTGGTGATGGCGGGCGAAATGAAAGAGATGTGTGGAGGGGGAGGGAAGCTCTCTGTCAGTGTCAACGTCACATGGTTGCCGGTGCGATCTAGAGTCGTCCAAAAGGGGGCGATGGAGGGGGAGAAAGAACGATGCAGCCATTTGTTGACAAGACTAAACGGCAACCGCGACCCACAGCGCGTCTGTTTGCAGTGCTAAACGCGAACGAGCCACGACAGTCACGTGGTCCACGCCGGCCATTAATAGGAAGGAGGCTCGGGAGGGCCGGCAACGCCTTTCATTCGCCAGCCATATGCAGCAAATAGAGAATGACAATTGATCAAATTTTAAGGTGACATCGAGTCAAAAAAAATAATGATCGCAGGCGGACATCAAAAAAGAGACCAAAAATCAAAAGGTAAAATAGGAGGCAACGTCCAAAAATACAAAACGTACAGCAGCGGGTATTCGCTGGTCGTCACCGACCCAACTACTAATCCGCCGATTACAGGTTTAACTAGGGGAGAGCGGACGGGATCCCGTGCATTCCTGTATCTATGGCCGTACGTGAAAGAACTGGGCTCTAGTGTTCTTTATATGGGGACATACGCAAGTAGGGTCAGAAATGGAGACGGTGAATAGTAGGAGGTAGTCTAATTCAAATCTACTCTCGACTCCGTACAGTACTCTGAGCTTTGGTTTTCGAGTAATAGGATAAAATCCATCCGGTGCAAACAACCAGGCTCGTTCTATTTTATTTATCTATTTATCAATTTTTTTTTTTTTTGCAAGCATATCGTGTTGGCATTTAATTATGATACAATTATCTTTTGTTTTGGTTTATATTCTTCTCTTTTATTTTATTTTATTTTGTTTATTGTTCTGTCTGTTGTTTTATTCCTTATTTTGTTTATCGATTTTCTGTTAAAAAAGGCTGAACCAAGAATTCAATCTAACACCCGGTGCAAGTCACCAGTACCTGCCAAAGCAGTACAAGTAGGATGTAGCCCAAGAAAATCGAGTATGCGTTTTGCATATTGACACTTTCGTTGATTTCATATAGCTATGGAGCATCTCCACGTTGTGTCTACCTTTCTTAACTCCTTTGTATTTCCTTCTTATCTGACACCCTTGAATTCTTATACACGAGCCCTCAACTTCCGCATCCTTGCATTCAGCTGCGCTTAAGATCCGTCTTATAAGGCTCAAAGTGCTTGCATATTTTATTGGGGGCGCAATGGGACGAGCCTCGGAGCAGCAAGGATGCAAAAGCATACCATTGTATGCTACTGCATGGCCGGGTTGCAGTGATTGAACGGGGTCTTCCCAAGTTCGGAGAGTTTCTTCTGCAAAAGAGGGGGTCCAGACCTGCCAGCAGCTCATTTCTTTCGCAGTCTTTATTATTTTCGGTGTTTGAGTGTCATTCGGGTGCATGAGATGTCTGATATTTGTTTTTCTTTACCGTTGCTTCTTTCGGTGCCGCCGGCATCTTTCTTAATTTATAATTAATTTGTCATGTCTCAGCAGTTAGCAGAACGGAAAATAAGAAAAAGAAAGCAAATATAAACCAGAATGGAGATGAATGAGGCCCCTGTGTACTCTATTTGTATATTGAAATTCTTGTGGAGAGATTACTACCAAACAAACATAAATAGAAAATGGCTCCCTCCTGAGCCCTTGACATTCTCAGCCTCGCCATCGATATGAAACGCAACCGAACGACAGCTGAACGCCATCCAGCCACCGCCAAGCTGTTCGCCGTGAGCACCGAGGTGATGGGAATCAAAATGGAAAAGACAGGCGCAAAGAAAGAAAAAGAGTATCCGCAAAAATGTACAATGCCGTAGAAAACAAGAACTTTCCCAACACGTAAAAGGCGTAAGCCGGCCTGATCCGTATTGTGCTCCTGCCTGAACCCTGCCTTTTCCTGTACATCGGCTCCGTTATTAGTCTGCATCTGGGTTGCATTCCACATACGTAAGGGGAGCATGAGGACACACATGAATGCAAGTGTGCAAAAGTGCAACTGTGAAGGGTACGACGTACATGAGGGCGGACACACCCACATCTACCATGGTGTATTGTAGCCGAAGAGCCCGATGGATCCGCAGCCTCCACTCACTTTCCTACCTTACTACTACTCGTTCTAGCAGACAGACGAGACACAAACTGCTCTCCTGGGCTTTTCCAATTGGAAAGCGTGAAAGTGCCTTGCGAGCCGTTGAGACCGTCCATTGTCACTTGTCACGCACGTTTTTGGGTGGTAACCAAACCTGGGCCACTGATGGCTCGGGTCGATGCAAGTAGCCGCACTGTCTTAGACAGTGCTGGGTTCCGTGGGTTGTCGTCTTCTCCGCATATCGCCCCGACGGACGAGAAGACAGAAAAAGAACGACACAACGAGGAGGATGCCTTGGAAAATAACGCTAAACCGTGGACTCGTTTTCTCGAGCAGAGCCTGGCTCACGGGGCTGCCAATGAGGGATGCAACACTGACAATCGCGTAACATGTGCCTAGCCATTTTCCGAATCCTCGGCCATTGCAAAGTCGACTCAAGCATGTAGCTGCACGCGGGTAAAGAGGGAGAGAGAAAAAGAAAGCAAGTTAGTTGTTTGTCTGTGGTCATCGAGATCACAGAAGAAGAGAGCGAGAAGAGCGGTCAACACAGCAACAAGGGGTGGCCTTCAATAATGGAAAGTGAATAAAATAAAAAAGACAAGACCTCACCTGCCAGGGGTACAAATGACCCGGTTCCCACGCCCATGAAAAATGCCACGATGTACAGGGCAACGGCACTGTGGTAACCAAATGGCACCCAAATAACGAATACGGTGAGGATGGTCAGGGCTGTCATGGCGAGGGTGATATTGAATGGCCCATACCGGGCGGCAAGCCAGGAGGGAATGGTCCGGCCGGGGATGGCGCCGCTCGATGTGTGTCAGTAAGCTGGGCTTGCCAAGATATACCAGAATAAGAAAAGTGCATTTACAGATTGTACACCATCTGGAGATAGAAGACATCACCGAGGCCTGTTCTCGCGGCAAAGTAGGGCAATGAGCCCCACTGAACATAAAGGACAAACTCATACACTACACAGTAGGTACCGGAAAAGATGTGGGTGTTAGCAATGTCCTGGATACTTTCAGCGTGGGATGTGGATGCGGATGTCACGACGCAAAGCACTGCATGTTCCATGCACGCACGACGTATATGCACATATTCTGCAAACAGGGAGGGGATTCCACCAACCAAAAACACAAATCGTGAAAAGCCAGAAGCCCTGGTCAGCAAAATGGCTCAACGAGCCGGTATCCGCGGCCCAGAGGGCTGTATTACAGTACCAGGGCACCGCCTGAGCAGGTCTAGGAGCCTGCATTCGGGCTTCGGAGGCTTGGGCCGTTGCGCATCTGCGTGGGATGGGCTTGTCCGAGCTCCCGAGGTGGTTGGTTTTCTCGGCTGTAGTCGTCCCGGTCGTGACAACCTTGATCTCAATGGGTATGCCCTGGGCGGGCTCGTGAAGATCGGGCGTCTGCTCTTTGGGTCTGCTTGCATCTTTCTCTATTGTCGCCTGTCTATAACAAAGTGGTGTCTGACTCCCCCACACTACCAGAATGCAGCCAAGAAGCTCCATGGCGCCGATCACCGAAGACAGCCAGAACATGGACACGGCCCAGGCGTTGGGCACGGTACGGGCCAGGAGTGCACGAAGCATCAGCGAGACCAGAAGACCACCCAGTGGGGCACCTGTCGAGACGACACCCGTGGCTGCGGCACTGTGCTTGAGGGCCGGGGACACCTCGAATATGTGATCGACAACGACAAATGCGGCTGTCGATGGAAGAGCAGATGCTATACCAGCCACGACCACGCAGGCCATGTACTGTCCGTAGGTCGAGCACCATGCGAGGACTAGGAAAGTAGCCCAATACACCACGCTGGAGGGGACGAGCAGGAGGATCATACCTCTAGTAGAAGGAGACGACGAAACGCGGTCAATCAGGATACCACTGAGCAAGCCGAAAAAGCAGTTGAGAAAGCCGAGCAGCGAGCTGATCCAAGAGATGGCAGTGTCACTGTCTCCCCCATTGTAGTCTGCAAGCTGATGCGTCTCCCAGTACACTTGGAACAACCCAAAGGCAGACATCAGGCCGTAGGTTGGCATGGTCAGACAGACGGAGCCGAGTACAACAATCCATGCAGACCAAGCGGAGTAAGAATGGCCTTCAGGAGCACTGTCAGATACCGGTTGATGATGGCTTTTAGTGTGACCGCCATTGTCTGGGTCGGTATCGATAGGATGAAGCACAGTGGTGGCGATGGGGGATTGTTGAGGGCAGTAGGAGACGACCGTCTGGTCGGTATCGGTGCTTGTGTGGTGGTCATCAACTCGAGGCCTGGAAGAAAAAATATCGGTTAGTAGATGACGAGAAAATTGTTAGGAGAAAAATAAAGCAAAATGCACGCGCCTCTTTTTGGAAGCACCTACGTCGCACTCGACGACTCCTTTTCTATTCTTCCATAGCCCAGTGCACCCTCGCTTATCGAGTTTAGTTCCATAGGGTCCAATAGAGGCACAACTTCCAGTCCATTTGTCTTTTTGTGTCCTCCCACGATGACGGAGAGGATGGAAAATGCATGGGGATCTTGGGCCTGCATATCGCGGATGACAAAAAAAAAGCGAAACTTACATGATCATGGCCTGGACAGGGTCTCTGGGAGATGGATAAGGACCCATCTCGACGAACTGTCTGCAGGATGCTCTCTTGGGCGTTGGATCGAAAAAAAAGCAAAGAAGAAAAAGTTGAAGAAAACCTGATGATGACCGAAGTAAGAGTGAAAGTGTGGCAATGGAGTAATCGGTGTCGACGATGTGAAAACAGCAACAAGAATGATCGGAATAGCCAAATAGAAGCAGAAGAAAAGCGAATGGAGTTCTGTCTGTTGTTTTATTCAATTCTGCACTGATCGAGTCTTGTCACAAACCTGTCAGTTTCTTCTCCCGTATTTTCCTGGGTCGGTCTTGCCTTGAGAACAATGGCCTGTTTAGGAAGTCAACAAACGCGCACCAACGATGGCAAACGCTTGTGCTCCTGCCTTCCGACGAGTTGACCGAGCCCACTTCTTTCCCCTTCCCGCCCATCGCTCCTTCTCTTTGCACTGTTGTGCTCTTACCTTCTTCAACATTGGTCATCATCCAGACCGGATATTGCAGCAATTCGTGGCTGCCTTTTTTGCCTTCGTCGCTTTTTTCATCCACTGCGCCTTCCTCATTCTGTCAAGTTTCCCTGTCCTTGCGTATGTAGTGCGTATGTAGGGGGCCAACTTTATCTGCACGACAAATGTCATCGACAATGATATCCGTGCTTCTTTCTTTCCTGTCACAGTTTTCCGAAAAATTTCTCGCAGTTTTCTCTTCACCCGGAGTTGTATCGTGGACCGTGCTTGCGCTCTGTTGGCTTGGCGGTGGTGTTGTGTTGCGGCCGGTCCGAGGCGGATGTGGTATGGGCATCAACAAAATGCGAGGAGACCGTGAGATGCATTCGGATGGGTTTTGAGACCGTTGGTGCCCGGTAAACTTTTGTGCCTTCTTGCTTCTCTTACAGTATTTTCTTCTATTACCTGCATTTAGATTTCTTTCTTCTCGGAGGCCATTTTGTCTTGTTCAGCCAGTTGCTTTGTTCATATTTCTCCCCATCTACACCTAGCCTCCAAAATCAGCCAATACAAATTGAGGTAAAAGTAAATAGACACATCACCGGCATTCACCTCCCAGTCGCGATAGCCCGTCAACTGTTTTATAAACCGCTTCAACCGCTAGTCGAGGCTGCTATAGGTGCCCGACATGTGAACAGTTCGTCATGCATGTCGATATTACGACACTCCCTTTCTGTCGTTCCCGCCCGTTTTCCCTCGTTTTCCCCCTTATTTCGCCCAGCCTTTCGAGCATCCTGTTTCCTTTCTCTCTTTCTTGCATCTGCATCTTGTCCAATTCGTGTATGTTGGCCTGACGTGGTCGCTCAATGATTTACGATGTAACTTTATCCCGGCCTCCCTTATTTGCTCCGTATTTTATTGCGTTTCTTTCAGTTGCTCCCCGGATTGGCCCCCAAAAACGTGCTTTATCGGTTGCCTCCTGTTGTTCACATTTTTTTATTCTATTTTATTTTCCTCACCGCAATTGTCTCCAACAGCGACGTCCAGTGCCATCTGCAGGGAGACATTGCCAGCACAGTGCTTTGAGCAGGAATTGTTGTGCGCGCACCAACAAAGAAGACAAAAACAGTGGATGTGACGCAAATCAGCCTGCATCAAACGCAAAACCTCATACTGCTCTCTGCTTCCGTGAAGTTTTGCGTTTTCTCCGCCAACATACTTCTGAGTTCAGACCAACATACTTCTGCATTCAGACGTACCTGTGTAGTTTTGTGTGTGTCCGTACATTTTGCCTGCATCCCCGTGCTCATCACGGGGATATACACGGCCGCGTCCAGACGAAATTGCAAAGCCACAGAGAAGTAGTTGGAACGGTGATGCTGATGCAATTGGCCTTGTTTAGCATCTGTATAATCGATTCTGCTTCTTTTCCATTTGCCCTTGCCCATTAGTAGCTGGTGTATTCTACACACCTCTATTTTCCCCTTCTGCAACCCCCACGCTTCACTCCCTTCCCCCACTGAGCGGCGCTTCGCATGTAAGGCCACAGCCGAGAAGTTGGAGGAGGGTGTTGGGTGAGATGCAAGCAATGGTTCCACAAGGGTAAAGAAAAGTACATGCGTCGAAGTGGTTCAAGAAACATAGGGTAAAAAGCAACGAGAAAAGTGAAGAAAGAAGCAAATATGGGAGGAGCTGATACCCACCAATGACGAGCGCTCACTTGACGACGACCAACGGCTATTGATCCACCACCGACGGCGACTGGCTGTTCAGCTCCGAGGTATGCACGAGGCCATGCACGAGTCTATGCAAGATCAAATATCGGTGCATATACCGACGCTGGTTGACTGGTCAGAACGAACAGCAGAGTAAGGAAATCAACGAGGAGCAAAGAAAAATAGAAAGAAAGAAAAGAAAAAAAGGTGAGAGCAAGACGCCATTCTCCGCATACGGTTATTTTCTGCTTCTTTTGCATATTCTGCATGTCGTTCATAGTCCCCATGTGCTGCCTCCATGTGTACCCTCCATGTGTACCCTCCATGTGTACCCTCCATGTGTGTCTCCCATGTGTGTCTCCCATGCTCACGCTTTTCTCTTCTTGTCCTTAGTTTTCGCTACCGCCCAAAAGCGCACAATTCAGGATCTTTTGTACTCTTCCCCG
Organism: Sporothrix variecibatus; assembly: GCA_016097105.2. Taxonomy (NCBI): domain Eukaryota; kingdom Fungi; phylum Ascomycota; class Sordariomycetes; order Ophiostomatales; family Ophiostomataceae; genus Sporothrix; species Sporothrix variecibatus. Next base: position 5,986,216 of record JADMNI010000002.1, on the reverse strand, counting down.
AGCCTCTCGCGCCCTAGAGCTGCATGTTTCTGCACAGCTATGTAGAAAAAAGGAACGGGGAAGAAAGGAAGAAGAAGAAGGACCGGGCAGTGTGGAGGATCGACAGCTAGAGCTCAACATCAATGATCCTTTTCCAAAGACTGGCCAGTGGCTGAAGATGTACAAAAGACCAACCGGCCAGCATATAGATGCTCAAAGTATCATTACAGCGTAACCAAATACCCAGAGCGATGCATGATGCATTGCTTGTTTGCCCGTAGAATTCTCTGCCCTCAGTCTGCGTCCGACCATGTTTGCCCACCAGCCATGCTGCTCTTCTCTCCCCATTCACCCCTTTCTCACCTTTCCTCGCTCGGTCTAACTCTCTGAGAAAAGTCTGCTGGCATTGGCTGTTTTTGATAGTCGAGGAAGGTGTATGTCATTTGCAAACGAAAATGGACAGAGAGGGAAGGAGCGATGGGCGACATAACAATGTTGTCCAAACACCACCAGCACCACATGACCATCTGACCATACTGAGGGCAACAGCGGCCCTGCATCGCTCCTGCCACTTCTTCTTTTTCTTGCTGCTCTTTCCATTTTGCATGTTTGCTGCTTGCTCTTTCTCTTTCCCTATTTCTATCCCCTCCGAGCTCTGCCCATTCCAAAATTTCCTCTCCTTCTTTCTTCCTTCTTCTTACTTTTTTCACCCCCTCTACCATCCTCCTCTGGACATCTACCAATATTGTTTCCTTCATCTCCCATCTTCACTCATTCAGTATTGATATAGAGTATTGCTACATACTCTTCCATACCTCAAGCTTCTTCTGATTTGTCTCCTCATTTCACGTCATCCACCATGCGTTACGCATTCTCTCAGCGCCGCATTTTCTTCCACGGAGGAATGCCGGGCCTCATGGAACGCTTGAGCATCACTGCTCGTGGCGTTTCCACCATGCCGCCTCGCATGGCTCCTGTCGCTGCTGCCGAGCAGGCCGAGCAGGACGACATCACCATTGTCCAGGACCCCGCCCCAGCTCCTACTCCGACCGATGCCATCCTGCCCGGGACGAGTTTTGGCGCAAGGTTTCTGTCTGGAAGGATGTTCCTGCCGAGGACTTCCTCTCGTACGCTTGGGGAGTAAGTTGTTATTGCATTTTTTCTCCTCCTTTCCCTCTTTCTTTGATACCAATCCATAGGCATCTACTAACATTCGCCACAGATCAAGCATACTGTCCAAGGGGAGGGCAAGCTTGCCCGCTTCCTCGACCAGGTCCTGCCTGACGAGGTTCCTATGACCGATGTCGCCCATGGCATCTCTGGCAAGCAGACCCAGTCCCGAGACGAGCTTGTCACCGACGTTGTCGACGGTATCAAGGCTGCCACCATGTCGACCCGCATGACCCCTTACATCCTGAGCCGGATCAACTGGTCTGATCCTCGCAACGATCCTGTTTTCCGCCAGTTTATTCCGGTCAAGTCTCGGATGCTTCCTGACCATCCTAAGCTGACTCTGGACTCGCTCCATGAGCACGCCGACTCGCCAGTCAGCGGACTGGTTCATCGCTACACAGACAAGGCTCTGTTTCTCCGTAAGTCAACCTCATTCTTTTTCTTTGTCTTTTTTTTTCTTTTTTTTTCTTTTCAATATCTGCCTCTTGCAAAGCATTGTTATGACTAACAAATAGCCACCTCGGTCTGCCCCACCTATTGCATGTTCTGCACTCGCAGCTATGCTGTCGGTGCCGACACCGACTCGGTCAAGAAGGCATCCATGAAGCCCACCAAGCGCCGTTGGGAAGAGGCTCTTGCCTACGTCGAGCGCACTCCCCAGCTCCAGGACATTGTCGTGTCCGGTGGTGACGCCTACTACCTGCAGCCGGAGCAGCTGGCTTACATTGGTGACCGGCTACTGGCCATGCCCAATATCAAGCGCTTCCGCTTTGCCTCCAAGGGGCTGGCCGTGGCCCCCGCCCGTTTCCTCGACGATAAGGACACTTGGTTCAAGGCCCTGGAGTATGTTGCGATCCAGGCCCGCAAGGCTGGCAAGGCTATGGCCCTGCACACGCACTTCAACCACCCCAACGAGATCTCGTGGGTTTCTCAGATGGCTGCTCGCCGCCTCTTTGAGGCTGGTGTCATGGTTCGCAACCAGACGGTTCTCATGCGCGGCGTCAACGATGACAAGGCCACTATGTCTTCTCTGATTCGCAGCCTGGCAGACAACAACATCTTTCCGTACTATGTCTACCAGTGCGACATGGTTGAGAAGGTAGAGCACCTCCGCACGCCTCTCCAGACCATCCTGGATCTTGAGGCTCAAATCCGCGGCTCGATTGCTGGCTTCATGATGCCCCAGTTCGTCGTCGATCTTCCCGGCGGAGGCGGCAAGCGTCTTGCCTGCTCCCATCTGTCGTATGACCGCACTACGGGCGTGTCCCGCTTTGTTGCCCCGGCCGTCACTGGCCGTGACAAGGACAACAAGGTGTACGAGTACTACGACCCGGTCGACTCGGTCGTCGAGTCTGACGGCCGCTAAGTGGCTGCGTTGTCCGTTTCATGACAGCAGCAGGGAGAGGGAAAGATGCACACTTGTGCCGAGGCGAGGACAACTATTTTTTGGGGGGCCCAGGGATATGGCGTTGAGGGCAGGACGGAATTTTTTTGTTATTGAAAATCATATATTGAGGAGAGCTGATCTGATGTTCTTTTATTGTGGGATGAATGTGAACCTGCTATATCTAGCATGACAGGGAACGGGATATGGATTTAGGAAATCATGTACGTACTAGGTGTACGATTGTGCTCGACGTTGTTGTTTGTTCGAGACGTTGCATAAGGATCAGGAAAGATCATTACTGGACGGGTCAAAGATACCCTTTTCTAAATAACACATTCAAAGCACAGTCAAAAACACACTCAAACAAAACACAGAAGCGACAGTGGATCATGCCATTCAACGTGAGATGTAGAGTAGGCAGGCACACCGATTACAGTGGTTATGTTTCTGTTGAGTTCGCGGCACACGGGTTCCTGCATCCATCAGGAGAGCTGTACAACGTGTTGGTTTGGCCGCCCACGCAAAACGGACGCCCGCCCTTTCCACCAGTCTGGGACCAGCAGGAGGCCCGAGAGCAGTTCGGCAGGTAAGAGACATCAACCGAGACAGCAACCAACAGATCGCGATCTCGTTTCCTCCTGAGTAGGATGTGGACAGAGTAGCTTTTCAAGGTTAGTCGAGGACGACGGATAGCAAACACCATCAACCGGGACCGTAAACACGCCGAGACAATGGAAGACGGACGAGAAATAAGGCACGAAATCAACGCCAAAAATGCACGAAAATAGACATCGATCTCCAAAACAGGTCGAAAAAAGAGACAAAAAGGCGCATCAGTGCGTGCAGTAGTTGTAGCAGATGCAGCAAGCCACAAAGACTCGCCGTCTAAACGGATGCCACTTTGGCCATTTTGGCGGCAACACGATTGAACTATTGAAAATCGCGAAACATGAGAACGGACGCCGCTCGAGCCTCTTCAAGTTCGACTTGAGAGACCAAGAAAATGCAAAAATAGCCACCAAATAGCGACTCCGACCAAGAGTTTTTCGTAGGAGCCTCTTCCCGCCCTGTGCACCTCGCTAAATGTGCTCCCGCAACCAGACAGCAGGACAGAGAAATAAAAGGTCGATCACCAAAAGAAAGAATGCACGATAGGCTAGAAACAAGCTGGGTGAATGCAATTGCTTATATGACCATACCGAGGCTGTATCGGACGTTTCTATCTTTTGAAGGAGTAAAACAACAATTTGACAATTTGCTTGTCGTCAAGTGCACGTCCTCTACGGCATGTTGCATCAAGCTCCGTTCTTTACCTTTTTACCTTTGAAATTCACTCGTCTTGCATTCATGTCAATCAACTGACTGCCCCTTTCTAATTCCAATTCTGTTATCTTTTGTTAAAATGACAAGCTTGCCGGGGCAGGCCGAGCAAAAAGAAAAGAAAGGAGCAAGGAGAGAGGAGAATAGGAAAATATGAGGAGGAGAAGGGCCTTGTCGAAGAAGCCGAGGACAAGGAGGAGAGAGGAAAAAGATATTACAATATGACAAAATTGACAATGTGACAATGTGACAGAGAAATCCGCAGCAGATCGTTGCCGTTCCCGGGCAAGATTGTCGGTCTGCGGGCCGGGGTCGTCGAACGACAGCGGACAACGAAGACGAAGGACGGGGGCTCCTCCTCAGTAGGTCGGTGTGACGCTGCGAGTGCCTCCTCCGTCGTGTCCGCTGTCCGTAGACCCCCCGTTGTCCTCTGGATGACGAATTCCCTCCTTGTCCGAGTAGCGGTCGGGGCAAAAGAAGGTGATGAATACGACGAAAGCGCGCGTCAAGACAGCGCCAACAGAGTGCCAACAGAGCGTTAAAAAAAGCGACAAGAGACACGAAGGTACCTGAGGTTGCAGCAAGAGAGGACCACAAGGCAGTTTGATCGTCTGGCGTCCTTCCTTCGCGCTCTTTTTCTCAAAGCTGTCCACTTTGGAGGCTTCTTTGCTCGCACAGATGATACTAAAAGAGGGCCCTGAAAAGTGAAAGCCAAAGTCGAAAGGACACACTCTCTCACTGTCAAGGATTTTCAAGGATCCCTGGCGCCCGGAATCTGACATGTTTCTATTTTCAACCTCTTCTCTCTCTCTCTCTCTCTGTCTCTCTATCGCTCTCGTTTCTGTTGCCTTTCTCCAGATCTCCAGTAATTCTTACGTACCCCTATTCACACGCATTATCTGGACTGTCGCGATGCGGACTATTTCGTAGGCGCGGTGCTTGCTGCACACCGGCGGCCGACCGCACTTTGTGTGTATGCAGGTCCTCGGTATCAGCGGTGAAAGACGAGACGACGCGTACCTGTTTTTGCTACTTGACGGCAGGGCCAGGTCAGGCACACATATTCGCACTGCATCTGCATCAGTGTCCCTTTATCCACCACATGCATGCACTCCTGGACCAGTGCTACAGAATGCAGGACCTGAGAGGTGTTTTTCTTTCCTCCGTAAATGTATCTGTTTTACAAACGCAGCTGTCCGGCGGCTGGGCCATGCTGTCTGCAGTGCAACGCCGCCCGGTCGTGCCCCCAAGTAAAGTGTTTGACTCCCTCGTTGTGTGTTCGTGTTCTCGACTTCTCGAACAAGAGCTGCTTAGCCTATTGTCTTTTTATTTGTCTCGTTCTTGGTTCGGATCATGCAAGCAGGGTACAAGGGCGCGTCCCTGTTTGGGTACGACTCAACCTGACTCGACAACTGAGCACCTTGTTTTCTCTTTCTCTTTTTAAATGTACATACGGTGAATGGCCAACGGCCAAAGGGTCAACGGTGAAGCTTACAAAACAAACCCACTGCCTCGTCGATGACATCTTGTCGGATGCGGCGGTGACCAAGTGCAAGGAGCAAACCATCCGCAAAAAACTGTCCGTCGGATGCCGTGGGCAGAATCTTCTTACTGCGGAGCCTTTTCGCTCCATCTCACTGTTCATACGGAGTATGGAAATAGCGGATGGAAGAGCAAATTTCGATCCTGTTCTGGGCCTGTCCATCTCATTATGCCATGACAATCCGTCTCTTTTGCCCACCGTATTTTTACGTCGTATTCTACTTTTGTCTATTTTTTTCCTCTCCAAGTTGTTGAGGGGAGCTTTTGAGCCCTGGTGCTCTGGGGCCCTGGGCGAGGCTAGCTGGGATATCTTGACTGGCGCTCCAGGTCAACGGAGCAATGCCTGCCTGCCAAGGGTCTTTGAGAGGAGGGTCTTTCGGGGCATATTAAAAGAGTCAGAAAGCTGTTATTGTTTTCTTTTTAGTGCACAACGCTTTAATTACTCCACAGATATCCTTACCGCTGGGGTCGGAGAGGACGAAAGAGATGTATTAATACCAAAAGGGGAGCGGGAAAGAATGCCTTCATCAAACGCGGCTTGTAAGAAGGCGAAAAAGGCACAAGCAAGGCATGGTCGGCAAGAAATCACCTACACATACGACGTACACAGTAGACAAAGGAAAAGAAGCGGGAAGCAAAAGCGAGAAACAACTGGAGACGACCGCGACAAAATAGGCAAAGGAAGGACGGGGGATACGGAGACAACGGGGGACCCGGGAGATGGAGATGTGATCAATGGGTCTTGGGGGCAAGAAAGGAAGACAGGCAGGCAGACAAGACAAGGAAGAAACAGCGAGGATGGTTTGCTGGGAGATTTTCTGAGATTTGCTGGGAGGCCAGGCCACCAAACTGCCAGGGCCCTGGGCGTCTCCAGAGAGCTCATCTCGCCCGGTAATCAACCAGCCGCCGATCTCTTTATGAAAGAGGAAAGGCTTTCTTTCCGGGGGCATGAAAAGGGAAGACAAGGTGGAGGATGGGAAGGCAAAGGGGAGACTGAGCTTGACAAGGACGACCAGGGAGAAAGAAAGAGGCAGAGATGATAATAAAAGGAGCAAAAGAGGAGAACCAAGACAAAAGAAAACAGCGAAGGTAAGAGATGGTTGGAGCTGGAGGCAAGAAACAAAGGCGAGGCCGATGATGAAGGGGGGAAAAGAAAGTAGAAAGACAACAAGAGAAAAAGGAAAGGAAGGGGTAAAAAGAAAGCACAGCGTGCAACGGCCGCCTATGCAAAAGACCGGTCATTTTGGTTGCTTTTTTTTTTTGTGCTCGATTTCTCTACTTTCAGTTTCACGTTTCTTTTTTCTTTCTTTTCTTTCTTCTTTTATTCATTACGGAGGTAGGTCTGTTTTTTACCCCCTCTCCCTCTGTCCCTACGACTTGCTGCGGCATCCTCCGTGCTGCCATCCCCCATATTATTTTTCGGGATAGACGCGGGTAGAAAATAGACAGCTTCGTTTCAGGTTGGCCTCTGCCGGGACCAGGTCCAGTGCTAAAATAGATTAAGAGAGGCGAGAGGGTGAAAGAACGTGAACAGAGGCCAGAAGAGGACTAGCCGATAGCTAACAGACAGGCAAAGAGAGCCAAAGACAGCTAACAGAGGCACATCACCTCGAGCACTTTCCCAGTAAAATAAGAGCTGCAGGGGTCCCTTGCAAGTTGGATAGACAGCTTGGACGGACGGCAGACGGCAGCTTGGACGTTCCAGTATCTACTCAGACAGAGTTGGTGGCGCTGAATGGCCTCTAAAGAGCCTCGGAGCACAGAGCTCTTCAAGTGTACTCCGTACATTAGCACGGCTTCTTTTGAGCACCTTCTTTCCCATTTCCATCTCTCCATGGCAATCGGCAGTGAATAGTCAAAAAGAAAAAGGAGAAGTACTCCGTAGAAGAAGGCAGAAAATCTCAAGATAATGAGATTCAGATGGGTCCTCGCTGTAACCGAAGCAGGATAGAACATTCTCAGACTCTCTGGGGTATTCATGTTCATCCCTCCCCCAGTCGGTCTCAGTCTGTCTTATTCGAAAACATATTCTCACTCATTTTCTTTCTTTGTTTTTCGTTCTTCCGTGATTCTCAGGTCTTCGATCATGTCTCGCTCTCACACAGCTAATCTCCGCGGGTCCTCGTTTTCGTTTCTTGTCCCACTGTCTTGTATCTTTCGTCTTAGCTCCTCGTGGACGTGTCTCGGCTTTTGTCTCCTGTCTTACATTAAGGTCTTGATGGGCTTTTCGTTTCTATTTTTCTTTTTCTTTTCTTCTTTCTCCCTTCCAATTCTCACCTCATTTGCACAACGATCAATTATGTGCAACGGGCGACGGCCACTCAGAGTACAAGACCGTCACCAAGTGTGTCCAATGTGTGACAGGATGGGAGACAAGAAAAACGGGACGAGTATGGTGGAAAGGAAGGGATAGAATTGAAAAACAGAACAGCAAAGAGAGGCTTGCCGTGTAAGACGTTAACAGTTACGAAAGTAAACAGTCAAAGCGTTAGCGCCAAAACGCACTAAAACATACTGAATAACGCCGCTCATAGGCCACCGGATAGCTGCCGAGCTGCCGCTCTCCAGGAAACAGGGTCATGGCGTCGCGGTATGAAAGTAAAGACAAAGACAGGTTCCATACTGCCTGCATACAGGTCAACCATCACAGCCTCCAGCCTCGCGGACAAAACGTGCTCTCTCGCTTTGAGCTCTCAATAGATTAAATGAACTGGCTGTTTTAATATATGATTTCTGTAGCTGCCATAGTGTTTATTGTGTAGCCGAGTGTGCCTTCCGTTTTTACTGTCACTACCGCGCCTGCTGTCCGGGCGACGACAGCAAAAAGCGGCAGGAACGACAGCTCGTGCGACCTGCTTTTTGCTCTTACCTCACGATATTCCATATCTCCAAACCTCTTCCCTTTGTCCCTTGCCCTTTCCCTTGCAAGTCACAGCTTGCTGCTCCTTCCCCCTCTTAGAGTATTACAAAAACACGTGTATGGGGTGCGCCTTCCCTCGTCACTCTCCGTAGATAAGTTGCACAACAGGAGTGAAAAGTCAGAAAGGCAGATAGTTAAGACGCCCACAAAAACGACGATCCCTCTCTCCTTTCCTCTGGAAAAAACGAAGCAAAAAGCCCCAAAAAGCAAAACATCCTGGAGGACGCCGAGAGACAGAAGAGAAACAAGAAAATTAAAAAGGTTCAAAACCTCTGCACCGCCCACGTTGCCGCCCTCGTGTCCTTCTTACCAAACTTTGTTCATTTCTGGTTCGCTTTTGATCCTCTTGATGTTCTTTTTGTTCTTTTTCTGCTCCATATCATTCTTCCATCTGGAGATCCACCACCATCGCTACCACCAAAACTACAACTACCACCCGACGAAGACTACGAGAGCAACACGCACTTGGGCACTATCGCTCTCACCGACGGCCAAACTACGGGACAGCCAGCCACAATTGCCCCTGATCATCAGTGCAGAAAACACCCCTGAGCACTGTCGATTCTCCTGCTCAGCGCGTCGAGACCCGTCTTTTCAGTCTTTTCGACCACAGCTCGCCAATTTGTGGGCGCGTATCTGCAGCGTCTGCACATCTGCACATCTACACATCTGCACACTATCTGCAGCGGCCTTTTCACCTTTCCGCAGTGGCCAACACGAACCACTGATCACTGATCGGCAGAAGAGAAGAGCAAAGGGGACGAAACTTGCACATACGAAACAAACGGACAACGAGAGAAAAAAAGAAAGAAAAAAAGACAATCAAAAATACCGTGCGCTGTCCCTTGCAGTAATCGACGAGAAAACACGATAAAAGACGGGAACAATTTCACGAACATTTATCTTACTTTTACGAATTGGCACAGACAGGAAACAGCATAGCTCTTCTTTTTTCCCCTCTGATTTTTGCTTTGTACGCGGAGAAGCTGCCTTGTGTGCACACTGCACACACAGAACCACACCATCCTCGTCACATCAGTGTCCCAGTCGAGCCAGTCCACCAAAACTTCAGACCCTGGTCAGTCCAATCGCCCACTACCCGCCTGGTTTGTTGGCTGGCCCCAGTTTTGACGGGGCAGCCAAGACTGAAGAGGACGAGGAAAAAGAAAAAGTGAGGAGGGCGTGAACATGAGAGACAGAATGAACGAGGCGGCAAATTGGGGGATGAAAATACTGACAGAATAGGCAAGACAGGACGACAGGAAAAGATGCAGGCGCTCGAGCACCAAAACGGCCAGTCCACCGGATCTGATTCCGAAGCCAGTTGTTGCTCCGTGCTGAAGATGGGCGTTGAGGCTATTGAGGCTACCGAGACCGGTGCCAACACAAGTACACATACCGTTGACATTGAAGACACGACCATTGAAACCACAACCGTCGACAATATCGAAAGCATCGAAAACATCGCCCAGGCCACTCAGCCGAGCAGGATTGACGCTGAAAGGATTCCCGCCACTGGTGGAAGGATTGCCACTGGCACTGACAGCAACAGGGAACAAGAAAGCAGCAGGCCTGCCACTGCAACCTCGACCACAACCACCATAATCGACACCACACCAAATACAAGTGAGGGTGTTGACACTGCCGGGGTCCAGGACGGGGATCCTGGCAACATTTCTGGATCCACATCCGCGCCCGCCAACACCAACACCACCACAAGCTCAGGAACGGAAACGGGAACAGGAACAGGCACAGGCACAGGCACCGCTACAGAAAGCACAGCACATACCGCGACCAGGGATAGGGATACGTCGTTGAGTTCATCTCCTCCTCTGGATTCTGCTGGTTTTGCGTCTTTACCTTTGCCTCTGCATTCGCCATTGTCTCCTTTTGTTTTTGCTTTCGGATCTGCAACGGCAACGGCAAGCGCATCTGCATCTGATTCTTCTTCTTCCCCTCCTCCTCCTCCCAGTTCAACCTCCACTTTCCCTTCTTCTTTCATACTCGCAAAGGCGCCTCCACCAAAGAAGTACGCACGGCTTCCTCCTCCCATCCAGATCGGCGGCAAGCTTCGTAATAGCACCGCTTTTCTCCTCTCGCCTTCCCCTCCTCAGTCTGCCGTCCTCTCTCCTTCCTCGGGCACGCTCTTTTCGTCACCATCCACCTCTTCAGACTCGCCCTCCTCCTCTCTCTTTACCAGTGCTGCCTCTGCACCAGATACGCGAGCTTCATCGTCCTCTTCCTCCCGCACCCTTACAACGACGGCAAACGCTGGTCTGCACAACGACGACCTCGACGAAGACAACAACAGCAACAACAACACCACCACCTCGACGTTCTTTCACGGACCATCCGACTCGATCACGAGTCCCATATCGCCAGTCTTGACTGCTTGGCCAGATCATATCGACGTTGTCAACAACGTTAACGATATTTGCAACAACAACGACGAGACTGCTAGTCTTCCCAAGAAGAGCATCCGGTCAGCCCACAGCCATTCTCTGTCCGCCGGTCACAGCAGCATCACGATGACGGCCGCAACTGCCACACGGAACGCAACTGCCAGCGACAACTTCCTCCGCGCCAGCTTTGAGGCCGGACGCAACTCAACAGGCCGGACGAGCAGCAGCAGCCACGGTAACAGCATCAACCAGAACAACAACAGCCGTTGGCGGCCAACATCGGCCAAGAGCGCTCGGAGTGCCGACATGTCGCGCAGACGGTCACCGAGTCCGTTGTTCAACCCGTTTGCCCGCGTCTCACGCCACAGGCACAACGACAACGACGAGACCAGCCACAACAACAGCAGCAACAACACCATGCGTGCAAGCACAAGCAATGGTCGCCGGCCGAGTTACAGCCGGCGAGGCTCGCTGTCCTCCGGAGCCGCGCCGCCGCCATTGACCCGTGAGGAGTTTGAGGCTCTTCCCGTGGCCATCCAACGCAAGGTGAGTGAATGCAACTCTGTTTCTTTTCAAATGTTCCCCCCAAGCAAGCAAGCACAAAAAAGCAAGTGCAAGAAACGCAAAAGCATGACACGGCTGCACTTTCAGCCCTTCAGCCCATCTCATCACATCGGGATAGGGACGAGAGGAAACAAAACTCTCCGGCTCGCGCCATTTCCATACCACCCTCTCCTCTCGTCTCCTTTCTTATTTCCTTTTCCTTTTTTTGGCCTGTTATTTTTCTTCTTGCTCTCTCCTCCTCTCACCATCCTTGTGATGAATCACATTTGCATTGCACCGTTAGAAAACGTTGGCACTTGCCAACGTTTTTTTCGCGCCCGCCCATGCAATCCTCCATCTTCAACTGCGCAATCCCGCGCTGCCATTGGCCAGCGTCGCAACACTCGCATGCAAATCCATGGAAGCGCCTCATCACGTCGCGTTTTCTGTTCATTTTTCTGCGCCTTTCCCCATTTCCTCCAATTCCCGTTGAGCTGAGCGGCAAGACGATCCAATGGGATGTTGTCAATGGCCCCCCATCCCACACTTCCACACTTTGTGACTGCAACACCCAAAGCACGCAAATGCACACTCACACTCACACACGCCGGCGATGGTCGACCAAAGTGGGTAGACCAACGAGAAGGCCAGGCTGTGAAAACACGAGGGGATACGCAGTGGAGATGTGAGAGTTTGCATGAGGGGTTGATGAAGAAATGAAATGAGAGAGTGAGAAAGAGACGAACGAGACGAACACCAAAGAGAAGCCGCTATTTCACTCTCCAGCCAATGCGAGCAGAGAAACGGTCAACAGACAACGCGGCAGCCACGAGATTGATATGAACGAGGACGGGGACGAGCACGAACGACGACAGATGAGAGATGAGATACGAACCAAAGAAACACCGCGCCAGCGACCAAAACGGGCAAATCGGCTGAAGGCGCCAACCGCATTGTGCATGCGAAGCGCCACAAAGTTGCCCGACTTGGACATGGCCGACTTGGACTCATCCGACTTGGACGGTCCAGTTCAGTTCGGTTTGCTGGTGGCGTGGACGTGACGATGAAAGTTCGGTGAAGTTGCGCTAAAGAAAGAAAGGGAAGAAAAAAAGAAGAAGGAAAGATGCAAGGGAAAAGAGTCGTCAAATGACCAAAAGAGAGATTTGTCTCGCGGCCACGGCGGCGCTTTTCTTTCTCATCTTTTCCCTTTTCATCGACAGCCCCCATCGCCGCCACACTTTTTCATCGCTTTCGATTCTTCCGCTCTCTTGTTGTCTCAATCTATGCGTTCCGCTGTGGCTGTTCACCTTTTTACCCTTTTCTCGGGTTTCGGTCCTTTGGGGTGTCTTTGTCTCTCGTTATCTCTAATGTCTTTGATTTGGCTCTTTTGGTCCCTCTTTTGATCTCTCTCCTCTTTCTGCATGTCTCTGGCTCTGCCTGACTTTGCCTGCATGTCTCGCTCCCGTCTTGCGCTATCTCGCACCTCATGTCCATCCCGCGCATCACACATCCACACATCCACACATCGCGAACATCTGCACCCTGCACATCTTTTTCGACTGTGTGTCAAGCGCAGCTGTCACTTGTCTCCCTTGACAGAAAGTGAAAGAAGGGTGTGGGCAAACCCGGAAGAAGAGAAAGAAAAAAGAAGAAAAAATGAGAGCGGAAAATCCAAGCGGTGAGATGCTGCATCTGGAACCGACGATCATTGCCTGCCACCACGAAAAAAAGCACAAATAGCACAAAAACAGCTCGACAGCTTGAGTTGGCTTGGGTTGCAAGCGTGGTGGCTTCAGCAAGCATTTCCTCTTTGGTCGTGTTTGTTCTTTTTGAGTGCGATATGCTCTCTTGAGTCTGGTATCATTTTTTGCTTCCTCACTTTTCGCTTCACTTTTATCTTCCACGCCAAATGCAAGGTCCATGCAAACCAACCCCCAAAATGATCCCCGATGACCCCCCCCTCCCCCCCCCCCAAAGCCCCCCATCACTCAATGGCCCAAGCAAAAGAACAGAACGAGTGCGTTAGAGTGCGTTAGACCCAGCGACCTGCATATGCAGTGGTCGGGGTGGTGCATTGGTGCAGTTTTGGGTGTGGGTGGGTGTCTCTTTTGGTGGTTCTCTGGGTGTCCATTTTGGCGTCGATTCCTCCGTCTGGGCTGCCAATGTGTGCGAGTGTGTGCCAGCAGCGCCTGTGCGCCAGCGAGCAAACGCCTGTGCGCACGCTGGGGTTTTCTTGGGATTTGGGGGCAGACCCTACTGAGCAGAGCTGGGACGCCCTAGAACCCAACTGGGCTACGGGGGTTATTTGGCGGGCCCTGGGCGGACCTGACGGGACCTGGCGGGACCTGACCTGGCCCTGCCTGAACAGGCAACTGGGCCCTTGCCCCTTTTTACCAACTGCCCCTTATCCGCACTCCACTTTAATTGCCCATTTGCTCTTTCCCTCTTTTGCTCAAGCAGCAGCCAAGCTCCTTCCTCTCTCCACAGTCGGCGACGTCTGTCTCCTGCGAGAAGGGGAAAGCTCTCGCTTCTTTCGTTTGCTCTATCATTTTGACCGTCCTTTTCTCTTCCTCGGGTCTGCATCTCTCTCTCTCTGCCTCTGCCTGCTGCCCTTTTGTCTCCTCCCCCTCTGGGCTGTCTTTCACTTGGTGCTTTGTCTCGACCTCCCTCGTCCGGGCGGACATCACCATCAACGATCCCATTGTTTCTCTCGACTCTCTCTTCACCTCTCCCCTTTCTTCTCTTCTATTTTCTCTTCATCTCCTCTATCTTTTTGCTCTTTCTACTCTTTTTACCACCAAAAAGACGCACGCATATTCACTTGATCATCCCATTATCCTCTCGCGTCCCTCCAAACGTACCATCTTCCCACCCTTCCACACACACCCCCTTCCCTCGTGGACTCCTCTTATTTCTCTAAGTTATTTCTCTTGCTCCTCCTGTTCCTGCATAACCACCACTCTGCTTGCAGGCTTTGCTGCACTGGCCTGCAACTCGCCTGCCAGATACAGGTACGCCGCCGTCCGCTGTCAACAGGAGAATAGAAAGAAGAGAAACAAAAGAAGAGAATGCCTGCATTGGGCTTGGCCTCCCGTCAAGTACAACCTCTCTGTGTTGTCATTTGCCCACTTGGGTAAATCACCAATACACCCAGTCCACCAGTCCACACTTTCAGTCCACCCTTTTCTTTCCTCTCACTTTCCTCTCTCTGCCTCTCACACTCTCGCTCTTCTATCCTCTCCATCCTCTCCATAATAAAACCTGCACACCTTCCACCCTCGCCCCTCTTCAGCCTTCTCTCTTTTTGTTGCTTTTTTTGTCCAACGAACGATCGTTTTTGCTGGCGTATTTGTTGTTGTCCCCTGGACTCGTACAAAGTACTTCGTACAGCTCCATATATATTACACACAACCTCCCTGCACTCCCAACGGCCATCCACTCCCTCTTGCTTCTTCTCCCTCTCGGCCTATTTTCTCTCCCTCCATTCCGTCATCCCGCCCACTTGGATCGATCACATATTTCTCAACGTGCTCTCATCTTGCTTGCTTGTTACCACCGATCTTCTTGATTCCCATCGTTGTTGCATTCCAAAGACCAAAACACTAAACGTTCCTTTCTTCTTTTTTCTCTTTCTCCCTCTTCAACAGTACTTCTCCACTCTTGAACGTCTTCGTTTCGCCCAAGGGTCTGGCACCATCGACGGCATATATCAACACTACGACGCCATCTCTGCCCAGAACATCCAGCGCCGCAGAGCTCGCCAGGACCGTATCGCCTCAGACAACATCACCACCCGTCTTCGCAAACGTTCTCTACGTCTCGAGTCGTCTTCACTCCTGTCTCACAACCACGGCCCATCGCCCGCCATTGGTGACGCTGTAGCAGACACGCTCTTCTACGCCAACCTCCCCGACAAGATCAAGAAGCGGGAGTTTACCCGTGAAGAGCAGGTCAAGCTCGCTGGCCAGCTCCGCGCCAGCGTCATCCTCGACGCCGCCGACGAAGCCATCTACAAGATCGGCCGCCGTTCGAGCATCACCCACCGCCTCATCGCCCCGGACATCACCGTGGACACACCCACCACCACTTCTTTCCGCCACAGTATGGAGACCATCCACAGCAGCAGCGATCCCCGGCTCGGCCTTGGCCGTGGTCGGGACGCCCTTGGCCTTGAAGATGCCGCCGCCAAGCGTATCAGCGGAGTTCCAGAGTCCTTCTACGACAGCTTCCGCTGGTTAGAAGAGGATGACGACTTGGACCTCAGCCTCATGCTGGACGATTACCACTCTAACCTGCGCGATGCTCTGCCCCCACCGAGCAAAGAGCGCGGTCCCTCCTTCCGCCGCCACCTCTCCATTTCCAAGATGCCCTTTAGTCGGCCATTGCCACAGTCCGCTTCTGTCGGCAGCAATCTGACGGGCTCTGGAGCTACCACTACTTCTCCTGGCATTGGCAGTGGCAACAGCAACAACAGCCGCCCTGCCACCAAGGACGATGGCGGTTCTACTTCTACTCGCACAGCTAGATCGCCTAGCATCACCGGCAACGGCGTGACTTCACCCTTCCCCAGCATGCCCTCCAGCACCTTTTCGTCGCCCACTGGTGCCGGCTCACATCTGCGCCGGAAATCACGCACACTGTCTCTCATCACGCCCAAGCAGCACGCCGTCCACGATTCCATCTCCAGCATCGACCCCGGTGCAGCACATTACCAGGATCCTGAGGCTCGTCTCAAGCTTCGTGTCTACCTGGCCTCGCCGCAGAAGTTTGACGAGGCGATTGAGTTTGGTTTTCCCTCCACCGAGGTTCTCTCCTCCATGTCCACAACTGGCGGCTCTCCGCCCATGGGCTCGTCTTCCATCTTGTCTTCCACCAACACCAAGGGCAACCGTGTCTCCACTGCCACCACTGCCGTCGAGAAGCGGCATACGCGCCGTGCTACACGACAAAGCACCTCGGACGGCACCATGCGGACATTCTTGGCAGACGACGACGACGACGAGAATGACGGTGTCCCGGCTGACGCAGACATGACCAAGCTGGACAGCGACCAGGCATCTGTCCCCGACCCCGAGTCACCCAAGACGCCCAACCTGGTAGACAGTGTTGGCACCAGCAGCCGCAAGACCTCGTCTTCTGCCTTCCGCCCTTACCGTATCTCCACATCGACAGACTCGCCGCAGCTAGGCGGTCACCGGCCATCTGATAGCTACGCTCAAGTGCCCGCCTCGTCGCGTGAGATGACCTTGCGCATGACCCTAACCCGGTTGGACCTGAGAGCCGGTGAGGAGCAGATCTATGGCTGGCAGCAAAAGAAGCAGTACCACGTGCACCATCAGAGCAGCAGCCACAACCTGATCCAGGGCCCAAACCACATCCGCAAGTCGTCAACAGCCACTGCCCTTGGCGCTGTTGGTCCCCACTACCCGCCACCACGAAAGGACTCTCTCCTTCTTCCTTCTTCTACCACCACCACTACAACTAGCACGACCACAACCACAACCACTTCGACATCGACTTGCGACAGCACCGTGACCTACCTCGGTGCCGGTGCCGTCAGCCGGCCCAAGGCCAGCATTGAAGACGTCTTTGCCGGCATCGACCATTGGGAGGCCGACCAGGACAAGGGCGTCATGAAGCGCTTCTGGAACCGTGTGCGGCGGTCTTAGGATCACCTCCGCCAGCCGTCTTCCAGTTCCAGTCCCCACCCAAAATCTTACTCTCCACTGCCACCTAAGCAGTGTCTTCCCGTCCTCTACTTTCCACTCTCCGTCTGACTCTACTCCTATCATCATTTGATATCATCCTTTTTTTTCAACTTGCATTGTTTCCCTTTTTTTCTTTTTGTCTTCTCGTTTTTACATCATACCATTTTCTTAGTGTTTTTTGTCTACATCTTTTTAGTTTTTTCTCTTCTTTTCTTGGCGGTCTCTTTTCATTACCTTTCTCTTTTTCATATATCAATAGCCAGCGATTGCATTTTGTTTTTTGTTTTTACCTTTCTGGGTTTTCAGCTACATACACTCATTACCAGCCTTTTTTGATACTTTTCTTACTCTCCTTTCTTCTTCATTTTCATGTTGGCTGTTGGTTCTATATCACACTTTCTATTATCATTATTACCATTATCATCGTTGTTATTACCCGGGGTTCTTACTATGCATGCCCCTTTCTTGAATTCAAAACATTTTTACTTCTAATCACATCTGACTGTAACTGACTTTCACTCACTTGACCGTGTGACTTACCAATATGGTACATGTAAATGTTTTGCCTCCATGTGCCCATGTAAAACAAAAACATCTTTATTCCATAAACCATGGGCTCGTTTCGAAACAGCGTCCAGCCCCTGCCCCCGTTGTCTCTCTCTATCTCTTGTCTTGGTCCGGCTCCTTGTGCGCGGCTTCCCGTCCCCTGGTCTGCCATGTCTCACATCGAATCCAGTACTACGTCCAAGACCATGCTCCAGAACCATGCTGTTGTCATTCACCTCTCTGCTTATTCTAACCGAACATGGCGCTCAGCTGTTGGTGAGCACAAAAAATAGGGGCCCCGGAAGAATACCATACGGAGTACGACGTACACCACAAAGGAAACGACGAAAAAGAGAGGCCACCAAAAAAAAACGTGGGACCTAGACAATAGCAAAGAAGCGAATATAGGGGATATCCCAACGTCGTACTCCGTAGAGGCGATGACGGGATGGAAGGATGGAGGGGCATGTCCTTCTTTTTTTCTCTCGGCTGCCTGTCCGTCGCTTCGATGTTTTTGTGATTCCTTGAGCTTGGGCCTTCTTTTGAGGTTTTCTCCTCAATTTTGGTTCTCGCCTCTCGCTTTCTTATGCAAACAGGCAAAATGCAAGTTCGATGCACGATGCAAGGAGCGAGAGCGAGAGACAGTAGGTTCATGGGATATTCAATTTGAATATGCACATAGCTGTTGGTTCTCTCGTTTTATTTTCTTCTATTTTTCATCCAAACGACCGTTGGTAGACAGTCGACCTACCAAAAGACCAGAAGACCCGAGATTGGAACAACCACCCCCCTGTCCGCAAAAAAAAAAAAAGATGTGAGGGGTGCCTCGTCACGCTTGCGTCAATGCGGCGCGATGTGTTTTGCTGCGACGTTGGTAACTCAACAAGAAAAGAGTCGCAAGACATTGTATCCCAAAGGAACCAATAACCCCCTGCTGGTCTGGCGGTCGATCCCCGTCAGTGTGTTCCCGGGGGCCTACGATTTTATGCCTGCGCTTTTTTTTTTTTGTCTACTTTTCGTCCTGTATTTTTTTTTTTTATCCTGGTCACCAAGATTCATGCAAAACGTGCCATCACCTAAACTACTGCTATTAAAAGACTCCACGACGATCCCATCACTGCCGGCTGTTCATGCATCGATGTTTCCTCGCGATGAATATCAGCACAAAACGCATAAAGACAGGACGAGGTTAACCGGAAATGAACTGTCAGAATCTTATCTTTTTACGAGATGGGTCTGCCGGGCACTACTCCGTGTAAATAGGAAAAGGTGATACGATGCTGCGATGCTGTGTGCTCTGAGCATCGTCCGTCAATATGTGACCAGTGCTGCCAAATGGAGTGAAACCGCAGAGTTGCATCCGCCAAAAGCCCCGGCTGTTTTCTCTTGGAGGCACAATCTTCTCGATTCTCTTGATAGCTGTTATTTTTCAATATCCATGCACAGACAGATGCACGACCCTTTTTGACGAGAAAAAAAAAAGGAAGCAAAAACAGGCGAAGGCGCCTGCATTAGTGTGCATTGGGCGAGTTTTGGGAAGAGGGGAAACGTCCCCTCCTCCGTCTTGTCTTAGCTATCTCGACGTTTTTCTGTTTTCCGATGCAAGGGCGCTCACGTTGCTCTCTTGCCCTGTTGGTTTTTCCAGCTACTGCATGTTGGGTAGCTTTGCCTTCATTTTTCATCTTCCTTGCCTCGTCGTCTTTTGCCATGCGTTTTGAATCTTGATGCACAGCATCGCCGTCCTTTTCTTTCACCCGGAGTAGTATTTATCTTACTCCGTATGTTGTAGTATCCCCTCTTTTCCTCTTAAAAGACGACCGAGACATATGCCCGGGCTTGCAACTGCCAGCCTCTTTGTTTGATAGCCTCTTCCACTGTTCCTAGGACATCAGCGTCGCAACTGCACATCGTGAACTGCGACCGGTCACCGTTCAAAGATACCGAATATCTTCTCTTTTCAAATAGACAGCAACATCCAAAGTCGTGCTCTTCATTGTCTCTTTTGCCAAAAGAATACTGGCGAAAAAAAAAACACCCCTGGACTATCGAACGGCGTACGGCCAAGGAAAGCTGGTGGTTGACTACTGGACTAACAAGAAAACGTCCTAGCTTGCCCGCAAGATGAGCACCGACACCAAGGGGAAAAGAAACTATTGAAATGGGGAGGTGTGGGTGACAGAAAAGGAACAAGGAACGAGGTTCGAGCTTTTTGGTGAGCTTGGGCTAAGAGCTCGGCTGAGAGCTTGGCTGAGGTTTTACCATGTGTCAATCGAAGAATAGCTCCCAAAACTGTGTAGCTCGGGTTTTTTTTGTTTTCCTTTTTTCTTCTTTCTTTTTCTTCTTTGCTCAACACCCCCAATGCATGTCTTGTGCCGCGTATGTGGAAAGAGTTGTATCAAATTTCAAGACCGTCAGACCGTCTACCATTTGTATGGAAATGGAAAAGGTTGCGACTCTAACTGCATACGACGAAGGAAATCAAGAGAATACAGAGACCGGCATTGACGCAAAGTGCAAACATGGTATTTACCGGCATCTCTACTCGAAGGACAATGCAAGGAGGCAAACAAATATGTACATACTGTGAATACGCAGAGAATTTCCGTCACATACCTGTTACTTTAAGTCAACGGATCTGTGTTTTCCCTCATATCTTGCCTCGCTGCCCAACCTCTTCTCTTTCGGTCGGTGATACGTCGATCTTTAAGGAACGACGAGCTGAGAAGCCAAAGGAGAATTGAACACACATGTCTCGGAGCAGAACAAAGAGGCAAGGGAGTCAATTGGAAAGCAAAGTTTACGAGCGCAAACTTAATCCTACGATCGACAATCCAGCTCCAGCAGAAAAAAGGGCTGCTTGTTTGTGCTGAAAGAAGAGGCAAAGGGAGACGAGGAAAAGCAAAAGAAGCCGGCCGACCGAGACAGGTTCAGGCTTTCACGATGCACATCGACATGTTCATTCTCGTTCACAAAAAACACGATCAGAGCGATCCATTCATACTCCGTAAAACGACCCTCTTTCATGCGCCCGTTGCAAACCGCAAAAAAGCCTTGTTCCGCCCGTCGACCGGCTGACGTTTTTATCGTTCTACCGTTCCTCCCTTGCATCACGATGGAGTTCTTTTTGCCTTTTTTGCTTCCTTTTTTTTTGTCCGCCGTTCGTGCCTTTTTTATCTCCGTATGGTGTTGTATCGCGGCCTCTTTTTGTTCTCATCCCTTGCGTCGCGATGCTCCGCTCCGCTCCGCGTTCCAGTCTTTTTTAGAACCCACAGAGCCACAATCGCAACGTCTGCAGTTGACGTGACCGGCAATCTTTTTTGTGTGTCTTATGTAACTCGATTTGTGCCTCTCCGAGATCGTTTGGGCTGCACAACCAAGCTGAACAGCATACCACCCCATGAGGCAAGGGAGAGACATAGAACACGAAGCATGGTATTTTGTGCATCCATTCTACGAAGAAACCCATACGAGGGAGATCTAATAGTCACATTGCGGCATGTGGGAAAGTACGATGCATATCAGGTTGTGCGAGACTGTATTTTGTGCAATATATGTGGTATTTGGATCGTTTGTGTGCTTTTGAGAGTTTGTGCTAGGGTGTTTGTATGTGAGAGAGTAGAGGACAGACAAAAGCAAGAGAGAGAGAAGAGAACAAGCGCACTGCCCATCTCTTTAGACAAAATAAGGAAAATAGTAGTAGTAAACCCGTGATAGTAGTGTAGCCCCTCGTACAAGAAAAAAAAAAGTAAAGTAAAAAAACAAAGATTGTGAGAGGCTCGTCTCCAAGAAAAAAGGCCCGAGAAAAAGTAATAAACAAATGGAAAACGGTCTATCTTATGAGTATACGAGTGCGAGTCAGCGTTGATACTGTCACTGCTCACACCTCCTCATCGCTGTCGTCGCCCAGCAGCTCGCCCTCGTCGTCGTCGACAATTGCATAGTCACCCCGGCCGCGTGCAAAGCTATCGCGCGTCGTGAACCGCCGCGAGCCGCCACCCAGACCCAGCCGGCTCCATGCACCGCGTGCGCCACCACCGCTGCCGGCGCTGCCAAAGTTGGCGCCCGTGCCGCGTTCAATGGCACCTGCTGCCGTCCGCCAAAGAGCGGTCGCCAGCAGAGGGAGAGTGCTGACCACGGCAACAACACCGGCTGCCGCCATGATGGGATACTTGATGTAGGGCGCATCACTGTCGACAGTGAAACGCGAGGTGCCGCCCTCGCCCAGTCGGATCGCGCCAAACTTGCCCGTCCAGTTACGGTAGACGTACCAGGCCGCCGTAGCCGCAATGCCCACCGACAGCAGGACAATCATGACAATGGCAAAGGCTCCGGGGCCACGGTGCTTGCGCTCAAACTCGTCCTCGTGGTCCTTGCAGGCTTGCGGCGTGGACGTCTTGTCAAACTCCTCGCCGCCCTGGCAGGTCGTGAGCGGGATGCGCCGGAAGCCCGTAGGCGGGTAGTAGTCGACTTCGTCCGGGTGGTCGCTGCACCACTGGGCCTTGGACATGGGCTCGAGACCGGGCACTAGCGAGCACTGGCCGTGGTTGTCGAGCTCAAAGTTGTAGTCGCACTCGTAGTCGCGCCGGCTGCACGTGCAGTTCTGCGTGTTGTACAGGTGCTGGATCTTGTAGCCGTTGTAGCACGTGCGGTCCGTCTTCTTGCGCAGGTACTGTGACACGTGGCCGAACAGGCACGACGATTCGGGCATCAGCGGGTGCGATGGCGACCAAAGATAATAATCCGACTTGCCGGCGTCCTTATCGTCGTGGACGCACGAGCGGTCCGTCAGACCCGAAAAATCAATGTTGATCGTGAAGACATGGTCAGTGCCCGAGCGGCACCAGAGCAAGAAGTTGCGCGAGGCACCGGAACGCAGCGTCGTAATATCAAGCACCTCAACCTCCTCGTCGTTGAACTGGTGGTCGCGCCACGTCGTACCTTCGTCGGTTGTGAAAGAGACGGTACGCGTCTTGGTGTGGCGCGGGACCAGCACCACAATCGAGCCTTGGTCGCCAAACTGCCACGTCCACGCGCCCTTCTTGACGTTGCGCCACGTGAGACCCGCGTCGGTCGTCATGAACGTGTCCGCCTCACTAATCGAGCCCAGCTGGTCGCCCACGTTGCCAACGCCAAACATCAGACCGACAGCACCCGACGACGAGAATGTCTTACGGTGGTCCTCGCGCTCCGTGTAGCCGTGGATGTGCAGCGCGCAGTTCTCATCGCCGCCCTCGCGCGCGCCCTTGCGCGGCTTGCAGCCGTAGTCCTTGTTGTCGATGTCCTTGGTCGGCGGCGGCAGGAACGCCCACTCGGCGCCGTCGTTGTGGCTGATCTTGGTCTGCAGCTTCTTGGAGGACGCCTTCTCATCGCCGCGGTTGGCCACGACGTTGACGACCACGACACCCTCGAGGCCCAAAATCTTTTCAAAGTCGACATAGTAGCGGTTGTCGCAGTTGACGCCGGCGATGCTCATGACGTACGACGTGCCGTTGGAGTTACTCTTGATGATCGTGCCGTAGCGCTTGTCCTTGCCCGTCTCGGTGGCGACAAACAGGTTGACTGCGTGCGTCGAACTGTCCAAAACCGTGTACTCGTGCTGGTTCGGGATGGCAAAGTTGACGGGGAACTGCGCCTCCGCGTACGTCTCACCATCCAGACTGGCCAGCGCGCGCAGGCTGTTCTTCTCCTTGTCCTCGGCCGCCACGACGATAAACTCGGCCATGGTCGCGAAGCCCTTGACGTTCTCCTCATGCACGACCTTGTTCTCGAACCAGTCCGCGCTCGACACAAGCTGCAGAGGGTTGTCGTCACCGCCCTTGATGTCCTCCTCACGCTTGTGCACCAGACAGATAACCTCTTCGGACTTGCGATTCTTGTACGCGCTCGAGCCGATAAATTCGCAGCGCTCGACGTAGCGCAGCAGCGTGATCCAGTTGTCACCACGATCGCGCGAGAACGAGGCCTCCGTGTAGCAGGCGCCGGTGCTCTCGCACTTCTTGCCGATCCAGATCAGCCAGTTGGCGTGGTCCGGGTGGAAAAGCAGTGGCGAGCGCTCGTGCTCCGTGTCGGGCGGGTACGGCGCAGTGAACTCATGGTATTGTTTGCCGTGGTCGACGGTGTAGATGACGTGCTCTTTGGCCGGTAACGAAAAAGACAACCTCCTTGAAGAACTCGTGCGGGATAATGGCCCAGACATCGACCTTGTCAAAGACCTCGGGGTGCGTCCACGTCTTGCCGTGGTCGTCGGTCACGTAGATGGGACCTCCCTCGCCGAGCGCGCGCTGGATGGGGCGCATAATAATGGCTTCGTTGTTGGTAGTGTCGGAGCTTGAGTCACCGCGCTCCAGGTAGTGCTTCTCAAAGTCGGTAAACTCGGACAACTTAAAGTCGAAGGGCGTGTTGGAGATCTCGCCGGTGGCCGGAGCGTTGGGTCCACTGCCAGTGCCAGTCTCGCTGCACTTGTGCTCGATGGGGTCGTCCTTCTGCTTGCCGCTGGTGCGCTTGCAGGTGTTGCCGGGGATCAGGCGCCAGCCCGACGAACCCATAAAGACGTCATCCGGCTTGGCGTCCTTGCCGCACGACTTGCTGCCCTCGGGGAGGACCAGCGGGCCAACCTGCACACACTCGGTGCCGCTCTCGCTACGGCGGAAATTGTAGTCGCACTCAAAGTCGAGGTCGGTGCAGTCGCAGTCGGTGGTCTCAACGACGGGGTCCTTGAACTCCTGCTTGAGGAAGCAGGCGGCATCCTTCTTGCGGCGGTGGTACTTTTGGGTGTGGCCCATCAGGCAAGTCGGCTTGCCCTCGTTGTCGACGCGCGCCCACCAGTCCTCGAGATCGCTGTCCTTACAAGTGGCCTCGTGCAGGCCCTCAAAGTCAATGGCAATAATGTGCCAGCGGTCCTTGGCCTCACCAATCAGCACAAACTTAAGGCTCGTCGAGTCCTGTGTCGTGGTCAAGATGTAGGGGCGGACCTGAAGGCCGTCAGGCAGCTTGGCGGCGGCCCAGGTCTTGCCGTGGTCGAGCGAGTAGGTGACTTCGTCAACGTCCTTGTCGTCGCGGACGGCCAGCAGGATGGAGCCCTGGTCGCCAAACTCGTACTTGTGCGGACCTTTGGGGCCCTCGATCCAGCTCACACCAGCATCGTCCGAGATGTACAGGTTGCCGTCCTTGTAGTTGCCGAGGTACTCGCCCGTGTTGCCGACAGCCATGACCAGACCAGGCGCAGGACTCGAGAAGACGCGACCAATGTTGCTAAGGTCGGTAACAGAGTGGAGGTGCAGACGCTCTTTGCCGCCACCACCCAGGCTGACAGGAGCAAAAGTGCGGCCGTCGTCAAAGGTGATCTCGCTGACAATCTTCTTCTCGGCACGGTCGTTGTTGACAGCCTCGCCATTCTCGACACGGTTCACCAAGAAGATGCCCTGAATGCCCGAGATCTTTTCAAAGTCGACGTGGCCACGCTTGTTGCGGTTGGTAAAGTCGAGGTTCTGGGTGAAGAAGGTGCCGTTGGAATTGCTAGTGAACAGCACACCGGTGGGGTCGGAGGGACGGGTGTTCATGACGTCGATCTGGATGCTGTAGTTGGTACTTTCGAGGACCGTGTACGACTCCTGGTTGATGCGGTGGTTGGCGGGGAAGACGGCGCGGTGCCACTTCAGGGTGTCGTCGGTCACAAAGAGGGCCATCTCGTCGGTGTTGAGCGAGGTCGTGGCCACCAACAGGTACTTCTTGACGGCAGCAATGTTGACAATACCTTGGACGGGGCGGTTGGTGTCGAGGTTGGGCTCAAACTCCTGGATGACGCCATCGGACTTGGTGGCACTGAAGTAGTTGTCGGACACGAGCAGGCGCTGGTCCTGCTTGAAGGGAGACAAAGTGTCGCGCACGATACACAGGACACGGCTGGCGTCGAGGTCGGCGGCGCCCGTTGTGAACAAATCGGAGCCCTTGGCCCACCAGCAGCCGGCGGTGTTACCGCGCAGGAACTTGGCGTCGCTTCGGAAGCCGTCGGTAGTGTACATGGCG
Organism: Sporothrix variecibatus; assembly: GCA_016097105.2. NCBI lineage: Eukaryota > Fungi > Ascomycota > Sordariomycetes > Ophiostomatales > Ophiostomataceae > Sporothrix > Sporothrix variecibatus. Next base: position 5,960,671 of record JADMNI010000002.1, on the reverse strand, counting down.
ACCTCGCTGAAGGAGGTGGCGTCGTAGTCCATACCATTAAAAATGATGCGGTCGGGGTCGGTCGCGTGGAAGGTCAGGACGTCGTACTGGAACATGCTAGTCTCGGCGTCGGTCAAGAAGGACTGCCAGGTCTTGCCGCGGTCCTCGGTGCGGTAGTGCGTGATGCCCTCGGTAAGGACATAGGCACGCTCAGTGTGGTACTCGTGCATGACGAGGCGCGAGGCGCTCATCGAGGGGATGGCCGTGACTTTGTCCCAGTGGGCACCGGCATCGGCAGAGCGGTAGATGATGCCCTCGACAAAGTCATGGAACAGAATGACGTCCGAGTCCTCAAAGTAGTTGAGGTTGTCGGGCTGGTAGGGGAAGGAGCTGGTCTGGAAGTTGGGGCCGTCAGCGGCGGCAGCAACTGGAGCAATGGCCAATGACGCAGCCCACAGGGGCGCGGCCAGCGCAGCCGCCGTGCGCAACGCGGAGGAGACCCTCATGGTCGGAGAGGTGCGAGGGCGTGTGTCATAGGCGGGGGGGTGGACGCCGGGAAGATGGCGGGAAGAAGGGGGGTGGGAATGGCCCCGGTCGGAAGCTTTGTGGTTCTCGTCGAAGAAGGATGGAGGGGAAGAGCTTCGTCAAGGATCGAGAGAAGGACGCAGTTCGAGGTCGACGACAATCCAGGAGGGAGACGTCGGAAGCTCCAGATGCAGGATGGGGACCGGTCGTGGATGGAATGGTCGCAGAGATGGTTGCACAAGACAATCGACGGAGTTCGGGAAATGGTGGTAAATGTCGTGATGCTTTTCAGCCGTTGGATGCACGTAAAACCGTCAAAAAGGGGTGGACGCCCTGGAGACGCAAAAGAGGGAATGCGAAGTGAAGAAGGACAGCGACGGTGCCAAACGAAATCAAGCCACGTCGAAAACTGTGGCGGGTCGATGCGGCTCGTTGGATTGAATACCAAAATAAAAGAGAATAGGGAGTGGAGGGAAAGAAAGGAAGACAGCTGGAGATGAGGACAAGAAACGAGAAACGAAACCTGAATCAATGCTGGAGCAGGAGCATGCAAGGCAGGAAGCAGGAAGTACGGAAGTACCCCGGTACAGCAGGGCAGGCGCAAACACGCGCATTACTCGCACACTGGAAGTTACGCATACACGCAGGGAAGGAGCCTACGTGTGCACTGCATGAGAAAATAGCAGGTGCCGGTGGCGTGGAAGGTGCGTTGTCTCAGGCGCTGACTTGTGGCAGGAGCTACCCAAGAAGAGCCAGAATAAGCTGTGTCCAGCGAGTGCAAATCGTCTTACAGGGCAGGCGCGGATCATATTAGCGTAGGAAGATAGCGTGCAATAAGCTGTGTCCAGTCTGGCCAGTCACAGCCAAGCTAGGCAAGAGCTAGGTCTTGGGGCGGTGGCGCTGCTGCCAGGCACCAGCTTCGCTGCCTCTTTGTGTGTGGGAACTTGGAAGGGAAGGCGCGACGGACGGCGGACGACGCCCACTGCCGAGCCTTGAGGGGAGAGGTGGCCTAAAAGCCTGTGGTCTTGCCAGCCAACCGTCTCACATGTGTCAGAACTCTCAGGACGTCGAGCCGCCAACCGCCGCAATTGCATCGCCAATGTACGTCGTGTTAATGAATGTTTCTCGTATCTTTGGCATAACTATCGTTTTTTAAAGTACAGTAAACACATTTCCTTTATCGATCTTTTTCAGACAAACTCACTCAAAAATCAAAACAAACCCCGTCATCTATAATAATACACTGTCGAGCTGAGAGCAGCTCAACTTTTCCATCTTTTTGATAAAAAGAAGAGACAAAACACCAGATAAACCGATACCCAAACCCCATCAAATACCTCTCCGCCAACCAGACCAAAGTCCCTTACTTTATTTTTTCCGTCTCTGTGTTTTAGGCACCCGCTTTCTTTCTTCTCATCCCTCCCTTTGTTGATGTGGTTCCTCCAGCAGATCCTCAGATCCTCCCATGTAAATAATGTGCCGTAATTCTGTATTATGATAAAGTGTGACAAAAGAGACAGGTTTCCACCTGTTCTTATGCTGTTCCATTCTCGAAAATAAAAGGTTTCGATGGCAATGAGTCGTGGTTGTAGATGTGTGGATGCCGGTGTGATGGCCGACATCGAGATATGGCAAGTAAAGTCGGAGAGCCATAGAGCAGATAGGTGACCAAGAAGAGAACAAAGCCAATATCAGCGCCGTCCGGTAAATAACAGATAATAGGAAAAGGAAGCAAAAACAAAACAAAAACGCCGCACATAAAAAAGACAAGAATGGCCCGTTAATTTTTAAAACATGATGCGAAAAAGGTAAAAGAGATGACGATGGAAAGTGTGTGAGATAACTCCAAGTGTCATCACTGAGCACTGGCAACCTCAAGCTCTTGGCTAACACGCTGTTCCAACTGCTGTTCAATGTGCTCCTGCAGGGTTTGGTGCTCCTGCGGAGGTTGGTGAGGCTGCTGAGGCTGCTCCTGGGCAACTTGGGGAGCTTCATTCTTGGGTGCCGGTGCAGGAGAAAGTGCATTGGCCTCGGCGGCAGCAACAGCAGCAGCCGCAGCAGCGACCGACTTCACAGTGACCGGCGCGTCGGGGGCCTGCTCGTCAGACACCGGCGCTTCCGCGACAGGTGCCTCGACGGAGGCCTCAACAGGAGCCTCGACAGGAGCCTCAACGGGCGCCTCTTGAGCAGGTGCAGGTTGCTCACTCGGCGGTTGGTCCGCCACGCCAGCCAGCTCCTGCTTCAAAGCAACGACCTGCCCCTCGTAGGCCTGCTTGTCGGCTTCAAGCTGGGCAATGCGCTCGTCCTGCTGGCGGATGCGCTCGTCCTGGTTCTTGAGCTTGTCCTCGAGACCCTGGATGTAGGCCCACATGCCCTGCTCAGATGAGAACAGGTTGCTATTATTGGCAGGCGAGCCGTTGCTGTTGGAGCCAGGACGTGCCAAGACGTGATTACCACCAACAGCCGGGCTCAACGGCTTGGGACTCTCAGCAATGCCGTGCTGCGAAAACAGACCGGCGCTGCCGCCTGCACTAAGGGGAAGCACCATGGACGAGGAGGAAATGCTTGTGCTGGGAGTGTGCGCACTGCCAGACACAGTGGTAGCCGTGGCTGAGCTGGCGGTGCCCGCACGGTCAACATTGGGCGGGTACAATCCACCGGCGCGCTGTTGGTGCTGCTGGTGGTGTGGCTGCTGCGAGACGGGAGGGTAGGTGCGCGCGTGCTGCTGGGCGCCGGTGGCAAAGTCCTGGCTGCCAATGCTGCCGCGAGCGTGGTCTGTCTTAATGCCCGGCAAACTAAGCCGGCGGCGCTCCTCTTCGCCAAGCGATGCAGCGTTGCCTGTGCTATTGTCGTACTCAATGCCCGACATGACCGAATCGTCACCAGCTGCCGACGTGTCCATCAAACTTGAATTGCCCTCGAAGCTGTCGTCGGGGCCCAGGCCACCAAAGGTGTTGGAGCTTGAGCGACGGCCTGCACAGCCGCCGGCACCTTTACTGTGGCGGGCAAGGGCATCACCACGAGCAAATTTCCGGTCACAGCGGGGGCAGATGTGGGGCTTCTCGCCGGTGTGCAGCTTGGAGTGACGCTTGAGGTCGTGGAGACGGCGGAAGCGCATGTCGCAGCCCTGGCAAACGTACGGCTTCTCCTGGCTGTGGGTGAGTAGGTGGCTCTTGAGGTTGTGATGGCGCGTGAACTCGGTGTCGCAGTATGGGCACTTGTGGCGCTTGGGCGACAACTCCAGCTTGGGAGCCAGTTCGGGGACGAGGAGGGGTGTCGGAGCCGGGCCCGGACGGGGCCCGAGGTTGGGGGTTGGTGTTGTTGTTGTTGTATCGAAGGCTGAGTGGCAGCGATGGCCGCGGTTGTGGTGGGCGCATTCGAGGCGTCAGCATATAGCTGTTGTGGAGGAGGCTGTTGTTGTTGTTGCTGCTGCTGCTGCTGCTGCTGCTGTTGTTCTTGCAATTGCCGTTGTTGATGTTCTTGCAACTGCTGCAAGTGAATCTGGTGCTGCTCCTGTTCGCGCGCAATTGCTGGATCGAGATCCATTTGGTCTGCGGTGGGGAGGATGTTGTCGGTTGTGGTGGCCGTTGTGGTCTGGGAGGATGGTGCTGCAGATGCAGCGACTGCCGCAGCGGCCGCGGCGGCAGCAGCAGCAGCATAGGAGGCTGCGTTAGAAGCCGCGAGCTGGTTCGCGGCAGCCTCAGCCAGTGCCGTCGCCTCTGCAGTCTCACCGACAGCCGCGTCGCCTTGTTGGCCTTGCGGTGCGGGTTGTGGTGTCAACTGCTGAGCTGTGGTCTCGTCTGTGTCGTTTCCGTCCATCTCTGCGACTGCCGCACCTGTGTGTGCGACACCTCGTGTCGCTGCCTCTGCTGCTGCAGCCGCCTCCGCGATCTGCTGTGACATAATGGCCTCGGCGCCGCGCAGCACTGAAAGTGCCTTCTGCGCCGCCTCGTGGTTATCGTGGTCTTCGTGGCTGGAATCGACCGTCGCGCCGTGGTCGTCGAAGCGCGACCCGCTGGCTAGGCGTGCCATTTTCCGTGGGGAGAGTTCGGGATCAGGCAAGCTGTGGTCGTGGCTGTTGTGATTGGCTTCGTCGGTGTGGTTGTTTGTGTCGTCCATGGTGACGGAAGACGGCGAGCGCAAGCGCTTTGTTGCGGATCGCGCAGCAGCAGCCGCGGCGGCAGAGGCTGCTGCAGCAACGGCAGCCGCGGCGGCGTCGGCCGTCTCGGCATCGGTTGTCGCGGCCGGTGTAGAAGTGTTGTCGATCGAAGTCGCAGGTGCTTCTTTGGCCTCGGCAGCAGCGGCGGTCGTCGGGATGGATTCGGGCGCGGGCGTCAGACTGGGTGCCGCCTCGACGGGGTCGGCGGGCTTCTCGAGGGAAGCCATTACGTCGAGGAGAGTGATGAATAAGGAAGAAGGGCGGGAATGCAAGTCGATACGGAAGAAGTGGTCGAGGCCGATGAGAATGGAATCAGCCTTGTCGTTTATTCCAGATTGTCGATGTGGTCGTTCTGTTTTACGAGACGACAATCAACAAGACAAGACAAGACAGGAATTGATGTCGTAGAAATGACAAGACGTCAAAGAAATGGCAATAGAAAGAAAAGATAAGAAACGGAAAACGACAGATCAACAATCAACAATCAACACGAAATCAAAAAGGTTTCCCTCAACACGCAATGCGTCGACTCTCTGTGCGCATTGGATCCTCTGGCAATTGCCTGGAAGTTTCTCCTCTCTTTTTCTTCTTCTTCACTAGAGGACGGCGTCTCTCACTCAACAACAGCGTCCAAAGAGCATCATCGATTTTCTGATGGTGGTGTGCGGAGGAAATCGAATCGAAACCAGAGAAAGCAATCGGGTGCAAGTCGAGTCGCAGTGGTGGATTGTCGACGACGTAGACGTAAACAGGGCTGCTGCTGGGGGAAGGGAAAGAAAGTGAGGAGTTGGATGTGTGGCTGGAGAAACGTGGCGACAGCTCTGGGTCAAGTCGTCGAATTTGTGAAAGAAAAGGAATAAGGAAAAAAAGAGAAGAGAGGCGCGAGGAGGAGAATAGAGTGAGAGGGGCGGCAGAATTTTGACAGGCGAAGGAGGCTAAAACTGGGGGATTAGGTAATGCGGCGAATTGGTGTTAGAGGGAAGGAAGTTAGGAAAAGCAAAGGTGAAAAGCAAAGGAAGGTGTTGACGTTGTTTGTTGTCAATTGTCAACGAAAGAAAAGAAGGCAAGAAAGAGAGTCAGAAAAGACAGGAAAGCGCAATGCATGCCGCGACGGAAAAGGAAAGAACAATTGGCTGAATCGATGCGTAAAAACTGTTGTTTTCCCTGGTCCTTCCCTCTTTTTCTCCTGCATGCATGGAGAACGGAAAGAGCGAGTGGGTGTCCCCGACTGCCTGACCAGGGGGCCACTGGACAGGGCCAGGCCTGGAGAAAGGTGAGGCTGGTGAACGCAGTGATAATCAGTGATGTCCAGTGGATTTCTACAGCGGATGGGTGGAAAGGTGGGCGGCCGTGTTGTCTGTGTAGCGCTACTGTGCGGGCGCGCGGGCGCCTTCGGGGGAAGCCTAGGGGGGAAGAGGGGAAAGCCAAAAAACGACCAAAAACGACCAAAACGGGGCGCAAATTGCCCACTAGCGTCTGATGGCCAGCTAGGTCCAGCGCTGTAACGAGCGCTGGACAGCTGCAACTAGGTAATTACCCACTGTCACATCCGGCAAAGCAGGGAATGTCGAGATTCACAAAAAGAGAAGAGACAACGACAAAAAGGAAATGCACGAGACACAGACGATAAGAAAGGGGTACGCCACAGTCTGTAACTCTGTGCGACGGGCTGCCAGTGGATATGTATGTCTTCTGTGTATGATTGCCTCAAGGTGGCTGTCTCGCGTATGTGGCGCGTTGTTGTTTTTTTCTTATTTTGTATTTGTTAGGTTGTGCTTCCTTGTGCTTTCTTTGCTCTATCTTACCTCTCGGCCCCTGGATGCCGACCAGTCAGAAACAGACTCTCTTCTGTATTCTCTTTTGGTGTCTTTTGTCTCTCTCGACGTCAGCTGAAAAAAGTGGTGGGATCCGTCCAAGAAAAATACAAGGAAAGGTACAGAAAAAAGGGGTGCCGCCAGAAAGGGGATCGAGAACATGGAGACCATCGAGCTATCGACCCTGACGGCCTATCGAGCCATTGAGAAGGTGAGGCGTCTGGCTATTCTCCATCACTGGGCTGAAAAGTTGACTACAAACTGCAAGGCAGGCTGGCAGGCAGGCAAAAAAGTTCCCAGAGAGCCAGAATACGAGGCGAGAGCGGAGGGCCCCAATGGTGGTGTGGAGAGCGGTATTGGTTTCCTGCGCAGTTAAGATACCGAGTGCGTCGTAGTGTGGAAATACAAAATACATGTATTGATAGATGGGCGCTCCTCTTCTCCCTATTCGTACGTCGTACATTTGTCAGATAGACAAATACCCCGTCACTCCACGCAGAGGAATCAATGTGTTCGAACGTCCCAAAAACGCCCTGGTCGGGTTCCAGTATTCCATTGGGTGGAGTCTGTGGCTGGATTCAAACGACAACTGAGAGAACACCAAGAGATGGGAAATGGGAAATAGGGAAAGGGAATGGAAAACAGCCGCATGTGGCGGACGGGACAGGCTTCGTATGCCATTGGCCTACGGAATACGGGATAAAGTGCATGAATATGAAGGTGCACTTTTGAAAGACACGACTGGTCCGTCAAGCCACAAGAGGCTTTATCGAGCCAGGAATTGCATGGGCAGATGGTGAGAAAGATGTGCTCAGGTGAGAGGTGAGAGCTGTGTAAATTCTTGTGGCGCTATGTTGTCAGCAGTAGGATGTGGGATGCTGACAGGGGATTGTTGTGTGTAATGTGTACGGAGTACGACGTACGTCGTACTATCTGTGTGGGCTCCAGACTCCAGAACTGCACAGGAGAATCGGGGCAGCCTGAACCGGTTTCACGTATTTCGTACGTATTTTCGTGAGGTGAGTCGTTGGAAGCACGGATAATACAAGAATGGGGTACGACATATGGAGTAAATTTTGTATGGAGAGAGGGAGTAAAATGGAGTAGCACGGAGTTGAAAATGTATTTTAAGAACAAGAGAGGATCTGTGCGTTTCTTGGTGTCGTCTGGCCCCAACATCACAAATAAAAAAGTGTGCATACAAGAGCCGATACGAGCAATGTCGCGGGAATCAGGAACAGCTACACTCGCCTATGCCTCAACCGCGTCATGTCTGTAACGCGTTCAAGCAGTGGATAAGACGATGTTGTACTTTGTAGTAAGATGTGAAGACGTGTTTGCACTTCATCGAAGTCTAGCCAGGAACAAAGACGAATAAAAGAGGAGCTCGAGAGGAAGCCCTCTTCCTTCCGTCGACTCCGTCCTCTGTTCCCTACATTTCTCCATACAGTGCCAATGCTTTTCGTGTTGGACCTGTGCCTCGTACCTGTCTGTGCTTGTCTGTGCCTTGTGCCTGGCGTGAGAAGGTTATTAACCTATTAATCGACTGGATTAATAGACTGGATTAATCGACAGTATTAATGCACACAGATATGATTCACTTTGAATGGCCAGACCAGGCTCATGTCCCGGCCTCGTGGCTTTTTTGTCGATTCTCAGAGCAGAAGAAATAGCCTGGATTGGTTTTCCCGGTTTGGCTTTTATTATTAGAATAAATAGACGAATAGGTGAATAACAAGGCAAAATACGAAATATATGGGGTAGAGCGCATTAATATCAAAATTAAAGAGTATGAAAATAGAACAAGAACAGTTGCAATATCGAATCTGGCGAGATAACATCCGCGACGTGACGAGACTAAAAATCAAGGCAACAAAATAACAAAGCAACAATACTCGGTACGCAGAAAGACAAACCACAGCAAACCTAATTCAACACATGCAAGCTACTTCTAGCTCGACATCAAGAAAGGGGGAGCCCGCCCGAAGGGAGCCGGAGAGGGCCCAGGCCCGCTGGACTGTGGCTGTGTTGCAGAAGCGTGATGCAGAACACACCAAAAGGACAACCGAAAAAAGTGATAACCAGACAACGAACGCCATTGAGGTGACAGAGAGGCGACGCACCTGCTTGCATTGGAACAGCTAGAGCTACTTGCTGGAAATACCGTTCCCAGTTCGGAAAGCTCCAGGCCATGCACAGAAGCATGGCATTCGCGGAGCGGGGAATACCTGGCCTCCGATCACGACGGCAGTCTCCTTTGCAGGAATACAAAATAAGGAGTACAACCAAAAAGTCGTACCTGTCGGCCTGGGCTGAAGAGGCAAGGCGTCCGTGAGATCTTGGCAGTGTTGCCCTGAGAAAGACGAGCTGCCTCGTCCAATACTCAATACGACAATGCGGGATGCAACTGCATACGGAGGTCAACAAATGGCAAGAGCAAGGGTTAGGTTGAGGGTTGTCTGCCTTCGAGCCTACGAAGTAACAGTCGTCCGGCCTCGGATGCATCCCGTCTGACGGCATTAGGTTGGCGACTTTTACCCTTTTCCTATTGCTGTAGCTTTCTCTTCTCTCGCCCAGCTAGGTAGCGAGGCCAGGTATCAACGTAACAGCGCCTCTTGCGTGAGCCTCATTTTGCACGCTGATCTCTCGCCCAGCTAGGTAGCGAGGCCAGGTATCAACGTAACAGCGCCTCTTGCGTGAGCCTCATTTTGCACGCTGATCTCTCGCCCAATGATTACGACGGCTCTTGCATTGCCCATTGCGTGTACTTTTGTTGCTCCCTCTACTCCTACTATCTGCACCTTTCCATCCTGCCGTTACAACCCTCCTGCAGCAAGGTCAAACTGTTTCTGCAGGCCGCCCCTCTTCCGTCGTCTGACGTAAACATTCAACAGAGATGCATCGTTCATCACTCTTTCATCTGCAGAGCATGTACAAGAGCGTCACCATTCACGTAAGCAATACTCTGTAATTGGGAAACAATCAACAGTCTGATTTCGATGACCAATTGAATGATTTAATGATACTGACAAGTTGGGTATTCATCTGCCGGTTTTATTTCACCGTCTTGTGAATCTCATAGTCAGTTCTCCCAACAGAGACTACGCATCATCTTTGAGAGAGAGAAATATCAGCTACTGTTTTCTTTTCTCTTTTTCAATATTTGAAAGCTTCGTATGGATTTTTTCTTCTTCTCGGCACTATCTCTCTATGAATACGACCTCGTGCTCGGCTACTGTTGTCCATATATTGAACAGACGACAGCTGAAAAAAAAAACTGTGAAGGCAAACCACCATGCAGACATCCTTGCATACAGATATCTGCAGTCACTGACGCAGCCTATGAGATCATCCGAAGGACATTGTACTCTCACAGCAGTCTCCTCGTGTCTGCTTCCTCCAACAGTCAAAAACGAACGACGGCGTTTGTTGGGTGAAGGACTCAGCTGCCGGGGCCCGTCATTGGAAGGCTTGCTACCGCCCGACCCAGACCGAGCTTCCCGGAAACGGAGGCTGGTAAAGACAGTAAAAGTGAAAGCAAGAAACACAAATATTATGTGTGGCTTGAATATTCGTATTGGTGGACGATGGTCGTAAGTCGACGTCCGTCCGCATTTTCGACATGGATGCCAGCCATGGCGGCCGGTCCCGCTCCCGGGCAGTGCCGTGGACAACAATGACGCCGGGCCGTAACTGGCAAAGCCTTGCCTACCTTCTCAAATTCTCCTTTCAGGATACATTCACGGAGAAGAAAGCAAGTGAAGAGGAATGAGCAATAAATATGGATGAAATCCACGATTCAAAGACTCAATACGCTCACTGGCTGGATGTGGTATCAAAAGGACATGCCACCACAAACCATTGGCACAATATGAGCCTCTGCATCGGTAACAATAGATCGACGAAAGGAAATATCTAGGAAAAGTAACATTTATCCTACAGGTTCAAAATTACAGCAGTCCGATAAAGCAGTATCGCCTGGTATCTTGGACATGAAGAGTGACAAAGACAGCAAGAAATGGCATCAAGATTGCCCTACGTGTCTGGCTCATATGGGGAGCAATATATTACTGTCCTCGTTTTCCAGTGCACTTATCAGTAAAAAAATCTGAATTCTGAAGTCTCATAACCCTTATTTCCGATTTTTCTTTTGTTTCGACAACCGATATCCAAGCACGGCTGCGAGCCATGTTTATTTACTCGGCAAGTATTGCGGTGAGCTATACCTCTGCAATATGCAAAATTCCCGTGGACTATTCAAATCTTGAGATTGTGTACTGGACAATAAGAGCATTTATCTAATTTGCTGTTTATGTAGAGTAAGGTTTTGTTCTGATTGAGAGGTTACACTATTTTACATAGAACAGGTTTTATTTGGTAAGGTTGTGATGAATTTTTTTTTTACTAGTTTTATTGTTTATTTTCTGAAAAATTCAAATAAAACAGTAGTGCACAGAGCTCGCTACTACGAACAATTCCGTCGTCCCTAAATGTCACTATCTAGACGGCTCTTTTTTTCCTTTTTTTTTTTTTTTTTTTTTTTTTTTTTTTGGTCAGAACGCGGTGTCAATGTCCGTTGGCAGTATTTTTCACGACGAGGCTGTGGGCAACCAGAGACAACATCGCGCACCCGTCGCGTTGATGACTGTACACTTACGCATTTGCATTTCGCGGATAGCAAGTACTCTGTTCTGTCACACCTCGTAAGGCGACAACAGAAAGATCAAGATTAAGATCAGAATCAAGGACGTCATAGTGTTCACTCCCACCGCCACTGCGGCTGCGGGTGGTGTGTTGACATCTCGGCAAATCTACCGGGGACGAGATGTCTGATCGGGCATTTTCACAACCAAAGTCTCTGTTACAAGCTTGAGAAGTCCACAGCAGGGAGTTGGTGCTGCACACAGCCTACTTCTCTACCAGTTGTGTCAGTTTTGTTTACAATCGCAGCCCTTTTTTCACATCGGCGATCTCAAACACTGCGCGTCCGGCCGCAATCCAGGCTGCATTCCAGCCATGCAGCCACCTTTATGTGGCAGCATTTGAAAAAACACATATTGATAGAAGATTCCATTCGTCGGAAATGCGTGCGGAGAGGAGAGAACATGTCCATCTCAGCTGTGCGGGACAGCAGCCGAGATATCAATGGTGGATGAGCACAAGACCCTGAAGCCATATGGCTCGGCTATCCATGGCAAACATGAAAATTCTGATACAACCCAAGAAACAAAGGAAACTGAAAATATCGACTTTTGTTAAAAAGCCTCACTTTAGCGACGTGATAGTTTTTCCCATTGTCAAACCCGTCAAATACATCGTCGTTTTTGGCACGTCCGGCGTTTCAAGGGCTTCAAAGGCCGCTTCGCTTTCTTTGTTCTCGTTTGCACTTGTTTACCACTTTTTTTTGACGGGTTTCCCCACGCTTTCTTCTCGTGGCTCTCGTGGCTGTCATGTTTCCTGTCCACTTCCTATGTTTTCTTTGTATTGTTTTCCCATTTTCCATGCCACATCCCGCCGGCGTGGAAAACAAGCCCACACCGTCGGTCGATGGTCGGTCAATGGAGTCAAAGGGGTGGATCTTTTCTCGGCAGTCACAACGGTAACGCGGGCCACGAGGGAAACATACTGAAGCGAGGGACAAAGATGCTCGTGGAAGGGATAGCATGGCAACCGTGTGAAAATCGAATGGGAAGCCCGTTCCATTTATGCTTTCTCACCGTTCTAAGATATCAGACGAAACTTGAGCGTCGTCCCCGCTCTCTGGGAGGCATCCTTCGAGGCATGGTAATTTAACTATGAAGAAGGCTTCGTCATGCTGGACTACGTTGCCTGACGTATGCCTCTTGTGCGTGGTCAATTTTTCACTTGCACCTGCGTAGTTTTGAATCCTGTGCTCCATAGTGGTGCATCGTGGTCCCCAGAAAATTTGACGATGTGGAGAGGTGGCATGGTGGGAGATGGCTCGATGGGATGGGACGAAACAACAGCCAGGCTCAAAATGACGAGATGGAAACATATGGATGAGAGAATTGTGCGCTTGTCGTTGACCATGAAGGTCTCTTTGTCCCGCGACCTGTCAAAAATTCAGCGGTCTCTGGTCCGTCGTGCCGGATTTCTTGGGCCTTTTCGAATTTTCTTTGTCCTCGCCTCTTGTTCTTTGTTCTTGACGATTTAACGTCTTGTCGTTCCTGGATTCGGGCGGTTCGAGCCGACAAGTTTTTGCACAGGTACAAATCGTCAATCCCTCTTCGTCGTCTACTAGTATTTTCAGGGTCCAACTCGAACATGGGCAACTGCTGACGAGTTTTGTGGCCTGTCTGGTGTACGCGAGAATGCCAGTGTTGACGAGCGACGACCAACACACGCACACTTTACGTCGTGCATTCTACCTGCAGTCTTGCCCGCTTTGTACAGTGTAAATTGTCCCGCTATGAGCACCTAATTTTAATAGATTTTGATTTGTTGACTTGGATTGCGTGTGCTCTTCACACTCTCATTTGCTCTCCCTCTTCTCTGCCCCTCTTTCTGTTGTCGCTGCCGTTGTTGTCGTTGTCCCAGCCGATGCTGTCGTCGTCTCGGCCGACACGTGTGTGCAATTAAAAAGCCAAAAAAGTCGGAGCAAAATAAAATTCAATATTCAAAATCAATCGACAAAACCACTCTTGCAACGGCGCCCACCACCATGGACCACAGCGCCCACAACGCCCACTTCATCCACATGATGTTCTTTGTCTGCTCCGCACCTCTTTGTCGGTCGGTGGATCCATTGGTAAGGTCGGGACAGTGAAGTTTGTATGCAGTCCAGGCCTTAATAGTCCCGGGCGATAGTCGAGGATAGACATTACGACAATAGGCAATTTCCCGTTTTCAAGAAAAAGGAAAGGAAGACGAGAAAAGGACCAAGACGAAACGTCCAAGACGAGCCTATGAGAATAGTACACAGTATATGTAGAAGAAACAAGAAAATACAAGTACGAATAAAGCTCGTAGCGAAATAGGCCGCGTATGATGTGTATTATGGTCAAGTACGGAGTAGAAGGTCTAACAGTACGACGTACTTGCATGTACTCTGTAAGTTCCTTGTAGGATTCCCTGCAAGAAACAAACTTGGGATGAACGCTGGAAAACGTCGGACGGCGCGGCTTTCTTCCAGAGCGATCGCTGGTACGATACGATGCGCTGCATTTCGTGGAGAATCTCTTTTTTTCGTATCAGAACGCCGTACGACGCACATAGTACTCCGTATGTCGTACACCTCGTGAGTTCCGCTCCCGTCTTCAGCTTCAAATTCAGCTCCGCGCGGCAGGCTGCATATTTCTCCTTTTGGCCTCGTCTTCCTTCGCTGCTGACTCCACCAATTTGGCTGGAGATAATGGGAAAGAGGGTCCTGTTCTCGTCGGGTTCGTCGAAAGGTGAGTGAGAACCCAGTGAGGAAGCACACCGAAAAGGCAGTCGAATGATGAAAATGAAGGGACAGTGAAAAAGAAGAAAAAGAACGCCGAGAGTGCCTGCATGGTGTAGGTCCACCAGCCAAGATCCAGTTGACCTGATTGTGCAGGGTTGTGCACAGGCCCTTTGGGTGTCCTGGGCGTCCTGGGCGTCCTGCTCTGGGCAAAGAGAAAAGGCACAAACACGAATTGAGAAAAAGGACGAAGACATTCAGAGAGCAGAGACCAGAGAGAGAGAAAACCTCTTTGACCAAGAAAGCCGACAAAGCGGAGCAGATCATTGGGGCGATCCCTATTCCAGGCAAGAGCCAGCTCTGGACGCGGCGTGGCTAATCTAAATACGGCCTGGCGGCACTGCCAAATCGGGACAAGTTCAGGAACAGGGATATGACAGGCCAAAGAGAGCAGAAAAACACACAGAAAGAGAAGGAGGCACGGGAGGGGACGCTGCCAGGCACAGGAGGCAGAAGCCAATGAGGAAAGGACAATCGACGACCGGGTGGAGCAACAACAAGGGGTCAACTTGGGATGGTGTGGATACGCTCTCGTGGATGCGCAGGAAGGCGCGCTCTTTCCCAGCGCAGCAGAGCGCGCACTGAAAAAGGGAGAAACAGGGAGGAAAGGGAGCAACTACGAAAGAACGGAAAGGAAGGAGCAACAACGGACAGGAAGGAGCAGGGGACGGGAATAGGGGCCTGGGGGGCTTTCCTTGCCTTCCTTGCCTCCCCTGGCCGTGCACACAAGTCTGCATGTCGATTCCGTCCTTTTTCATTCGTGTTTCCTTGTCCTTTCTTGTTTCTGAAACGGCCGCGCCCCAGTCCCAGCCCACGGCGATGCCCCATCTTCATCGACTCCATCTGTGCCTCTTTGCCAGCATGAGGCCTGTTCAGAACAGCAGTTTGTTGCCAGCCTGTGCCCACCCGTTGCCTTGTCTTGGCTTCTCACGGCGGCCCTCTTTTTGTCTTTCTTTCTTTTCTGGCTGAGATCGAACTAAATTGGAATCTCAGATGACGATGACGTTGGCAGCAAACAGAATAAATAGAAGCAAACACAGGTCTCGATGGCGAAGAGAGCACACGCGCACTTTCCCGTCTGCCCCTCGTTCGCCATCTCTCCCTTTTCTATGGCCACACATTCCAGTCGCGTCTTGATGGCATGAAGGGACAGGCTGGGCAGCAAAACAACAGTGGGAGGGCAGACAGAAAGACAGACGGCAAACAGTTCAACAAACCCAGGGTTTTCTCAGTCTTTTCAGTCTTTCCAGTCCCTTCTGGCGTCCGTCCTTTTGCTGTTTCGTCTGCAGTCTTTTTTGGCCCGTCCCTTGCAGTCTTCATACCGTCGTCTCAATGTTGACGTGGACTGTGGATGATCGTTCTTTCGATCTCTTTCTTCCACTCGTCACTGTCTGTCTCTCACTCTCTCACTGTCTCTCACCAGTGACCGCTGTCTGCTTCTGTTGCCCCATCTCCACTCCCATCCACACCCCTGTCATTTCCTCCACCACACGCCGCGTTGACGATACAAGGGTTGCCATCAGACCAATCGCCCTGTCGTATCTGACTGCCACTCTTCCAGGTCTTTGGCCGAAGCAGTCAAGCCCCCGGACCCCTGGTCCACTCCCCCTGCCACACCTTTTTTCTTGTTCTTCCCTCTTTTTCTCTTTTCCCTGCTCTCTCTGCTCGGGTTTTCTCCTTTTTTCTTGCTCATTTCCCCTTGTCTGGTCTTTGCCCCTTCAATGGGGAATGCAATTTCGCCAAGCCCCTACCGCCGGCGGCCGATCATTGGACGTCGTCCGTCGTTCTTCATCTTCTTGTCTGTGTCTAAGGCCCTCATCAGGGCCCTTTTTTTGCTGCTTTTGCCGTGTTGTTTGCGCCTGTACCTCCATCGTATCTTCCTTGTAGCCTCTGTATTTGTCTGTATCTTACTTGCCTCTATCTGCGTCGTGGGGCACTCGTCGCTGTCTCTCATACTCCCAGTATTACGGCACTCTCGTAGTTGTCTCTCAGTGGCTTGCCCTTCATTTGGTGGTCCCCTCTTTCAATATTGCGCTCTGCCCACCAACCTCCAACCACTCTATCCACCCCTTTCGCTCGTTCCCAGACCGCTCGCTCCCTTTTGGGTTGTCTCTCCCTGGTTCCCTTTTCCTCTTTCGCTTCTTTCCGCTCGTTTCTTTTTTTCCTTTCCTCTCCCTTTCTCCTTTTTGCTTCTTCGTTTCTACGATCACAGCATCACGGTCGACACTCGTTCACCCCAACCCCCTACGCTCGCTTCTCCATCCAACTGAGGATCTCGTTTCCTCTATCACGCTCCTTTTGGAAGTTTTTTCGACAGACGAAGAGAACAGAATACCAACTCAAGACGATATCCCGCTTCACGATATCGCTCAAAAGAATTGACAAAGGTGGGTTGAAATATACGCAACGAAAGTGAGAACATGGGATGAAATCACGGTTCGATAAACAAAGAAAACCGACGACAAACGACGACAAAAGAAGGACTGAAAAACAAACGGCTTCGACGGCAAACAAACAATACCAACAAAGAATTGACGGGAAAACGACTATCAAACGAAACAAACAACGGCACAATCGAAACAAAAAAAGAGACGACGAAACAAAGAGCGACAATCACAACAATCGACATCGACATCGACGAGGACGACGACAACAAAGACTACTTGATTGAATTATACGGCACGCGCGTTGAACGCCATTATTCAAAAACACGACGACAGAATTTTGACAACTCTTAAGAACGAGTTTCAGTTTGATTTATCGCAACATCCTGTTATCTGGACCGCATCCACAACCTCCTCGCACATCTCGCACATCACCACATCGATCTGCGCCAAGCCCTTTGAATACCGCACATCGTCAACACATCACAGCACCGGACCAACACCCAGACGACATATTGTTGCACAACATCTCGTCTCAATCTACTAACACAGTATCGTAGCTACAACTATTCAACCAAAGAAGCCGTCATCACCATGAAGGGCTTCGTCCAGATTGCCGTCACGGCTGCGCTCGTGGCCGGCGCCACCGCCGAGATGGGCCACAACCGTCACCAGCACATGCACCGCCACCGCGCCATGAACGTCGAGCGCGAGGCCGCCGTCGAGGTCCCCGCCCAGGTCGTTGAGAAGCGCGCCGCCGCTGTCACCACCGTCATCCCGCCGTCGAGACCAAGTACGTTTACGCCGACGGTGAGGCTGTCGCTGCCACCGAGGCCAAGGCCTGTATCGAGAACGGTGAGTGCCTGGTCGTCGGCACCTCCACGCCCACCTCTACCGCCAAGCCCAAGGCCACCAAGCAGGCTGCCGAGTTCTTCGAGAGCAAGGCCTCGTCAAGCACCAAGACTACCTCGTCGTCCACCACCTCGACTTCGACCACCTCGACCTCGACCACTTCGACGTCCACCACCTCGTCGTCCACTTCCACCTCGACGTCCTCCACGGCCGCCGCTGCCACCAGCTCGGCCTCCACCGTCGCCACCGGCTCGGGCTCGACCGCCGAGTTCCCCAGCGGCAAGATCCCTTGCTCGCACTTCCCTCGGATTACGGCGCCGTTGCCGTCGACTGGATTGGCCTTGACGGCTGGGCTTCCATCCAGACCACCGGCTCATGGACCCCCGGTGTCTTGATCAGCGACATCGTCGAGCCCATTAGCGGCGGCTGTGTTTCGGGCTCTTTCTGCTCGTACGCCTGCGCTCCCGGCCAGACCAAGGCTCAGTGGCCCACCACCTCGCAGGGCTCGACTGGCCAGTCCATTGGCGGTCTGTGGTGCAACAGCGACGGCTACCTTGAGCTGACCAACGACAACTTCAACACCCTGTGCATGGACGGTCTTGGCGGCATCTCTGTTGAGAACCAGCTGTCCGACACCGCTTGCGTCTGCGGCACCAACTACCCGGTAACGAGATGATGAACGTG
The DNA here is from genome assembly GCA_016097105.2 of Sporothrix variecibatus. Classification (NCBI taxonomy): domain Eukaryota; kingdom Fungi; phylum Ascomycota; class Sordariomycetes; order Ophiostomatales; family Ophiostomataceae; genus Sporothrix; species Sporothrix variecibatus. The sequence goes on along the minus strand of JADMNI010000002.1, from coordinate 5,942,812 downwards.
CCTCTGGTCACGTCGCCCGGCGGCACCTACACCCTAACCAACCTCAACGCCAAGACTGCCTACCAGTGGAGGGCAAGTACACCAGCGGCCAGTTCTACGTCAACAACGCTGGTGTCGATGTTGAGCAGGCTTGCGTCTGGACCTCGTCCGAGTATCCCGAGTCGGCCGGTAACTGGGCCCCCGTCAACATTGGTGCCGGTACCGACATCAACGGCGTCACCTACCTGTCCATCTTCCCCAACACCCCCACCTCCACCGCTGAGCTCGACTTTGACATTGAGATCACTGGTGACATCACCGCTCCCTGCTACCTCAAGAGCGGCTCGTACTACGGTGGCTCCAACGGCTGCACCACTGCCCTTACCACTGGTGGCTCGGCCAAGATTGTCTTCAAGCCCACCGGCAGCTCGTAAGCGCAGCCAGTGTGTGTTTTTTTTGGAGATAAAAAGTAAATGGCAGACCCGGGCTGTTGTTGAGCAACACCACAATTGTACATGGAGGAAACCAAGGAGGGGATACCGAAGGAAAGTAAAGGGGCTATTTCAGTTCTGACGGATGGTGTTCTTTTTTCTTTTGAAATCTCGAGCTTTCTATATTTTTTTGACTCGTTGACTCAGTCTCTTTTGTTTTATATGTTGTGTGGCTGTCTGTTCCTTTGTCACTCGCTTTTTTTGCCTTTTGTTTTGTTGCAAATCTCTTTTTTAATCTGCTTTTTTTATTGACCGATGCTATCTTTTTTTACTCTCTTCTTCATCCCTCTTCTTTCTTCTTCTCTCTTACATCGATTCACACATCATTTCCCCCTTTTTATGTATTCTGTCGGCAGACTCACGTTTAGCCACAGACCGTTCTCAAGGGATTCATCTCTCATCTCGTCTTACGTGCCAATGTATGATCTTGTTTTTACTATCTCTTTCTGTCAAAAATACATCTGTAAAGATACAACATGTAAGATAGACGACGTGGACATGTGAAAAGCGAGGTCTTTTTAGAATAGGTGTATCAAAATACAGAGGTTATGAAAAAGCAGATGAATATTCAGAACCACTGAATGTTCACAACGCCATACGGCTTTGAAAAAATACAGCGGAAAGAAACCAAGCCGCAGCTTGATATATATTGATGACGGAGTGTTATGGTCAGATGAAGAAACTTTAGTAAGGCTTCTACTGCAACTAATTATGTACGGTCATTTACTTCACTGACTTTCTCTTCCCCAAAATGACTAACAAAATAAGATAAATTCGTACTCATATGACACAAATTTACTATATACATTATTTAGCATAAAAATGACGACGCAAAAATATTCAAGATTCGTTGTTGACATGTTTCTTACTTTCAAGAAAAGATCACGTGACTTTAATCGTGACACTGTGGGAGACCCCCTGGAGCTAGCCTAAAGCTTGCGGCCTAGCGGCGGGCTGGCCGTCGCGCCCAGCTAGCCAGCCACAAGCAAAGGCGGAAAGTAATACGGGGGCACAACGTCATCAAGCATGTGCAAATCAGCTGGCTTACGGAGTACTTTTTATAGCTTCCCAGGCCAGGGCAAGAGCAAGAGGGGCGAGCAAAGGGAGAAGGAACGAAACAAAGCTCACCTTCCCAAAATCTGACATCCATTCAAGGAAGGCTCGACTGAGCGACCATAAACACAGAAAAAGGAACTACCTCACCCATCTCGACAACTGACCTTGGCCTTTCTTTTGGATACTTCGGCTTCTTTGGATTGCGACGCCTCGTTCAGCGCTTCCCGTCAACCTACCGCATCGTCGCATCTCTCCCTGCGACGCTACGAGAAAGATCTTTGGCATCAGCACCGATTGGCCTCCCTCGACAACCGATCGATTTCGCTCTTTTACATCTTTTCAGGGGCTTCGAAACGTCTCTCTCTACGACTCCAGACAGTCGCCTGATTGGAAACCAGCGCTGGCGCTCCTTGCGACCGCAAGAGACGTATAGGTACGAGCTCTAACGTGCTGTCACGATAGGATCCAGATCGACGCAACTCGATGCTAACAAATTTGTACAGATTTGGCACACCCACATACACCGACGCAATGCCTTCGGCGACCCTCGATCACGAGCCCCCGAACAATAGCAATAACCGTGTGAACGGCACGAACGGCTTGCGGCAGCGCAACGGAACAGACTTGAACCGCAACCGCAAGACGGACGACGACGCCGACCACGACCACGACCACACCGATACCGAGAAGCCATCCGACAACATGGAGTCGAACAACCAGCAGCCGCGTCAGCGGACCGTGAACGGCACTACAAATGGCACCTCGCTGCCTGAGTCGACGAGCACATCAGACCAAGAGCCTCCCAAGGGCATCCGCTTTGCGCCGCTGCGTGTGCCTCTACGCCGTCGCAAGCAGACACTGGCTGTGCTCATACATTGCTCATGCCTCATGATGTCCATCCCGCTCTTCTTCTTCTGCTGTGCTGTGCCCCTCATGTGGCCGCTCATCATCCCCTACTTCCTCCTGATAGTTGTCTCCAGTGCGTCGACTAACGGCCGCCTGCGCTGGCGCTCAGAGCGGTTCCGTAACCTGCCGATCTGGACGTGGTTCGCCAACTACTTCCCGGCGCAGCTGCACAAGACGGCCGACCTGCCGGCGGACCGCAAGTACATCTTTGGCTACCACCCGCATGGTATCATCTCGCACGGAGCCTGGGTGGCCTTTGGTACCAACGCCCTCGGGTTCCGCGAAAAGTACCCGGGCATCACCAACTCGCTGCTGACGCTTGATTCCAACTTCAACATTCCTTTTTACCGCGAATACTTGCTCATGGCCGGCATGTGCTCGGTCGCACGCGAGTCGATTATCAACCTGCTGAGCCACGGCGGACCCGATGGCAAGGGCCAGGGCCGTGCTGTGACGATTGTCATTGGCGGTGCACGCGAGTCGCTACAGGCGAATCCGGGCACGATGCGGCTGGTGCTGCACGGCCGTGCAGGCTTCATCAAGGTGGCCATGGCGACGGCGCAGACCTGGTGCCCGTGCTAGGCTTCGGCGAGGTGGATCTGTACACCCAATTACAGGGCGATGAGCATCCGCTGCTGCACCGGTTCCAGATGCACGTGCTGAAGGTATGGAAGTTTACGCTGCCCTTTATGCGCGGGCGCGGCATCTTCAACTACGACTATGGTCTGATGCCGTACCGGCACCCGCTCAATATCGTTGTGGGCCGCCCGATTCCCGTCAACAAGGCGACGAGCGAGACGCTGGACCCGGCCGAGGTGGACCGGGTGCACACGCTGTACTGCGAGGAACTGCAGCGGCTGTGGGATACATACAAGGACGATTACGCGCCAGACCGTGTCGAGGAGATGCAGATTCTGCCATAGTGGGCGGCGCCAGCGTCGGCAGACACAACGAAAAAGAAGAAGAAGAAGAATAAGAAGCAGCGGACGACGAAGACAAAGACGCTGGGCGGCAAGGTGATGGAAATGGTCAAAATGGTACAAAAGGCCGACGAGGATCTGGGACTCCAAAGACTCCTCTGGCTTGGCTCTCTGGTGGGCGGCCTTGTTTTGTTTTTGTATAAATAAGGAGGTGCGGTGCAAATGGGAATGGATGCAACGGATGGACAGTAATAACGGAATACGGATTGCTTTTAGAATGCCTGTACATGCATTTATTAAATTATCGTAAAGATTGAAAAAGACATTGTCATTTTGTCTTTTGTCTTTATACAAATGGTCTAGATGGTATTATGCTTCTTTCTCAAGCTTCGCCGTATACGGTTTGCACGACAACAGCAGCCAAACGCTCGCCTCGACCGTTCCATAACGAGGCACAAGGCACAACGGGAGTAGAAGCGACAAGGCTGTTTGGTATCTGGCAGACATGCGTGTCGGCATAGACCATGTCGACGTTGCCACACAGAGCTGCGTCCGACAAGACTAGTTTTGCCGATTCTGTCTCCGCCAGATAGGCCCACGCTGTCGTTGTTTGCACGACTACACGACTGCTCTTTGGTGGTGGTGGTGATGGTGGTGGTGCCGGACGACTAGTCTGGGTATCATCCTCGCTGTCGCTGATATCGTCGTCGTTGTCATCCCTAGGCGGTACTGTCTTGAGGATCGTTTGGTGCGTCCACGTCTTGTTGGCTGCATCGTCTGTCCCTGTCCATGCGCGGACCTGGATGCTGCTGTTGTTGCTGGTAGACACATGACTGAAGCCAGCCTGCGCGTGCCACTCGACTGGTGCCGACCGCGGCAGTTCCTGTACTTCGGCCAAGAAGACGGGCGGAACAGCATTGCCAGACTTGGCAGGACTACTTAAGTCCAACACTCTCCAATCTGGCAGCTGTGGAGTGTTATCGTTACCGCCACTTCCTGCACCATACATGGCATACCGTGCGTCAAATGTACGGTCCCACAGGTCGGGCCCATCGTTGTCTTCATCGTCATTGTCCTCATCTTGGTCATCCTCACTCTTTTGATGCCACTCATGCGCAGTACGCCATGCTTGAGCCGCCAGAAGTGCCTTATTTGGTAGAGGTGGTGTTGTCGTCTCATTTGTCTGCTTTGGCACGTATGCCACCGTACTTCCCCACCATTGCACATTCAAATCGATGCCGATGCGCCAGAGATGCTGCAGTGCAAGTGTAGCCTGAAAGGCAAACGAGGCAGGTGAAGGGCTTTGTTGAATGCGTTGAATGCTCCCTCCGCCCTCTCTCGCCTCCACAGCCTGATTGGGCAAATCCATGGTGGCCGGCACCAGCGGAATCTGCCCGGCAATGGACACAAGGCGGGGACCATTCCCAGCGTCACCATGTGCCAGCACCGATACAGCCTGACTGTATGGTCCGATGTTGGCTGGTGCCCAGTACGATCGTGACTGGACATGGAGGCCTTGACGGTGGGCTGCGTTTATTTTTGCAGTGTCGTCTAAGACGGACAAGAACACTGCGACGTTGACACTCTCCGGCAGCTCATCGCCACAGGCAATAGTGACCCGCGATGGCGGGTTGGGTGCGCCGGTGAACAATGTGCCATAGACAGCATTAAAGGCTGGGAAGTCAGCCATACGACGGAGCACGACGAGTGTGCGGACGACGCTGTGAGTGGGAGAGATGTTGTCTGGCAGGTGTCCGAGTCGCTGGCTGACCTGGTCGACGATAGATTGAGTTGCGTCGGCGATGGAGGCAGAGGAAGAGGAAAGGTCGGGAACAACTCGCCATGTTGTGACAAGGGGAGACTGACTGGTCGTCAGGGCGAAAAGTGCATCATCTTGAAAAGAGAGGGATGCCGCCAGCGTTTCCGTTTCACCCGTGTCGGCCTCCTTCTTCAGCAGGTCCAGCACGGCAACGAATCGTCTGTCCAGCATCCTTGGCTGGCGCACCTCAACCTGCCTGTCGTCTGTCCCCTCCGTCTTCTCCTTTGGCACCACCGTTGCCGTCCGAATCTGCAGCCAGGAAGTTCCACCGCCCTCTTGCACAATCCGTTTGTCGTTGTCAGATACTGAGAGTGAGCCATCTCGGAAGAGAGCACGCGGCCCGTCCACGACCAGCGTCTCATACTCGCCGCCCTCGCCCAACATGCTTCCCGGTCCATCGTCGGCCAGGCCCAGCCGCTGCAATGCTTTTTGAAGTCTGGCACGACCGGCAGTACTGGCCACGTTGGTCCACAGCAGCGAGTCGTCGAGACCACCGCTGGCGACTTTGATGATGCGGGCATCGAAGCCGGCAGCAGTCAGGTCGTCAAGATAGTCTGTTGTTGAGGTTGAGGTCGAGGAGGACGATGTCGCGGCAGAAGATGGCAAGATTGGATATTTCCACAAATAAGCCAGCGACACAAGTCCCAACCGCACGGCAACGGACTCGACACGCGTGCGCTGGTAGGTGCTCAACAGAGCACCGGCACAGATGGCATTGGCTTCCGGGTGGTCGGCCATGACCCGGCGGAGAAGCTGTGTCATGGACTCGGTCTCATCGTGTGTTGTCTCGTCTCCTTCGTCTCCCTTCTTGTCCGTGTGGTGATACTCTCGACCGGACTGGATGGCATGGCCGAGGATGGGCTGTCGGTAAAGTGGCAGGCCGGTGGCGGCAGCGTACAACGGCAGCACCTGGTGGCCCACCGTCTGGTACATGAAACTGTTGAGGTCTTCTTCTTCGTCGTCTTCACCCTTGGAGGTGTCTTCCGGGTGCAAGTTTGCCAAGGCCACGACGCGGTGACCGTGGGCCATGCAGTGCAGCAGGCTAAAGAAGCTGTCTTTGCCGCCCGAAATGAGGGCAATGACGTTGAGTGACATGGTGGTGGTGGGGTGGATGTGAGTTGTGAAGGTGAGTAGTGATGGTGATGGTGACTGCCAGCGGTGTGTATGAACCACACGCCCCTCCCTCTTTCAGACGAGGTGAGGTGAGGTGAGGTCGGTTCAGTTCAGCCGGACGCTCCTGCCTTGTGTTGTGTTTCCTCGTGTCGATGTGCTCTTGCTTTTGTTTCTCCGATGCACACGTCGCGGGTGGTTCTTTTCCGCTTTCCAATCCTCTTCGATTCGTTCCTTCCTTCTCTAGGAGTGACGTGTAATATGTGTTGGGCCTAAAGGTTCTCGCACCAAATTTTACCTGCTAAGACATCTTCAACTTTTTTTCTTCCTTTCAAGCTCCTTCGCATCGACCGTTGGTTCTTGAACAAAGGAGGGGCTACTTGTCTGTTGGTGGGATGGCGAGGCTGACATTTACTGGCTGTTCCCGCCTGTCCTTTCAGCGCTAATGCTGTTAGCGCACTTATCCCGCCTGTTGGTCCAGGGCTTGTCATCGCTGCAAAAGGCAATTTCAGGCTTACAACAGCTGTCGATCGCGACTTTACTCTTTTAGAGTTCCAACGACACAACACACAACACACAGCACACGATGATATTGACAACCACACATGCACACCACCAAATGCACAGATCATCCAAAATTACAGTCCAGTAACCGCTCATCTCGGGGCACGCAGCCCACCGCCATTCTCGCTTTTTCAGCCGATGCGGACTCGACGGGAAGAAAGAAGAAAGACAAGAGAAAAGACGTGTGGTCGCGAACAGCTGGACAGAGAGATGGAGGCGTCGGCACGGGTTTGGGTAGGTGTGGATGGATGACTTAAAATTTTAAAAAAAGCGTAGAGACAGACGTTCGAGAAAACAGAGTCTAAGCTTTTGGCGGCATCGATGCTTCTATTTGTTGTCTCTGCTTCTTCCATGACACGAGAGATTGTTGCATTTTCTTGTTTGTATGCAACTATCATGTCTTTCATGCCCATCTTTTAGGTTTTATCTCTTGTCTTGACTATAGTGCATTGTCTCGTCTACAACGTTTATGTCTGTACCTGCGTGTTCAGAACAGGGATCTGGTCGTGATCTGAGCAAGGAAAGTGAGGCGAGGCGCTCGGGACAGATCGTGAGAGGACGGGTTCAGGAAAGAAGAGAACAACGGGACGAAGAACGAGGGAAATCTCTTCTAGGGCGTGGTCGTGCAAGGTGACATGCACTTGGCCGTCGTCACGGTGGGAAAGGGCCAACGACCACTAAGAGCAACGAGTCAAGGAACGACACAAAGGCAACGCGGGCATCCGAAAGGGCGGTGGAAAGCAAAAATAGACATTTTCCATGTAGTGTGGGTTGCACAAACACACAGAAAGGACGAAGACGAAGAATGAGGAACGAGGCTCGATGCACAAAGCACGGGGCACACAAGACAGGCACAGTGCTTGACCCTTGGATGTCGTACAAAAGGGCACAGGGCACGTTGTACAGCAGCACACCCTCTCACAAGAAAAGCACAAGGAATGGAGGGAGCCTTTGGCTGTAATGGGGATTGGCTGGACGTTCTGAGAAGGGTCTGATCGAGAGAAACCAACTTGTGAGGCTAAAGACCAATAGACATGAGCAGCCTCGGGAGGAGTAAATGTCGGTCTGCTTCGAGCAAGTGAAGATGTGGTTGTCTGTGAAGCGGTGAGAGACGAAAAAAGGAGACAAAGAAACACGGCTACAATCGTGTCCGAGAATAAGAAGTCATCAAAAAAGAGAGAAAATGAAGATACGCGGATGTACTCAGTAGGTCCGTCATGTCGTTCAAGCCTCGCCGAAACCCGAAAAAGATGTCCGGACCAGTTCTAGTTGCCTTTTCTTCCGTCGTTGTTCGACTCCCGTTTCTTATTTTGGGTCTATTCATCATGTACCTGCATCGAACCATAGGCAGTCTGTCTCTCATTATGTTTTTCTTTCTCCTTCGACAGAGTTTTCCAGACCACGCATGAGTAAAGATACTATTTTAACTCTCGCGGGCACTTCCAGAGTCTGTTTTTCGGTCGGGGCCGCCTCGAGTTGCCATTCTCCAGAATATCTGCAGACAGAGGCGAGAAACTAAGGTCTAGGGTTTGCCGTCCTGCATACGAGCCCCATCTGTCGTGGCCCTGTACATCATGCCACCGCCCCAGTAAAACCGTGTTCTCCGTCGACCTTACAATTTACGCGTGTGCCTTGCAGAAAAAAAAAATGTGCAGGTACAGCCGTTGGTCGTGCGGCTCCTCTGCTGTCATTTTCTGTCTATCCCGCTGTCTCTTTTCTGACGACATTCAGCATGACTGACAAGCTTTCTCTCGCTCGCTTCTTTTTTCGTCTCATCTTGCTCACGGCTCGGTCGCCCGGCCGAGAGACCGTGCATTGCCTTTTCTTTGTCTGCACATATGCTTGTCTGCAATCTGACAATCTAAACAATCTGACAAGCGGGAAGAATATTCCGATGGAAATAATGGTGTTATTGTGTCCCGCGTATATGTAAAGACTAAAACAGCAATCACATCGCTGGTTGTGGTAATATTGGGTAAATTGCGATTCCATACGTACCATAGATTAAGTCAACATTAAAGGATTCTTTCTTTTCTAGAAGAACCACAGAGACCACAATAGAAGGCCCGGTAAGGCAAAAGGGAACAGGAAGCGAGGACTTGATAACAATACACCGTCGCATTCACGGCGGAAGACGGGAGGGTCATGCCAGCGGCCGAATGTGCGGCCCATAACCATTATCCACAGAGCCATACACATCAAACTTGTTCTTGTCCTTGTCTTGTCTGGTCAGGCCAGGCCAGATCAGGCCAGGGCTCCATAGGTGCCCATGAGGCGTTCGTAGGCTGCTCCGTCCAGACTGCTACATAACAATAAAAAAAAATACACATACTCCATTTCTCCATACAAAATGTAAAGAGAGCCGTCAAAAGAGGCGAAACTGCATTGTCCTATTTGCCTGCTCTTAATGAGTACATGGGGGGCGTGTCGGCTTCGGACCCAAAGTTTGTGGCCTTTGTTTGTTTTTTCGGCTTCAGGTTTCTCTCGCTTTTCTCTTTTACCACGTTTTGCGGAGGGTATTTGAGTTTTCTACTTTCTACTTTCTACTTTCTACTTTCTACTTTCTACTTTCTACTTTCTACTACTTTCTACTTTCTACTTTCTCCATTCACTTTGGATTGTCTCTTCCTGTTTTGTGTTTCGGTGCAATTAGGGTCGGGAAGTGGGATAATAGACGGCAAAGACAATAGCAGAGAAAGGTGCAAAGAGAAGCCGGAGAAGAAAAAGAAAGTTTGGACATCGAAGGGAAATTGCACGTCCAAAAATGGATACTGCCCGTTCTGCCCATTCAACTACCCACTTTCGCCGTTTTATGTCCCAAAGTCAACTAACTGTTGCCCATTGCGTGTGTCTCCCTGCGTACGTCAACGTCTTTTTTTTTTGTCTTGGCTGTTCCCAGAGTTCTGTCATGGTTGTTTTCGGTTGTTGTTGTTTTTCTCTTTTCTCTCGTCGTTTCTTTTCTTTTTCTGTCCCGGTTCAACAGTCCTCTTTATTTAAGATGAACCCTTGATTGAGTCCACACCCACTGTAATAACCTCCCACAATACTCTCTCTCCGATACACGCCCCTCCCCGTCTCCTTCTTATTCTCTGCCCTTCTCCATTTTCTCGCTCGTGCCCACCCGCGCGCCCGGGGAAACCGTCCCGTGTGCGGTTCCTTTCCTTGTTAAAGAGTAAATAAACGGTTTCCTGTCGATAAGACAAACCTTTGAGGGTATTTCTTTCTTGGGCCCGGGACGGAGATTCGTACGGGGTTGACAGGAAAAAGAAAAGAAAGAAGAAAAGCGTACATAGTGTGTACACATAAAGGACGAAAGAGCGTCACAAAATAATGACACACCCTCTCTGAATGTCCATTCACGTTGTTTGTGCACAATCTCCCGTTTTATTCTTCTCTCTCCATTCGGAGCTAAAACGCTCATTTCAGGGTCCACACACATTTTATCAATAACCCTGGACAAGACCAAGTAAGCGACCTGCACAAGAGATAATGCACCCTCACTCTCTCTGTCATTGCTTCTGCCGAGCAGGGCTCCATTTTGTGGTTAGGCGAAACGAGAAGAGAAGACAATCGAAGTTCGCTAGAAGGGGACCCTTCAATCCCAGCACCAGAGACTTGGGGAGAAACGAAATGTAGCTGGGGCAGCCATTCTGGGGCAAGCGCAACCCAAGGCAATCTCTCAGTGACGGGAGTGCCGACAGTTCTTCTTATCTCAAAATATAGCCCATGAAATGCAGAATACAGAGTATGACTGTTATCTTCAGTCCTCTAAATACTCCGTACTTGAGAGAGTCATATCATTGTCAATCGTTACAGTACACTGGCGAGACTGGATACTACTTGAGGTTGAAACATTTGATTTATTTCGTAATTCGATTTGGCTACGCTGGATGTGGTGAACATTTGCTGGGCAGAGTCTCTGGCCTTCTTTCTCGGGTACTCTTGAAACTATGTCAGGCGATATTGTGAGCCAGCACACACCGTAGATCCGGACAATGGGAAAAGAGAGCGAACAAGACAGACAAAGAAGGATCCAGAGCTCGGGGGGAAGAGAGCGATAATAAGCGAACAAATTGGCAAGAGAAAGAAAAGAAGTAAAAGTAAAGTAGACACATAGGAAAGGAATTCAAAAAGTGAAGGTGTTAAGTGGGGGGACGAAAGAAGAAAAAAAAAAACGAGAAGCGAAGAAAAGAAAAGAATTAGAAGCAAGACGAAAAAGACCTGGCCGTTTCGCTCTCGCACAACCGGACCAGACATCCGGCGACTGGGCTGACGGCCAGAGACCTTTTCCCACCTTTTCTTGTGAGACATGGAAATGAAAAACAAGAAAACGATCAGCGACAGGTAAAGGGTCAAAAAGAAAAGATTGGGGCAAACGAAAGTCAAGAAAGAGAAAAGTGTTTTGTGGTAAACTGTGGTCTGCTCTCTCCACCTCAACTCAACGCGACGCGTTCACTTTGTTTCACCCCATCTTGTCTCTCACTTGGGATAGATCACACAAGAGTCGCATACACTAGCACACATAGACATAGAATAGGGAACAAGTAAAGGCATCAAGAAAAACTCCTCATCTCCGATTTTTTCAAATGTTGGTCATCCTAATAAACAGGCTCCTCTTCTTTTCTCTAGTAAGAAATAGAAAGAAGGAAATATAATGTAAAAAAACACAATCGTGAAAAAGGTAGTAAGAACAACTTGTAAAACGCGAAACAGACAAAGACAAGACAAAACAAGCAAGGTAAGATGGCAAAAATGAGAGGAACAAGCTTTGAAAATGGAAAAGTCTTTGACACAAGAATCGAAATAATAATAATAATTGGGGTGGTGGTACATTGAAAGGGTAAAAAGTGTGTGGGAAGAGTGTGAGGGAGAAATGAAGTTGAACAAAAAGACTTTTTTTTCTGTTTCCTGCGAAAATGTTCTGACCATGTGTATGTCCTGTAGTGTAATGTTTTTTTTGTTATGCGAGGGGGAAGAGCAAAACCAAACAAAAGCAAGAGGGCAAACACCGTGCCTCAGAAACACCGCAGAGAGCCAACCCTAAGGGGACCGATCCGCGTAAAAAGGCTAGCGGGGTAGGCCTGAAAGAAGAATGTGCATCGTGAAAGTCGTGTCGGGGCATACAAAAGGCGCTGTGATGGAGAGAAGAAATGGAGGCGCGCCTTTTGGTTGTGGGTAACAAAAGAAAAAAAACGGAAATAAATGCAGAAGGGACATAAGCAAGCGTCTAGTGGGGGAGAAGACAAGGCACACTTAGTCCATCCGCTTCCGCTTCTTCTTCTGGGCGTCGCTATCGTTGTCCGAAGAGTGTTCGCTGGCACTGCCCGGGATCTCGGAAGCGACCTGGAACAGGACGCGGCCCATGCCAGAGTAGTCGTCGCCACCCATAGCCGGGTGGCCAGGGTACATCATGTGCGGCATATAACCGCCGGCAACGGCAGCGACCATGTCCGCCTCGTCAAAGACGTTCATGACCATGGCACCGGCGCCGTGGGTGCGTGCATGCTGAGCAAGGTTGTCAGAGCGTGAGAACTTCTTACCGCACTCGTGGCAGTTGAATGGCTTGTCATGGGTATGCAGCGAGCGGTAGTGGCGCTTGAGGTGCTCCTGGCGGCGGAAGCGACGGTTGCACAGGTCACAGGCGAAAATCTTCGACGGATCCTCAGTCAGAGACTGCTTGCGGCCACGGCGGTTGGTGGGGACCGGGGCAGTGACACCCTCAGCACCCTCATCTTCCTCGGGGGTGGCCGACTCGCCAGAGACGGCGACAGACTCCTTGGCGGGAGCATCGGCGTGCTCGTGAGCCTCAGTGGCAGCGGCCTCGGTGTTATCAGCAGCAGCAGACTCGGCATCCGACTCAGGAACAGTGGACATGGCGAGGAAGCTGCCAGACGAGGTGCGCTGGCGCTTGCTGGGGTGCGACTCGGTGCTCTCGTACGAGGTCTCCCACGAGTCGAAAAACTCGATCTCAGAGTGGGCAGTGACCGAAGAGCTGGCACGCGAGCGCAGGCTCAGGTCGGCAGAGGCAATGCTAGAGGCAGAGGAGAACTCAGTGCCCAGGTTCACCAGGGTGTTGACGAAGTCGTCGTCCGACTCCAGGTCAGGGAACTCCTCGAGAACCGACAGGTTGCTCGGGATGAAGTCAGCAGAGACAGGAGCGGGCGAAACAGCCGAAGGCGAGGGTGTGGGCTCCGTCTTCAGGTTGAAGTCGTCATCGACATCAGCAGCAGGGCTGAGCGAAGCGTGAATGGCAGAGAACGTGGGCGAGAGACTGCCCTCGCTGCCGCTGACCGTCAGGTTGCGGGGATCGCAGAAGTCGTTGTCCTGGTCAGATGCGATGGAGCGAGCGTAGGGAGTAGGCGAAGGAGACAGAGACGGGCAAGCCGAGACAGACAGCAGATCACTGCTAGTCAGAGCTGCGGGCGTGACAAGTCCGCTGGTGGGAGCAAGGCCCTTGGCGGATTGTGACTGAGCCTGAATGAAGACTGTTTGCGATGAAAAAATGCAATGTTAGAAAATCAATGGACGTTGCAAGTTTACGTTTTTGAAAACAAAGAATTCAATGTGCTTTGTTTAGACGGAAAAAAGGGGGCGGGTTTTGGGGGCCAGGAGATGAGGTAAGGGGGAATGAGCCCCAAAGGTGCCCCGCTTATCGCCTGCCTTATCGGTTGCCGCCCATTCAGCGCCAGCTGGCTCCTGCCAACAAACAGCGAATATTGAGCGACAACCAAAGCGAACAAGAAAGCGACAACCTACGAACCACAATACCCAATTCCGACTCAAAATCAATTGCACTTTGCATTCACGTACCAGGTGTGAAGGGCGGCGATGCGCAGTTGGACCAGGCAGCGACGTTGAACTGCTCAGCAGCGACGTCGACAGCAGCGGTGTCCTTGGTGGCCTCGAAGCTGTCCAGACCAGAGAACATGGGGTTCAGAGGCGTGGCGAGCATGTCGCAGGCGCTGGGGCTGCCAATGGCGCTCGAGGCAGTCGAGGACAGAGGCGGCGTCGAGGGCAGGCGCATGCCATTGCCGTCAACGTCGACAAAGTCAGTCTCGAGCATGATGGTCGGCTTGCCGTTGGCACCAGTGACTGAGCGGCGAGCGTTGCTGCCGACAATGTAGGCGGCGGCCGGGTAGGGAGCAGCGCCGTTGGGGAAGGACTTGAGCGGCTGGGGTTGCGACATCAGCACAGGCTGGGGCTGCTGCGAAGACGACGAGCTTGGCCGCGAGTATGTGGGCGTCGCGGGCATCATGTAGTAGTAGGCGGGCTGCTGAGGCTGCTGCTGCTGCTGGGGCACAAAGGCGCGGCGAGGGTCGGTCTGCTCAGGCGTGTAGAAGTAGTAGGCCGGGGCCATGTTGGACATGACAGATTCCATTGTGAAGTTTTTTGTCTGGTGGCTGTTAGAAGAAGGTCGAAACAGATGGGAGAAAACTGGAAGAGCGCAAGAGAAAATTGCTCACCAAAAAAAAGTTCCGGGATTGTGTTTTTAAATATTAAAGTATATTGGACGAAGTGAAGTCGGTTGATGGTTGTTTTTGGTGATAAATGTAGTATACAGATTTGCGGCGTAGGCCAAAAGATGGTGGGTCGTGTTGGAGTGCGTGTTGATGAATAGTCTTGAAGAGGTCGAAAAGGAGTGGACGGCAGTCTTGGTCGAAGAGCTGTCTGGGTTGAATCACAAAGATGCTGGAAGGATGTTGTACATTGGCGTAGGGCAGGCAAGATGCTCGTCGAGAGATCAGTCGCTCTTTCCGTAGGAGGTAAGGTTGATAGATATACAAGTGAAGAAGGGAAGGAGCAAGAGTATATATGATGATGCAGGGAAAGAGCAGAAAAGGACTGAGCAAGAACGAGGAGCGAAAGAGGCAGGAGCAACAGGTGATATGTATAAAGAAGGGCAGGAACGAGTTCCAAAAAGTTCGAGATATCCAAAAGAGGGAATAAGGAAGGAAGCTGGGGGAGAAGAAGAGAAGATAATAAAACAGGTAGGAACACAGCACGAGAACAAAAGCACGAAGAATAGGGATGAAGTTCCGTGATAAAGGAAGGTGAGGAAGAAAGAGGAATACCAGAAAGCGAAAGACGAGGGTCGGATGGAGGCGTCAGGGAGACGGGGGAAGCACGAGGATAAGTAGTCTTGAGTGCTTGCGTGAGAGACAAGAGGATAGCGAGAGGATAGACCGTCTTGCGAACCACCAGAATAAACGATTTAAAAGAGTGAACAGAATTAAAGGGAAAAGACGACCATCAGAGAACGAACCAGCCCACACACACTCCCCAGTCGCACCTTCTCTCTCTTGTCGGTCGTCCCTCCCACACCTCTTTCCTGCGATCAACGAAAGGCAAAAACGAGACCATGGACACTGAACATGGATACATTGATAGGCAATAGAGTGGGGCCGACCCAGGCGTGTGCAGAAGGAAAGACCCAGAGAGACCAGAGGAGAGAGACAAGCAGACATGCGAGGTCAGAAACGAGGAAAGAGGTATCGTCGGGGGACGGTTGGGGACCCACTAGCACACACCACCGCTGTGGGTGGGTTGGACTGGGACTGGGGCGTGTGTGGATAGCAGTCAACGGGCTGCCCCCCAAGTCCACCAAAATCCACCCTCCCTCACCTTCTCTCCTCCAACCAAGCACCCATGTCTCACCAGAGAACAGAGAGGAAAAGCTGACATGGGGCTGCCACCCTAGTAGGAAGGGGGCGTGGGCGTACGCGCGCGCAGACAGAAAAAGACAGAAGGTGCTTGGGACAGGGGTGCGCAACTGCCCAAGAGAGAGACCAAAAGAAGAATAGTCAGGGGAAAGAGCGAAGGAGGGGTGTGCAGATAACAGGTGGACGAAGGAAGCAGGCCAAGGGCAGGAAAGGCAGGAAAGGGCAGGAAAAGAGACGGACGCCCCTCCCTGTTCTGTTCTTTTTGGCTTCTGTTCTTTTGGTCTTTCCTCCTCTGTCTGTGAGTCTTGTCTCCCCACCACAAGCACTCACAGAAGGCAAGAACAGACCACAACGGTGAGGAAACTCATTGATTCCCCCATGCACAGTGCCCTTGTCGGTGCCCGCTCTTTCCTCGCCTCTTGACTTTCTGCTCTTTCCTTCTGTCATGTCTGGGGCGAAAAGGCAAGAAGCGAATAAAAGAGGCAGGAACGATCGAAAGACGAAAAAAAAAATACGGGAGTGCGACGCGGCCAGTTTTCTCCCGGTGTTACTGCAAAGTTTCGTATATTTTTCTCAAAAAGTGCGTCAATGTGCGTCGAGAGAGGTCTCCATGTGCAGGATGGTGTGGGAGACAGAAGAAGGCGCAGCACATTGAGGCAGGCAAGCACGATTGTGTTAGCGCAGACCGCGCTAGCCACTGGAGTCGCACGCCGCGCACACTATTAAAACATGCAGAGCAACAGCAGGAACAGCAAGAACAGCAAGAACGGACGCCAGGACGCCGGGCGCGCCTGCCACAGCGGGCAATTTGTCCTGTCGCTCGCTGTCTGTCTAGTGGTTACGTTAGCTGCGT
This sequence comes from Sporothrix variecibatus, assembly GCA_016097105.2. NCBI lineage: Eukaryota > Fungi > Ascomycota > Sordariomycetes > Ophiostomatales > Ophiostomataceae > Sporothrix > Sporothrix variecibatus. The sequence goes on along the minus strand of JADMNI010000002.1, from coordinate 5,926,454 downwards.
TTTAGTTGCCTCCCGTATTATCTTTTTCTAATTCGGGACATGGAACCCGCTGCCCGACGGCCCTATTGGCTGGCTGGCAAACTAGCAGAGCAGCTCGCTGTAATGCCAGCGAGAGCCCTGTACTTTCGGACCTGGCGGGAGGTATCCTACGGGAAGACGACAGAATGCATTGCATGTAGCAGCAGGGCAACGCCAACAGGGCAACAGGGCAGGAGCGTCCGAGATCCATGCATCGCATTCAGCAGGCGCGAACAGGCAGACTCGGCAGTCGTTCTTTCCTGATGAAGAGAAAAGTTTTCTCTCAAAACGTCGCGAAGGGAGGAAAAGAAGGGAAACAGGGAGGGGAAAGAACGAACGAGGAATGCACAAGGGCAACAATGACGACACACGGAAACCAGCACGAATAAGCAGAGAAAAACTATCGAAAACACTACTGTGTACGTGGACGAAAAACCCACAAAAGAACCGTCCCTCGGGCCCAATGCAAGGCACGGCTTGGTCCTTTCTGGCCCTCATCGCCCTTCTGGCTGGCCGCTTTGACTGGCCCTTTGGGCGGACCGGCGCTGGCGTGCTCGCCGGTCTCTCAATATGTGCCCTGTGCAAAAGGCGGCGTCGTTCGAAAGGCGAAAAGAGCCAGAAAAAAAGCCCAGAAAAGCCAGAAAAGAGCCACCGTGCGACAGACGGACGGGCTTGGTCCTCGTGCTCCGTTCCGCCAGTCTTTCGTCCTTTTTTGTCTGTTAGTTCTGTGTATTGTTTCCCTGTGCTTCCGAACGTTTGTGCCACGCCAAAAATGCAGGCCCAGGCGTTTTGACGCGGGCGCGCGCGACATGCAGGACACAGACGAGTTTTCTCGTCTTTTCTATCACCAATATTTTTGGGATTCTGGGGGTTTTTGCTGCTGTCTTCTGTGCCTCGTTTTTTACTCCGCCAAGCGTGCATATGCAGTCTTTTGCTGCCAAAGCGGCCCCCTGTCCTGCTGGACATGCAGGCACATTTTGCTGTTTCTCGTGTGCTCCGTACGAATCAGAAGGCAGCTCTTCTTTGCTTCTTTAGGAAGAAAAAAAATCCACCGCGCTTGCTTTTCATCGTGCATCGGTGGGAGTTTGTGCCTTGCTTCGTCTAGTGGTCGCTTTGGTCGCTCGTGCGCTTCCTTGGAAAAAGATACCATCGACTGCATCGCATGGCATTGAGGCATCCTACGAGGTATCTGCATCCCACAACTCCTCCATCCGAGCCATTTTATGGCCTCTTTTTTCCTGTTTCTGGTCTACTCGCAGTTGGATGCAGAGCTAGCGTCGACGGCCGACGAGCCAGGAAGCAAGGTCGCGTTGGGCTGGCACGATTGGACGGTTGGACAGACATGTGGGCAAGCTGAGTTGAAAACTCGACAAGAAGAAGACCAAGGGCAGTGGCTCGTTCCGTGGAGCTAAAACGATGACACAAGGGAAACGAATAGTGGGAAAATCAGAAAATAGAAAATGGGAAAGAGAGAATGGGGTAGCAAGAGGGGGGAAAACCTCGTATCTGCGTATCTCACCCGCCACCTTTCCACGTAAAAGATAACAGGATTTGGAAAACGACACGAACACGAATATGGAATACAAAAAATAATGGGAAATAGGACAAACGAGACTGGTGATGGAAAATAAAATAAAAGAAGTGACAGTGAAAGTGAAATGCGGCGGGTGATGAGCATCAACCGACAAACCGTATGCACGCACAAGCGCTCGTGCCGTTTTTTTATTTGAAAAAAATGTGTGTGCATCCCTCTTGTGATCCTTTTTTGCTGTGATAGTTTCTCGTCTTATTGAAGCACAAACAGAAAAAATGTCTGCCAATGTGCAAACGGGAAACAAGAGAGGCCTCGAGCGTAAGTGACGCCGCCGTGTGATAGGCCAGGGCTGGGCGCATCGTAGCCCGCTGTCACCTAGTCATCAAGTTGCCCCAAGTCACTGGTGGTCCGGCACTGGCCAGTTGCAGGCCGTACCTGAGAATGAGAAACAAAAGGGCAACCGTGAGAAGGATGAGCTGCTTCCCGCCAATGAAATGATAGCAAGTCATTTGGTGTGAGGTACATCGTGCCATCACACAAACTTGCAAATGCAGCCACTCAATACGACGGGATGGAAGGACGAACATGAAAACAAAAAACCTGCAAAGTGCCGTCATGCAGACTGGACGATTGGTTGAAAACCGGAGTCAATGAAAAGTTGAGCCAGAAAAGGCTGCAAATAGACCTGCCAAAAACATCTTAAAGTCTAGAGTAAAGAGGGGCTTAACTTTCTCCGGATTTTTGGTAGAGATACAGTCTACAACTTAGTTTACTGCATTGTGGACGTCATTGCACAGCACCAGAGATGCTTTTTTTTTACTACTGTACGACATACCAACCAACAGACATGAGAACGGAATAAGGCACCGGAGTTGGTCTCGACTGGTCGTCCGGCCGGCGTTTTTCCTTTTCAGAAACCGGCCCTTTTAACCCAATATGAGGGTCAGAAAAGTAGGCCATTCACGAATCCAAGAACCACGGGCTCGATCTTGAGAGGAGAGGGCGGAGTTGGTGTGGATAGGTGAAGGAGGGGCGTGAGGAGGTGAAAGAGGGCGGCGGGTACGACGGCGTCGAGAGAGAGGGGTATTGAGACAAGAGTTGGTTTTTGGTGTTGTTTGGTGGTTTTGTGAGTTGACGAGAAATAGTCGCGGCGTTAGTTTTCAGTTTACAACCCGTTACGTTGTCGATCCATGATGGCGAAACGCCCAAAGGGACAAGCAGAACCAGAATTAGTCCAAATCCAGGAACCAAGGAAGCCGAGGTGCGTCGTCCTTAACTTGTGGAAAAAGAGAGCAGATACGTAGGAGAGAATATGACAGAGCATTTTGAAAACATGATATTATTTAAATACATGATAGAATCAAATAAATTCAGTGTAAATAAAACAAATTCGAATAAAAAAAGAATAAAAAATACACACGAAATAAAATAAAATGATAATCGAACAATAAATAAATAAATAACCAACATCTACCACACCGATAAAAAATGTCCTGAAAATCACGGTATGTAGAGATTGATCAGCACCTCCCACAACTCAACCAGCCAAGCGAGGGCATTGCACACTTGCAAGGAGGCTGCGTGCGTTATTTGCTGACGCCGCAACGCCGCATCGTCGTCACAGATCATAGGATCTCCCTTTACGATATAGCATAGACGAGCGTGGTAGAAACCCGGGTCGACTGTGTTGCAAGCCCTAGAACACTCTGGGCTGGTGCTAGACGGGATCTTGTTTATGCTCTATTTGTGTGTATCGTCTTGAGTGACGTTTGTGAGATAAGATACGCACTCTTAAGTTAAGCAGTTGAAACCAGGATAGGACTTTGTGGGGTCCTCTAGTCACTGGACTTGAGATTAATTACTGTGTTTGGGCTTGGGGGAAGGACGGCCTGGCTTTGCAGCTCTGGCTGCCCCGAGTCTGCGGCTGAGTTTGCGCAAATTATGAACACTTTTATCCACCAGGCAGATCATTGGAAACAAGCACAGCCAGCACGAGTACCAGACTCTCCTGGGTGGCACATACGCCCTGGCATAAAACTGGCCTCCATGCATGTGGGCTTGCACAGCAGCAGACAACTTTAGCATACGACATACAACATACAGACTGTCAGTCAGGTACCGTCCCACGCGAAATGCAGTGAAAGGCAACACGCACGCACGACGTAATAATCTCCCGTGCTGTGTAATCAAAACTTGGGACGGTGACCGCCGAGTCGACCAACCGACGATGCGAGATGGCATTGTCTTTTTTTGTTTGGCTCTGCGTCCGAAGGCTGTCCGCCTCTTCAGCCGTGCCGTCACGAGAGACGCAAGACCGCACCAGCCAATGTGCACGCAGAGCGCGCCTCTGCGCAGTTTTTCTTGTCTCTTGTGATTTTTTTTTGCGCATCTTCCTTTTATGCGTCGCGTCACGCCCATCATGCAACCGGTGGCGGATTCGTACGATGCGTGCGTGTGTTGGTGCAGCAAGGTCAATGCTCACCTTTCTGCTGAAAGACGCTTCTCTTCTCTTATGCCTTCCCGTGTTTTTAGGGTGTGTTTTCTTTTATCCTCCGCCACGCATCTGACAAGAGGCACCAGAAGCCGCGCGGGGAAAGGCATCATGTCATGTGTATGCAAGCTCTTTGACCCAGCATTCCTACTGCCGGCCATTCACACATTCCTGGCCTCTCATTCGAAGACCAGAAGAACAAAGAGAAGAAATGGAACGCGGTCCTGCGTACCTTTTTTTCTTGCAAGTTCTTGTAAATGCCCAGAAAGGACCGGGACAGAGCGCGCGCTTTGAGCCACTGGCGGCAGCGCGCCGGCCTGTGCCTTTTCTGCCTTTTCTGCTTGGCTAGGTGCCGCTGGCCAATCCGGGGCAACGTCCACGCTGACTGGCTGGGGGAAGACGAAAAGGTGGTGTGGGAGGTCCCGAAGCGCAGCGACTGAGAGGCTTGATGTTCTGACGGCGGTAAACCTGAAACGCGGCGACACCCACACAGAAATCAAGTCTCATTTCTGGATGTGCATACAAAGTCCACAGAAATAAACGAAAAGAATAAATATCTGTGGCGAAATGGCTGCGGCGAAGTTGTTGTGCTGACTCGCAACGCAATGTCGTAGATTTGCATGTGTCTCGTCGACAGAAACAAAAAGTGCAGACATCCAAGACAATCAAGACAAAACAATGCCAAACAAGTCAACCGGGCCAAACAATGTAGACGACATAGACAACATATAAACGACCCAAACCAATGGCCCATTCGGCGAATTTCTCTTTGGCTGGTGAGCGATCACACGACACAGACGTCGGACGGGATCGTGCCTTCCACATATCTTCCACCGAACCTTCCATTTTACTTGCTTATTCTTTTTTTAATATGCGCTGCATTTGCTGCAGCTGGCCCGACCGGCGTTGGCACCTCTTTCGTCCCTGCCCATATTATCCGCTGATGTTGCTAGATTGCGTCGTCACAGGGAATCGCGACCAACGTTCTTTCCTTCTCCGTGTTTCTTCATATTTCGTGGGGCACATACAGTCAAGCCTTCCTATCTGGGCCTGAGGAGGCAAAACGTTATCAACAGCCAGAAAGACGAACAACAGCCAACAAGACGAAAAAAGAGACCGTAGCGGCCCACAGCTGCCTCTTTTGCGCGCGCTTTCCCCACTAGCGCTATTGTCCTTGCCTGCCTTCCCGCCAACGTCTGAGGCGTGCGGCCTGTGTTGAAAGTCTTGGTGGTGGTACGTCGTAGTGGTGCTCCTACTGGCTTCGTTCCTTCCCAAAATGGATCGTTTGCCCGCTCGGCGGCGACCGAGCAGATTGTCTCGGCTGCTTTCCTATTTCTCTCGTTCGTTGTGCGTTCTTGCTTTTTTCTTTTTTCTTTTTTCTTTGAACGCCCTTTCCCTCTGGATAGGAAACTGGGGTTGGCCACGATGCATTGGTCTGCATGGCAAGAGCGACCTAGCTTCTGCGGCGGGGAAGAAGGAGCCACCAGGAAGCATCAGATAGAGTGAGAGTGAGGGAAGGAAAGAGCAAACCACAAGCGACAACAGTCCCAAAACGACAAAATGGAAACAAAGTGATCTGTCAAGAACTGCCTTCTGCCAACACCATTGGGTGCAGCGTCTATCATCCACCTCGCCGCCACTCGTCGCCTTTCCCCCAATATTGAACGATTCTGAATCCCTGTGTATCTGGCCCTCGCATCCTTTGCTTCCTATTTGCCAACTGGCCCGACAAAAGTGACGCACGGAGTACCGACATGGGCAACGTTTGTGAGAGGCAAAGATCAGCAAACGTCCGACCAATCTGGGCTGTAACTCTCGCCATTACGACCCAAGTATACGACGTATCTAGATGTTGGAAGACGACACATGCGATATTCAATAGACGAAAAATACATCGAAAAGATACATCCGACAAAAATGACGTTCCAACCAATACCTCAATGCCTCGCACCCGGACTCCGCCAACCAGCCTCTGTACCGTGTAAGGTTTTTTTGTCTTTCCTTTTTGCCATGTCTTGATTTCAGACTTTTATCTTTGCTTTTTTTGTGCTGCTTCTGTTGCTTTCTTTTTCTCGTTTCGCCTTCCTGTGTGTCTTGCCCGTCTCCTCCCTCGCGTTTAATGCAACCCACATCTTTCCATCTTTTGAGCATACGGACTGACGGGCCGCGTAGTCTAGCCCACAATACGAGGAACTGTGCCTCTCTGCCTCGACGATGTATCGCTTGCAGCGAAAGAGGGTGCCATCCTGCATGTGCCTTTGCTCGTAACTGAGCCATGTACTGTGACCAAGTTACGAAGATACAAGATACTTCTGAGAGTGGCCACCAAAAAAACGGCTAGCTCTGTCACTCTTTTTCCTCCCTTCGTTCCCGACGGCGGTAGTTGAACCTGTCTTTTTTGTTCCTGTCCCAGAGGCACCGAAAACCCAAGCCAGAAAGCAACCCCCTCGCGAGTGTTTCACCGGGATGGAGCCCGCCTGGCTGGTTCGAGACTAGCGGACTGGTCTTTTCAGTTGTTGCCAGTCTTTTTCAGAACGGTGGAGTTTGGGAAACCAGGAAAAGAACACCACTAGCCATCTCTGGGCTCACCTCTCTGACTTTCTGGGGCCTTTGAAGCTTTTGGGCCCTTTTTTCTCACTGCCCATACCACTTCAACACGCGGAAATGCGGGGAGGCCCTCCTGCAGTCCTTGACAAGGCCGCCGTCGAAAGCATCAGAACACCAAAAGAGTGGAGGGAGAGAGGCGAGTGAGATGGACGATGCAAAGGTCGCCTTTGGGCCAGACGTTCTGCGTCCATGCCTGGCTCGGCCAGCCCAGGCACATCACCGCGGGCACTACGGAGAATCCATCCGGACAGCAAGGTTGCACTGAAAGTATTTGAAAGAGAAGAAAGCAGCTTCCTCTTTTGAGATTTCTGGGGCGGTTGCTTTGCCCTCCTCTGCTCCTCTGCTCCTCTGCTCCTCTGCTCCTCTGCTCCTCTGCTCCTCTGCTCCTATGGGTTCTCTTTGCCTGCTTGCCGCGCCGAGGGCAAAGAACCTTGAAACAATCCAGCCCTGGGTGGACTGGAGAGCCCGAGATCCCGTCAGATCTCGACTTCTTCGTCTGCTTGCAGCCCAGCGAATCTGCGAGCAGAGCGTTGTGCTAACGGTCATAGAAGGACTGTTATTCTCTAGGTCCTGTCTCGCTACTAGCGGAGCATCTTGAGACTTGGTGTGTTTCTAAGGTAGGCTGTCAGAGCTTACAAGTGCTAAAGTGAGATATCTTACCCGTCGAATACTATCTTGGGACCAGGCCAGATCGCCAACGGCAGCTATCAGAAGCAAGGAGCTCTTGTTCCCCCGCTAGTTTTCAGGCGGCCCTGGATCTTGGGCGCCGTCTCGGCCATGAAGTGAGAAGCACCACAAATAGCAAGGGAAAAAAGCCTTCACTCTGGCCCTCTTTGTGGCTCTCTTGGCCCCTCCAGCTTTCCCACCACGACGACGCCGTCAGACTTGAGGATGGAGATGCATCCCTGGCAAAAGATCTGAGCCCACCATACTCCGTACACAAAGAGTTTTTCTCTCTCGTCACTCCTCCTTCCTCTTTACGCGTGTGGTGTGAGCGACCGCGTCATACGAAAAAGCCTCTTTCCCCTCACCCTTGCATTAGTTATTCAAAGCGTGCATGAAAAGGTACACAAGTTTGTACTGGGTCCCCTCGACTTGCATAACTGCACTAAAATCCATCGCGTGTGCTGTTACCTTGCGAACTTGCCCTCTTTCCTCATTTCGCTCCGGTGCTCTGCATGCTGGATACGAATACGTCGCCCTCGTCCGGGTCTAGTTCAGATCAGCATTGGCAACGACACCTCGCAAGATATCAGGACGTTGTCACACAATACTGTGTACGGAGTGAGATATCCATTGCATACAAGTGCAAAAGAAGAAAGCAACGGCCGACAGACGGACATCCGGTATCACAAAAAAAAACGTGACAGACCCGAAACGCAGACCCCCATGTGGAAACAAACAACAGACAAAGAAGAGCGGTCCCGGAAACACGGCCATCTTCCGGCCTGCTGGAAAGGGCTGCCGGAAACAAGAAGCAAGGAGGGACCAGCAAGCACCGCCAACATGTTTCTCATGCAAGCTCTTTACGTGCGGAGGCAAAAAGTCTAAGAGACACACAGACAAACACGCATAGCAAGAAAGACTGCACAGCAGCTCCACCACGCAAAAGAAGGCGCGCCAAACACAAGCTAGGAAAAGGTACGAGAGCTCTCGTCCAACAGCAAGCACCAACCAACAGGTACCTCCGCCGACGTGCTGCAAGTTTCCTCCGTTATCATGCAGTGCCTGGCTACTGCTACCTGGGACTGGGGCAAAAGCATGTGCAAGCCATCCAACCATCCCATCAACTGCAGTTGGCACCTGCAGGAACCATGCAAGGTACAGAAGGCAAAAAAGAGACAAAATATGCACAACAGGGAAAAAGAGACCAAAAAGAGGACGACCGAAGTTCCGCTCCCCCGCTCTCGCTGCATGCTCAGTACGCCTCTCAAAAAACCCCTAGAGCGGGTTTCGATAAGGTAAAGGAAAACACTGTCGAGACATGGGTGAGAAAAAACGTGCTTGTTCTATCTGCCCACGCAACTTCCGATAGGCCACTGCCGCGAAATCCTTCACGCAAAAGTATCGGCAAAGTATCTTTGTATATTTTTATGTCGCTCAAACGAAGGCGCATCACAGCGCAAGCACCAACTCCACCAATGCTTTAACGCCTCCACCTCACCTCAACTCACTTCTCGCTGCCAGTCGAATGATTCCTGCCTCGGTGGTGTTGGACGAATACGATGACAAAAATCAAGGGACACAATATGGACAGCGTCGTTTTCCACTCTCGTTCGTTGTTGTTCTGTTACTTTCCGGCCTGCTCTTGTCACTTATCACTTCCCAATCCCCCCAACCTCACTGTGCAAATTTTCTCTATTGAATGATACCCCAGCCACGGTATCGTATCTCCACGGAGGACCCAATGGACGGATAGAACAACAACGAGAAGCAGTTTGCCGGAGCAGAAGCGGCAGACCAGGAAGTCAGAGAAGACGAAAGAAGTGGCAGTTGTTGCATCAAAGAAGGCCGGGAGTGGGACCTTTGGGACGTTGATGCGTGCCTGGGTCGTGTTGGACTTTCAAAAGGGCCTCGCTCAGGAATCATATGGAGACCAGCAAAACAGAAACGACAGAGATTCTCAAAAACCCAAGACATGGGAGGGGCGTACGAAGTAACCGACCCTGTATCGCTTCGCAAAGACAGTCCCATCCCCCCATCCCATTATCACGGATCCAAGTCCCGGAGCATGGGTGGTGAGTGGACTCTGCCCACTTGGGGGAAGATTCATTGGACTTCGCAGGGCTTCAGAGGCTCGACTGTCCATCCATGAAAAAAGAGACATAAAAAGGCAGGCTGGCAAGGAACGTTAGCAGTGATCCTACCAGCAGTCCATTGGCGAGTAGCGCACCATTCGGGCATAGCTCGCTGACAAGCTCCCCTGGTCGTCCATGTCCCAACTTCAAGTAGCCCGCAGCCCACAACGGGCATCTCACACACTCTCTCGTTGCAAAAGAGCCCAGAGAACGAAGGAAACTCGCCCAACTGGAGACCCAACAGGATACGCCCTGGCTCGTCCTCTCTCGCCCTTCCCTCTTACGGGTAAGCCGTCCTATCAGTGGCCTGGCCGGGCCCCCTGGCCGTCCTTTCCTCCCAAGGCCCGAGAGCGACGCTGGCTGTCCAAAACGTCGAAAAGTCCACCCCGAAGGGAAAAAGCCCCAGAGAAAAAAGTAAGGACCCAGTCGAGCCAGAGTTGCTCGCCACGGTCTTGGGTTCGCAGGATTTGTCCCCCCATCGATCGAATGCTTTTTATGTGTGAGTTTGTTTCCCCCTGCTTGTCGGCTGGCTGGCAAGATCCGCTGTGGCGGAACTTTTTTTAACCTGAAATAGGCGAGAGGTGAAGAGGTCAGAGCGATGCCTCCGAGGTGAGAAGAGAAGGCACAGAATGAAAAGAAGCCACAAAGTGTCAGCCTTCCAGTTTTCTGGGGGACCACATCGCCTCGTGTTGTTCGGGTCCTTCGGTTGATGCCATCTTACGAAGTAATTCTCAAAGATTTATTTGGCAACAACAAACGTGTCCATCGAGTATTGTCAACAATATCGGTGCCCGGTACCTCCGCCATCACCTTTTTTTTTCTCTTCACTATGAAACCCCCACTTGTTCAAAGCAAAAATGGTGATGATGGGGTCCCAGCGGGTGCTCTATTTAGATCTGCACTTATCGGGACCTCTTTGGCACACCCAAACGCCATTCATAGCTGGGCCAGCAATCACCAACGATAATGCCTCATACATCTGGGTGTCTATTTTTGCATTTTTGTGCGGTGTCTTTCACGTCTCTCACCTTGGAAGTTGAGAAACAGATATTCATGGACAGTGCAGTACAGACCAGACATCAGTAGACTTTGGGTTGAGAAAATCGCTCGAGTCGGACTTGCGGGAAGGCTGTGTTTGTTATGCATGCCCGTCTTCTACCACAAACAAACTGTTTGGAGTCTGGACTGGGTCCTCCTCGACTGTCTGAAACCAGGTTGTCATAGTTTGATCTTCCCAGCCATCTGTGGTTCTCTCAGACGATAAAAATATTCATTGGAGATCCACCAAACGCAATGAACGACTGACGATGGGGGATTCTGTTTTGCCCACAAACTACGGAGTAAGGCTTCGAAGCGAAGGGACTGACACAAGAGACGAGAGGGACCTGAGAAGGGCCCTACGAAGTTGATGGAGAGAGAACACTGGAGCACGTTGAAGCAATGAAGTAGCCAAGATGACCGAACAGAGAGAGCGACACCAGGTCGGGCCAAGCTTCAATACTTTCCGACATGCTATGCCCATACTGGATGGGCCCTGAATTGGCTAGATAGGTGGCCCCTGGGAGCTTGGGGGCCCTGTATTGCAACGCATCCCCCAGCCGTTTGTTCCTGAGCGGGCCGCAGCCGCCTTCGGTGTGTGCATTGGGCTCTTCAGTGAAAGAAAACGAAGAAAAGAGCAGGCAATAGCAAGCGCTAATGACGTTTTTCTTCTTTTCTTTCGCAACTGCCAGCCGCTGCTGAAAAGCACGGTGGACTGGTGGCCCAAGAGACACCTGGGACTTTTTACACTTGTCTTTTGTTCCTGCCTCACAGAAGCTGTGAAAAAAGATCACACAGACTTGCCAAGGCAAGTTCACTTACACGGAAGTATTTTCTCCCGTGGCCTGTTGGTCCTTTTGGTGCATCCTTTCCCCATCTTTTCAATTTTGAATTCTTGATATTTCGTGCCTCCGATGGCCTCATTGCCAGATTGTGCATACTGTTTTCCCTTTCTGGCGGTTCTTTTTGGGTTCTTTTGTTTCTTCTTTTGCCTTCCTTCCTGTCTTCCTGTCCCTTTTGCGTCTTCCGCCGTTTCTGATTTCTGCACCGTTGCAACATTTCCATCCTGCTCCTGCCTGGCCCCGTGGAGTAAAAATAGCTAATATTGCAACAGGGCCATCCCATATCCAAACCAAAATACCAAACCCGACAAGTCAGGAACGAAAAGGTTCCAGCACACAAACGTGTTAGTCTGACAGGGGTAAAACACTTCTAGTGGCCAGCCATGCAGGACCTTTCCCTCTTTTGCAGTTGAGTGAAGAGAGGACAATGGGCTATGCCGTTCACGGACTAGCAAAAGAGAAAAAAAAGGCACATCCGTTACGCGTCGTACGGAGCCAACTTTCAAGATACCATTGTGAGAGGGCGGAAACGTCCTTCAAATGATCCTAGGATTTTCTCGAACCATCCCCCATCGACTCTTGGTACGGACGTCCACTCCCCTCCTCCGGCCGTGCTGGCCGCGGAAAGCAAGCCAAAGATTTTTTGAAATGCCCCCAAATGCACCAATATGCTTTCCAGTCCCTGTCATGCCATGCCCTGGGTAGCCTGGCCCGCCTGGTCTCCATACATTCTGTCCTCCGTGCTCCCCGTTCCTCCGTGCGATATGTGATAGAAAGTTGGGATCAAGACGAGACAGAGAGGGCTGTGGCTGGGGGCGTTTTAGGTGAAAAAGGAAGGTTTCTATTCTGACGAGTAGGAAACCGTTTGTGTCTCTTCAGAGTAGCATTGCATGCTCTCCGTACCCGGACTACGGGGTGCTTCTCGGTGAGATACAAACAGATATGTATCCAAGTACATTGTATTTTATCTTGACAGGTCTGGTTCTGACTGTCAGACATGGGCATCCATCAAGGTGAGCAGAGTGCATCATCTTACAGTGTCATATTGCAGTGCATGCAGATTTATGCCAGTGGGCAAGCAATACGCAGCAATACGAAAGAGGGACCACTCCCTCTCCTCTCCATTCTCCCCCAAAAGACGCCATCGTCAGCCATATTCTGCAGCGAGACCAAAGAGGTCAGGCCTGCTTTTTCATCAGAACCAGGCCAGTCCTTGCTGGTGAGGCTTGCTATCTCTTTCTTTCTCAGAGCTGTCCCCGCAACGGCAAGATATCGCCAAGCGTACCGAGAGGCGTTTACTTTTCACCCGAGCAACTCACGGCCACAGCCGTCTCACACCTTTGAGAACTGGAGGACCTCTCTTGAAAAGAGACAGAGACAGAGAAAGAGAAAGAAAGCTGCAGATTGTCGTCTTTGCCCATTTACGAGGGAACGTCGCAATTTCAGGGTTCTAGGGTTCGCTTATTGCTAGTGGAAACAGCGAGATTTAGCGGCATTTGGGGGGAAGGGACCCGAGAGACCGCAAGTGAAGCCAAACGAAGAGGCTTGGGAGAGAAGAAGCAAAAAAGAAGCAGCAAAGGAAGGATTCCTCAACACTCAAAGGAGGGATAGCGGCCGCCATTGCCACTCTCCAGTGCCTGTTTTGGGGCAAGTCTCGACGGTAGTGCATGCCAGAAAGTGGGGGAAAGAGATAAGGGACCAGCACAAGAGTGAACAGAGACGACAACCTCACAACCTGCAACTCTCACACTTTTCTCCAGGAACGCTACTACCGGAGTATTATTACACTGTGGCGTCGTTCGTCGTTCTGTCCCCCAGTTCGAGCAGGCGAACCCTCGAAACCTACGTCGTACGAAGTACAGTCAAGAAGGATATGAAGTCGATTTTGATGAACAAGACCCAGACAAGCTCGAACAAGATTTGAAAGAAACCCCAGCCAGCAGGCGTATCCGGCCCTGGCCGGCGCCATCTCTTTTCGCAGGGGAGGGGGTGTTTTCTTTCTTCTTTTTGCGGCCTCTCGCACATACATTTCTCCATTTCTCTCCGACGGGTTTTCTCCATCTGGTGCGCATATCGTAGAGTGGCCATCTGGATGGGCCAACTGCGAAATGGGTGGTCGGGGCCAACAGCGGGCCAGTCCAGAAGGCCAGAAGGCTAGGGCCGAGGAATGATGGCCCGGAAGGATGCTGGAGATGAAGAGCGATGTGGGCAGCGAGGACAGCAAGTGGCCAAAACTTGAGCGGCCCGGACGCTCACCAAGTCGCAAAAAGCAAAGATGAGCACGACAGAAAGAAAACAAGAAAACCAACCCCCAGCTGAAAAGAAGAAGCAGTGGCCAGAACGCACTGGGTTGACTGGCAAAGAGGGGAAAAAGAAGCTGCCAAGTGCAGAGTTTTCTCTTATTTTCCTTGATCCTGCACACCTACCCAACTCCCAATAATAACAAGGCCTCCCCAGTCCATGGCTGAGGCCAGGCTCTCACTCTGTTTGCCACGGAGCGGTCTCACCGTCGTGGGGAAGGAGAAGGAGGACAAGCACAAGGAAGAAGAGGAAGGTCAAGCGCAGAAGGGAAGGATTCAAGATAGCTTCGTCTTCCTGGAAGGAAGCAGATGTGTCAATAGGAGGAAGGGCCTCCGACAAGGCGACAGGAATGTAGGCTAGCGCTCCAACCCCAGATTTTGCGTCTCTCGCGGGCTCCGTCGTGTCATCCCTTCTTCTTTCTGTGACAGCTGCTATCCTCCTCCTTCAACGTTCTACTGTGTATCTGAGTGTCGAATACGACGTACCGAGTATCGCATTGTCTTCCAATTGTGTCCCATTTTCTGCTAATGGTTTTCCCGCTCGTATCTTAGCGTCAGATACTGGATATGGCGTTCTCCCAGAATACGACAAGGTGGCTTTTTCGTCTCTGACCTCTGCATATCGACCTGTAGCCAGAACTGGCAAGACTGAGAAGCTACTCCGTAAGCGTTGCCACGCCCGAAGCAGGGGAAGCACATGAAAATTACAGACAGGCCTCGCAGAGAAGAGAAAGGAAAACGACAAAATGGCACTAACACCCTGGTCCTGCATGACGCTAGTGCAGGAACGGAGCGGAGAAAAAAGCAAAGAAACGAGAGAAAGTGCAAAAGAGAGTCGCTGTGAGAGAGGAGACCAGCGAGACAGCCTGCAGGAGAGACTCTCAGAAGAGGAAAAGGTGACAGGGACGAAGGAAGGCTTGTCCCAGCCAATTGGGGCTGTTTCCGGCCGGAGAGGAAAAAGAAAAGAAGAAGGCGAGCGAGCAAAGACACTGACGAAAAAAAAGAAGAAACAAAGACGTTACCGTTGGTGGCAACCCTTCTCGAAGGATTCAACGGTACGCTGTTGTTGGTGCTTGACTATTGGAGTTTGTGCTTTCTTTTTACCTCTTTCACCTCTTACACCCATCTTATTGTTGCAGTTCATCACAGCATTTCTGCCTCTCGCATCTCTTCTCCAGGTGGAGCCGACCCGATACAGTTTACTTTTTCCTCTTTCTCTCTCCTTCCCACAGAGGAACCTCCCGAACCGACGAACAAGGTCTGTTGGCTGTTGGCTGTTGGTCTGTGTGGTCCCTGCCACCCTCTCTTTTGTTGCTCTCTCGCACTTTCTTGATGCCTGCGTGGCGAAATTATACCCAAGTCAACAACAAGAAACAGCGAGAGAAAAGAAAAAAAACTCGAAAGGTTAAAAAACAAAATCAAAGAGGCAAAAACGACAAGCAAAATAGACGAAGAGGCAAAAAAGTGGAAGACCCCAATTTCCGACAATTATTACGGAGCACGGAGGAGGGCCCGGATTTCAATGATCTCTTTTCTCTTTTGAAATTCTGGGGGTGGACTCTGGTGGACTCTAGTGGCGCGGAGTCATGCCGTTTACGATTCAGTTTCCTTTTCGTTTTTCTTTCTTTCTTGTTATGGCTTTTGTTTTGTTTACTTTTTGTCGTTTGTTTTGTTCTTTTTGCCTCGTGCAATTTGCTTTCCTCGCGTGGTAGCGTTCCATGGTCTTCTACGGGGAACTTGAAAGGGACTACCTCATCTCGGCATATCTCTTTTCTGTCCGTCCGGCATCGTGAACTTCTGGAGCATTTTCTTTTCTCTTTACCTACCAAATACGGAGACTACACCCCCCTCCCTGGCCAAGAAAAAGAAATAACACTGAAAAGCACGGGTATCTCTCATCGCTGAAATCGGCAAGATGCTGCAGGAACGGTAACGAACTGGCCCAAACTGCAACGAAGACCCAGCAGGTATTGAAGAATCCGACGCCCCGGGAGTCCGTGGAGTCCGTTGACAACGTCCGTGATGGCCTTGCATGTCTCTCAGAAGAAATGAAATGAAATAAAGAAAGCAAAGGAGAGAAACAGGCAACGACTTCGTCTGTGGAGTTTGACTCCGTAGAAACGACAAAATTACCAGCATCGAGTCCAAAATACTCTTAAAGTGAAACACCAAGAAACTCTACAAAAACAAAACCCAGGGACCAGAAAGAACGACATTGGCGAGTTTCGCCTCCACTGTCTTGCAGGTCTCTGGAGTCTTGGTGAGAATTTTGGTGTAGTTGTCGACTTTTTCCACTCTCTTCCTCCGCTCAAAGAAAAGAGTGCGATAAAGACAGCCCGTCTCGCCCGCCATTGCACATTCTCCCCTCAAATGCCCACTGGAAAACGGCAAAGGATTCCTGATGCAGGCACATTTCTCGCCAGACTACCGTTTCGTTACCTTGTCAGACATGTGTTTTCCATGCTTGTTTGTGCCGTTTTTTCTACGTGGTCCCCTCACTCTCCCGGCTTTTCTTTCGCTTCTTTGTTGTTTCCATTTTTTTTCTACTTCATCTCCTCATCACCGAGCTTTCTCACGGACCAGAAAGACGCATCGAATATTTTCCTCTCCGGCATGGCAGCGTTTTGGCGTCGTCTGGCACATGTTTGGCAAGTTTGGCAGGTTGTCAGGTTCATGTCACCTTCCGCAAGAAGGAAAATGTGGACTCTTTTCTGCAATGCATCAGCATCTTGGAGACTCCTTGAGGTGAGGAGAAGCGAGAAGGGCCGCAGCTAGCTCGATAGCTGATGGTCCGGGGAGGTGATATCACTTGCAAGTGCGATACGGGAAGACGAGTGTGCTGTTAGGGGAGTGAGATAAAGATACAAGATACCAGCCTTCTAGAAACCTTTGGGTTGAAACGTCTCGGCCAGCAAAGGTTTATATGGAGACTGGAGGGAGCAAGAGCAGTATCGCTCCCCAATTTACGAGATGGAGTAGCGTCTTTCTTGAGACGAGACGCTAACGAAGGACCCTCTTTTGTTCTTTTTGTCTCCTTCACTTTTCTGCTTCATGAATTCATCTCTTGCCATGTCCCCTGCTCGCTTCGACAAGCCAGGAACAGGAAACCAAGAAAATGCGGAGAAGACCGCCGGGAATTTCACCGAACGGGGCCACCCAGAGCCACCAGCGAAAAAAATCGACTTTGGAGAAACTCTTAAACCCAGTCTGAAGAAAATCGAATCTGCGGAGAACGAGTTATGACGAAA
The DNA here is from genome assembly GCA_016097105.2 of Sporothrix variecibatus. Taxonomy (NCBI): domain Eukaryota; kingdom Fungi; phylum Ascomycota; class Sordariomycetes; order Ophiostomatales; family Ophiostomataceae; genus Sporothrix; species Sporothrix variecibatus. Next base: position 5,909,578 of record JADMNI010000002.1, on the reverse strand, counting down.
AGGGAAAGAAAAGGCGCCCGTAATTTTTTTTTTAAGTCGACGGGTTATGATGGAGACAAACGACGGGGAGACGATCCATGGAGACAATCGAGAGTCGTTTTGACAGACCAAAGAGGCCAAGATCTTCCCACGTGGATCTCGAAGACAAGCTGGAGAGGGACGAAGAGAAAAGGCCAAGATACGGGTGAGGTTGAAGATGAGAAAATAAAAATGCATACAAAAGAGTAGAAGAACATCGGACGAGCAGTTTTGTTTTTATTTCTCATTTGACCGAGCAGGCGGAAACGAGACAAAAGTTCCACCACCCAGAGCCACAGCATTGGGGGCCGGCAGATGCAAATGAGGAAGGAGAAGAGTGGGAGGGTGTGAGAAGGAAAGACGGAAGAAGGAAAGAAGTAGAAAACAAAATGACAAAATGAGAAGCGAGAGTGTCAGAATGAGTCTGATGGAATCCATATTGCACCTTTCCAAGCAATCGACCATCGACGGTCGTGCTCATCTCTGCACGTTGCGCATTATGAGAAATGGCAATCCAAAATCAGTCCAAAATCAGTCCAAAATGGAGACAGCCATCAAAATGAATGGAGCACACACCTGCCCGTGGCCCTGGATATGGATAGAAGAGTGGACGTTGTGGGAAGTTTATCCCCACTGTTTCGCTGGAGGATCCCACTGGTCTTCTGTGCATTTTCTCTTCTCGTACCGAATATGGGGCACTTTTGGCGTTCGGTGGACTTTATTCTTTGAGCTTTCTTTTCTTTACGTAAGTTTGCGATTGCGACGACAAGGCGTCCAAGCACGTGTTTGCCAGCAGAGGCTGCAAGTTTATCCGTTCTGGGGCACATCTTGCACCGTTCTCTCGTCTGCGACGCATTTTTTGTGTCCGACTTCCTTCCACTTTGGATTGAGGACCCTTCTGTGGTAGATGAGGTCAGACTCCATAATATGAGGTTGGATGGATCGCGGAAGATCGGGAAATTGATGATATAAGTGAGCACCGAAAGAAATTTCATAATGAAAACAACAAAATGGGAATTTATAAAATTCGACATTGCGCAAAGTCTTTTATTTCCAGAAGCTTTCTCTTCTAATGGAGTCTTTTTATTTTGAGTGAGTGGGCTATTGCTTCCATAGGTAGGTAATTAACTGGAATGGAAAGAGCGTGTGGCAGGGGACTGCAACTGGAATTAGAATGGGAAGGAGGGAAGGGAAGGGAGCGGGCGGCGGGACGCTCCCGCCCCGCTACAGCTTATCAGGACCCTTTTGGCAACCTATTGGAACCTTTTTGGCACCTTTCTGAGCAAGCCAGCCATTTCAGCCGTTGGCAACGGCCAATACCCGGTAAATGGCAACTGAGACATAAATCGAAGAAAAGAACAACTTGAAATGCCTTCCATACCAACTAGTGCGAAAACAAGCGAGTCCAAGACGCCAAACATTAAAACAAGCGAATGAAAGTACGCCGCCAGAAAACCATCACACAGCATTTCTAGTAGTTGTCTTCGTTTACTTTTTTCGTCCTTTTATTTGTCTCTCAATCTCGAAAAAGTTCTTCATCACGATTTAGTTGGTGCACGGAGTCGCTGGACGGATGCGAACGGACGCGGAACGGGGGATGGAAAAGGAGAAGGATTCAAGAGACGTACACACTAACCGACTTTATGAGTGACAGCCTTGACAGGCCTGGCAGGACATGATAAACGTGGCCGAACAGACCTTCTTTCTAAGTAAACAACAAGTTAGACCGCGATGCATCATGCAGGATGAAAAACATGGCAAAAAAGCGCCGGCAGAAAATGCCATGCCAGCGGGCAGGCAGTTGCTGGCAGATTCATTGGACGGGGCGTCACGATATGTTTGATGCAAATTGCAAAGCACTGACCAGTTCACGACATGAACAGCTGAAAGAAAAATGTCCAAAAAGGACAAGCTGCACAAGTGGACACCGATGATGATGACGATGGCGATAGTTTGTCGTTCACGGAGAAGGAGACCCATTCGGAGGAGTGGGCGTGGATTAAGATGAATCATAGCAATTCCATGAGGACCAACGGGCACAAGAGTTGGTGATGAAGCCCATGCACGGCTCCCAATTTGCCCATGTCTTGCCATGTTTTGCCTCTGGTGGACGGTCTGTTCGCCGGGGAGGCGATGCCCATGTTTCCTAGCATCTTTGTTAATCTTTCCTAGCATTGTTTTGGATGCTGGCCAAGCTTCACCCGGCAGACTAATTCTCGTGATAAAGACGCCTTTCCTCTTTCACGATATTGCCGTAGCCAGACCCAGCGCGTTTGTATGCTCTCATTCGTGCCTCGTCGGCCTTCTTTGATTTCTTTGTGGTCCTTGATGGTCCTTGCGCTTCTGCTCATTTGGGCCAGATGCAGAGAGCCTTTTAGCGTCCTTCTAGCGTTTGTTTGCCCTGTCAAACACTCAAACACTTGATGTTAGTGTGTTCCTTGGCTTGGAAGCCATCTCTTTTGATCTCTGTCAGTTCTGACTGAACTTTCTTTCCCTGCAGATGCTGGAGATATTCAGAGAAAGGCCCTGTTCCTGGCTCTTGCGAAGAGGACTGGCGTCTGTTAGCGTGCACGGCTGACGCTGCTCCGATTGCTAATGTTTAGCTGTGAGTGATTGTTCCCTGTTTTTTTTCTTGTTTTTTCTTAGGCGTCTTTGGGCGTGTTGGGGCATTTCGTGTTTCTTTAGCAGATTGATACTCAGTCCTAATAGAGTAGAGCTAAAGTCCCACGGAAACTAAGGGTCAAATGGGAAAGGTGAAGATGTGGATGGGCGAGGATGGAAACTCAAATCATTTGTATGTTCTGTTTTGTCTGCCCTTGTTTTGCCTTGACTATCCGCCCTGGCCGCACAAGATTGGATCTAAATTGTGTTATGGAGACTTTGAACTACAGCGGTGTTCCTGGTCCTTCCCTGATCATTGTGGGTGGCTCCTGTGGTCCCTCTTGTGGCTTCGTTTTTTGGCCTCTGCTTTGAACGAATAACGCTTCGAGAACCATGTTCCTGTCGCCGATCTGCAGCTCGTTCAGCTCGGGCAAGCAGTGGGTGTGTGCTGATTGTGGTCAACATGGGGATGGCTAAAGACAGTTTCTTTGTTTGCTCATCGATGGCTACGGCGGTTTCACGATCGCGTTAGATGCAGCTGGATATCCTAGCCAAGAATCTAGGAATTTAAAGCAGGCAGACCAAACATGGAGACATGCAGACAGTGCATGAACATGAATGTCGGCGACGTCTTGTCTCTAGTCTCCATCATGAACTCTTCAGTCTCTTTTGTCTGACGACACATCCCAGGCTACTCGTTAGAGCTAACATAGCGTAATATGCAGGCGAGAGAAAAGGGAAAAGAGGCACGACGAGGAGGGAATAGAGGGAAAAGAAACAGCGAGATGGAGGGTAGCAAAAGGGGAGAAAACGCCTCTCTTTGCCCTTTGACCTCTTTTCGGTGCATTCAGCGTCCTTCCATTGACCTTCTCGAAGGACAATCAACGGCTGTGAGGACTTCTGTGGCATCGCCTGAAATTTAGCGATATGAGTCGCTGGATGCGCTGGGCTCACTGGCTCGGACTGGGTCCCTCGGTCCCTGGGCGGAGTGTTTGGCCGTGGGCTAGGAGATTTTATTCTTCTTATTTCCTCTTTTGCCACTAGTTTGGGGAAATAGTGCGTGTGGAGGACAAGCACCCGTGGAGGGAGAAATAGAAGAAGGAAGAGCAGAAAGGAAGAAAGCGTGCCTGGCGGCGCAAAATGGGACGAAATAGGAAAGTTGTTTCTATTTTTCGAGATAAGAAGAGAATGGAGATGCAAAAACGAAGGGGGAAAAAGAGGCAAAGAAACGAACGATGGGGCCGTGATGGGGCCGTTGGTGGGCAGAGAGACGGACGAGCATTGAACGATGAGCATGGACACACCCCGAACCGGGATGGCCGAAGAAGTCGACTGCGAAGACGATTGTGAAGAGGAGGCAAGACAAGAGTTATCACGACAGATCGTCGTTTTTGTCGACACCGACGAAAACGGCACGCCCCCCATGCAGGATCATACTGTGCACTCGGCATGCAGGACAGAACATCATTATCGCAAGGAAGTTGAGCGGAAGGAATGAAAGAAAGAAAGAAAGACGCAAAACGGGTCGTCGGTGATGGCAGTGGGGGTGCAACTGCCGTCACCACTGCTCCGGCCACGTTCTGAAGAAGCGTGACACCAAGAGTTGAAAGAAGCATCAGAAAAAGAACCCTGAAACGGTGACACTGTCAAAAAGAGAGTTTGTCGGGATATTTTCGACATGGTTCATCACGAAGAACCCCCACAGATTAATACCGAGTTACGTAGAATTACGTTGTGATATTCAGAGATGTGGGCAAAGGGCGTTCGATTCGGTGACAAAAGCAGAGAATAAGAGAAATGCACAGCATCACAAAAGGGCATGGGCAGATGGCGCACGATAACTCGCTCGTTATCTCGTCCGCCTCAAAGAGTCCCACGAATCCACAGAGTCAGCAGAACCACCTTTCCTCTATGGGAATCCACTCTTCTCTCCCACGTCTCCCACTCGCAAAATCCCCGCGCGCCTGTCTATCTCTGAAACCCTGGAGCCAGGCACGCTCTTTAAATTCTCTCAGGCACCAAAGATAGTGAAAGTGTGCCTGAAAGTCGGCTATTGCCGTAGGGTTGCATTGTTCCTGTGGGTTGGAAAATAGAAGGGAATGGCGCAAGGTGGGAGGCAGAGAGTTGGGTGAAGTTGTGTGGGCTGCGGCGGGAGGCTGCGTAATTTTTCAACCCCACGCTTGAGAGTCTACTTTGCAAGATAATGGCTTCTTAGACTCTTAGTTTAGAAGGTAGTCTCGAAGGATTTGAGGGTAAAAAATGGCAAGTCAAGCACTCTGACAATCTATTAAATGCCGCCATCGAAGACAATCCGCTCCAATTCGCCGCGGATAAACGCAAGACTGCCGGAGTTGACGAGACATTGCGGGATAGTCGACTTTTGGGGGTGTTGGAGTGATATGCAGATTGCAGACAGCCGCGTTGTGCGTGATAGCCGGCGATGTCGGGGATGCCGTCTCTCTTGATAGCGCGGCGATTGATACCCATTGACATCAAGATAACAATCTTTGGCGGACAGAGACTACACTTCGTACGAACAAGAATTACGGAGCCTTTGCAGTAGGGCAGAGTAAGTATTGGGAGTAATATGGGGAACGGAAGAAGAAGGAAGAAGACTGTCAAAATCAAATATTGAGACCCATTGAGAGATAAAGAAGAGCTTGCAGAAGTGTCGTAAATACTGCCGCCTGCAGACTCTGCAGTAAGACGGAACTCTTCTTTTATCCAAACAACTCGGTCAACTCAATTCATCCCCGCCCAAGACCCGTTCCAGGAACCTGGAACCAGGAACCAGGAACGAGCCCGACAACCGGTGCACAAAGAAAGACATGAGACTTTAGAAGGACCCGAAGGAAGAGGGAATAATTGGAAATAAATTGGTGGATAAGAGATCGAGATCTGGATGCCAAAAAAAAAAAAAAAAAAAAAAAAGAGTGGAAAAAAATGAAGGAAAAATGGAAGAGAAAGACGACAACCTCGGAAGAGAGTTGACAATTCAAAAACACCAGAAGAGTCAAAACATAACTTAATATATATTTACCGAACAAAAAAGAAAAGAGAAAACCCTTACAGCGACCGAGGCTGCGCTTTGGCAGCTGTCTTTGTCGTTGGTGGTTGTGCAGTGTCCCAGCTCTGTCTGCACTTCAATAGACTCGATTGTTGGGCGTTCTCTTTGCACCTTTTCTATTTTTACCAACGACGGCCACACCATCAACACCGAAACTAACGCCCTGGCAGTGAGAACAAAGGATAACTCGGCCAGTCTGCCAGTAAGAAAGGAAAGCGGCCGGGCACTTCTGGGCAGTCCCGCGCATAGACGTCACTAAGTTTTGGGTGGCTCTTTTTGATTAGTTCCTCAAGCCTGCTAAACTAGGCAAAGGACATAGTTAACAAGACTTGACGACACCTGCGGACGCTATTTGCTTGTCAAACAGACCAGTGCAAGGAACGGCGCAAACCAGAGGCAAGCCAACAAGCACACCACTGCAAGCCACCGCTGAAACGCCCTACAGCGCAGTTTAGTGCTGTTTTGGGTAGTCTTTTGCCTCTTTTTACCTCTTTTTGCCACCCGGAAGGTACCAGCTCCGGGACCTCTTCCAGCGGGGACGGGCTGGTTAGCGCTTCTCTTAGCCAACTGCGCAGATCACAGTCTATCCAACAGCTTGTCGAGGACGACCGCCGTAAGACGGGGCCCAAGACGTGCCTAAGCCGCCGCCCAAAAGCGCCAAAGAGTGCCAGAGAGTGCCATAGAGTGCCAGAGACTGCAAGAAGAATGCCTTAACAAACGCCCTGGCATGTGCTCGAGGTCCCCTAAGATCGTCTAAACGTGCTCAAGAGTGCCCTAATGTTGACCAAAGAGTATCCTAAAAGTGTCCGTCTGGAGGGACTCCCCACAGCAAGAGGAAATATCAACCCAAAAAAGCAGCCCCAGTAGGATGCATCGCCGTGGTCAGAGAGCGAGAGCGAGGCCCAAAATAGAAAAATAAGAAACCGACAAAGCGAGAGAGTGAGAGACAGAGATAGCCGTAGAGATCCTACAACCATAGATGGACAAGAAACGGACGCATTGAAAATAGCAGGAAGAGCCAAAATTGCGAACAGATGATTTACTGTATATGGAGGATTATTTAGTCGATCAACCAAAAGACAGCATGAGAACAAGCAAAAAAGATGAGCACAGGCACAGGCACATAACCGCGAGGTTTGAATATGGCACTAGAACGGCATCTGCTACAGTCCGTCTGAGCTGCGCCCTAAACGATTGGATCATCGCCTGTCGCCGCGGCAGTTGTCTAGTGGGTGCTCGGGGATGCACATCGGTGCTCATGGGTGCTCGTGTACATCTGTGTGAAAGTGTGAAACGCCGACATGTTATCCCAGAGAGGAAACAGAATGCGCAGACATGGAGACAATTGCCTCGACGCGCAAGCACCAAGCAGTTGATAGACATGGAGACATGCAGACATGTACCAGTGATGAGCATTGCAAGATCAACGCATAAACATCAAAGGGCACATCTCGGAGGGATCAGAACCAGAGATGAGGGCCAAGGACTACTGAGTATGTACAGTGTGAAGGGACCTAGGGACCACAGGGGACTAAGGGATCATCAATAGAACCAGTGGACAAGATACAGAGGAAACTGAAGAGACAAAAGCACAAGCCAAGGCATATCATAAGAGGACATCTTGTTGACAGGGAACATGGACACAGTCAAGCACAGTGAAGCAGACAAGAGAAACGCTCAGCCACAGCCGTTTTTCATGCATGCACGAGAGAGGAAACACTGGCCATCAATGTCGGAAACCAAAAACGTGTCTCCCTGGATGATGTTCTTTCGGAGGACATGGGGGAGGGCGTGTGTCTTGTGTTTGAGATTTGGGAATACTTTTGGAAATAGTACACAATACGGAGTACATTTCAGGGACACTCGGGAGATTTGGCGAGGTTCTGGGTCCGTAAATCGCCACCGGGGAGAGCATAGGGTTGCATTCCCAGGAGCCTTCTGTCCCTTGCAAAAGAGGAGCCAAGCAGAGGAAGAAACTTCAGACGAAACAAGGGCCCTGGATAGAAGAAAGGATACGTTGAGAAGGAAGACAAAAAAGGACCCAAAAACACGTATGAATGTCGTAAGAGAAGGAATCAGAGAGGACGCGAGGGAAGGCAGGGAAGACAGAAGAAGGAAGAGAAGGAAAAAGAAGGCGACATTGAAGATGGACCACCTGCGGTGAGGGCCGAGACTGGCGAGACTACGAGCGTTTACGTGGCTCCGTGACAAAGGCTCAAATTGGCCAGGAGCCGAGGATTATGGGAGGAATACTCCGGGGAAAGGGCGAGACAACCAGAGGGGTGAATGGAGAGAATTTATGAGAAAAAAAACAAGTGTCGAGACACAAGAGAAACGACAACCACAAAAGAAGTCGAAACTCAATAGCCTCCGGAGTTGTTGACTGTTTAGGAAACTAGCTACGGAATTCGATACGGACGATGTTGTATATTGATGGCCATGAAGTGGCAAAGAAGAAAAAGAAAAAAGAAGGGAAAATATAACAAGTCGCAAAAGGGCACGCACTCGCAAAAGAAACTTGCAAAACTCGCAAAAGAAAGTTTAAGTTGACGAGAAAAGAGGCTAGACTTGCGCGAGTTGCCAACTCGCTTTATCTCTCAGCACGTTTTTCGTTGGTTATTGTAGAGTGAAGTTGCACTTGATTTTCCTTCGTTTTTTCTTTTTTTCCTTTTCCTGTTGCGACCGTGCTATTGCTAGCCTTCCATAACCTAACTAACACCAGGCTATGGGACACAGAGTTACAACGGCCTTTTCTGTCGACACTGAATCTTAAGTATTTTCCCCCTGCGATTTGAAAAAGAGGAGACCTCAGCTTTGGCCCCATAATTTTCCCTAACTTTGACAGCTCTGGACCATTACACCGTACTAAAGTCGTGGAGCTCTCGGCCGACCTGGACCGCATTCGTATCTCGCTAGCATCGTACGTCGTCGTATGTTCGCCCGAGTGTCTGGAGAGAAATAGAAACACGGCGGAGATGGTCGAAAATTGACAAAAAAAAAAGGTTCACCGGTCTCTGCCGCGTTTGCCCACAGACCCGACTGAACAGACCGTTCACCAGCTGCACAACCTTCAACAGACTAGACAGTAGACAGCCGTTCTACGAACAAAACCATGGACCGGAAATGGCGCAGCCTGCACTTTGTCTGCCGCTCGCATCACCGACAATCCTCGCATCTGTGCACCAGAAAACATCCTCGCCCACGTCCCTTGCCCGATAAAAGCAATTCTTTGGTTACATGTTATTGTCTGGCCTCGCCTGGTTGGTCCCGGCCACTCGATCCCGCGTCCGTGTGTCATGATTTACGTCCCTTGCCGTGTGGCTGCCGGAGACTGTGTGCGTGTGTATGCTTTTGTGTTTTCTTTTGATTTATTTTCGTCATTTTGCTTTCTTATTCGTGTCCCAAAAGGAAAGAAAAAACTCTGCACGGGCTACACAGCCTGGCCTGCAAAGCCTGTTCCACCAACAGGGTCCAGTCCCAGCCTCTTGTCGTAACAAGAGAAGCAACGAAAAATCAAAAGAAAAGAAAGAAAAAAAGTAGTATAAAAACGAATAAAACGACAACTCAAAAAATTGTGTGCCCACAAACCCAACACCGCGGAATTGTCGCGATGTTCCCGCGATGTTCCCTGCTCCTCTTTCGTCTTTTTTTTCCCTCTTTTTTTTCTCGTCGCGTATACCATCTGCATGACCACATCTGCATGTTTGCACCGTCTGCATGGCCATGTCCCTTGCATATGCACGCTGTTTGTGGGCTTGCAGTTTTGTCGGCTGGGAAAGATGCACGTTGGGAACCAGCTGCAACTGCACTTTTCAGCAGGTCCCAGCACCCACAGCACGCGTTTTACACCGCCCGTCCAGTAAAGACAGCTTCTCGTGTGAATGTGGGTCCCATCTGCTATAAGTGACCATTATCACAATCACTAACACAGGAACTCTCTCACACTTGCACACTCACAATCACCTCCAACTATCATATCACTGTATCACTATCATATCACAGTCACTATCACAGATGGAAAAACACAAAAACAGCCCGAGAAAGTTTACACACCTCCTTGTGCTTGCAGCCGTTCAACGGAATGAATGAAGAGGTTGGTGGGGGGAAAAGAAAAAGAACAAAAGAGGAAAGTAGAAAAGAAAGCAACGAAACACAACCGGAACATCCGACAAAGTGCATGCACAAAAAAGTAAGAGGAACCGACATGAAAAATAGAAGAAGAAAAATGCACAACGTGTCGGACATCAGCCACGATGAAGAATAGTAAGAAGAAGAAAATGGCGCATGTGGGAGAGGACGAAGACGAAGAAGAAAAGGAACTTGCGTCTTGCATATCACGAAAAGGAATATTGGTATGTATGTTCCAAGGAAATGCATTAGCTGGAAAGCCTCGTTTTGACCTTTTTTTTTTTGACCGCTTGTCTTTAGACGTGTTTTTTCGTGTTTACTTGAAGCAATATCAAGAAAATTCTGTCTGCCTTGCATCGAGCTGCAGATATTTTTTTTCTTGTTCCAGCCATTTTTATTGACTTTTCCATATTTCGATAACTTGCTTTTTATTATTCCTTAATCCATCCACAACTCCTCTTTCGTCGCCAACCACCCGCTGTAGACGCAGCGCACGCCCTCTTTTCTGCGCGTAATATAGGTTGCCGTCCTGCAGCCTCTTCCTTCCTGCGTGTATGTATGTACGGAGGATGGAGTCTCCCTTTGTTGAGTCTCCCTTGGTTCTTTCTTCGGCGAAGGACATTTTTCGGCTCAACCTTAACAGAAGATGCACGTCAACTATATATGTGCGCAAGAAGCATGGAAAGAAAGTGCGGGAGCAACGGCGTGGACTTCGTGAATCATTCTTTGTGGTTTATTCTTATTTTATCGATGGCAGTTCTTTTTTTTCCCATCTCTTCTTAAAACAAAAGAAAAGAGGAAAAAAAGAAACATCCCAAGTCAAATTCAAAGCATGCTCACCGCAAATCCAGCGCGCTTTCCCTTGAAACTATCACTTCACATACGCAAAGGACATTGATAGCTGCGTAGTATTTCTGTGATACTTCCCACATCCAAAAGAGGAGACGCAAATGCATATCACCATGATGGAAAAAACTCTTCAACAGAACCAACAGACACATGCAAGTACGGAGTACTTTGATGTTCTTTTTCACTTCTTTGTTCTGTCCCAGCCTCTTCTGCCACCTCCCTTTCCACCTCTCCCACCGGGCCGTGTCCGCCAAGGTGGGTGGTATCGGGGGCATCGGTGCATATCTCGGGCTTCTTTGTGTTTCCTTTGGTGGTGTTGTCTTACGTTGCTTGTGTCGTATGCTCGACAGTCTACTGTATCCTTTGAACGATACGGGTACTTTCCACAAGTCACCATCCACCATCACCCACCTATTCTCGCGAGAATCATGCTCTTGACGGGCAGCATTCCGCGCCGCCCCGCAAAGAGGAGTGTGAAAATCTTTTTCGAAAAAAAAGACGAACCCTCTGCAAAAAAAAAAGGCGCTACCCCGGAAAATTGTGACTTTCGACGGAGGGGAATCCTTCGACTTGTGTTTTTGTTAGCCTCGCTGTCCTCTATTTTGCTTGTGATCCTGCCCCTGTCAAGACTGCCTGATTTCTCTGGACCGACCCGAGAGAGGGTGCAAGGGGAACCGATAAAGAGGAGCCGATGAGAGGAGAGAGAGAGAGGTGACTGGTGGAGGAGACAGAAGACAAGAGAGGTGGAGGACGATGCAGGAAAAAGCTGGGGAAGTAGTCCCGAATTAGGCCGAGACGGCGAGAGAATGTGAGAGAAGCCTGTGGGAATTTGTGAAGCACACCGAAAAGCTCATTGCAACGCTCCGCAGAAAAATACACCGGGAAAGGCGCCGTGTTCTCCGTCAGATTCAGCGACAGAAGACAGCAGCGAGGGCCAGAGGGCTTGCGAGGTGTGAGGGGGACATGAAAAATTCATCAAAAACTGGGGAAACTATGGGGAACCTTTTTGCATATGGAGACTGGGGGACGGCCACCAACGAAATGGAGAGCCACTTGTCAGACTGGGGTAAAGTAATATCGTGCGAACAGGTCGTGCATTTCGTCTGCAAGCTACGAGCAAGGTACGAGAACCGAAAGAGACGGGGAACAACGCTTCTTCGTTCCTGGACTCGCCATCTATCTCGGCCACTGCTTTTCCTGGTGCTTGTCGACTAATTATTTTCATATCCATCTTGGGCCGTGGCGCATCTTTCTTGGTCCGGGGATGTACCCAGAAATCGCGGGGAAGAAAAGAAAAAAGAAGACCGTCGTGAGAAGGGACGGATAACGGATCAGGTGAGGGAAAGGGACAAGACCACAAGAGACGCCTCAAAAGATGGAAATGGGAATAGCCAGGAATAGGGGCACAGTCCTTGTTGACTCAAGAATTGGAAAATCTGGGGGAAGACAACTTCCAAAAGATCCCCCCTTCCTCGTTCTTCTGGGCAGACAGACTATCCTGACTCACTGTACAGGATGTTCCCTGTCAAGGACCGCGTGGAATGTGAACAAGAAGAGAATAGCTGAATGGAAAAGGGCGCACTTGCTGATGAAAAAGGGAAAAGGAGAGGGAAAAGGCCAGAAAAAGACTCGAGCGTTGGGGCTTGTTGACACCAGTCACGAATCCGTGGACACTTGCACGGAAAGAGGTTACTGTCAGGAACTTGAATGGGGAGACGGAGTACAGATGGGGGGAAACAGACGATGGACAACGCTTCTCCAAGGTACTAATGATGCGGCGTTGCGCTACACATCGCCACGTGAAGCAAGTCTGGGGCCAGTCTGGGGTGATTCCTGAGAAGATTTTCTGGTCGAGTTTGGAATATTGGAATATTGGATGCCGTTTTCCTTGTGTCGAGATCATGTTTCCTTGGCTGTTCCCCAGACTATCATAGGTCACCAGCATATCATAGGTCCCCAGTATTGGCCTGCATGTGCCCAGGGCCGTCTCCACGAAAGGATTGCCCAACACAAACCAAGATGGACAGCAAGGACAGCAAAGGAACAAGATGAACAGCAGATGAACAGCACAGCTCGGGCCACATGTTGGCAGGTGTCGACGCCGTCGATGTTGGGGCGTTTGATGCTGAAGCGTTATTTCCAGATTTCCAGGGCAAGCCAGGACCTTTTTGCCTAGGGGAACCTCCTCTGCCAATACGAAATAATCCGCTAATCTGCAGATACGGGCTTTTTCTGGCTTTTCTGGGGGAAAGAAAGTGCAAAGTTCAAGGCAAGCACAGGCGCCAAACTACACCAGATCCAGTGATGATGAACCTCCAAGGCCTGTCCCTGCCCTTGGTGTGGGAAAGAAAAGACGCAAGACTGCAAAGTAGGACAGCACTTGCGCAAACACTTGAAGGACAGACCAGGTTCAGGCCTGTTGCGTCTCGTGTCTTATTTTTGGTCCTGGTCTATCTCTTTCTTTGCCAGAAGGAGGCTACTGCAGGTGGACAAGACGACATTGACACGAACTGAGATAGGCAGAACAGACAGACGTCCGCCGGTCGTAGTGTGCAGTAGTCCAGTAGCGCAGTTGCAATGCACGTCGACGGTGAGAGAGCATCAAAACCAACATGTGCTCAAAGAGAGGAGAAGGATGGATGAAAGAGAGGCATATGCAAGCCGTTGGTAGTGCCAAAGCTACTGCATCGAAAGAAGACGACGATCTGTGTTGCAATGATATGCAATGATAGGACGAGATAATAGAGGAGTCGACAGAGTCGAGGACAGCGTCAGAAAACTGGAATACTGCTCCGAAAAGACGCCAACGGCCCCATCTTCCAGCAATTCCACCACCCACCCTGGGGGTAGCGGGCCGTGGGTCAATGTCTCACTTCTGGATGTCTTGGGACAGACGTTAGCAAGTTGCGCAGGTGTGGTCGTTGGATTTATTTTCAGTGGGAACTTTTCAATTTTTTGTCGATCAGTGACAAATTGGATACTGAACAAGAACCAGGCGAGGAGCCAGGCCAGCATCGAAGAGGAAACGATCGTCACAAAAAAGAGATGGGCAGAGAGACAAGACACCAAGACAAATAGCGAAGGATGGGGACAGAAACAAGGGCCTGGCCGGCTGTTGGATTGATAGACAGTCGAGGCTGTTGCAAGCCGTTAAGACAAGCCGGGGAATAAACACGGACGAGAGAAGGAGAGAAAAGGGTAAAAGAGGGTAAAAAGGGACTGCTAGCAGGCAGTGAGAACGGTATTTCCCTTGCCTCTTTCTGCATGGCAAATTTCGATTGTCCTGTCGACGTTGATAACGGAAAAGCCGTTTCGAGCTATATTGTGAACCCTGGTCGTTGTCCTTCCGGTGGACGCTTTCTTTCTTTTTTGTCCTTTTTGCTTTCTTTTGCCTCCTCTGCCGGCCATTGCCCTTTCTCGCCTTTGTCTGTCTCGCTGTCTCGTCTTGGAGGATATCACGGCACCTCTCTTGACCACTTTCTTGACCTCGAGATCCCACGAAAAACACCCCGTTGCAGTGCTTGTGTCCGGCAGATCGCAATCGGCGGCTGACGGGCCAAAGTCCAAAGGCGAAAGACAAAAGACGGGCGGGAGTTGGACCCGAGAGAGGAATATGCGGGTATGGCAGGGCGTTGTTCTCCGTTTTTCAGACTATCTCCTCTAACTACTATCCGGGTGCTAATGTATGTCGTAGACGCAGTGTTATTGCGGGCACATGCAAGGATGGTATCGTATGTTGCCTCAACGGTGTTTGCTTTGGAGCCATCTTTGAGCAATGGATATCTCCTTCCGGGGCTGAGGGGATTATTGAGTGTTGAGGAGGCCGTCTAGAACAGGCCACGGGGCCGACAAGAGTGACGATCGTTGAGGCTGTTGATCTCTACTGAGTGTAGATGAAAGAAAAATACTGTTATCTCTCTCGCCTAGTGATGCACGCCCGGAGATGCACAACTCTGTACTCACAACCGGATCGTATCCTCCGGTGTGATGAACATGATGTCGAGAGCAAGATACAGAATGTCGACATGGACTATACCGGTTGCATCTTTCATGTGCCATCATTTGCCGGATGAAATATGAGCATCGGATGGGCATACTTTCTTTGTTTCCTGCTCACATGGTCGGTGATCATTGAAAAGAAGATGGACTATCACGGATGTGATGCCGTTGTTGCTCACAATGATGCTATGTTGCCACATTCTCTTCGTATTCGGAGAGGAGATGGCAGAAGGTGACAAAGTGTGTGGACAATGGGATAAGAAGACAGGAGGCAGACTGTAAGAGGCGAGATGCATAGCATATCAACAACGCGAGACATAAAAAATACATGAAACACATGAGACTCCAGCGCCACGATAACACATCTGCGTTTTGTTGTGTTCGTACGGGGAAAGCGAGTGTCGTAGACCCTGATAGGCTCTCATAGACTGAATGCGAGCGATATCGATGCACCAGTGACAAGTTTGTAGTGCGATGTCTGTTATTCCATCCGTCATGACTTGCGTTGTGTCTTAGACTCCTTACTTCTGCGGCTATTTTGTATCCTATTTTATCTTTGTGGATATGAATATCTGTCTTTGTGTCTTTGAATATGTTTGCTTTCTGTCTCTTACAGCCGAGAATATCTCATCTTGTTCACCTCACAAATCTTGGTACATCTAAATAAATGTCCCAGAAAACTTTAAACAGTTGCTTGGGAACGGAGTAAGGTCGATGTAACTTGCAACTCGCGACAATGGGAAGAAAGAAGAAGAATAAGAAGAAAGTAGATTCAATACTTCTGCGTCTCACAATGTCAACGGGGCGTGATTGGCATAATATCAAAAGAAGCGAGATCGAAGTAAATGATGAAATGTGTCCAATATCTCAATGACCCAGGACAACAAAGGAACATAAAATTATGTGCCTTTTCGTTGACCGAGAGAAAAATCTAACGAGTAGATGTAGCCCTCATCTACTTGTGATGATGATGTTAATGTAATCACAATGGCTATGCAGATGGCTGGCACGACATGGCAAAGGTATAATACTGTTGTGAGGTCAGTACGCGTCGAGCTTCATTTACTGTCTTTTACTTGAATTGATATCAACATGGTCTCAACATCTTATGCCTCGATTAAGTTTGGTCCGTCTACTGTGTATGTTTTGATGTCTTTCCCCCTCGTCTTTTTCTCGTCATGTCTTGCACGTTTCCCTGATATTCTGGGTCTACGGAGGTTTTTGTGCTGTGCCTGGTGCCTCTTTTCACTATTCTCATCTTGTTTCTGGCTCTGCACCCGCGTTTTGTTTTGTCTCACACGCGCGTGCAGGCACCTCTCGTTGGACCAAAAGATGCAAACAGATGCCCCGGGGTGGACGACTGCACAGGGACCGCCGGCTCCGAACCGGTGCAAGGGTCTCCGAGAAGGATCTATGTACTTTTACCGGGGCGGCGAGATACAAGCAGAAGACAAAGAGAACGCCAAAAGGAAGGCAAGACACAGCGAGGCCTCGAGATGGGCCAGGTGGTAAAAAGCCGTTCGTGCAGGGGCGTTGATGTGCTGCTGCCGCAAGGGAGAGAGATGCACGGTTTCCGAGACAAAAGCAGATCAAGACAAAGCGGGCAAAACTGACGATGTCAACGGTAAGATGGTGGGAGGATGAGACGATAGCTCGAGCGGGAAACAAAGAAACACCATGAACACCACAAAACATCGAAACAAGAGACGAACAGGCTGTCTCGAAGGCATCAAAAACAACACCGGCGCGGGGGAAATGCAGCGAAGATCGTGTCTCGCAGTGTTTGAGGCGATAGACGATAGACTGGCAGACTTGATAGGTGACAGAAATATGGCAAAATGCATCAGACAAAGTGGACGATGGCTTGATGGCCTACGGCTTCATGTCTCGCATCGTAGGCTACCCTTTTTGTTTTACATAGCCTGGCCCTGGCAGCACGGGTGAGCGTGGAGGCATCGCAGGGTTTTCCGTTCAGCCCTCTTTCCCATTATCAAAGTGCATCGCATCACGGATCGCCCATCGTGGTCTTTTTCGAGGGCAGCTTTGTCCTCACGCCCCCTCCTCTATTGTCTTTTTAGAGTGTCTCTGCTGTCTTTTTTTGTGTCTTGCTTGAGGGAGATCTTTTTCGTCTAGTGTTTGCTTTTGTTTGGCCCTGTCGCGCTTTTTGTTGTGTCTCTTGTGTGTTTGTTGTTCTTTTTCGTCTTTTTTCATCCCTTGCATCCAAACCGTCTGGCCGGTCCTGCGTGGGATCTGGATTTTTGGATGGTATTTTGTGCGTTTTGGCGTCACTGGCGTCGAAGTGGCGGACGGCTGCAGCGCCAGCTACTGCAGGTCTCACCTGTCGTCGTGTTCCGTCCAGTCTCTTTTCTTTCTTTTGCTTTCTCTTCCGTCCACCCCTCCCTCCTCCTCCGCCTCCGCCCTTCGCCGCCGTGCTGTGTCCCCGCTTAACCCGCCCTCGCTTCGCTTCGCCCGCCGCCGCGCCGTTTCTGTCTCCCTGCCGCGCCCGTGATCTGAGTCGTCTGTCTTGGATTGCGAATGGCAGGGGGTGTCTTTTTCTTTCATGCCTTTCTCTTCTTTCCTGCTGGTTGCCTTTCTAAGCTGTCCCTCGCTGGCTGCTCAGGCTACAAGCTGCTGGCATTTGCTCACCTTTGCCCACCATCCATCTCCCTTGCCTCGAATGCATGCCTGTCTCAGTTCTTTTCGAGGTGCCGCGTTTCGAGTTTTTTTTTCCCCGACCATTTCAACCTTTTGCAAGACTGCCATTGCGAAACGCCACACACCACACACCACACATTCCCTATTGCTCGGCCGAGTTCGACGAATGGCGGCATTGAGCCATTGACCATTGAACCATTGGCTCTTTTGCGTTCCTTCTTCTTCCTCTTCTTCCTCCCCCCTCGCTTTGCGGACACAAGATGCTAACATCTCCCTGCATCCAAAGGACAAAACAAAAGCCTCCTCGCACAGACTGCCGCCCCGAAAGACGTGCGTCATGCGTCGTGCATTGTGCATGCCGGGGATGCACACGCGATGGTGCCGCACTTGCAGCAGTTCAAGAGGAGCCGGTCGACGGCCGGCCGCAACCCAGGGACGTCTCTGCCATGCTGAGCAAGGCAAGGGTTATGCTCGGTATGCAAGGAATGGCCAGCATGGATGGCAGTCACGATGGTCGGCGACTGCAAGTGCGACTGCAAGTGCGAGTGCAAGTGCAAGCGCGACGTACGCTCGTGGGTTGAGTATGAAGGTTGAGGGTCGAGGTCGATAGTTCGTGGCCGACACAAGCCCTCCTCTTGCCCTTGCATAGATGCTCACCTAACACTACCCCTCCTGTGAATGGCCTTTGAATAGTTTGCGATATTTTGCTGTGGCCTATGGTGATTTATGACTGTTCGTGATGGTCCCTGTGATGATTCGTGGTGGTTGTCCATGATCGCCCTTCGCCGCTCGTTCTAACCGCTCGCTTTGCCACCTGCGAGTGTGGTGTTTGTTGTCGTTGTTGTTGCATGCCTCGACACCTTGCTTGCTGCAGTCATCGCTCGTCTTGGGCTCTTCTTGCGTGGATTTGGTGTGCGTGCTTTGCGCGTCGACTGCTGTTTGTTGTCTCATGACGGCATCCTTCGTTGTTTTTTGGTTGTTCTCGATGGCCTCCCTTGCGAGCATCGCGGGGCTCAACCAGTCTCAATAGGTCAACAGGCACGACGATCGCTACGATGGAACACGGGAAAACGCCAGAGCCGACGGCCAGTCAAGACAAAAGGTCCAACCTGAAGCTGAATGTCTTTGCCTTTCGAGAATCTGTTTTGTGCTTTCGACCTTCAATTCGTCCGTCACCTTTTGCACATCGGCCCTCCTTGATCTCACCGTGGACATCCGTGCACGTCTTGGAAAATCCTCCGTGAGACATGCCAGTGCCATGCAAGCTGAAAAGGACTGAGCAGAGAGGGACAAAGAGAGGCGGAGGTCAAGAGAGGGGTCGATTTCAGATGCCAGTGGCAGGCAGGAACAGGCAATGACCGACACAGAGCAGCAATGACTGGCAGAGAGCGTCACCAGGCGCATTGATCCGAGAGAACCTCCCGTGAGACCTGGCCCGCGAGACTTGTCCATTCCAGTTGTGATCATAGGGCGTGTGCTGTAAATCCAACTCGTACGGGGCCATACGCTGGAACTGTCTATCGATGAGCGGTGGTGACGCTGTACTGTGGTAATCGATCAAAGGGATAGAAGTGTCTCTCGTAAGCCGTCCATGAACACCACGAGCATTGCCGCGGTGACGAGAGTCACGAAGTAAATATTGTTAGTGAGCATCAAAAGAAGAAAATGCGTAGAACAAAGAGGAAATCAGATCAAAGGCGTGGGCAAGGTTATAGATAAATGTAACCAAAATTAAAGAATACTCAAAAATGTCTAAATATGCGTACAAAATATATTCCAAAACTTGCTGTGTGCCAAAGTTGTTAAATCAAAATAATCAGGCGCTCGCTCTTCATTGCTCCACGATGTCGGCCAGGTCGTGCCAAGCCCGACACCGTTCCGCCTGGTCGCCCGGAACTGTCTCCATGGCCTGGTGGCCGCCAGTGTAGACAACCAGCCGCTGCCGTTTGTCGGCGTCGGTGCGCTCCTCAGGCCGTCCCCATGGCACCCATTCGGCAGCGTGCGGGCTCTTGAGGGTATTTGGGTTGAGGGTGCGCACAAAGGAGATGTAATAGTCCATCATGACCGGAACGAGGCCGGGGTTGCCCTCGCGGTCATCTTCTGGACTGGCGTTGCTTTCGTCGTCGTGATAGTAGCTTCTCGGTGGACAGCAGTGGACGTTACCGGGCCCAAAGACGGCGGCGGTGTCCATCATGTGGACGGTGCCCATGCCATTGTCCGTGAGCTCCTGGTCCTGCATGGCATAGCGGTAGGCAAACAGGGCGAGCGGTGACGATGTTGACGATGCGTCTGTAGATGTCGTCGCGTTGGCCACCGCATCCAGAGTGTTGACCGCAGGACAGACAAAGGTCAGCTCGCCATAGATCTGAGCCAGTGTCGGGAACCAGGGACCATGATTTGGTACAGTGGGTGCTTGCGGGTAGTGCTGCGAAATCACGGCCGCGGCCGTCCCGTTCTCGTTTGCCGGGCCCAGACCTGGGTAGTTGCTGACGATAAAGTTCAAGACGTCGTCCTGGCTTTCCGCGTTGTGCACCAGTATCGTGCCTTCATTTGAGGCCACGCCGTACAACATAGGCACATGCACGAATTTGCCTTGTTGGAAGAGGACCGAGGGCCGGTCTGTGATCAGGTCGCCATCCACGCAAGGCCCCCAATAGAAGCCAGCGATACCAGGCCCCTCCGTCGTGGCATTCCTGTGAAACCGAAACTTGGAAGGCATATTGGCGAGGTTCTGGAGCATCTCAACGGGCCTCCTCCGCAAAACAGGCGAGAGCCTCGGGGACAGTAAACACACTTGTCTCGCCGCATGCAACGTGCACAGCCTGCCAAAACTTGTACGCAGTATCAATGCACGTCGGCAGCGTCGGCACAAACACAGACTCAGCAACGGCACCCACAAACAGGGCGTCATCGCGTCCTCCGTAGGCAAGGGTGTGCAATGCCACAGACCCGGCACCGGCCGAGCCACCGTGGATAACAACGTGGTTTGGGTCACCACCAAAGTGGTGGATATGCTCCTGGATCCAGTTGAGGAGGGCACGTTGGTCGAGGAGGCCCGCATTATGCACAAAGTCAACAGGAAAAGAGCCGAGGGAGTCTGGCAAAGGCGGCGCCAGAAAGCCGTACAGGCCGACCCGATAGCTGAGGTCGACGAACACAAGGTTGCCGCTAGACCGTGCAATCACGTCGGCAGCGTCGATATTGGGATTCAGATTGGCAGTGTAGCCGCCGCCCTGGATGAAGACCCAGACGGGGAGACCAGTTGAACTTGCGTCCTTGTCTTTTTTAGATTTCTTGGACTTGTCCATGGCTGCCGCTGGTGCCCAAACGTTGGCAAAAAGACAGTCCTCTGCCGTTCCGCTATCTCGCCTCGGGATATCGCCCATGCCCAAGCAGACTGGCTTGAAGTGCGTGGCTAACTGCACGTCCTTCTCGTTGTCTGGTGGTGCCGGTGCTCGCCATCGTCGCTCGCCCACAGGCGGCGCAGCATACCGCATGCCCAAAAACTTGTTGATGGCGATGGGCGTGGCAGTCGTGTTATGCGAATCACCGCCATCGTTTGAAGGTGGGTAGACCTTTGGCAAGTGTATGCCGGCATATGTGGCGTAGCCCAGGTCGACGCGAGTCCGCTTGTCTCGTCGTCATCCTTCTTGCCGGTTGGTGGCCTGCCCCTCTTGCGTCGGTAGTCGATGCCGGCCGCTATGAGGAAGAAGCAGAGAATGATGAAAAGTAATAATGCCCAACAGGCCAGCCGTGCGCCGCCGCCGTCGCCGGAGGTGCTCATTCTGCTGTGCGCGTGTCGTTCCCAGCCCAACACCGGCTCGCCGTTGTAACGGATCACTGCCCTCCTCGACGTCCTCGTCCTCGTCGCTGCTGCCGTCATTCTCTCCGCCGCTGTCATCGAGGTAGCTGTCGCCATCGGCATTGCCGTCCGCGCTGTCCACGTTGCTGTCAAAGTCGTCCCCCTCTCCCAAGTCACTGTCACTGCGATCGCTGCGCGGGTGTGGCTGCCCACGCGATAGCAGATGGATCGTCTCGGCCACTGGCGCTTCCGATTGATCCGCAGCCGTGCGGCGCTTATTCGATCGGTCATGGCGGTGATGTGATTGTGGTTGTGCGTGTTCAATTGATCACCGGGCCGTGCGAGGCCGTTGGACGGGGTGCGGCATCGATAAAACTCAATTGTTGCGGAACGACGTTATCGACAACACAAACATACAAGAAAAGAAGGCTCCAAAAAGTTCAGACCAAGACATGTCGTGTGCATTCCTCAGCCTGGCGTCGCCTGGAAGGAGCCACCCTCCAGAACAATGGGACGCTAGCGTCGCTGACGCGGCTGTGTGGAGTGGAAATGGCTGCCCCTTTGTTCTCAATTCGCTCCTTCTCGTTGTTGTCTTTGGAAACATAATCAAAGTAGACAAGGCATACCAAAAAGAGGAAAGAGCAATCGTGATACAATAGGCGCGAACTTGATCATTTCAACAATTCACATAGAAAGGGACTCTTGCAGAATCTGGCGGGTTTATTCTTTATTTGCCTTCCCCTGTCGGTGTAAGTTGTCAAGTTTGCCTTTTAGCCAGGGCAGATATTTAGTACGGCACCTAACTTTATATAGCAACAGTGCTACGCCGCGCGCGAGGCTGTAACTTGCACACAAGCTTCCCAATACGTGGCTTTCCATCTTTGTTGTTTATTTCACCTATTTTGTATGATGTGCAACCGTGACGATGTGAAGTGGCTCATTGATATTGGCTGATGATTGCGCCGGCTACGGACCGTGCCGCTCGTTGACCCACAGGAGACGAGTCTCATGATCATAATAAGTGGCTTGGTTGGCATACCTAACAAGGCCGATATGGCCGTCCCATCTTCAATTTCATCTACAAAGTTTCCATCATTGAAGCCTTGGAGATCACTCGTTGAGCGAATGGGACAAGTGGAGCTGTGCTACGAGCGGTGGAAACGCCAGAAGGCATCCGCCTGTGGTAGTTCTGAATATGATGGCCCGTCGATGTCAAGGCGGTTGAGATTTACAATGGTGCCACTATGAGTGAAAGGATGCGTGCGTGTAGAAGGGCTACAGGCGGCACAGTGGATGAACGCTTTTGAAGCCGACGACGGCCGGGTGATTGTGCGCAAGCCCGAATCTGTTGGACAAAGAAGAGATTGAAGATTGAGGAGAAAAGATAAGGGCGTCAGTTGTTAGTCTTTGGGTCGGGTAATTTGAAACATGTGCAATGTCAATATCGCTTTTGTATCAGTACCATATCCAATTTACCGACATTTGTTTCTTGCTTCGTAGCCGTATATCGTAGAATGGTGTGGCCTGTGTTGCACTGCATTGAGATCGAGTCTCGTGCCTCACTTTCGATGTTGTCGCCAGCCAACCAGGTCGTTCCTTCGCAGCATGCTATGACGCCAGTGGCCCCTCTCCAGCAATTGACAGCCTGATTAGGCCAGGCCTAGACTGGCATCTTTAGCGGTCTGCCCCGCCCTCTATTCGAGATAGAGCAAAGCAGCTGTGCAAGCTTATGGCAAGCTCAAAGAGCTTCTCTCCATTTATCGCCCGTACCTGTAGCCCGCTAATATAATGGTTCCCGCAGTCGCTCTTTTGTCCAGTCCTTTTCTTTCGCTCCTCTGTCGCCATCGCCTCCGAACTGACGTGCTCACTTCATACTGCCGTTCTGCATCACTTCCCATCGCTCTTTCCTCCGCCATAGCCAAACGCAAGGCTGCCGGCACTGCACCTTCCCCCTGTTGTCTTGTTTCTGCAACAGAGACACTCGATCAGATTCGCTCCTTCCCAGTGGCGTGTGCGCCCCTGCAACCCGCAATCTCTGTCACGCCTTCCCTCAACGAACATAACCGCTCCCAGACGGCAGGAATTGGCCAACATCATTCGTCCATCCTTGTACGGCTCTATCGCTCTTGCCCTCTTGCGTGTTTTTGTGGCGCTCTTTCTCTTGCTGCCCCATCGAGCCCGTCCTTTGCTCTTTCCGATTGTCTGATTGCTCTTTGTTCTTTCCGCTCTCTCTTTCCCGCTGGGCTTCGCCAAGCTCCCTCCTTTTTTCCCTGCTTTCCCCGCGCGCCGCG
Source organism: Sporothrix variecibatus (assembly GCA_016097105.2). Classification (NCBI taxonomy): domain Eukaryota; kingdom Fungi; phylum Ascomycota; class Sordariomycetes; order Ophiostomatales; family Ophiostomataceae; genus Sporothrix; species Sporothrix variecibatus. Next base: position 5,886,168 of record JADMNI010000002.1, on the reverse strand, counting down.
CGCGCCTTGCGTGCTGGGGCCTTGTCCTCTTTTCCCCCGGAACGACTCCCCTGCTCGTTCTTTCCCTTGGTCGCCCGTCCCGGGCTTTCCTATTTTGGGCTTTTCGCATTTTTATTTTTTTATTTTTTTTATTCCCTTTGCTTTTTTTGGGGGGGCCGGGAGGGTACCCTTCTTTTCTTTTTCCTCGTCTGCTCCCATTTCTGCACCTCTGTCGTGCTTGCACTTTTTGCCTTGTTGGAGGGCAGGGTCACTGCCGTTTACGGAGGGAAGAGCATAAAACTTTAATAAGACGTTGTACCCAAGTACTTCATGACCCGCCATGGCCGCTGCTGCCACTTCTGATCATCCCCATCTCGCTTCTGCTTCTGCTTCCAATTCTTCTCCCGAACAACCAACCCAAGTTGAAGCTCAAGCTCAACAAGCTCAACCTGCAACCGAAGCTTCGACCTCGACCTCGACCACGACAGACTCGATAGCTACCGACCAACAGCTCCCTTCGATCCCTCCACCCGTCTTCTCGAATCCCTCGTCGCCACGACCAGCCTCGATCGCCTCGCCAAGGGAAAGAGAAAGACAAACGGACGTTACCTCTCCCGCGTCGCCTTCGTCGCCGACAACTCGCCCGTCGCGCGGTGCTTCGACCTCGTCGTCCATCGGTTCCGGCTCCTTCAACCCCTCGGGCCTCTTCAACCGCAGCTTGTCCGCCAAGCGGCCTCGTCGCCAGTCTACCCAAGACCGACTGAATGAGATTCTAGAGGTAGGTCGTCTTCTTCCCTCGCTGCGCTCGCTTTATCTTTCTTTCCTCGCTTTCGCTCGTTTCTCCCTTCACCCACTAACATTGACAGACTGCACGCAACCGCGCTGAGAACTTCACAGCCGCAGCCTCCTCTCCCAACGCCACCAACACTACCTCCTCCAACAACAACACAACCCGACGCGCCACATTCCGCATGGAGCCTCTCCTCCGCAACCAGTCCGCGCCTGGCGCGTTTGCCGGCATCGCCGAGCAGTATGAGAGCGAACAGAGCGCCGACGAGACGACGGGCATTAACCGCCGGCGGGAGAACCAGCCCAACTACCAGTCAACAGCCGCGGCAGGCCTGGGGACAGCCGCCACCACAAGCACATACGGTTCCGTGTCGACACCAGCGTCCGCGTCGCGCTCGAGCTCGGGACCACGAGCAAGGAAAACAGCCAACAACGACCAGAACCGAGATCGAGATCGAGATCAGGCCACTGCCGCATCAAGAGGAGGCTCACGAGGAGGTTCTCGGGCAGCATCCATACGGAGCAACAGAAATACCGGAGGCGGTGGTGGTGGTGGCGCGCCTGCCACTCCAGTTTCCAGCCGCTGGAAAGACTTTTGGGCCGGCTTCCAGTCCATCGAGCTCGAGAACAAGGGCAGCGTCGCCCGTGACCACTTGGCCCTTGAGCGTACCTTTTTGGCGTGGCTGCGCACGTCGCTCGCTTTTGCCTCGATTGGCATTGCCGTCACCCAGCTGTTCCGCTTAAACACAACCACCGACGGCAGTGACAGCGACGACAGCCGCTTCGACTCATTGCGCCACGTCGGCCGTCCATTGGGCACTACCTTTTTGGGTATCAGCGTGCTCGTCCTGTTCCTGGGCTACCACCGCTACTACCAGAGCCAGCAGTGGATCTTGAAGGGCAAGTTCCCTGCGAGTCGCGGTACGATTTTGGTGGTGTCGTTGGTGGCGTTTGCGCTGATGGTGACGTCGCTTGTCGTCGTTGTTGTCGTGCAGCCATCCTAGACGGCAACCTTGTGTCTTCTTTTGTTTGTATATATGTCATTGCATGATACTTTGAGACAGTCTGTTGATTAACGGGACTGCCTTCAAAGTTGGCGTTCTGTTTGTTTGCATTTTCAAAGGATATCCTCGTGGGGTTTCAGCATATTTGTAACTGTCGCACGAGCGGTTGTGGCTTCTGGGTGTCGCATGGGAGGCTTTTTTGTGTATGTTTCTGTTGTTTTTGTCTGGCATATACCGTTTCGATAATCACATTATCAAGGGACTGAATGATGATCTCATTATTTCTCTTATCACCTCTTTCTGCATACCACACATTCTCTTATCAAAGCTGAGCTGGAGCTATGCTGACCTTTACGATTGAGCTTTGCTTTTTTATCTGTGATCGTCACTTTATCGTGCATGCATCGTGCATGAACTGGGCTTGTCAGGTGCAGATGTCCAAATCCTTGACCTATGACCGTCGACGCCGGGCATTTAAAGATGTATCAACAGCCAGTCACGATCACGAAGAACCACTAAAATCCAGTCTGGGCACTGCGCGGCTGCACATGCGAACCATACACCACAAACGAGTAGTCAAGTATTTCGTGAATCGCTCGACGTCGAAGTGTGACAAACAGTCGAGTCGGTTCAACACGTGCAACCATCCCTCCGTATGCACTTAGAGGGTGCGGGACAATCGGGACAAACCGCCAAATGGGGCAACCGGCCTGTTCACCCAAAGAGCTGCCGTATGGGGAAGCGGAACGGCGCAACGTGTGTGCCGTCAGTCGGCCCAAGTCAAATACTACGACGTTGTTTCTCTGTGGTGTTCTTGTGCCTGGCGGCCATCGCGTCTAAATAGGAAATGCATCTCAAAGTGAGGGGCTTGTCCTTAGGCAGTTCTATGCGACAAGCATCCTGCGACATGTATCCTTCCTGTTAAGAGGAGCTCCTCGATATTTGCCAGTGTTATTCTCGTCTACTATTCTTGTCTACTCATATTGCATTTATTTCTTGTCATTCTGGCTTCTGGTTCAGATGTGCAGATCGGCGGCCAGGGGTCCTTGCTTCCCCCAAAAACTGATTGGGTGGTTCTGCCAACGGGACGAAGGAAGCAGGACCATGACGCGGGAAAAAGAAAAACGTGGGGTATCCAGTATCATCGTGAGGTGTTCACAGACAGGACCGGCCTACACGGGGGAAAGGACCCTAAATTGTCCGTGCAATGTTTGCTTTTTTCAAGGCTGGTACTCCTTCCAATAAAGATTTTTAATAAACAGTTCAAGATTTCAATAAATAGTTTAAGAAAGTCGGACAGAAAAATAACAATAAAATTCCTCACTCTTTTTTGCATTCTTTAGACGGATATTTAATTCGCGACCTTCAACTTGCGGTGAACTCTATCTTCTTACTGCCTTTAGTATGATGAACTAACAAACCATGATCTAATCTTTACTCGTCTTTAAAACGCTCTTTGCTTTTCATGTATGCAGTTTTGTCGAGAAAACAGCCGTAGTATTTCCTCGTGGTTGCAGCCAGGTCCATTCGGTCCTGCATATTGACGCATACTCGGTCCGTTTCCTCCCTCCTTTTCCACTTTGTTACAATTGTTACCATCTTCGTAGTTTCTCCTTTTCCCAATTCACTAGTTGCTGGTCCGTCGTCGAGCTTAGAGCAAGCTTGCAGGCCTTTGTTAATAGCCACTTTACTAGCCACGTTTTTTTACGCTCGCGTTTCTCTTGTTCCCCGTTCTTTTGTTCTTTTCCATGTATTCCAGAGCACATAAAGGATGGCCGGAATCAATGGGAAGGACGCGGTGATCCCGCTCTCATTGGAATCACTTCTTGTCATCGGACCTCTATATTCTTTCATCTTTCGCCCTCCTCATCTTCGGCTCTTCATCCTCTCTTCACCGTATTTATATTGTTGCCTTGACTGTGTCATCATGCGGGATGCGCTGGCTGTCTCCACTAGACGTGTTGTTTGCCCAGAAGCCACCTTGGAGCCCCGTCTTGCGTCCTTCCGACGGCTTCCCAGTTGTCGGTGCACCCCAGTCGGATCCATCGCGATGCACGAAATCCAAAAGGCGCTGTCCTTTTGCCAAGTCCACGCTAAGCGAGCGCAAGGCATGCGGTCAACAATACGTTTGCCTACTGTGGCCAGCACTTGTAGCCAGGAGGCCCAGGAGGAGGTACGAAAAAGTCATTTTGGCCCGAAATAAGACCATGACAAGACAACGTGCAGGAATATTGGCTTGTTGGCAATGCATGGCGATGAACGTATGCGTCGTCAAGACTGCACGAAAATGGAAGGCAGAAGCAGGACGCGGCGAAGAGGAGATTCGTAGGACTGTTGGCTGGAGACCCGACGGCTGAGAGGAGCACATTACTGTCTTATTCTACCTCGTAATACTTGTCCAGTGTGCTGGGCGTTGAATAGTGGCTTGTACTTTAGGATTATGTTGGCATCTGACAGATGCACATGGAGTTGTAATACGTCGTACTGTGCACAGTATGAGATGGATCGCGCCTGCCCGACGAAACCACTTTTTGCCAACAGATGCGTCGTGCATGTCTTAAGATACTTTCACTTCGTATTTGTCTCCGCCAAATAAGGAAAGCGAGACCCTGAGTTCATATCCTTGCACTTTCCTAGCAGTCTGCCTGCTCTTTCCCAGTTGTCGTCTCCTACGAGAACATGTCAAACACGCCAAGTAGCCCCCCTATCCGCTTTCATTCGCCTTTCGTTATTACACTACTTCAGCGACACACAGATGTACCAGTTCCTGCACACAGGCCTGGCCTGGAGAGTGGTATTCTCCTGGTCCCTTGAGCGAACCATATCCGATACGGCGTAGTGCCCACCACACTCGTTTTTAGGCTCATAAGTCCCTGTTTCCTTGGTTTCTGTGCTCTTGCAACGTGTGCTTGGTTGCTTCTGCGGCCAAAGCGTCCCCAACGTGCGGTCACAGTCGTACTTTCCCGTGCAGTGAGCGGCAGCCGTGTCACACACACCCATACCTTCCCTCTGGGACGTTTGTTTCTCCAGGCTCCCTAGCGCCTCTGGCTCCTTCCCTCTTTTCCTCGTTTCTTCTTTTCGTAGGCGCACACACGCCGTTGCCGCACCTTACTCATCACAGTCCTCTCCTTCCTTGGCTGGTTCTGTTCAGGGACGCATCACACACAAGTCATTTGTAGGCGTTCTTTTTCGACCTTCTTTTTTATTAGAGAGCGCCGATCGAAAACCAGTTGCCTTGTCGGCCTTGTCGTCTACGGAGTACTGGGTATGGCTGTTCATCGAACTTGAATTAGTTCCCTCAGTTGTTTCGTTGGACTGCCTTTCCTTGTTGTCCTCTATTCTCAATGCTTTTTGTTCTTGATTGTTCCTCCCCGTTTGTTTGTTTCAACGCCCCTTCCCTTTTTGTTCCCTTTCTGCTTCTCTTGCGCATCGCTCTTTCTCTTTTTATTTCCTTCCCTCTTTTCCTCTTTCATTGTTTACCCCTTCCTACTTCTCCCCTCCTTTTCGACCGGTAACCTGCAACTTTCTTCCTTCCTCCCCTCCACGGCAGGCCATACTGGAATAGGACTGGGGAACTCGGGAGCAACCAACCCGCCGCACTTGCCCTCCTTTATTTCTCTCATCTCCTTCCTTCTTTCTCCTGCTTCTCAATTTCGATCTTCGAATTTCGATCTTGTCTTTCTCACCATTTTCGTCTCTGCGGCCTCTATCCAACCCAATTCGGCCTCTGAGACCAGTACGACACACGACGGGCACTGTGCCTGTTGGGACGACTCAGCAAAACAGCAGGTCTCCGCTCTAAGGCGCTTATTATCCATTACTCGCCCATTACAGACCGCTGCGCCCCTTTCAAAGGCATTTCGATTTCGCCCAACGCCGACTTTCCCTTCCTTCTCGCCAACAACACAATTGTCTCAGCCATAACTCAAACGCCCTCGTAGCAGGCAGCCCTGCCTGTCCCTTGGTCCTCCCTTGGTTTCTAGATCCTCGACCCTCGCTCTCTCAGCCCTTTTAAAGCTCGCTCTCGGCCCTCGACAATCCCCCGCGCTAGCCCAGCCAGCATTTCTTTCGACATCCCTTTCTTTGCCTCTTTTCAACTGCCTAGGATCCTCAAACGCGACCGAGATCTGCCCTTCCAGCCCCCACACAACGCGCGGAGAATATATCTGTACGCTTCGACCACAAGAGCACGACGTACGGTGTACGGATACGCAGGCGACCAGCATCCAAATTCGAACAGTATCGACTTTCAGATCCCGACAAAAAAAAACACTCGCTTGTCCTGTCCTGTTTTCCTGCAGGTGCCGTTGTGTCTGGACACACTGCAGCGGACAAAATCGACAGGCGGACCAAAAAGACGCAGGACGTTAGCGAATCCGATTGAGCAATCAGCGTGTAGCAACAGCGTTGCGTTCCGATAAATCGACTCGACTTTTTCGAATTCCTACTGTGTTTTCCATCGTCTCCTCACCTGCTTTCTTGGTGACCAGACGGCTGACCCGGATATTCCGACACACTTACGCGAACGCCTCTCCTAGTGAGAAGAATACCTCGTTTATACGATTCGATACGTCTCTTTTTTTTCTCGCTGAGCGACACATGTCTCGTTTGTAACAGACCGACTCGCATCCTTTTTGACCGTCGCCAAAACAAACGTTTCTCAATCTCCCACCGTTGTCTCTCTTCCAGTTCTTCCGCCGCCCGGTCCTTCCTTACGCCCACAAAACGCACATCTGCCCGCTCGACGAAATTAAGGAACGCCCTTTATTTTTGGAGTCGTCTCTTAATTGAGGCTCTTTAGCTTTCCTGTCGCTTTTCCTGTGCGCTTCCCGCCAAGTTCGCTTTGCTGGGATCGACATCAAATTACCCGGACTGCTGGGTTGTGTCGTGTGCCGCCCTGCTGCTTTTTGGGGGGGACGTGTCAGGAGGCAGGGTAAACGCGAGAGGGGGTGTACCGACAAACGACGACGACACCGACGACGACAACAATTGATCGAAGACGACGGCCGTGATCTCGTGAAGAACCGACTCTTTCCTCTCAACCTCCCTCAACCTTTGCTTCTCTTTTTCTTTCTCAGCCTCAACCAACCTTTTCGAAACTTCCTTTTCTCCCTCTTTCACCACCACACACACCCACACAATACGACACCATGGCTTTACCCGTCGCCATCCAGTCGGTGGTCTTCTACTACCTGGCGTGCACACCATGTATGTCTGCACGCACGCGGCATCGTGCGAAAAAGAAGTTTGACAAGGAGCGCAAGGAGCGCGCGGCGTTGGAGGAAGACGAACCGCCACTCTACCGCCATCCGAGTCCCTTCAATGTCAACCCTTACTGGCAAGAAGAGATCATGATGGGGCCGAGCCTACCAAAGAAGGGTCGTGCCGCCAAGCAGAACTCAAGCCAACGCAAACTCACCAGCGCCGGCAAGGATAGCAGTATTGCCACGCGTAGTAGCCTAGCGATTAGCAATCACGGAGGCGCACCGAACAGCAGTGGAGGAGGCATATTACAAGGGGGAAGTGGTGGCTCAGATCCGCTGTCAATACCAACAGGGACTGCGGCAGCTACCGGCGAAGCCACCAGTGCAGCAGAACCCGCGGCGCAGGTCGACGGCAGTGCTGGTGATAACAGTACACCCAGTTCAAACAACGCAAGCGGCGCCAACGTCGCCGGCAGCACCTCAAACACAAACGCCAACGGCTCGCGCACCAGCGGTGGCCAGCCACCGAGCAGCCCGACGCTCATCCCCGACGATGCTCGTAGCATGAGCATGCTCGAAGCCACGGCAACAGCCGCAACGGTCGGCACAACGACGACGTCCAGCGCCGAGGGCTGGAACTACAAGCGGTACCAGCGCGAGGACGAGGAGCTCTGGGGCTCTGAGCCTTCTCGGACACACAAGCTCATGGACGCCATCGTTAAGGCCGGCTCGTCCGCGGGACGCCTGTTGGAGAGCACGCTGGGAAGCAAGGAACGTGGCGCTTCTTCGACTGGCGCCTACTACAGTGGCGGCAGCAACGCCGTGACCGAACAGGACCGTGCTAACTTCTACTCGCCGACCATTATCCACCCTCCGTCAACGACTACCACCCGCCCGTTGTCGGCAGCAAGCCGGCCCACAAGGACGCACTCCGCTGGATGCTGCAGCCGCCGCCGCCGGCCAAGGTGATGGAGGGCAAGGTCCCCGTCAGCCGCAGCACGAGCGTGGCTAGCTCTATGAACGGAAGTAGTATGCGCCGGTCGGCCGCCACGACCGCCGGCGCTGGATCTGAGGTGTCGCTCGCACGCAAACAGGCTCTTGAGGCCCGTCTCCGCCGTGGCGATTCGGCCAACAGCGGCGCCACCGTCACAGGCCGCCCGCATGCTTCCTCGTCCACGTCTGTCGAGGACGAGGCTGTCCTTCATGTTGCTGCAGCAGCCGCCACCGCCAACCTGAGCCGCAGTGTCTCGCGCAAATCTGGCGAGACCCGTCCCAAGAGCCAGCAGCGACTGGGCTCGCGAGGTGCGGCCGCCGCCGCAGCTAGAAGCCGCAGCGGCAGCCTTGCATCGTCAGTCGAGGACCCCAACTGGTCGTCGGACGAGGACGGCATGCTGCGGACCAAGTGGCGGTTCCCCGGCTCTGCGCCGCCGCCCATCCCGCCATGCCTTCTCTGCCCGCTACTGCTGTGCTGCCTAGCACCAATGGCAACAATGGCGACGGCGGCCTTCAGTCGAGGTCTTCGCTGCACATGAACAGCCAGAACCCGAGCCGTGCGAAGCTCGAGACGATCCTGAGCTCGGACGCCAGCGGCAAGATGGATATGAGCCGCAACAGCAGCAACAGCCGCAAGGAGAACGAGCGCCACGACGTTCTCAAGAGCCCCGCGACGAGCACCAGCACGGTCGTTGGCGCCTCTGCCAGCAAGGGTGATGCTACAAAGGCACCGCATGACCGTTCAGCTGGCTCTTCTCTGGATAGCGGCCTGGCGCTGTCGTCGTAGTTGACGACCGCCACCCTCTAACAACTTACCCAGCACACACTCTTTTACTTTTCCTTTTTCTTTTCTGTCACACATTCTTCTTTTTCAGGCACTATCTTTAGTCTTTGGGTCTTTGGGTCTTTTGAGCCTTCTTTATTCTTGCAATGCGCGGCGCAATTGGGCATTTGGACACAACAACAACGAGCTTGACTTTTATTCTTTGCTTTTTTCCCCAGCATTATCAAAAATTCCTTGGAGCACAACACAGCATTGGGACACCAACCGGAGTTTCTTATTATTTATCTTTTGAAAGTCTTTTTGACTCTTTTTTTTGTTCTCTTTTGTTACTTTACTATATCTTTGGCAGTCTTCATGTCAACACCTTCTGTCTTCCTTTTCTTATCAAAAGCTGCCTTCTTGCGGGCCTCGTTGGTCTTTTGGCAGCTCGCCCTGTCTACTTGATAAACTATATAGCTTTGATGCCGATTGAAACCAATAATCGAAGACTTATCATTAAACCATTTGCGCCCGGATATCGACTGCTCGTAAATGTCTGATAAGCCGTCTTACAGTGTTTACTGTCGCGTGCCTCTTGTTGTCAGCACAATCTGTCATCCTTCACATTTGATGGCTGTCAACCAGTCGCATCTTCCCGCTCTGCCCAATGATGTCTTTGCTCCTTCTCCAGCTAGCGGGCCCCTTCTTGCTGTGCTGTCAGCGCTGCGCTATCGCCGACTGTCCCCCTCTTGGTGGTCTTGCCAATTGCGAGTTGAAGTGTGGGGTAAATAAGCAATTCATATGTGGAAACGACGCTGATAGCCCGCAATGCGATAACCCATCAACCCACTAAAGGCACTAAAGGAATACCCATTAAATCCACTGGAATTCCCATCCGCGACTCCTCATTGCCCATCATCTGCTTCTTCAGCCGAGCTTCACACTTATCACACGAGAGACAGCACGAATGGCGAGATAGGACATGTTCTTGCATTCTGTCTTTCTTGTGATTTGATGTCAAGTCTTTTGACGCTGCTCGTGCTTTCTGTCTTGGGCTCGTCCCGCTGCCGCGTTCTTTCCTCTTTTTGTCTTCTCTTTGTCTCCTGGCTCTTGCCGTTTGTCACCCGGTTGATTGGTGCCATTCCCTCCTTCCCTATTCTGTGGTGTCACACGTCTAAGACGCTCTTGTCACCTTCCCCTCTCAAGCTCACATCATCGCACCCCCAAAGCCGCCATTTCCCCATTCTCTCACTCTCCTCCCCCAAAAAGCAATACCGACCCGGTTGGTCCGTCCACTTTGCCGCAGCCTCTTCGTGATCGTCGATTTGCTTTGCGTTCTTCATATTGTTTCCAAACCCTCTTTTTTGGATTTTTGTTTCTTCTTCTCTCCTTTCTCTCCAATTGCATCTCTAAAGCGACTGCATCCTTCTCGTCTCCACAATGGGTTCCGTCGGAGAGACTCCCGCCGAGGAGTTTACTATCCTCGTCACGGCTTGACGTAAGTCTTTCTGTGCTCATTACAGATGCCATCAATGACTGGAGTGAATACTGACCGCATTGACTGGCACAGGCGTTCAAGTCGGAATACCCCCAGAACCCCTCGTGGGAGATTAACCAGCCGGCTAACCCGAGTACCTGCCGGCGCGGACAAAGCCAACAGACCAGCAGCTTCCGGTACAACAACAACAGCGCCTGCCTCGACCCCCGAACTGCCACCTGTCCGCATCGTCGTCTACCCCGATCCCATCCGTGTCAACTACCAGACCGTCCGCAAGCTCGTGCCCACACTATGGGACGGCACACCTACAAAGCTAGAGGGCGAGGACGGCAAGGAGTTTGTCCCACCCAAGAAGATTGACTTGCCTGCTAACACAATCGGCATGGCTGGTCCCCGCCTTCAACTACGCTCTGGAGCGTGTCGGCCGCCGTGACGGTTATGCATTGCGAGACGTCGACGACCAGGCTGCTCTCGGTGACACGCCCGCCGACCGCGGCGATCCCCAGTGGCCGTGGTACGGCGTGCCCGCCGCGCTCGAGTCCGACTTGGACTTGGACGACGTGCTGACGCGGTGGCGGGGCCAATGCGCCGGCCGGCACAGACTTGCGGATTTCCGTGGATGCGGGACGGTACCTCTGGCGATTTCATCTACTTTAGCTCGCTGGCGCATCTGTACCGTCGTGGCCAAGAGACAAAGGGTGAGGATGACCGCTATGCACGGCGTCGGGTGTCGTTCTTGCACGTGCCGGCGGCGGCAAACGCCCGAGCGCGTGGCGGCCGGCAAAGAGCTGGTGGTGGAGCTGATCCGGTCGCTGGTGGAGTCGGAGGTGGTGGCGCGGGCCAAGGGCGGGCCGAAGCCAACGAGAACAAGGAGTCGGCGGCAGCAAGCGTAGCGGCTCCCGGTGCAGACACCGTGACGGGGAAGTGGTACCGCGATTAGGTCAGATAAGGACGAGTGGGGTGAGCAAGTGAGCAAGTGAGCAAGTGAGAGTGGAAGGAACAGCATGCATACGATTGAGCGGGAGAGGAATAGCGTCGCATACGTAGGATAATGGTAATATTATATGGCATCCATGCATCTCGCTCTCTTCGACGTGGTACCATGAGCGCCAACAGAAAATCTGTCTTTGTTTATTTATTGATGTTGACAATGCCCATGTGGCTTTTATATCGTGTCAAAGTATGCGCCATGCCGCCTATTCAATAAGGCTCCGCCTTTTCTCTTACCATTCCCGTATCCCAGTCTTTAGAGCCGTTACATTTTACGCGCATATTTTTGTTTTCTGACGTCGTCGTCGCATCCTACGGCGCGGCACGACGGAAGTCGTCAGCATTAGGCGGGTCCTGGCGCATGCAGAACGACAGACATACAAGCAGGTATTGACAATTGACATATAAAAAGAGAAGGTATGTGCGCTTTGAAATGAAAAAAAAGGCTGAAATTGCGGCCCAACTGCAGGCTGTATATAAACATATGAAGAGCATAAAAAAATCCAAATTCGCATTAAAAAAGCAGCCCGCTGTCTATGTCAACTCTCGCTATTCTTTTTCTATATCTAACGTCTTCTCGTCTAGATCTTCGCATCCAGCTTCCACTGCGCACGGTGGTACTGGTTCGGCCAGCGGATGGGCACGCCCAGCTCGTGGGCCACACGGCGCACAAACTCGGGCTCCCTGAGGAACTGGCGGGCCACCAGAACAAGGTCAGCCTCGACGGGCCGCCCTCCTGGGCAACCTCGCTAGCCAGCGCAGAGGTCGAGATCATGCCAACAGAACCAAACTGCAGAGTCTCGGCGGCCTTGCTACCCTGCTCGCGCAGAGCCTTCTTGATCTGCGACACTAGTTCGATCTGGTAGTGCGTGTGCATCTTAATGTACTGCTCGCGGGAGTTGCCGCCGGACGAGACGTCGAGCAGATCAACACCGACGGCGGGCAGCAGGTCGGCCAGCTTGACGGTATCCTGAACAGTCCACGAGGCCTCCTTGCTCACAGTCTCGAGCCACTCAGTGGCCGACAGGCGCAGGAACAGCGGGGTCGTCTCGGGAATGGCGGCGCGGACCTCCTTGGCAATCTCCAACAGCAAACGGGTGCGGTTCTCAAACGAGCCGCCGTACTGGTCGGTGCGCTTGTTGGTGGTGGGTGACAGGAACTGGGTCATAAGGTAGCCGTGGGCGCCGTGGATCTCAATGACGTCGATGCCGGCCGCAATGGCGCGCTTAGCGGCGGCCACAAAGCTGTCCTTGAGCTCCTGAATGTCATCGAGGGTCATCTCCAGCGGGTTGACCCAGTCAGGCGCGTAGGGGATGTTGGAGGCGGACCAGGTGTTGTCGGGCCAGCCGCCCTCGCTCTCCTTGGCAAACTGGTGCTCGCCGCGCTTGGCCACGTGCCACGGTGCGAGCGTGCTGGCCTTGCGGCCGGCGTGTGCCAGCTGGATGCCAACCTTGTTGCCCTGGCTATGAATAAAATCGGCGATGCGCTTGAGGGGCGCAATCTGGCTGTCCTGCCACAGGCCCGAGTCCTCGGGCGAGATGCGGCCGTTGGGTGTCACCGACGTAGCCTCGACAATAGTCAGGGCGGCGCCGTTCAGGGCAAACTGGCCCAGGTGGACCAAGTGGAAGTCGGTCAAGTGGCCGTCGTCAGCCGAGTACATGCACATGGGCGAAACGACAAAGCGGTTGGCCAGCTCGACGCCGCGGATCTTGAGCGGCGTAAACAGAGTCGGGATGGGCTTGCCGTCGTGGGTGGTATTCTGGAGGGCGGTGCCGGTGGAAGGGGTCTGGGCGGGGGGTGTAGAAGGGCACGCCAGGGGCAGGCAAGCTGGCGGTCTTTGGAGCCGCGCTGGGTAGTGCCGGTAGGACGCGACATTGTGGCGGTGTGTGGTACTGAAGAAGAAGTGGTGACGTTTCTAAATTGAAGAAAAAGAGGAAAAGACAAGTGTCGAAGTGAAGGTCGAAGAGAAGAGGGGGTGAGGGCCGAGGTCAACTTGAAACATGAAAGATGCGATCTGAACTGGAGTCAAAGGTTGGTGTTTGTCAATAAACAGACGGGACCTTTGCCTTTTTATATTATGGGAAGACGGTGAGCTAAAGAAAAGAGGCATTACAAAAAGAAAGAAAGAAAGAAAAGAAGCGAAGGCTACGGAAGCTCGAGAGGGTCAAAGACTGAGAGCTTGCTTGGGGAACAAAAAGTGGTCCCTCCGGCGCCTAAAAGGCAGGAAGGAGAAAAAGAGAGAAAAAGTATTCGGCAGGCGCGATGGCCGTCGATACGCGGGGACGGGCGTTTAAGGAAGGAGCGAAGGTAGGGGGGTGCCTGTGGATTGCGCCTGCTTAGCACGCAAGCAGACGGCCAAGAAGAGAAAGAAAGCTCGGCCAAAATCAAAACAGCGGGCTGTCGAGATGCCGTTACGAGGGAATGCGCAACTCGACTGAAGAAGAAAAAAAGGCACCTTCCCTGCGTTGCAACATGCGTTTTGCGGCACGGAGTCTCCCCCGAAAAGCATTACAGAGCAAAAGGGACGCCACCTGAAAGGCGGGTCAATTACTCAGACAGGTCTGCCGTGCCAAAGTGGGAGCTACAAAATACATGGTGCCGTCGCCGTATATTTTTGTTGGCTTTTAGAACTTTTTAGTGGACCATTCATGGTACCACTCGGAGCTTAACCCGGGGGTCAAACATATTCCGCGCTTGCTTTCTAATAGTCGTTGATGGGCAGATGCGGTTGCCAGTTGCGATAGGTAGGAGATCGGCGGGAAGGTGTGCAGTGAGGAAGGTGCGATAGAGAAAGGGGGGAAAGAATTGGCAGGAACGGGGATCATTCGGGTACACATGCGGAAAGAGCGAGCAAGCGAGCAAAATACAGAGTGCATGACAACAAGAAGAGAGAAGTCAATCAAAAGGAAACCAGTTCAAACGGCAGGCGCAAAGGAAAGAACCACATCGTCTCCATCCAAAGTGGAAAGGAGCTCCATCACGGCAGTCAGTTCTGGAGATCATCAAAGTCGACGGAGCAAAGGTGAGAATTGAGTGGAATTCGTACAGTCCCCCTCTTCCAGACTTTCCTCAAAATGCCTCGGTGTTTGGCCAACCGGACAAGCTGACTAACTATCAACTATCTTCTCTCTCTTTTCACTTGCACTGGATCCTCTCCATTGGGTCCCCTTATCACTCTTGGCGGTTAAGATAACCTCTGTTTTACTCGTAAAGTGCCTTCATTCACCGCAAATATGGACGAAACCGAGATGGTTCCCTTGCAAACTCGCACTCGTCCGTTGGGGCTGTTTTAGACCTTTCGATTCCTTTTGGAGCGACGTCCGTCAGATGAGATCTAAACTCTCGGCTCGGAGCGCAAGTTGACAAAAAACCAGTTCCAGGGGTTCAGGGCACTGTCAGTCCCAACTGGCAGTCGCAATTGGCAGTTTCGGTGTTGGCGGGCAGTCGCGAATGACGAAAATGACGAAATGGGGTGGGTTGGAAATAACGAAAGAACGGGGAAGGGCCCCGCTCAGCACCACTTTTGAGCCGCGCTTGCTGACAAACGTGAAATGCTTCCAAAGCATCCATTTACGAAGTACGAGGGACGAAAGTAATAATGCACCCAATTTTTACAGCTTGCCAAAACATTTGACAGCAATCTCGTCAACAAGAATTATCCCGGCTGACGGCCCGGCGGATTGGCAGACGTTTGCCTTCCCCTCTTTTGTATCGACAGGACCAAAGTGCTACGACAGTGACCAACAGGTGTCAAAAAGGTATTGTCCTGCCAGTTATCATGCCACTTGACGCCGTATGTGCAGAGTACGTATGTGTAGAAGCAGGTTCGTAGTGAGAGGCTGTTCTGTTCTGTCGGCTTCGGAGTTGGGTCGGTTGTCCTTATCCCGTCAAGTTCCCAGTATACGGCGTATATTTCTTTCCTTTGAATTTTTTTCTTCTTGATATCTTGACTTATTCTTGCTCCACGTTTTACTATTAAATCCTCAAATTTTTTCTCTGGAATCCAATTCATTTTCGTTTTTTCCTGATTTTTTCTTCGTTTTCTTCTGACTTTCGCCTCTTCAGCCTTACAGGTACAAAAACTAAGTACAAGTTGATAATGCGTTGAGCATACGGAACATACGCTATTATATCCACTTTATTTCAGCCATTATTCATCCAGCCGCTTTTGTCAGCGCGGCCAAGAAAGAAAGTTTCTTCTTATTAGAGGAGTTTCGGGCAACCTTATTTTTTTCTGCGTTGTTTGCGAAGATATTCTTGATAGATCGTCTACATGATAATTCTGTGCCTCAATTTTTCCTGATGATACAAAGTGCGGCTCCACATCGTACCGCCATAACAATATTAAACGCATTTGTAAGTTGGACAGTCTCAAAGTATGCCTTAATCACTCGTAGAAAGCAGACAGCATCGCACAAAATCGATAGCATCATATTCCATGCCACACTGCTATCTGTTTCGTCAGATACGAACTACTCTGCTGGCTATCAGTGACCACAAAGCAGCTGCTGTTATCCCAAGCCGTTGTTTTGAAACAGTAAATAGTTCTTTCTTCTTCGTTCCTCATCGTGTTCTGTATTACATGAGATGAAAACGCATAATTTTTGAAACAGGCGGAAACAGTGACCCCGCCAAACATAACGCGGCTGAGCACACAGCATGCACAGATAGGAGGATCGCAGCGGGAAGAAGAGACCAAAGGAGAAAATTACGATGTAAAATGCGAGATGGATGATGCAAAATACGAAAGGAAGCGAAAGGTGAGAAGTAAAAAAAAAAAGAAGAAGAAAAAAAAACAGATTAAACACGAGGTGGGAGAATAGGAGGGGGAATGGAGAACAGATATCACAACGTCATAATGTCTGAGATCCTCCCGATGACGGAGCGTCGTTCCTTTTCGACGACGGGCGGCACTCTCCGCTGTTCGAGACACTTTTACGGGAAGAAGAGCAAGAAGAGAGGAATAGGAAATAAACTACGACGTACGACGTACTCCGGGTGTCTTAATGCAAGACGATGGCAAGTGCATGTCCTCATTAAAGTTTAGAGTTACAGAACGATATCCAGCGATCCCCAATATCTGGAAATAAGAGAATGGAAGTAATAATATGGGCGTGCGCAAGTGCCCGCGATGCTCGAGCGTATGTTTGTGCGTCAGTACTAAGGAGTAGTGTGTCCAGTGCGTGCAGCTTCTACATATCATGCAAGCTCTCTATTGACATTGCCAATTTCAAGGTGCATGAGGGGGAAAGTCAAGATGAAGTTTGAGGGGCAGAAAGCGAGATGATTGACGCTTGACATTGAGCATCAGAGCGCAGCCTTCAGAGTTGCGTAGACGTCCGAAAAGGTGCAGAAAAGGATACCGCACAATAACAGTCACGATATTCTGAGCAGTTGGGAACGGGAGTTGAAAAGACGACAGCTTGGAAGCCGGAACTCGAACCACCAGAACCCAACAGGAATTTTTGAGCTGGGAGCTTGGAGCTGGGCCTGGCCATTGTTTCAGAACCGGCAGCTGAGTGCAAAACTTTATTCACATTGGTGGAGTGAACGAACCTTGAGTGGAAGCTCAAAAGGTTCTTTTGCCTACGGCAAGCCTGCACTGTTCCATCCGCTTACACAAAAGACAACGGTCCAGCGTTTGGGAGCCCTGTATGGTGGCGTAAAAACAACAACGGGGGCGCTCGACCACACGGCAGGGGCCAAGAGAGCTGACAGGGGAGCTGACAGGCAGAAGGTAAGCTTCTGTTGACGAGATGTTCTGCAGCAGCAATGGAATCTATCACAGTAAAAATCAAAAAGAAAAGACACAAGAAAAATCTTAGTCAAAAGTGGAAG
The DNA here is from genome assembly GCA_016097105.2 of Sporothrix variecibatus. Classification (NCBI taxonomy): domain Eukaryota; kingdom Fungi; phylum Ascomycota; class Sordariomycetes; order Ophiostomatales; family Ophiostomataceae; genus Sporothrix; species Sporothrix variecibatus. The sequence continues at coordinate 5,869,110 of JADMNI010000002.1, read as the reverse complement.
TAGACGCACCCCATGATTGCCTTAATTTACTTTTCCCTCTTCCTCCCCAGCACAGACGATGTAAAATTTGAGTCGACGGGCAGAAAGTGCTTCTGCGGATGGACCACCAGAAGTCAACACTCAGTCGAGGAAGGTCCCCACTGTGTCACTTGTCCCACCTGTGCCTCGTGGCTCTGACCTCCGCAGCAGGGGTTGTCGGGACAGGAGCGAGAGGAGGCGCGCCCAAAAAGAGGGGACACCAAGACCAAAAGGGAACGAGGCTCCGTTTTCCACGAAACCCCGTGAAACAGCAAAATGATACTTCACTGGAGCAAAGTGGAGGAACAAAATAGGGGAGGCCGCTGAAGAAGAAGGAAAACAGAAAAAAAGAGGGACGAAAAACAGAAACACCTGCAAAAACGAAACGACGAAATGGGAGAGCTTGGGCACATAAAAAGCACGCAAAACGTGGCCAGGTAGGGTCTGCTGCATAGACGAGGGTAGGCCAGTCAGTAATTAAGGAGACAAGACGACGATACGATTATTACACAACCTTCACGATAGCACACAATAACACTTAGGGTAGCATGCGGGCGAGCATCACTTCTGATCACTGTTTCGAGCTCGAGGGCGATCCCGTAATATGGGACGAGAGCTGCAGACACTTTGAAGAATCAATTAAAGAAGCAAATTATTGTTTGTGATCAGGACAAGAAAGAAGAAGAAGAAGAAACTATGAATCTGAGCAGGTAGAGAACGAGAAGAATAGCGTCACAATGATGATAAAAATAACAAGACCTAACAAGAAGCTGTCATCGTTATCAATCTCATACTCGCTACAGAAGCACCTTCATCAACACGGACCACCTCGTGCCCCTATCACCACCACAATGGCAGGCCATGAAGCGTTGGTGATGCAGAATTGGCCAGGGATCGAGGGATGAGGTCAAGACCTGGCCCCCTCTCTACGGGGTGATCCCTCTGATCAGCACCCCGGCCAGCGCCTCCGTGCACACTCCATCCGCGGCCCCCATCCGTCTGCCCCCATTCCACTCTCACCCAAGACCCTGGCTCACATCGTTCCATGACAGCCCGGCCGTGCCAGAAATTGGGTGCTCTTGGACTCATAGTCGACTTATGTCGAGTGATGCATAAGAGTATCAGTCTCCTCTTTTTCTTCTTCTTCTTTTGTCTCTTGTACCTTTTTGTCGTCTATCGTCGTCGTCACGTCTCTTTGTCCTCGTCATCATCCTTCTTTGTCGTCACCGTCGTCCCATGTGGTTCGATGTTTCTTGTCTGATCGATCGACTTTAACCATCACCATGGCTTCGTAAGTCCTAACCACCGACCTTTCAGTTTCCCTTTTCTTTGATTTCTTCTTACTCACACTTATAGTGACCTTCTCCGTGTCCTCGTCGGCCCCGACCACCGCGAGTTTGTTGTCCACCGGGCTATGCTGTGTGACAGCAGCCCCTTCTTCCGCGACAGCATCGACGCCGTTCCGGAAGGCCTGACTCCGTCTTCACCATCCTCCTCGCCAGATTCTACACCACCGCCCTCACCACCCACTCTTATCTGGCTTTCTGGCGAGTCTGCCGACGTCTTTGAGCTGTTTGTGGTCTGGCTGTACCGCCGCCATGCCTTCCGTGCCGTTGTCGAAGATGCCGTCACCATTCTCGCCCGGGAAGCTACACCCCACGAAGTCATCACTCTTCGCCCACAAGTCGATAAGGAGCCTCACAAAGACTCCGACTCCGACGTTTTCTCCCTCCGCCTCTGATAACTTGAGCGACCTCCACTGGCACCTCGTCCGCCTCCACCTCTTTGCCTCTATTGTCGATATCCCCGTGCTGCAAGACGCCGTCATGGATGCCCTCCAGGATTTGTATTTGCGCTTCGACTGGACTGCCACCCCAGCCCTTCTCCGGTATCTTTACATTGAGGCCGATCCCCTGGCCGCTTGCCGTCTTCGCAAGTGGGCCGTTGCTCTTCTCGGCTGGACACTTGCCAACAGCGGTGAAGATGACCACGTCGAACTCCGCTCTCTGCTGCCTCTCTCCCCGCTTGCAGAAGAGTATGCTGCCCACACCCGCAAAATGAAGGCCAGCCGCGCCGATGCCCGCATCAAGAACCCGCAGCTGCGCATTCCGAGCAACCAGCTGCGCCGTGAGGACCGCCACTTTGGCTTCCGCCAGTGCTCGTTCCACAGCCACCGCCGGTCTGCCGGTGAAGGACGCTGTCCTCACGAGCGTGCCCGGCGCCGGGGCACGCTGGACTTTGTGTCGTCACTAGCCCTCCCACTAGACATGCCTGCAGCACGCAAGTCCAATCTGCACTCACCGTCGACTTCCCTCTCTTCACTCTCCTCCACAACCTCCGAGCCCCGACTGGAAGACCTACCTGTGTGGTCACCACTCTCGGTGACGACACCAGGGTATGCTCCACTTGGGATGGAGTCGACCATCTAAAGTCTTCTCCTTCTTTTCTCTTTTGTCTTTCCTCTCCTTCTTTCTACGTACCCCTTTTCTTATGATTTAAACGGCCTGTATTTTACGATGTCTGTACACAAGGATGTGTCACGGTCTTGGGATGGCGCCTTTTGTTGCCACGGTTTCTTTCTTTCTTTTCTTTTTTACTCGTGCTTTACAATATAGACAAGCCTGACTGGAGGCTGTTCACACTCGCGTTGGGATATACACAATTTGCTACTGCTATTTTTTTCAAATCAGAACTGATTTCACACAAGTTTTTTGATGACCAATTTCTTGACTGTTGCCTACCGCGAACAACGGCCTTCATGCTCCGTAGGATTCACAGTCGTCGTAATGTAGAAAGAATGTACAAACGCCAATGATCCTACCCATAAAAATAGAGAACCCTCTTGCTAATCCTTCTTCCAAATTCGGGACCCTCAACCGAGAGCCACTGATAACCGAGACATAACAAATATTAGACAGAATATCAAGGAACGCTTCGAAAGAACAAAAAGGCGGAGAGATGCAAATGGTGAGAGCGGGAGAGACGGGCAGCCTGCACAACTGTGGCGCGGCCAGGACGCGTGGTCCTACCAACTGATGCGCATGTTTATCTATGAGTAGGGCTCTGTGCCCTTTTGAAAACTCGATATTATTTACGAGTTCACGATTACAGATAGAGGGCATTTACAGTGCACTTTTACTCAAATAAGGAGATACAGTAAATAGACAGTAAGGGACCTGTGCTCATAAATTCTGTTGTCTATGCTTCTCGTATTTGTCAAAGGATAAGAGCACGGGTCTCTTCAAGGCTGTGATGAGAATCCATGTCCAGGATGATCTGCCTTCCAACGGCAACTATTGCTGCATGGAACGAGTGTTGTGGAGAGGCGAAATTATGCCAGTGAAGGATGGACAATAGGAGCGTTCTGGTCAAAGTGCGAAGAAGGATCAAATTGCTCGGACTGGAGTGATATACCAAGGAGAACTAATACAAGAAGGGAGATGGAGATAAAAAAAGAAAAAGAGACGAATACCAAGAAACACTGACTATGATTCTGACAAATCTTAAAAATACGACAGGATTTGACGCCACACGGCGAAGCGTTTGGTCTGGCTCTCTGTCGGTTGTCTGGTACTCCATACATGGCGTCTATTTGGCGAGCGTTCTTCGTTTGGTCATCTCCATAACAAATTCATGACATCTCGCCATTCGGCATTAAACGTACTCGTGCTCCCAGTCAGTCCTGCAATCAGCCCACCCTTTTTCTCATGTTCCACCTTTCTTTTTCTTTCCCGGCCCTCCATCTCTCTCGCCTTATCATTATCCTCCGTTGACCCGTGTCGTATCCGGAATGACGGCCGAGCTTTTGTTGTGTTGCTGTACAGCGCTGCACCGTTTTATTCCGTTCTGTACCGATCGTGTGTTCATGTAGATGAATGGTCAACAAGACGACAAAGGCGGTGAATGAAGCCGACGGTAGATAAAACAGATCGGCGGCAGACATACGACGATATGATAATGAATGAAGAGGTTCAACAAAGGTAAACAACGGCCGCCACCTGGCAGAGACACTCGTTCTTGGAGGGACGGGAGAAGAAAGGAAGAATGGGGTGAGATGCGACTGAGCGAGAACGACAAGAGTGGCCAGTGATATTCCATAAGACTATGATACGCTCGGACGATGACAAGTTCACGAGGCTTTGATCGTCAACTCCTATCATGATATGACTCAAGCTCTCTCAGCCCCTATCTACGCGCGTTTGTAATCCTTCATCCTTTTGAGCCGGACTTCTTCACAGTCTGTCATCCGGCAAACGGCCACCGGTACGGCCTCGGCCCTTCTCGCGGTGATCTGGGGTGTGCATTGAACGTGCGCCCGCGTAGTCTAGAAGCCAAGGTGGAGGAATGAGTATATGATGGACAAAGATTGCATGATCGCTTCCGCCACCAACACTGGTCACTTTCTCCTTCTTTCTGGTCGACCATATCTTTCCCATACGCTTGGTACCCTCCGTCTTGGTTCTCGTTGCTCTTTATTTTCTTGGCCTTGGCTGGGCCTCCTGGCAAACAGTGGTCGACATGCTATTTTTTCAATTATGTTTCTGATATCCAAACATGCTCCTTGAAGTTTTGTGACAGAAAATACACAGTAGAAAACTTAGGCTTGGTAGCGCCTTGGAGTCTGCAAAAGATTAGGGACCATCCTACCCTATTTTGTACAAGCCTATGTACTGATAAACTGCAAATCCCCCCTCCCTTGATATCTTCTTGACCATTTGGGACATCGCGACCTCTAGCTGCGTTCGTACAATGCGACCCTACAAACGCCACTTTTCAACGCCCGTACATTTGCCAATAATGATCTTCGTCTCCCTTATTGTTTCCTGCAGCCTTCTTTTATTTTTATCATACGCCGAAAGATAGCCCAAATTGAGGTTAGACCGACTTTTCAGCAGCACTCATGCTCGCTTCTTTTCTTTTCTGTCTACTGTCTACAAAGTACATTTCCCTTTTCTTCCTCAAGCTTTCTCCTCTTCTGCCCTCCATCTTCCGACCCCTGCTCATCCAAAACAGGCTTGGATGCTCAAAAATGCGCAGCTGTCTGGAAATATGCATGGAACTTGTGCTCGCAGCAAGACGGCCGAGAGGGCCGACATGGCACATTGACACTGTCGTCCCATACTCTTGTCACTCTCTGTCCCTCTCTGTCCCTCTCTTTCCTCTTCTACTTTCGATTGTATCCTTCCCCTCAATCTTGTCCTTTCCACAAGGGTGTCGACCCCTGTCACTTGGGGAGGGGAAGAGAGGGAAATATTGAAATAAGAAGTAGATAAAATCTACGCGAAGTGCAACGTCGCCGTCATACCGTTTTGTGTCATCGCTGAATAGTCGCGCGGCCGCAGCTGCAATGATGTTCGTCAAGCGTTGAAGAAGCTTTTCATGGTTGTAGAAAAAGAAAAGACAAATGCAAAAAAAGCAAATAAATCCGTGAGGCGACACCGTTAAAAGAACCCACTTATTTGTACAAGTTGCCTAATTAGGAAACTATTCCAACCCGGTACTTACTTTAAAGCTTGTACGCGTAAAGGAAGGAACGCATCGTACAAACAAAGAAGTACAAACAGATGGCAGCTGTCGCATTGTCGTTTTGGACAACAAGAATTGTCTTGGGGAAGGTACCAAACGCTCGGGGCAGGTCCTCCGCCACATCGGTGCTGCCTGTCCCCATTACAGTCGTCCCTTCCCTAATAGTCTGCATGCATGCATCGCTCCTTCTGTGTACGAGGTACGTCGTAGTGCAGTCTCCCCCTCACGTCGTCCGTCCCTTCCCCATTCGCGCATCGTGGATTTCGAGCTTTCTTGGGTCTTCTCGGCTTGTTGGTTGCACTTGCCACGCTCTGCAATGCTCGCCGTTATTGTCTGTCGTGGCTTCCTGTTAAGCTCACCGCTTTTGTTGCTCTTTCCTGCTTTGTCGTCGTCAGCCCTTGTCACCCTGATTTGATTTTAGTGCATGTGATGTGTGCATGCATCATGCCTTTCTTTTCCCTCATTCTCTCAAACTCCCGCCTCCATCCTTCCTCGTTTTCTGTCGACCCAAGAAACACACACATCCACGCCCATCCACACCGAACGTTTCGCGCATCTCTCGCGCGGCCCTCAAGACCGTTTCGACAGGGCTATCGGATTTTCGACAAATACGGGAATCAAGACGGATGGGTGGGTACAACTGAGCCGTTGACTGCGATGAAACCCTGGAGAGGCCGAGACCTCGGACCTTAGACTTCTGACTGCAGACTACTAACAGACCTTTCCACTGCATCCGAGCTTATTACTTACGACAGGCGAGGCAGTATGTTTGGCAAGTCTTTATTGCGATGCCCGGTGGACCGTGTCCCGGTTTGTTGGCTCCTCGTCTGCTGCCTTGATTCCTGTTTGTCTCCAGCGGGCTGACCTTTTTTTTTTTTTCTTATTGTTTCTTCAACCGGTGAGCCCATCCCCTGCTACTGGACCACCCTTGAGCTTCCCCCAATCCTATCCATTTTCAACAGCCTCTTGACCTTTTTTTTTTTTTGACCTTGTCGACCCCAGGCCACGTGAATCCCCTGCAGCCCAACCAGGTCGCGCTTGACGACACCCTCTTCCGCGGACCTTGGCCCCTTTTGACTCTCGTCTCTCATCTCTCGTCTCTCGTCTCTCGTTTCTCGTTTCTCGTTTCTGTTTGCCCGTCGACCTCGTTTACCCGTTTTTACCCCTTCTTCAAAGGACTTCACTCCCTTTGGACATCTTTCGGCATGTGCCATTCTCGGGTCCGAATCGAAAGACCAGAAACAGGGAAAGCTGCCCAGAGGATAGTCCTTGGAGTCTGAGTTCTAGACTTTGGGCGAGGACCCTCTCTCCATCCTAATCCTTAAACGCGCCCTGTTGGAAATGCGATTGGCTCGATTACAACTTGTCTGCTGTTCGACAGGGGATCAGGGTATTTCAAATTCGTATCACAGACAGGGAAAACAAGGCGAAGCGCAGAACAATGGGGAAACGACAGGTGCAAAGAGAATGCACAAAGTTTGGTACGTATGGAGTTGCTCGCCAGCACGCCAGCACGCCAGATGGAGACTCTTTGACTAATTTGTTTCTCATCAACAAGGGTTCAACAATCTTTGAGTATTGTGCTTTTGTTACTGCAGCCACGACAGTCCCGGCTCAACATCGTCTATTCCCATTTATCCTCCGGAACAAGAGGACAAGGCCCCGGGAGAACAACACTGCTTCTGCATCTTTACATTGCTCTGCATTAGTGCACGCCTGCATGCACGTGCACGTCTGCACATGTACGCTCCTCCGAGCTGCCGTCCCAAAGGATTCGAGATGCATGAGCGTCACTCTGACCACCCTACACTACAACAACCACCCTCCATTAACCACGGCGTACGGAGTAAGTCGTGCCCTGTCCCCCTTTTTCATTGCCCTACGGCTTGACGCGGCATGGGCGTGTGCGGCCTGGCTATGTGCCGAGACCCAACAAGGCTTCTTCAATGTCCCAAGACACCGATATCGAGTATGATAATGCTGGTACAAGGCTTGTACCTTATTTTGTACATTCCTTTCTTTTCTATGACTTTTCATCACGGCTCCAGATGCACACGGGAAGGGGCATTTACGGAATATGCCGTGGCCTTGTTACAGGCTTGGATGAAAAGAGTCAAAAGTCGGCATCAATACGAGCAACCCTGATGAGATGAGATCGTGCGTTGATTTTGTTGCCTTCACTGCCCTCGCTTCTCTCCTGTCGGGTTTTTCGTTCTGCCAAGTCTCAAGAGTCACTTCCACGGAGAAAGCTCTCTGTATTGCCCACTGCTACTCGGTTCCCAACTTCTATTTTCACTGTCGTTTTCACAGCCACTTTCACTGCTCAGCTGCCTCTCCAAGTCTTTACACTCAAGACCCCTTGCCTAGTTGCCGACACCATCTTTTATCTGCAATAATGGGCCAAGACAACTAAACAAACTCTGCGTGTTATCCCTCGCCCTCTCTCACATTTTTTTACAGAACGGATGGCACGTCGTCCGACCTGCTTACTCGGACCTTTTCCATCCCCAACTGCCCAGTCTCATTCCCTACACACACCCTTCCCCAAAAATTTGCACGTTGCTCACCAAGAGCCTCAGAAACAACGGCTGTTGTACACATATATAACGGTCACTACCTCGCCACAGATTGCGCATCCCATTTGTTCCAGAAGGTCCTGCCATAATTCATTTACAGTTTCTCTCTGGGGGTCGTTCGTTTCATGCAGGTGTATAGTTGATTTGCGGACCTTTTGTTACCTCTCTTCTCTTTTTTTTTCTTTTTTTTTTTTTCTTTTTTGATTTCTCTGCCTCATTTCTCTCTTTATCCTCTCACTTCATTTCGTACATTCGCTCCGTCTTCGTTCCTACCCTTTGATAATTGCTCTTCCAAGCACAGCCATGCTGCTTCTCGTCTCTCATTCTCGGTTTTGCGTACATGTCCTCGAAAGCAGTTTTAGCATTTAACAAAATACGCACTCATCGCTTTGATCTTCAAAAGTAGCAACGCACACAAAAGCGCCAGCCAGCTCGCTAGCAATGGCCTCTGTCGATTCTTCAGATATCCCCGCCGGCTTCTTCTCCACCTTCTCCATCGCCGACCCTTACAACCCAGCTCCTGGCCATGTCGTCAAGGCCCAGAAACGCAACCGCCGCGTGTTTGTGTGCATCCCCTGCCACCGGCGGAAGCTAAAATGTGACAAACTTATTCCGTGCTCACGGTGTGTCGCAGCCGAAATCGCCGATGAGTGCACATACATGCCACCGCCGTCACCAGTTTCCAACCGTTCAAAAAAGGGTCGAGATCAAAAGGCCGCCAGTAAAGCCATCAAAAAGACTCAGAGCACGGCACATCCAAAAGTGAAAAGAGAATATAGCCCCTCTCTGTCCGTGTCCTCGATATCTTCCCACATGTCGTCTTTGACGCCTTGTCCGTCGTCTCCATCTCGATCGCCATCTCCAGCTCCACCAGCAAGAAAAACACCCGAGAAACCAATAACGAAAGCGAAGCAAAATCATCTTGACCCCGACTCGGATGCTGAAAATTGCGGGCTGTCAGACTTCGACTTCAAAAGCAATACTAGCACTAGCATCAAACCATCAAACGGGGCGTCACATTGGTCCAGTATTGCATGCGAGGTGAGAAACCAAAAATATCAGCAGTGATTCCATTTGCTCTCTAACACGCATTAGTTTCCTGAAGCAGCCCCGTACCTATTTGGGACGGACTTGCAGTGGCAACAACGGTATCGACAGGTCAGAAACCTCAAGGGTCTATTCCCAAACTTCGACATCAACAACAATTTCCCCTTTGGCAACCCAAGTCCGGTTTCCAGGGACCAGGTCATTGGATTATTACCACCTAGCCACATCGTCAACACACTCGTTGCTAGCTATCTCGACTCGTTTGGTGCCACACACTGCCTCTTTCACCCAGTCCAGCTCCAGCACGAAATCCAACGCTTCTACGATGCGCCGTCCGACGTATCTGATGAGTGGCTTTCTCAGCTCTGTATGATCCTTGCTCTCGGTGCCAAATCGTCACCCGATTTTCTGTTCAGTGGCTCCGGACAGTCTGCTGCTGAGTGGGCTACCATCTTTCTCAATGCCGCTCAAGCATCTTTTGGACGCTCCTCGTACATGGCTGCACCGAGTCTCTGCACCGTTCGCATATTGTGTATGATGGTGCTAGCCAAGCTGATTGAAGCGCCGGCCAGTGGCGGAAGCGTCAAAAGAAATGGAAGCAATGACACTGCTGGTCATGACTACACAACATCGAGAGCCAACGGTCACTCACCCCTTTTATCTCTCGTGGCATTCACTGTCAATGTAGCAGCGTCCCTTGAGCTGCATCGGTCGTCAAAAGCTATGGCATCAGTCGCTTCTACACCACCGGGAATCAGAACCGAGAAGCAGAATATGACAGACTCGGTCGAAGCAGAGATGAGGCACCGGATCTGGGTGACGGTGCAGCTGCTTGACATCAGCGCTGCTCTACGAGCTGGCACAACCACAGTACACAAGCCAGGAGAAAGTGATGTTGAGCCACCCCAACCTATGCCGGTCTCGGATTCAGCATATGGCGGAAGCGACTGCAGCACCGTCTACGGGTCAACAAATCACGTTGAAACCAGTGTGGGTGACGAAATTGGATTTGGTTATCTAGGAGCCATCCCATGGAACGATTATGGACTCAAAGCGACATCTGTGGCAAACAATCTGGAAGTCGAAAGCGACTTTCATGGCGACCCCGACGGCTTCTATAAGCACAAACTGGCAACTTTCCTCCCACTTCTTGCCAACATAGTAAATACTGTCAACTCACCAACCAAGCCTAACCCACGTTACGCCCAGATCAAGGTTTGGGATGAGCGTGCTCACAAACTTCTAGACGAGGTCAAAAAGGCCCTCCTGTCTACCAATCAAGCTACATCCCACGGGATGGGTACAGACAGCGGGATAGATTGGCTGCAACAAAATCCTGAACAACAGCTAGACACGAACATGTTCGACTCATCAACCCCACCTCCTCAACCCAGGCGAGCAATCATGCAATACCAACACCTTGAAGTATTGGCACACCGCGCCCTGCTTGCTCTACACCACGAATCATTTTGTCAGTTACTGTCTTCCCCAAGTAATGATGAGCACAACACCCCATCCCAAAAGACATCTGCCCTACATACATTGTCCCAAGCTGCAGTAGTGGAGAGCTCGCTCGCCCTGCTCAATACCCACAGGACATGGGCTGCTTCTGTGGCCAGTCTGGCTGATCGCTGCCCGAGCACATGCACAAACATGACGACGTCGACAACAGCAACAGCGACAGTTGCAAGTATCGACTCGCCATACTTGTCCATGCTACACCTTCCCGGTGGTGGTGGATCCATGCTAGGGCTCATCAAGCCGACGGCTGCCGAGATGGTTATGCAACCACAGCAGCTTCAACAACTTCAACTGCCCTTGCCTCTTTCAGGGCGATCCTCACCCATCGTGCTCGGATGTGGTAGCGATATGGCGTCTATCAGCACGGGGTTGCCAATGGCCGCCACAGCAACTCAACCATCGACGATGCAGAACATGGGATGGCTTCTCGATCTTAATCATGACGACTTTGGAGCCGCTTTGTTGTACATGGTTCTAGTACTGCGCTCGGTACATTGCAGGGGTCATGCCCATCTCTTGGGGTATCCTCGAGATGAGACTGCAGCTGTGACAGCGGTCCGCCACAGCTACCAAGTCATGCGTGACCGCTCATATCGGTCCGTGGCCCACTTCAAGGAGTTTCTCGGCGTGGCCATCCTCTTTGCCTGCTTCCGTGGCCTTCGGTCCGGTAACATGCTATCACAGGTGGTTGATGCCACGAATGATGTTGAGCAGGTCGTCGTGACTGGCCGGCGGTATCTACTTTGGGCAGCCGACAGCTTGACCACACCAGACGAGGCAGCAGCACTGATTGGCTTCAACGGACCGCTGATGGCATACGGTGGACTCTAGGCTTTTGAGTCTAGGATTTCTGTCTACACCTCACTCTTGGAGTCACCCCAGTGGTGCTGAAACGCGTTGACACCATCGACAATCATAGCCTGGCGAGCAGTACCAACAAAGAGGTGGCTGGTCACCAGGTGCACGGCGACATGGTAGACCAGCGACAAGCCAAAGTAGAAACCAAAGCCGAGCAGAATGGAGAGGGGTGCAATGAGTGCAAACATGGTGAAGCCAGACGAAAATGCTTGGAAGGCCGAGCTAGCCGCCAGGACGTCAGTGGTCAACCCCGTCTGCAGGGCACTCAACACGATGGCAATGTAGGCCACCAGTGACGCCAGCCAACGCACGTTGCCCTGAAAGAACCGTGCAAAGCGATCGAGACGACCAATCAACACAGGAAGCAATCCACCGCGCTTCAGTTGGCTGATCTCGCGCAGCCGGTGCAGCATCATCTCGCCGTACAAGAAGCGCTGGTGGAAGCGGTGGGCCACGACATCAGGCGATGTGATGACTTGCCGAGTGAGGGCGCGCCAGCTGGTCCATGTGACTTCGTCTGGCAACAGGCCGTGCTCTTGGGCGATACGGAAGTCGCTTTCATGGGCAACGATGGCGGCATACGAATACAAAAAGCCGAGAGCACAGTCCCAAAGATGGCGCTTCTCGCAGGTTGATGCGGTCGAGGATGTCGAGGTAGCCGACACTGAGGAGGACTTCATCGTCTTTTGTGTTTGTGTCCGTGTCTGAGGCTGTGGCTGGAAGCGCAAGCTGCCACGCGGAGACGACTGTGCGCTGCTGTTGTTGCCGCTGCGCTTACTGCCCCACGATCGACGACCGGACATGACCACAACAATGTCCTCCCGCTTGCACTCGCACGCCAGGATCTGCTCCCAGAACCGTGTGTCCAGCAAGAAGCGCGGCAGTGGCTTCAGGTATAGCAGATCTCGCTTCCCACCACCACCTCCCCGACCGCCCTCGCTTCCTACGCCAAGACCAAGATGGCGGTCCATCCGTTCGGTGACGCAGATTGTCCTGCCCCGATGAGCGCAGTCATGGAGAGGGCGCGGCAAGGCAGGCTGGCCAAGTAGCCAGAACCAGTGGTGGTTGAAACCGTCAAGACGGCCGAGGCCAAGCTCAGTCACCAGGTAGGACGCGGTGAGGGATGGTGTCGACAATTGCGGGAGACCCTCGTCACGGTAGACGCCGGGGAGGTAGGACTCAAGCGGTGGTGGGGGTGGTGGGTGCGCTTTATGTGATGTCGGTGAGCCGGTAGTTCCGTCGGTACTGGTTGGCCAGAGGATGTTGATGGAGAAGGGCGGCGTGGGCTGAAGGGAGCTAGACGACCCGTTCATGGTGGCAGTCTGCTTGCTGAGCCGGTCCAACTCGATAGATTTCGTGTTCATTTGTTTTGTTTCAATTTGTATTGCTGCGTTTCAAAGACGGTCAAACTCGCGTTTACTGGATATGGTAATATGGGGTGGGTGGGTGTGTTTGTTTCTTGTCGTTTATGTTCTTCTGTTCTTACGACTTGATGATATATCTCTTGGCTCTATCTCTGTTATATATACGAACCCAGTTTCCATTTTGAATAATTCTCCCCGTGTCCAAAACAACTAAATAAAGGTGCGCGAGGCCAGACGTGGACAAAAAGAGTGACTGTACCGCGTGGTGTGCCCTTTGGCAAAACTATTTATGCTCGTGTGAGGCCGCTCGGGGAAGCAGTCCGGGAGTGGCTGCGCAAAGCATCAAGGGGTTCGATGCCCCTGGTCATGGGGTTCTTTGAGGCGAACAGTAGGCTGGAAAAGACACAGAATGACAGATTTGGAACAAAAAGTAAACAAGTCACTCTCTCAAAAAGGCACTCTCTCAAGGTAAAAATAGGTGCGACAGTACAATAGGATAATAAAACGCTTGTTCGGCGACAAGGCTACAAAGAGACATGGACGAAAAAGAAGCCTTGTGATTCGATCGAGAGGAATAGGCAGGCAGTCATAGGTTGGGGTGACCAAAAAGAAATCGTGGCAGGCGGCAACACCAGGCGACAAGGCTGTCTCTCCAAAAATGTTTTTGGCTAATAAAATGTGTCGCGTGAACATCAGCAACTGTGGCGATAGTTGCTGTCGCTTTTATTGTTGTTTGCTTTCATTTCATCAACGACAACTCAGACAAATGTTAACTGGGGATTTTGAGGATACCGATATGCATATGCGAACTTTTTTTATCATTGTAAAAATGATGTTAAGCTTTTGAAGTAAGATAAGATTAAAGATGTCCCTTTTTTTTTTTTGCCTTGTCGTGGTTGTGTTGACCGTTCGTGTTTAAAAGCAGGCCTTTTCCAACAAAATGTGTCACATGAGTGCCGCATCACGAAGAAATTCTTGATCTGGGGTCACGCACCCGATCTCCCCTCGTTTAGATCTAAGACAAGAAAAAAATACGATGGGTGGTGTACAGACGTTGGAGATACGAAACAGTCGACTTTGGGGCAGTCATCAAATAATATGAGAGAACCCACTGTGTTCTTGTTCTCTTGTGTATTCGACATCCCTTTGAGGGCAAGGCTGTGTAAGTGGGGACATCTCGACTCGACTTCACGTATTGTTTAATTCACAACTATCACTATCTATCGATACAATTACTACTTTATGGCTTCTTTGTTTCCTTGTGATTTTAAGGTACCGATTTATATCAAGTCTATGTTTCTCCTTGTACGACAATCTCATTTGTGCAGTCTCGGTTTGCTCGTGGGCAGTATATTTGAGTGAAACATGGCTTCTTGATGTCGACAGCCGTTGACATGTCAACACCACAACAGTTTATCTTGGGTCTTTTGAAAAATGCACTGTTTTTTATTTGTTTTTGTTTTTTGTTACTTATTTTTCTTGTTTTCTTGGTCATTTTCATTTTGACTAGCAATTTTTGTGTATTAATTTTAATTTTATTTCGATATTCTGTAAGCTACTCACAAAAATTTAGTTGTTTATTTACAATGACTTTCATCATTGATTTTAATATTCATCACCACGACAAGTCTTGAGACCAGTGTATACATTCACATTACCGTATCACATTGATACTGTCACAGTTTATGTTTCCAAATAATGCATTCTTACACGATGCTTCCCATCATTGTTTCTGTGGGCAGCATTGCTTCCTTCGCGCCGCATCGAGGATTATCGTGATATTGTGTGCGCAAACAATTGACTATCGTGGATAAACCATCGATATCGTTTTGTCGACCACCAACCACAAGGCTCCTTTATGACCATACGAGGTTCAAAAGACCCTGAACATACCACGCTGTAGAATGAAACGGCTCCTTCATGACAGGAATGGAAGCCAAGACAGAAATGTCAATGAGAACAATGGAGGCTCGAACGCCATACCCGAGACCTTTTTTCAGCGGGCCGTACCCGCATTTCACCACATATTGCTACACGCCACTTACACAACGCAAGCCATCGCGTAACAGAATGTTGTTTAATGTCCAGCGGCAACATGCCAGACACCTGCCAATTTGGTGAGGATGTGTCCTTGGTATGGGAAAGTGAGATGGAACTTCCCGGTTTTCTGGCGGACACACCCTCTTTCTCGGATTCTGTTTCGCGGATCAAACCGAAGCTGTTGGCGGAGCATGCCTCCAAGCCGACGACCCAAGATATTGTGACCCTGACCAGGTCACAATTGTTCAACACTGGTATGTGAAATGAACCCTTCTTTTATTGTCCCTTTTAACCCTTTACCCGTCTTGCTTTTCTTTACGCGTTTGAGAAAATCAGATCGGAAATCCAGGAACTGCAGCAATCTTCTAGAAATAGAAGATGGCCTCACATCTCAACACAACCTGCGTCTCGTTATCCCTGATCGTCACGGTTTCCGCGAGAGCATTTTCCCTGGTTGAGTCGAGCACGGGCTGGTTCACGGTCTCCAAACAAGTATTCCCAGGGAGTTATTAACGGGTTATTGAATATTTGTACGCAGTAATTGCACCGCGAGAATATCAACGCATTGCATGTGGGGGTTACCTCGTCCATGGCCTGCGATGTCCTGTGTCCCGGGCCATTTCGAGGCAGACTAAACGTCGACGGCAACTGGCGGCGTTCCGAGGATAAAAGGCCAACGCCGTCTAGTTGTAGCCAAGGTCGAGCACAAATTTTTCACACGTTGCTCATACGACATGATAAACTTGCCAATAAAAGGAAGCAAGAAAACAGAAGAAGAAAAACTAAAAACTAAAATAAAACTCCGATGTCAAGTCGGAATGTTGAATGCAGAAAGGCGCGTTCCCAACCGCACCGGGTCCTAAGCAGGCGAGGCTCAATGGAGAGACATGGAGTCCACCGTACTCTGTCGGCACGGCACTATTGGACGAGTTGTGGCTCCCGTCTCCAGCGTTCGCAGTGAAATCAAAGAAAAAGAGAAATCACCGTCTGTGCAGCGTGCCTCAATTAGAGCAAACTTGCACTATTGACCCGGTAGTGATGAAAGTGGTTAATAACAATGCAAAGTTCATGCCCTGATAGGGAAATCGGAAATGAGATGAAAGTTCGAGATGGGAAAAGGGCGATTGGAGCACGGAGACCGCAAAAGTAAAAATAGATTGACGCTGTTGAGAGCGGCGTCAAAACAAAGGCCAAGTCGATTCATTCGCTGGTGCATGACCGGGTAATTTTTCGATAATTTCACTTGAATACAGCGGCAAATGGGGCACTTTTCAGAGATAGAAATAAGCGTAATTTAGCTATTTCGCCAGTTTGCGTAGACTCATATGCACACTGTAAGACAGGAAGTGGGCTTCTTGCACGCTGGTTGGTCCATTGTTTTTTGCTGCCTTGTCTTTGAACGACAGGAGGCTGACCACTCTCACTTTGCACAGCATAAAGCACAAGCACGCTATGTAAGGCGGCAGAATTACATACCTGTACTCCGTAGGATGCACAGAGATGCACAGAAATGCACTACTCATGCCCTGTCGGATGGGATCAGATCAGGATGATGCAGGCCCTGTCACTCTCCAGGAAAAGAAAGATCCCAAAAAGAAATGTGTGCCACGACAGCCGCCGGCAAGCCACAGGGCGTTACGCTCGGGCGACTTAGTTTTGAAGGGTTGCAAAAGATCTGAAGTGGCTGGCCAGCACGAGGCCAGGGAAAAGGGCCAGAAAAAAAGACCACGAAAGAGAGGTCTAGACGGTGGCCGGACCACATTTGGACCAGGGCCTCACTGGCCACTAATCAACCTGGACACTGACCACTCTTTCTTCCTTCTGCTGTGTCCTTTTTTGCCCTGTCAACAGGGTCTCTCTGGGGGGCATCAAAGTCCACGAAAGCCCACTACAAATCCACTATCCCACTTGACCGCCTCGCATCTGTGTCTTTACCGCCTCCTGTCAACCTCCTTGTCCATCTCCGTATGGAGACGCAAACTCCACCAACTTGAGAACTCGGCAACAGAAGGGGAAAGGGAGAGAGGGCCGTTGTATCCATCGTATCCATTGTATCCATCGTCGTGGGCAGTCTAGCAATAGCCAGGGACACAAAATACGCTGCAGGGACGGCAATAACAAGCAAGAATGGATACTTACTCAGTATTCCTCAGAAGAAAGGAGACAGGCTCGACAGTCAAAAGAGCGAAAAGGCTGCGCCGGGCTGCATGGCGAGGGGATAGGGTCGCATCGCTAGCAGAGCCAGCAGGGAAGAGCACGGGAACGACAGGGCAATGGCAGCCCGTATCTTGTATCTTTTCTTCTTTGCTCTCAAGAAGCCATCTTACCCGGGCCTCCTTGTCTCCTCCACATCGACTGCTGCAAGCTCTTTAGAAATAGCGCAGGAGGCTGGGACGGCGCCGCATCGTGAAGGTTGTCAGACTTTGTCAGGGTTGTAAGGGTATTTCCCCCCCTCTTTTTCTTCTTACCATGATCCGTTGTCGAGAATTCAAGCAGAGAGAGAGAGAGTTGCATCGCGTCGGTATCGCTCTGCAGGGGCATGTTGCGTTGAAGAAAAGCAAGGCTGGTCTTTTCGGTCGTTGCAGGTTCGGCACCGTTGAACTGAGGGGGGTTGACCGCCTCTTCGGACTTCTCCCTATTTCGTACGGAGTACTCAGTATTCATCAACGAGAGCAAGAAAACGCACAAAAAAGCAAGGGATATCTTGCATTCTGCATTCTTCTCCGTTGCACACGGCGCCGTGCATAAGGACCATGCACGGGGCTTTGCCTTGTGCATTGGCCCGGTTGTGCCGGCGTTTGTGCTGGAGAATATCTTGTGTAAAAGAGGCTTGTTCCCTGCTCGAGCTTGTTTGCCATCACTTTCTCAGTAAAAAAAAAAAAGGAGGACGACGCCGTCGAACTTCTGAAGGACATTTGCATGCACGATGTTGATCGCATTCAAGTCGCTCCTTCTGTTTTGCGCATGGCCGCGAGCATCGCAACTTCCAGACTAGAACGTGCGTTGAGTTTTGCTGCACCTTCCTCGAAAAAGGGTTCGGTCGTATCGCTTGCCTCGCGCCTGCTGTGTAATTTCCCATGTTGCTCTCGCTCGTCCAAAAGGGAAAGGGTGCACTGCCAAATTAAGAAAGTCGCGAAATTAGGACCACCCACGGGCCAGCCAACGTGCGTCCCCCCACTTGCCATTTTCCATTTGAGATGGGACCGTATCGCAAATGTTACTTTCCCATATAAACTGGCTGCTGCAGGTACAGCTCAACTGCACGGCGCAAAGAGGGAATCAGGGATGGACGGACGCGCGACAGGGATCGTCCCTGCCCATTCTCCATGCTGCTAGCGCGTTGCTGATTGGGTAGGAGCTACGAGACCGTCAGGAACGGGCAGGAACAAGTCAGGAACACGATCTGCTCCTTCCCTGTCGAGCTCGTGAGCGCCTGTGAGAAGCCCTGCGAGCCCTGTTCTTGCTTGTTCTTTCCCTGCGAGAGCCTGTTCTTTCGTTCTTCGTCCCTTCCCTGGTCCTTTTTCGTCCCTTCGTGCTTCGTGCTCTCCCTCGTGCCTTCCCTGCTTCCTTGGTGTGAGCTCTGAGGGTGAGCTTCCACCACACCTCTTCAGATAGCGCAAGGGGCACATCCACTTTTCCCCTTTCCACTTCTCCTCTTTTTTGCTAATACGACGCTCACCCTCCATCACCAAAGCACCGCCTGTCACTCGCTCACTCGACTCGTCAACGCGCGCCTGTTCTCGATTGCGGTCCCTTTTGGGTCCCTTTCTTTGCTTTTTCTGTCCCTACGGGCCGTTCAGACCCCTGTGCATACAGCAAAGGCTTGCATATGCACGAGGAAAAGACGAGAAGAAAGCACAAGCAAGAAAGAAGCAAGCAAGAGCGAAAGAAGGCAAGATTTGCAACAGATGAACAGCAGATGAATTGCAATTGTCCAGAACTTCAGAGACAGTCTTGCAAGCAAACGCAGCAAAAGCAAGCAGCCAGAACAAACAGACGCCGCTGGACCCGCGATGCTCCACCGATGCGCAGCAGCTCCAGCAAACAAGCCGGGCCAGCGATGTGAAGAAAGCTGTTTTCGCCTCCGCTTTGGCTTTTATTTGGGTCTCTTTTGAGTCTTTTTACACTTTGAGATCCTGCTGGGCCTGCTGCCGCGCGCGACTGCCCGGCTCATGACGCGTCGCCCAATGGAATTCTCATTCTCTTGGGATCCTTTCTGTGGATGTCAAACTGTCGTTGGATTCTCTTGTTTTTTCAGTCTCGATGCCATTGTCCTTTTCGTCTTTTTTCGTTTGTCGTGTCTATCTTGTCTTGTTGTTCTTGTCGAATGCCGCGTGTCTTTCGTGCTCCATTGCGTCCGTTCTTAACCCTGGCCTCGTCCTCGTGGAGTCTGTCGTGCTTCTCGATCTTTTTGAATCTTTTGATCTTTCCCTCCCTTTTTGCCTTTTCCCTCTCTCCTCTTTCTGGTTCGCTGTGGCTCCTCTTCCCCCCTTTGCACCATTGCACTATTCCACACTGCTCATCTGCCTGTCCATCTTCTCATCTCGAATCATACTCAACTCGGCCAGGGCCCAATTTCCCCAAATTGATTGGCAGCGCTTTTTCCCTTTTCTCTCTCCGCGCAATCTCTCGCAGCGCCCTTTCACCTTGCGAGCTGTCCCTTTTCGTCCTTTCCCGTCCTTTTCGTCCCTTTCGTCTCGTTTTCTCCCTTTCCACCCCCTCGTGTCTGTGTTTGTGTCTCCTCAGTATTGTGTGTGTGTGTGTGTGCTCCCACCCTCGTTTTTCTCTCTTCTGTTGCTACCCCCTCCCAGAGCTACATCGCCGACGATGAGCGTGACCTTGCTGGCCGCCTGAACACTCAGTACACGCCCGCATCTGCCACACCCCTGCTCCTCTTGCTCAGTCTCTCCTATCCTCTCTCGTTGATACGCCGTACCACGCCGTACATCGTTACGCTGTCAGGTACATCCCCGTCTCCCACGTCCGCGATAGGCCAAGAGCGTCCACCCGCACCGGCAGCCCTGTGACAACACTCCTCTCCCACACGACGAGCGACTGAGCGACAGATCTCCTTCTCTCCTCCGTCTCTCCTCCGTCCATCCATACCACCCCCCTCACTTGGCATAATATCTTTTGCCTCTAATAATAATACACAAGAGCGCCATACAAAACCATCACGGCCCCCATCATGTCGCTCGATATGTCCTCCGGAAGGAGGACGGACCTTCTCTTCCCCATTCGCAACAACGGCCACGGACCATCTGCCTCCTCTGCCTCCCTCTCTCCCTCTCCTTCTCCCTCTCTCTTCTCCTCTGCATCTGCTTCTGCATCCGCATCCCCTTCTCCCTCCATATCTCCCACCCCTTTCTCGACATCGGAATCTGCATCATCCCTTGTCTCGACTTCTACAGACTCGTCCTCTTTGTATCCTGCGTCCTCCCTGTACTCCGACGCCCTCTCGCCTTCGTCATCCTCCAACTCCATCGGTGACGCCACTTACGCTTCTTCATCTGCTGTTGACGTCGACTCCTCAGCCATCACCGACGCATCTTCTCTCTTCTCCTCGCCGCCGCCGCTTCCGCCGCTGCGAGAGTTAGATGTGTCCCGTCGATCCTCTGGCCGCCCCTTACCTCTGTCGTTGAAGACGACCAGCAACCCGTCTGGCCCTGACGGCAGCAGCGAGACCACCAGCAAACGTTTCGCGCCCCGAACCTCGTCGTTGAGCACTCTGCCCAACATTGCTACAATCACCACAACCGTCTCCGGCGGCAACGGTATCAACAGCATCACCATCAACAACAGCAGCAACAACGAGAGGCGATCTCACAGCCTCGCCTCCAACGCCGCTGCACAGGCCACATCCAGTACTGCAGCGTCTTTCTCGCCGGCCGCGAGTGCACGTACAAGCACCGCTTCCGCCGCGCCCGTGCTACCCATCCGGCGCAAGCCGCTAGCCAGCAGCTCGTCCGCCCACACAGCCCACAGTGTCAACAGCATCAACAGCATCAACAGCGTCTCTCTGCCTGCCATTGTTGACCAAGACCGCACCGTAGCTTCTTCCTCATCGTCATCAGCATCCAGACCTGCGTCGCCTTCGCCTGTCCAGCCGATCGAGTCATCGAAGCTTGACTTTGACCTCGACCTCGAGCGTGACACGCACAGCGAAAGCGACCAAGCTCACGACCTGCTCGATCAGTTCGACCAGTACAGCCAGTACGACGACGAAGACGAGCAGGACTCGCACGACCACCAACGCCACTCGCAGGTTCATCCCGACCGGCATCAGTACGCCTTCGATCTCGAGAACGCTCTCGACATCGACATCGACGACTTCTTGCCTCGCCCGGACCAGCGCTTCACCCGTTCTGGTTCTGTCGACAGCCCGACTCTCTACGAGTTCCCCAAGACACCCGCGCTCTTTGCCGGTGCTTCCGCTTCGTCGGCTGCCCCTGTTTCTGCATTGACGCCATCGTCGCTGTCCAAGTCATCTCTGCACTCACCCTCCTCATCACTGTCTTCTTCTTCCGAGAAGACTGTTGAAGAGGCTGTTGTCAGAAACGTTGAAAACGAAGTTGAACACGAACAAGTTGTCGAAGACGACGACGAAGAAGACGACATTGTTGAGCACGAAATCGTCAAAGAAGACGACGTTATTGAAGACGAAATCCTCTCCGAGTCTGACAAAGAGAGCGTCAAAGAAGACGACAAAGAGTGAGTGCTGTCCTTTTCCTTTTTATCTTTTCATCTTTTTGTCGTTTCTTTCTCATACACGAGTGAAACGAAATTGCTCGTGACTTTCTTCATTTGTTTCCCTTTTCTTTTTTTGCGCCTTCTCTTTTTTGCGCTCTGATGTTGTTTCATTGGCACCCTCTTTTTGACAAAAAAGAGTCGCCTTTGTTATTGCGAGTTGCAGTGCTCTTATTAACAGCTTCCCTTGCTTTGTTTCATTTTTTTTTTGCGGCCTTTCATTCTTCACTCTCTTTATCCTTCCCTTCGTTTCCCTTAATGGCCTTTCATTAATGAATGAACGAATTGACGATTAACCCGATTGGCAGATCTTTTACCGCCGCTCTAGACTCGCAAAGAACCGAGTTCCGGGAATCGCTGCAATCTTCTGCTTCTGCGGAAATCCAGGAACTTGACGACGCTCAGAGTGACAGTGAGAGCGCTTCTACTGCAGGAACCGTGCCGTCTCGAAACAGTGTGGCTACCACCCTGCAGCCCCTCAAACAGGCCCAACCACCGTTTCGTCGCAATATGAGCAGGACCTGACCACTACCATCACCACTGTAACCTTGGGTAGTAGTGATCAGATCCTCACGGAACAGCCGTTTTATGAAAGCGAAAACAGCAGCAATAGCGGCGAATCCACTGAAGAGACTGAAGAAGAGCTCGAGTCTCCCGTAAAAGAAGAGGCCAGCCATAATATAACACAGCGCAACTCTACCATGTCCCTCTTCACACGCAAGACTAGTCCACCACATCTTAGTCTCGGCTCCATCAGCAACACAAATCCAAACAACAACCACACCACTCCCAACGACAACAAAGAAGACAACGCACAAAGATCCGTGTCACCAGACGACAACAACAACAACAGAAACTCGCTCTATTCAGTCTACGACGACGAAGAACTGCAGGACAAAAACATCCCCATTGCTCTCCCCACCATCTCTACTTCCATCGTCAACGTAAACAACACAAACAACAACAACACCTCTTCTCCTAAAAACAACAGCAGTGAAACGATCACCACAATTGTGACTGCCAACCTCGCCAACGACGCCGACAGCCCAAACACGCTCAAGCCCAACAACAAGTCGCCCAGCTCTGCTTTCAAGCTCGGCAACTTCTTCGGTTGGCCCTCTGCGTCGCCGTCTACCACCGAATTCTCGGACCAGAGCTACTCGCCTCTGCCGTCCCCGTCTTCGCTGCAGCCTCCGCCCAGCACTACCTTCACCCATGCATCAACGCTGTCCACGCCCGGAACCAACTCACCTTCCCAGCAACAGGACGGCTTTGCCAACTACGGTAGCACCCACACAAACAACAACAACAAGAACAGAAACTTGCTCGGTATCATTTCGCCCGCCAAAACGAATACTAACACTACCGGCGACGAGTCTTCGGCTTACTACGAAGACTACCTGCAGACACCCCCGATCATAACCCCCGGGGCGCGCACTGCCGCATCACCCTCTTCCCCTCTGTCCCCCCACTCCCTGGCTCAGCAGCAGCAGCAGTTTGGCCAAATCGAAGAGATGGAGGACGAGCTCAAGGCCATCAGCGCCGAGCTGGCCGCGTCCATCCGGCGTGAGATGGACCTCGAAGACCTCGTTGACAGGTTACAAACAGAAGTCAACAACCCGCAGCCTACGGGCAGCAAGCGCACTAGCGACTACTTTTCCGACTCGGGCGCCATCTCCTCCAAGTTCGGCGACTATGATGCCGCTAAGGAGGAGATTGCCCAGGTGCAGCGCCGGGCCGAACAAGAAAAGGCCTCGATCCGCCTTGAGCTCACAGACAAGCTGACCGATGAGAGGTCCCGCCGTCGTGTGCTCGACCAGCAGATCAAGGACCTTAGTGAGCGCGCATCCGGCCTGGATCTGGATGCTCGCAACAACAGCGATGCCACTGGCCGTGTCAAGCAGCTCGAGAGCACCTGCGAAGATCTGCGCCGCCGCCTCTCTGAGGAGCGTGGCGTCAAGGAGAACTTTGAGGATCTCCTGGCGGCCATGAAGACGGAGCTGCAAAATGCCTCCAACGAGCGCGATAACCTCCGCGATGAGGTCGTTCCGCAGCTGCGTGCCCGCGTCGAGGGCCTCGAGTCCCAGGCAACAGAGCACGCCCGCCAGATCTACGAGACGACCAAGATGCAGCAAGAGCTGCAAAGTCTCAAGGACGAGAACTCGGGCCTGCGCTCAGCGGCTGCATACAGCGCCGAGGCCAGCGCACCTCCCTCTGCCGGCCTGTCCCGGTCCAACACCGTCAAGGGCATGCCCGGCGCACCGCCATCCAACTCCGCCAACACATCCAACTCCACCACAGAATCCCGCGAAGCCCTGGCTGAGCGTCTCAAGGACGTCGAAGCCCAGCGCGACGCTCTGCACAGCGCTCTCAAGAGCCTGCTGGAGCGCCAGGAGTTCCAGAATCGCGAGAACGACAAGAAGATCCGCGTCCTTGAGCTCGAGCGCCAGCGCCTCCTGACTGCCTCGCCCAAGAAGGCCGGCTACGAGCGCGATGTCGCAAGTCTGCGTGACGAGGTAAGCGTCCTGCGTCGCCGTGCCGAGGAGGCTCTCGAGCAGAAGTGGCAGGTCGAGAAGGGCCTGAGTGGCCTCAAGATGGACCTGGACCGTGCCGAGGACGAGATTGCCCACCTGCGCACTCTGCTGCAGAAGCATGACATCCTCCTGCCCTCGAGTGACTCCAGCCGCAGCGTCTCCAACACGTCGAGCGTCTACGACACGGACGGCACCGCTGCCACCAGCCTCGGCAGCCTGCGCTCTGCACCGGTCACCTCTGCCTCGCTCGAGATGGCCTACAAGAACCTGCAAAAGTCGTACGCTGACGCTCTGGACCGCATCCGCGCCCTGGAGTCATCGGGCGGTGCGCCTGGTTCGGTCATCCCGTCGGACGAGAAAACCACTATGGCGCTCCAGCGTCTTGAGCGTTCGCTTTCGTCGACCATGGCCGAGCGTGACGCCGCCCGCGACGAGGTGGCCATGCATCTGACACGCCTGGCCGACTCTGCTGGCTCTGAGAAGACTATGCTCGAGAACGAGCGCAGCCTGGCTGAGCAGCTGGATGCTTCTGCCCGCCGTGTCGAGGAACTCGCACAGCAGGTCCGCACGCAGCTCGAGACCAACTCCAAACTGCGCGAGCGCCTGGCCCAGATGGTGTCGCGCGGCGAGGCCGACCAGCAGACGCACAAGAACCGCATCACGGGTCTCGAATCGCGCCTGCGTGCGCTAGAGGACCAGCTCGTGGCCACACAGACAGCTGCCGAGGACCGTGTGGCCCGCCACGAGGAGCAGGTTGCCGCGCTCAAGGAGGCCCACAACACCCAGCTGCAGCGCCTGCGTGACGCTTCGGGCGGTATCCGCGCCTCGTCGCCCAACCGGTCGCCTGTGACCTCGCCGCGCATGCTCTCGTCGAGCCAGTTTGGTGGTCTCGGCAGCCTGGGCGGTACCATCAAGTCGCCCATGTCGCCGATGTTCTCGGTGAACGGCAAGCTGGTGCCGCCGCCTGCGGGCGGCTCGTCATCACGGCCCAGCAGCCGCGGCAGCATCATGAGCGGCGGCGGTGCCAGTGCTTCGGGCACGGCAGCGGCCGCAGCCCTGGCCGAGGAGCAGCAGGCGCAGGTGGCCACGCTCAAGGCCCGCGTCAGCGAGCTGGAGACTGCCCTGTCCAATGCGGACTCGGAGATGCAGGAGGTGGTCGGCCGTATGAACACGGCGCAGATCGAGGTGATGCAGCTCCAGGAGGAGCTGGAGACAGCCGGCCGCGAGACGCGCCGGCTGCAGCGCCTGCTCGAGACCGAAAAGGTCAAGGGCTTTGAGGAGCGGTTCAAAATGCTGAGCCGGACGACGACTGTCTAATCGTGGATGAGCAGTTAAACAGTGTCGTGTAACGAACAACTACGAACTTTTGGTTTCTTTCTTGTACAACTTGGCATACTTTTTTTATTTTAACAACAACAAGCATATTTTTGGGTGGACCTCATCGGGGAGGTCTAAAACCCATCTGGAGGCGTTTTGCATTTTGGTTTATATTTTCTTGGGATCTCTACTTCTTTTCTTGTTTTTCTTACTTTGTATAAACAGACACACACACACAACGTCCATCGCCTGGCCTCCTCCCAAATATATCGGTTGTTGATGGCCGGGATGGCAACTTTTTACACCTTTATTGTTAATCCTTTTTACCTTAACTTTTAAAACATAAATTCAAAGCTGGATACAAAAGAGATATCCCTTATTTCATACTGCACTTGTTTCGTTTTGCTTTCTTGTGATGCTCCATGACTCTGCCTTTACTGAATGTTGACTTGACGAATATGATTCGCCAATGGCTAGGCCCGCCTCTTTTTTTTTGTGTACGACCACACAAACAAGCCACGATAAAAGACAATCGATTGGACAACTCACTTACACAGTCCATGAATGGTATCGCACTTGCTTGTCTCCTTTGCCATTCCTTTCCTTCCACGCGGCCTTCTAGAAGGCAACAAAGGACATTGTGGGCGAGCCAAGAGAGCCCGTCAACGATCAAAAGCAAGCCACAGAACAAGAAAAAGGACCGGTGTACGCGGGCAATATGCTCCCTGTTGGAAGAGGGGCTGTAGGAAGAAGCAAAAAAAAAAAAGAAAGCAAAAATTAATAGCGGTACGGGGAATAGTGGAAGTGTGGATGTCTACCCATCAGAAGTCGTTCGACACAAGCGTTCGTTCATTAACCAAGAAGAAAATGTCAACGCCCGGGACCAGTGTTCATGCAGGTCCTCTCTGCAGAAAGACGGAAGAAGTCAACAAGGGAATGTGTGGAAGTTGTTCGCCAGAGTGCTACGTGCAGTGGTGCGTGCTCGCTATCCTGGACTTAAGGTCAGTGTGTTTATTTTGCAGCGGTCTATTCCTTTTTCCTCGCTTTCCCTTCTCCTCGGCGTCGCCGTGATGGGGAAGGAGAGGGACAGATAGATAGAGATGTGTGTGGGTGGGGGGTGTGCTTCAGTGGTGCGTGTGGTTTGGTGCTGGCCCTGGCGTTGAATTAAATCGCCAACGGGTCTACCGTGCGCTGGCAAAGTGTGGTCGGGAGAGTGCCACCATCGGGAGGGAAAGAGAAACAAGAAAATACTTCAGCAAAAAGGAGCAAAACCGACGAGACTATCACGAAAGGAGCAGAAGGAGGCTGGCAAAGAGAGGCTAATGGAGCGGCCGTGAGTATATGGAGTAGCTTGTCCAGAAGAAGAATAGAGAGGAGGGGGAATATGAGGGACACAGAGAATATTGAACGAAGAAGAAAGTCAAGTAGAGAAAGAAGTAAATAGGAAGGAGTTTTTTGAGTTCGAGTTATTCTAGAAGAACTGTGGATTCTGAAAGTGATAACATATGGAAATATATCTTTGAAAGAGAAGGTTTTGGACTACCACTTTACATGGCATCCCCTTTCCAACATTAACAGTGCACAGATGGAGTCCAAGACGTGTTTAAGACAGCATCTTCCGATGTAGGAGATAAAGACCTCTCTATGCATTGTTAAATCTTCTTTGCATACAAAGGACGAGACAGGACTTTCTCTAAGTGTGATGAGCAACTCTATTCACCGGCTTTTCTTTGAATTGGGACAGACATCAGCAAGTGTGCAGAAGACTGCGAAGCAAGTTGTGAGCTCATCTTCTTGCTTGTCTTTTATCTCTTGGCGACTGTCTCTGGTCCTTTTCTTTCAC
This sequence comes from Sporothrix variecibatus, assembly GCA_016097105.2. Lineage (NCBI taxonomy): Eukaryota > Fungi > Ascomycota > Sordariomycetes > Ophiostomatales > Ophiostomataceae > Sporothrix > Sporothrix variecibatus. Next base: position 5,841,719 of record JADMNI010000002.1, on the reverse strand, counting down.
CGTATGGCCTTGTTCTCACGTCTTTCATCTGTTTTGTCTCATCCTTTGAATGTTAGTGGGCAGCCTTATCTGAGAGGAAAAGGCTGTGACGTTCATATATACGTGAGTACAAGAGCTGTGGTTAGACAGAAATCTTTCATCTTTGATAGTGATCTTCAGGTACGAAAGAACAGCACAGAAAATAAAGCAACCAACGCCATCCCTTGGAGCGTCGCTCTCCCGTACCTGGATTTAGCGTCGAGCGACCGTTCGTACCTTGTCATGGTGCCCCTGACACGGCGTTGGCTGGCAGGACTCGCTTCCGGCTTCTTTTTGTTTTCCTTTCGGCGTGTTCCGTTTAGTGTCTTCCTTTCCTCGCCAAGACCACCATCCACCAACATCCACTCCAACCAACACACGACGCACATCCACAACATCCTCTACTGGCAGATCAGACACTCTCCAAGTGACGTTTTGTTAATCCTTGCCCGGTTCCTGGACCTTGTCCATGTCGTAATTGCTCTTGTTTGTTTTCTTTGTTTTCTTCCATCGACGGAGTGCTGCTGATCAACCAACCAAGTTAAGAGTGCCTTTTCTACTCGTGAATCTGAATGGATATCATGTTATGACGGGCGCCGACATTAAAATTTGTCTCTTCTTTATTCTGTCTACTGAGAAGCGTACCTGGCTGACTTCCCCTGAATACGACTACTTTTACCGTGGCAGTAGCACTGCCTTCGTGACAGCTACGGAGCAATATCCAGTGCTTATGCAGGTCCCAGCGGTGAATGGACGGCCCCTTTTCTTGGAACTTTGGGCTTTTTTGGGTCATCTTGGTCTGTAAGGGCACTTACGACGCACTTATCTTCTTCTTACCGCGGCATTGGGGAAAAGGAAAAAAAAGGAACAGACTACGACGTACACGACGCACAGGTGAACAGACAAAAGCGTCTGACCGTGGAAGTGTTGCCGGCAGTATTCATGCACTGTGGCCGTAATGGATGTGATGAATGGCACTGTCATATCTGTCATGCTCACGATTTGTTGTAATTTTACGTCTCAGCAATGCTGGACATCTCTGTCCATATCTTTCTTACTTTTGTTCTCACTTTTCACTTTCGGTTTCTCATGATGATGTTCCATTGTCCGTCTTTTTGTCTTCTTTTTTCTTCTTCTTTTCTTTGGTCGAGCACAATTCCATGCGAGACAAACAATCACAAGGATAGTACCGTCATAAAAGGAGGGTCGCATCGACAAGGAAAAAGAAACAAAGATAAAAGCAGAAACGGCACCTGGTCAAGCTGGTCTCTCCCCAGAAAAGAGTGGTCGGTGTCTCTCATAGGTTCTTCGAGTGCTCCGTAAGTACGGTGTATTCCGGGTTCTTGGTCGTGCCTTCCCTGTCTGCTGAAAGTGAAAATCGGAATGGGGTACCCCCACCTGCGCTTTCCCGGTTTGCAAAAGCCAAAAGAAAAGGAAGGCACGACTGCTCTCCTATTCGTTCTGCGACGCCTTCTCCGTGCGAATGGTCGAATGCGCCTTCCCCTGCCCACATCGCGGTGGCCGTCCTGCGTCCTGCGCTCCCGCTCCTTCCTCCGCATGTCGTCGAAAAGAGATCATGTTCTGGCCAATGACGGCCCGCAGCCGTCCTTATCTATTACACGACGTTGTTACTGTTTATCAAATTGTGGGCCACACAGGGGTTCACCAGCAAAAAAGAGCAAAAAGCGACTTTCCAACGACAAGGGCTAGCCTTTCGCGGACCAGTGCCGTCGACTGACAGGGTCACTTATATATACGAGTACAGGGCTCTAGGTCTTTGATATCTCGACTTTCAAGACTGAGTCTCGACACGATGAAATATGTCTTGCACCCGCGTTATCCATGGACCCACTTTTATATCGAAATCGAAAGCCTCGAATTCGACCAATTTTGCCAGTTTGCTTGCGATCACGGGAAGTTTTCTTGACTTTTTTGCATCTTTCTCCCCGAACTTCGACATTCTAAATTGTGTACCCTCACATGACGATGCTTGGCTGTTTCTAGTTGCCTTCTGGAAAGAAACGCCACCACTGGCCATTCTTATCGCGGCCATGCAACTTTCACCAAACAGCGTGACATCTTTATTCTCTCACCTTATTCTGTCATTTACCAGACTCCCTATCTTACAAGCAGAAGCACACTTATTACAACTTGCCACTCGTAACATTTGCTTTATGGAGTTGCCATCTCCGTCTTGCGTCGTCTGCATCTGCTGTCTAGTGTACGACGTAGCTTTATGTATTTCTCACGCCCTCTGCTCTGCCGTCTTCTGTTTCTTTGGTCGACTTTGTTCATCGCCTCTTCCTTAACTTTCTTTTTGCTGTTGCTTGTCTGCCAGGATGTTAAGAACCTCCTGTCGAATAGGGCAGTTCCTGAGCTGTACCCCCTGTCATTCCGCCACTTTGAACAAGGCTAGCTATGGTTGAGCGTGATTTATGCCGATTTACTCAGTACTTGCCCTGTGCTTTCTGTCGTTTGCCTTTTCTCTTTTCCTTTCTTTCGTGTCAACGACCATGCAGATAAGCTCCGATGGACGTTCCGCATTGCCCCCTCCACTCACACCTGCCACCTGAGCCACCCACCCTCGAACCTTCTAACCTCCACTCTCCACCTGCGTCCTTATCAACGACCCCGACCACTGACATGGGTCCCGCTTGGTTCAACTTTCCCTTTCCAACCCCCTGCCGTATGGTTTTGGACTCGAACGCCCGCCCGCACATTAACGTTTCTTTACGTGTACTTAGTACGACGTACTTTGTACTCTGCTCGAATCCTGTGTTATTGCAACTGTCAGTGACTTGTTTCTGCACTCTATTACTAGTGTATATTTTGTACTTCTTCATAGTCTGTACGAGAGCTTTTAGTTCAACTTCTGTTGTAATTACATACTTCCTGATGAATGACAGACAGACATAATACTCTACTTCACAATGTACTCTGCATGACCTTCCCGCACGCCTTTCTTCATCTCTTCTTTGTGCTGGACTGTTTCTGTTATTTCTTTCCCTCCTGATTCATATGCACCTACTAGCAGATCAAGAGATCACAAATTACCGTGATCGTTGATTTTCTGCCGTTCTCACCATCTTCGTCTTTGTTCTCAACACATACACAGTATCCTACCCATCTCTCATCGTTGCATCTCATCTTTTCTTTTTCCTTTTCCTTCTCCTTCCCACCTCCGTCTGACCCTAGCTCCATCGCCCGGTGTCTCAACTCGTCGTATTGTGATACTCCGTGTTTGCATACAGCCTTCTCAAGATACCACACCAAGCTGGAAGTAGGAAAGCTGATGGAGGGTTGCCATATCCTCGTCACATCTTCTTCTTCGTTTTTGTGTCCCCATCTTGCCTTTAAGAGAGCTCGCTAGCCCGTTCTTGTCGACAACGGCAGGCCGGCACTATCGTCTTCCCTGACGCCAATCCCTCATCCCCATCCCATCCCTCCTCCACCATCCTTGGGACTTCCAGCCCCGTTAGCTTCTTCTTCCCCCCCAAAGCCAATCCGTTTATATGCCACCACGCCCACCCTCATCCCGCATTTGTCTTTCCACTTCTTGAAGGACTGTCGACTTCTTTTCTTCCCACTCTACTCTGCCCTCTTTTTAATTAGAGAGCCCGGTCTAACACACGACATCCCATCGACACATCCTACGTCCATACTTACACCGACCGCCAAAATGACTACCATTGACGGCGTCGACCTCGACGACCTGCCGTACGTCCTCAAGGTGCCGTACAATGGCACTGGCTCGACGGGCGGCGACTCGCTCACGGACAACCTCAACATCTGGTACGAGACGGGTGACATTGCCTGGATGATCACAGCCACAGCACTTGTGTTGTTGATGATTCCCGGTGTTGGTTTTTTCTATTCCGGTCTGGCGCGCCGCAAGTCGGCGCTCTCGCTGATTTGGCTGTCCGTCATGGCCACGGCCGTCACAACCTTCCAGTGGTTCTTCTGGGGCTACTCCCTGACATTCTCGCACACGGCGGGCCCCTTTATCGGCGATCTTGCCAACTTTGGCTTCAAGGACGTGCTGGCGCGGCCTTCCGTTGGTTCTTCCCGCATTCCTGACCTCATGTTTGCTGTTTACCAGGGCATGTTCTCGGCCATTACTGTGGCCCTTGCGACGGGTGCCGTTGCCGAGCGTGGCCGTATGCTGCCCTGCGTCATCTTCATGTTCATCTGGGCCACCGTCATCTACGATCCGATTGCCTGCTGGACCTGGAACCCTTCGGGCTGGACGAGCCGTCTGGGTGGCCTGGACTTTGCTGGCGGTACGCCCGTGCATATTGCTAGCGGCACGGCTGCCCTGTCTTACTCGATGATGCTGGGAAAGCGCCGTGGCCACGGCACGCACGAGCTCAACTACCGCCCGCATAACGTGACGCACATTGTCATTGGCACCGTCTTCCTGTGGGTCGGCTGGTTTGGTTTCAATGCCGGCTCGGCCCTCTCGGCCAACCTGCGCGCCGTTATGGCAGCTGTCGTCACCAACCTGGCTGCTTGTGTCGGTGGCATTACCTGGTGCGTGCTTGACTACCGCCTGGAGCGCAAGTGGTCGACGGTCGGCTTCTGCTCTGGTGTGGTCGCAGGTCTGGTGGCTATTACGCCAGGCTCTGGCTATGTTCCCGCCTGGGCCGCTGTCCCCTACGGCATTCTGGGTGCTGCGTTCGCCAACTACGCCACCAAGCTCAAGTTCTTGATGCGCATCGACGATGCTCTCGACATTTTCGCTGTCCACGCCATTGGCGGTCTGGTCGGCAATGTCTGCACGGGCTTCTTTGCCGCCGACTACATTGCGCACCTCGACGGTGTCCAGGTCATTGATGGCGGTTGGGTCAACCACCACTGGATCCAGCTGGGCATTCAGCTGGCTGATTTCCTTCAGTGGCGGCGCGTACTCATTTGTCGGCACGTCCATTATTCTTTTCATTATGAACATGATCCCCGGTCTGCGTCTGCGTGCCAGCGAAGAGGCCGAGATCCTGGGCATTGATGACTCGGAGATTGGCGAGTTTGCCTACGACTACGTCGAGCTGACCCGCGAAGTGCTCAACGAAGTCGACGGCGGTGACAACGGCTCGCTGTACTCGGCCGACGGCCACGGCCGCATCTCGGCCATGGGTGCCCACGGTGGCCCTGGTGGTGGTGGTGGCGCTGTCCACGCTCACTCGGGCGGCATGCACGGCATCGGGATGGCCATGGCCTTTGGCGCACACGAGAAGCTGAGCAGCAACAATGGCACGGTGTCGACGGGTGGCACGGGCACAAGTGGCGCAACGTCTGGCAACAACATCCCGCTGCGGGACGTGCGCATGTTTGGCGGACAGAATGGGAACCATGCCCAATGACAACGACTGTCGGGCTGACGGGCAGACGACAAACTATCAAAGCGTCTGGTGATTTAACAAAAAGGGGCTTGATGCCCGTCAGCCCTATGGTGCGAAGCGTGTAGGATATGGTTCTTCTGGGAGTTTGGGAGGAGTTTTTACCTTTACATTCCCTTCTTTTCTTCCCCTTCTTCCTTTTCTTTTCTTATCTCTTTTTTTCTTCTTTTCTCTTTTACATTTTTCTTTCTTCTTTCACATTTCTTTCTTCTTTTCCTTCTGTCACTATACACCTAATTATGATTTCTACGGGTCGATACGCGGCCTGTTCATGTACAAAATACGCGCAAAGATATACCACATACACATACCACAAAATACAAAGGCAACTTGAATATACTCACTGCATCGATGACTGTCAAATGAAAAGAATTGAATATAGAGGAGACTTGATTGTTTACTTCACTCAAATAGTCTTTCGCTCCTTACCTTTTGTTTTGACTATTTCTGGTTTTACACACATCCCAAAGGGAAGGAAGGACAGAGCAGGAAAAGGCAGCGAAGGGCGCTAACACACGCCGAGTGACACGGGAACGCGACTTCCATTCGTGCACCGTGTTAATTGATTCCAGAGTGGGGCATCATGCCCCATAGTCGGTTCCTTCCTTTCTCGTCACTTTCGCATTTCCAGCCCATTCTTTGCAACGACTGCCTTGCTGGTGCCACATCGCTCTTGCCTCGAGTGTCACAAGGCTCTATTAGGCAGAGGCAATCGCTCTTCTTAGCTTTTGACGCAAAAGTCACAAAAGTCACAACTATTTGAACTCCCACAGACCATGCATTGTATCGCCATGCACGACGACCTGCATCTTCGACACCCTTGATGCTGTCGTTACCCGAAACATGGATTCAACGCCACCGGCCCCGTCCCCCGGCATATCGCTGACGCCACCACTACCACTCCACGAAAAAGAATTGCTTTTTGCAGACTGGGGACTGTCAGACTCGGACAACAGCCAATCCTTGCCGAACTCGGCACGACCGCCGAAAACCAGACTCGCGACTGGCTGAGAAGAGCTAGAGCATCGGCGCAAGAGCCGGGCCTTTGCCGCCGCGGCCAAGAAAGCAGCCGAGCAGGCAATCAAAAAGGCAAAAGCTGAAGAAGCTGCCAGACTCAAGGCTCTCCGAGAAGAAGGAGGACAGAGCGACAGTGACGACGACGACGACATTGTCGAGGTCATCGACCTGACGCAACCGACACCACGACCACCACCGCCTCGCCCGCCGCGACGGACGGTCTCCACGATCATCGAGTCTGTCCGCGAGACGGCCTCGCTACGGCGCACTTCGTCCAATCCATTGCCAGAAGGACGCGAGACCAAGAGAAAACGGGAAGAGTTCACGGCCAACACGACAGCCAAAAGAAAACCAGGGAGACCTCCAAAGGCTACCAAGAAAGACGCCCGCAATATCACACCGCCCTCGTTCCCGAGAGGCAGCGCATCTTTGACGGTCTTCGTTCTGTTATCTTCCCGAAGGCGCCTATGGTGCCCGCAAGCTGCGCATTAACAAAGCTCGGCAGCATGGCGCCCGCTGGGTGCAAAGTCTGGCCGAAGCGACGCACGCTATTGTGGACAAGCAGCTTGAAATGGGCCGAGGTGGAAGTCTACGTCAAAGACGAGCTGGCCAAAACTTCAACAGAGACATTGGATTCTACTCCAAAGTGGCCGATTCTTGTCAACGAGAGTTATCCGCTGGACTGTATCGGTTTTCGTCACCTGCTGAATCCAGAGCAGCATCGGTATCGCCATTACTGGCTGGGCAAAAGCGCAAACAGCAAAAGAAAAGGAGATGGAGAAAGAGAAGAAAACAGAAAATGAGAAGACAAGAGAGAAAGACAAGGGCGAGACGACCAACACATCACCGCCAAGTCGCTATAATCATCAAAGCCAGACAGACGACAGCAAAGCCGACTGGGCGCTCAGTGATTCTTTTATTATGATCTGAAGAGTGAGCAGTGGCAATGGTAAGTCAATTTTGTATTTATAACTAGTTCAATTACGGTGTTTTCGGCGTCAATGGAAGCAAGTCTAGGTCAAACAGGGCAGGGTATCAATGTGTATTCGCTAGTCTAATTTATAATCCTCAGCAATGCCCAATAAAATCAACATAATCAACGCCGTCTCAACTCGTTGGTTTTGCTTCTCTTTCGTCTAAGCGCCCTCTCACATCCTACCGCGACGGACTCAGAGGACGGTTGAAGCCGCCTTGGCGGTTCATGTACTGGCGGTACTCGGTGCGCTTGGCCTTGCGGACAGCGCCTGCATTGTTGCCGGCGACCTTGGTGCCCTTGGTGGACGCAAAGCTGCCGAAACCCATCATGGCCTGCATCGCGTCCATGCCGTCATCGTCGACTTCCACATCGTCTTCGTCCTCCTCGGCCCCGCCGTCTTCTCTGCCGTTGTTTTTGTAGCCATCGTCATCGTAGCGCATAGGGCTGTCCCGCTGGCGGTCGCGTCCACGGTGGTCGTCGTAGTCGTTTTTGGAATCTTCTGGCTCGTCGTAGCTCATGCTGTTGCTCTGGTCCTCCGCACGGCGTCCACCGACACGGAATGACATGGGCGCTGACGTAGTTGTCGGTGTCGAGTTGCCGTCCGCAGGGCGTGCACGCGTTCTATTCGGCAGGCCAGCAGCAGAGGCGTTGTTGCGGAGGAGGCCACCCTCGTCATCATCATCATCGTCGTCTTCATCTTCATCACGGCGGTCCGCTGGCCGCCGGTGGTTCTTGTTCGGTCCGCCGCCAGCAGCATGGCGCGTCGGTGGTGGGGGTGTTCTCCGAGAGGAATGAGAAGGAGGGCTGCCACTGCGGCGGCCAGGGGAGGCAGAGCGGCGGCGGGTGTCACGATCCCGATCACGGCGGTCTCTGTGGTCTCTTCCGCTGTCACGATCGCGACGACTGTCACGATGGCTGTCCCTCTCACGGTAGTCTCTGTTGTCTCGGCTGTCGCGGTCGCGCGAGCGAGAACGGTAGCGGCGGTTGCGGTCACCACCACCCCGGTCGCCACCACGGTCGTCACGTCCGCTGCGGCCACTGCGGTCGCGATCGTAGTCGCGGTCGCGATCACTGCGGTCGTTGCGGTCCCGATTGCGGTTGCCGCCACCGCCACTGCCCCGATTCCGTCGGTAGCCAGAGTCTGCCATATTTTTTGTGTGGTTGAGGAGAGGATGGGGATGTTGAGAGGGCAAGGAGGAATGTCGTGTCGTGAGTTGCAGGTCGAGGTTGTAGGCAGAAAGTCGAAAAGTATGGAACAAAACGACGTCAGTGGGAGAAGGCTGAGGAAATTCTTTGGGTTGAGTCTAGGCTCTGTCTCTGAGACTGCACGTGACAGGACCCACATGAGCTTCTGTAGGCAGAGGCAGCGGACCGACGCCTGGAATTTGCCACCAACTGCGCTACAGCTCAGGCTGACAGCCGTATGTTTACTTTAACTAGACGACATGGGTTTAATAGAAGGGCAATATTTTCACAGTTGCACTTATTTGTATCAAAATCGTGTATATTGAAAATAAAAGAAGAGACAAGAAACCCAAGAAGCAAACGCCGAACAAATGATGTAATGGTATCCCTCTTCTTTCTTCATGACAGAACAGAATAGAACAGAACACGGCCATGATTATTTATATTTATGAAGATGTACAGAAAAAGTGACATGAGAAAGTGTGAAAGTGAAAGAACGACGGTAACAATGCCGGCTACTTCCTAAGCAGGCCGGCGTTTTCTGTGTCGTCATCGCCATCAAGGTCGCTGTCATGGCCGTCATGTGGTGGCGGTGTATTGGAGTGGGAGTTGTTTCCACCAGATCCAGAGCCCGAACCAGAGCCATTTGCTCCCAGTCCTGGCCCGTACTCGGTCGGTCCCGAAAAGGTCTGCATTGGGTGCTGCCGCGAGGCGTGGTGCTCCTTGTGGACATCGATCTGGGCCTGCTGGCGCATCTTGGTGATCTTGATGTAGTTGTAGACGACAATGGCGGCAAGGGTGACGATGAGGCCCAGGAAATTGACGAGGGTGAGCTTATCGTGGAAGACGAGCGTCGCCGTAATAATGGTGACGACCTCCTTGAAGATGCCGGCAATGGACAAAGTGACGACCGAGGTGCGTTGCAGTAGGGCAAACTCGGAGGCGGTCATCAAAAAGGCAATGGTGCCAGGGAAGAGGACAAGCAGCGGGGTGCGGATGCCGCCAAACTTTTCCGACAGCTCTTTGAAGCCCTGGATAAGCTCGGGGAAGCCCTCCATGGGTATGGCCAGTGCGAAAAGGGTGATGAACATGACGGGTGCCAGATAAAATATGCTCGAAAACGGATTGGAGGTGGCCGGGTTGCGAAGCAGCATAATTTGTGTCAAGCCCCAGCGGAAACCGGAGAAGAAGGCGGCAGTGATGACCAAAAAGAAGCCAAAGGGATCGAACTTGACCTCGCCGGCGACCATCATGACGACACCAACAGTCATGGTAGCGATGATAGCAATAAGACGTAGAGTGGGCTTCTCAAGACCAAAGGCAAAGGCGAACAGCAGCACGAATGCCAAAGACGACGATTTGCACATAGCTGGGGCCGTCAGTATAGAGGACTAAATGTAATGAGACACATTACTAGCAGGGCACTTACTGTAAAAGGTCAGGGTGATCAGCTTGAGTGATGCATTGCCCAGGCCGATATCGAGACCGGTCGCGGCACCACACGGACCAATGCGGGTCAGATAGAACCACTTGGTCATGGAGGGCTCCAGCTGCTTGTTGTTGCCGTTGCCGTCGCCCTCCTTGTCGTCATCGTCGTCATCGTCGTCGTCATTGCCATTGTCATGCTCGGCAACAGGACGGTGTCCACTGCCATTGTCCCGGCCGTGGCTTGGCCGCAGAGTGGGTACAAAGTATAGCACCAGACACGACAGGAAGAATTGCACCAGCATGTGGATCGACGTCGTAAACAGTGGGAAGGGAAAGTTACTGCCAAACATCCACTTGTTGTACAGCGAGATGCTCAGCGAGAACAGGTACCACAGCCCAATGAGCGTGCCGTTGATCACCAGCCGCCGCAGCAACATGCTTGTCGGCCTCTTTGCGCTCGTCTTCGGTCAGGGCGGCCATAATCAGGCTGCTCTGAGCGTCATCGAGCGTAATCCGGCCATCGCCAAAACCAAAGTCAGAACCACCACTGCCGCCGCCGGGGACAAACCGCTCGTCCAGGTTGGTCCGGTTTCGCCGCGTGTCGCCGCGCTGTCGCCGTGCGGATGCGCTCAGGCCCGTCTCTTCGTCTGTGTGCAGGTCGTGGTCGTGGTCGTGGTTGTCGTTTTCGTAGCTGTTGTCGTACTCGTTTTCGTAGTCGTCTTCCAGCAAGGTGTGGTCGTCGTGTTTCCGGCCGCCCGCATGGTCTTCTTCCTCCTCCTGTTCTTCCTCCTCGCCCCATGCATCGTCCCAGCCGTCACCGCCGGGATCGTCTCTTGGTTGTAATCGGCTTGACGTGCCTGTCGTCCCGATCGCTGTGGCAATTGACGCTGCTGTAGACGCCTTTCCTTGGGCGACCTACTGTACCAAGGCCGCCGATGCTGCTGCCACTAAAGTTATTGGTATTGGCGTTGCTGCTCTTCAACAGACTGCTTCGCCGCCGTGGCCGGCCTGATGTGCCCGACGAGGAGGAGGAGCCGGCCATCGGGTTCGGGTCGAACTCGTTGCCCACGTCCGTAGCGATGGGGCTAGTGGACGACGAGGAAGTCAAGGACGGAAAGGGCACGGCGGACAGCCCCAGCGTGGCCCCTGTCCGTACTGGTTTTGGTGAGGGCATTGTGTGGTATGTGGGAGACGGTGGTCGAGAGTAATGAAAAGAAAAGAAACCGTTGGAAGACGGAAAACGAAAGGGGAAAGGGGCTAGATGCCCGTTGCTAGCATGGCTGTTCTTGTGCGGTCGAGGGCAACGGATGCGGAGGGACAGGATCGTGGAAGTTCGGATCGAAAGGAAGGGATGTCGGCGACAGTGTGTTGATGTGTCTATATTTTGATGTTCGTGAGATGTTAAGACTTGTCAACTCGTGTTCTGTCGTTGTCTTTTTTTGCAGTTGCCGAAATTGGAAATTGGCACAAGACTTTCTTGTATGCAGATTCAGCAGGTTCGTCCAGCAGAGCTTTGCGCCGGATGGGTCTTTCTGTTCTGGCCAGATTCGGTGTCTGCACGTCTTTCGCTCTTTCTCTCTGGTGTCTCCTTCCATCCCTAGCGCGTTCTGGGCCAAGGTCCCAAGAGGGAAGGGGCGGACGTGGCATTGGCGCGGCTGGGCGGTTGGACCAGAATTACGGAGTGCCGGACCCCTATTTTGCAGTCTTGTGGTGTAATTTTGCAGTCTTCTTTTGGTGCTCGGATAACGGTCTTACAAGTCTTTTTCCAGGCTTGTCAGGCTTTTCAGGGGGTGATTCGCGTTTGGGCGCGCTAACAGATTGCCTCCAACGGGACGTGCAGCGGAGATAGTGGATAAGGCCAAGCAAGCTGTACGTAAGAGCTGAGAAGAGGAAGGAGCGACTGGTGCAGGGTCGGCAGAGTGTAATGCATAAATATGAATAGATCAAAAGCAATAAAATGCGAGTGGAAAACGGTGTACAACGTACGACAAGACGCTTATTTACCATACGATTTGTCACCATTTTCCTGAATTTTATTTTCTATTCTTTTGATCTTGACTTTTTTGATTTCGGCCACCGAACTGTTGTCTAAATTTCATGGGGCTTCTCAGCTACAAGATCAATTTTGATGTTCACCCCTAGCATCTCAAAGTTGCCAGTTTGTTTCTCCCAAAATTGAATAAGCTAGTACGGAGTAAATGGTAAGATATTGTCTGAACTAATACTCGTAAAATATTGACCAAAATACAATTCTCTGCTGTGCCTGTATGACAATGAAATCTCACACGATCTGACATCACTTACTCACAGCACGAGAACTGCTGCACGCTGATCGCCATGAATTCCTCTATGCTACTGCCAAGATTGTCAGATTGTCTCTCAAGCTCCTTCCACGATACATAAAAATGAAAATAGTTTCTCTTTTCTACACTTGTTTTCTTTCATGCCTTCTTTGATGCCTCTTCCGCTTCGGTGCCGCGTCACGTGACGCTACTGCATATTGCTGAGAAAGCCCCATTCTGCGCATCCTGCAGGCGCCGTGTAAGCTGCGGGGGCAGCTCCGCATTTTTTGGCCCGGCTAGCGGTGCCTAGGGTCCTTTGCAGCACCTTGAGCTGCCCCCAACGCCGGCCCCATGACGTCGCTGGCAGCTCCGGAAGCCCCGCTGTATTTGGAGCTGGGCAGCTCTTTCCGTACTTCCAGCCAACATTTCGTACCTTCCTTCAGCTCTTACACCCCGTTTCTAAGAACTTTCACTTCTTTTCTCCGAAGCTCGCCAAAGCTCTCAAAAGTACCTTTGACAACCATTTGAGAACCCTTTGACACTTGACAGCAACATCTTTGACCACCCCAACATGTCCTCTCCGACGCAGAGCAGGATCTCCGGCAGCGCCATGCGCGAGCATGCCGGCGGCTACCTGCCCATTGAAAACTACGGCATCATTGGCAACATGCACACCTGTGCCCTGGTGGGCATGGATGGCAGCATCGATTTTATGTGCTGGCCCGACTTTGACTCTCCCTCCGTCTTTGGCCGGCTGCTCGACAAGAACAAGGGTGGCCACTTTAGTGTGTCGCCGCCCGCCGACTTGGTGTGCACGACCAAGCAGCAGTACATGCCGTCGTCCAACATCTTGTTGACGCGCTACATCCACGAGGACGGTGTTGTGGATCTGGTGGACTTCTTCCCGCGGCCCAAGGAGACGGCCATTGTGTCGCGGGCGCCGACCCAGGGCAGTGTGCGGGCAGTGCGGTCGGTGCAGGAGGAGCTGAAGAAGTGGCTTGTGCGGCGGGTGGAGTGTATTCGGGGGAAGATGGAGTTGGGTAAGTCCTCGAGTTGCGAGCGAAGCGAGCAAAAGAGAAGGCGGAAGCGAGCCAAAAAGACAAAAGCTGACACTTTTTTTTTAACCAGAGATCGAACTCTTCCCTGCATTCGACTATGCGAGAGCTCCCCACGAGACGACCATTGAGCAGTCTACCAACGGCCCCGACAAGGCCAGCAAGACGGCGACGTTCCACTCGGCCGACGTGAAGCTGCAGCTGGACGTGGTCGTCGAGTCGGGTGAGCCCACGGACAATGCGACCGCCGACACCAACCCGATTACGAGCTCCGGCCCATCGATCTGCACCAAGGCCCGCCCACCGTCACCTTCCAGAAGCAGACCCGCCCCGGCATGCTCGGCCCTGGAGTTGTGGCCCGCATCTGCCTCGAAGAGGGCCAGGCTGTGTCTCTCGTACTCCGCAAAGACTCGCCCGACCACATCACGCCACGCATTACACCGGCCGTGCTCGACACCCAGCAGCACGACACCCAGCGCTTCTGGTTCAACTGGATCAGCAAGAGCAAGTTCAAGGGCAAGTGGCGCGAGGTGGTCGACCGCAGTCTGATGATCCTGAAGTTGTTGACTTACGAGCCGACGGGCGCCATCATTGCCTCGCCCACGTTCTCGATCCCTGAAGACATTGGCGGCGTGCGCAACTGGGACTACCGCTACTCGTGGGTGCGCGACTCGAGTTTCACAATCTATATTTTGTTGCGGCTCGGCTTCAAGGAAGAGGCCGACGCCTACATGGATTTTATCAGCGAGCGCATCCTGACATCGCGCAACCCAGACGGCGGGCTGCCCATTATGTTCACCATCCGCGGCGAGACGGACATTCCCGAGTTTGAGCTGGACCACCTGGAGGGCTACAAGGGCAGCAAGCCTGTGCGTGTGGGCAACGCTGCGGCCTTCCACTTGCAGTTTGACATTTACGGCGAGCTGCTCGACGCTATCTACCTCAACAACAAGTACGGCAAGCCTGTTACGTGGGACCAGTGGGTGTCGGTGCGCCAGCTGCTCGACTATGCCCTGACCATTCGCGAGGACCCGGACATGTCCATCTGGGAGGTCCGCAACCACAAGCAGCACTTTACCTACTCACAGGTCATGCTGTGGGTCGCCTTTGACCGCGGCCTGCGTCTGGCCGAGAAGCGCAACCTGCCGTGCCCGAACCGTGTCAAGTGGCTCGAGGCGCGGGACTCGTTGTACGAGGAAATTATGGAGAAGGGCTACAACACCGAGCTCAAGTCGTTTGTCCAGAGCTACGAGAACAACACGGCGCTCGACTCGTCCATCCTGATTGCACCGCTCGTCTTCTTTATCTCGCCCTGCGACCCGCGCTTCCTCAACACCCTGGACCGCATCCTGCTGCCGCCCGACCGCGGCGGTCTCACCAGCACGGGCCTCGTCAGCCGCTACGATACTACACTGTCAGATGATGGTGTCGGTGGCCGTGAGGGCGCGTTCAGCATGTGCACATTCTGGCTCGTCGAGGCCATGTGCCGCGCCAGTGTCTACGAGCCGCGCTACCTGGCGGGCGCTGTCAATGTCTTTGAGAACATGTTGAGCTTTGGCAACCACGTCAACATGTTTTCCGAGGAGATTTCGCCAAGTGGCGAGCAGCTGGGCAACACGCCGCAGGCCTTCAGTCACCTGGCCTTGATCAGTGCTGCATTCAACCTGGACCGTGTCACCGAGTTGCGGTCGAGTGATGATAAGTTGTAGGCAAGCCCGGCAGAAACAAGACCCTAAAGAAAGACAAAGATATAGAAACGTTGGATAAAACGTTGGATAAAAGAATTAACAGTTGAATAAAATATACTGCCTTTTGAATATGAATATGTCTGTCCTCAACGCCACGCTTGAAAAGTGATTACAAAAAACCAAAGAACAAAAACAAAAGACCATAACCAAGAACAGACGAGGCTCTCTCAAGCAGCTGCAGTTGGAGCCCTCCTGGTACGCAACCTTTTAGACTATAACACGATTGCGTCCTTTTCTGTACCTGCTGCTGCTGCTGCTGCCGCCGCTGTCGTCTCTGCTTGCCCTCCTGCTCCCATCACCACATCCTTCACTTCTGTGACCTTGGTGTCTACTGGCTCTTTCGCGTCCTTCGCGTCGCTGCCGCCCTTTCCGACACCAAACTCCAGCTCCATCTCCTCGTCAATCGACCGGTCGCCCAGCGAGCTCAGTCCCGAGCTAGGGCTTCGTGATGTGCGTCGCCGTTTGATCCCGTCGCCGTTGTCATCGTCGCCATCGTCCATATCATAGTCTTCATCGTCTTCTGCAATCGGTGTTGGCGGCCGTGGCTGCTGCCGTGCCTCGATGCGCTTTTCCCGCCATACTGTGATTGACGGACAGTCGCCACCCTCGACAACAATGTCGCCGCCGCCGCTGCCAGCCGTAGTCTGTGTT
Source organism: Sporothrix variecibatus (assembly GCA_016097105.2). Lineage (NCBI taxonomy): Eukaryota > Fungi > Ascomycota > Sordariomycetes > Ophiostomatales > Ophiostomataceae > Sporothrix > Sporothrix variecibatus. The sequence continues at coordinate 5,825,966 of JADMNI010000002.1, read as the reverse complement.
CCGTTGGCATCGACAACTGTGACGTGGTACTCGCCCACGTTTCCTCGTCCCAGAACGGTACTGCTGTACTTGCTGTCCTCGCCCGTCTTGCTGTGCTTCTTCTTGAGCATCATCAGGTAGTCCGTGTTCTCGTCGTCGTCACCGTCCAGTGCAATCCGCCGGATTTCTCGATTCCTAGGCCCAGAAACGATCCAGTCCACGAACTCGTCGACACCGCGCGGGTCGTCGTTGGATATTGTCTGGCCACCGGCGAGCGCACCGCAGTCTTCGAGGGCCAGCCGAACATCGATGAGGGAAGGGACGAGTCCTGTGAGCTCGGTGCTGTTGTGGGCGGTGTGGTGGGCAGTCGATTCGCAGAGCAAAGTCATGTAGCGGGCGGCGAGGTCGGTCAAGGCATCGACGACGGACGGGCGAGCGGCATGGTAGCCCTGGGCGCGGAGGATCTGGAGGACGCAGGGCCGTAGTAGGCTGTGGAAGAATGGGAGTTGGTGGGTCATTTTTAGAGAGTAGAGACGACCGAGACGAAGTCGAAGTCCGTCGTCAAGAGTTGGTTGAGAAGAAGTTGTTGAGAGTTTAAGAGGTTGAAGCCGAATTGAGGGCCGTCGTTTTTTGTCTTCGACCGCCTTCACCAGAATGCGCCGCCACCCATCACGCAGAAGAAAGAGAGTTGTCGGGCGGTGTACCACGAGTGGCTAGTGACGGGCAAAGTGATGTGCGCGCGTGGGGTGGACGTCGAAAGGAGGGTGTTTTGTTTGCTGTGGTTGTTAGACGTTAAAAGGAAGTGGAAGGTGAACGAGAAGGTCGATGCGCTGAAATGCCTATGAAAGAGCCAAAAATGCGAGCATGCAGGACCAGGTCCGCAGGTTCAGGCCTTCAAAGACCCACTTAATTTGCGACCCACTTCCACCACGCCTCGCACCTTCCTCCCGCTGTACTTTTACGTGTAGCGACCGCGAAAGCAGCTGACTAGCGCATTTCGACGCTGTGAACGCCTCTCTTGCCTTTTCAACCAAAAGAGCAACCTTATTTCTACTCCTTGCTCCAACCACATCACGACAACTCCCCAACGACAACCACGAATTCACACGCACGACGAGCGCGCTGACCGATTTTTGGCAATCCCTTTATCTACGGCATCTTTAGCGAACATTCACCCAGCCTGCAGCTTCAACGGATGGCGGACCTTCGAGGCTGCCGTTAGCTGTCTCTAAGCTTTTCTTTTTCGATCTCTTTCGACCTCCTTTCTATCGTCCCCTCGCGCACGCCTCTCCAGTGTCGGCAACCTCCTCTTCAGTTGCACACATCGCTCTTCTATCAGACTACATCACACATCTCACTCGCCATGGCGTCACCACCACCACCAGCCAAGGCCTCGAAGCCTGTCACGCTTAAACTGCGAACACCGAGCGCAGCCTCCATCACGGCGAACCCGCTCGTCGCGACGCCCTCGGCCATGTCACCACCACCAGCCACACCCGGCGGCGGCATGCGGATCGTACTTAAACGGTCACAGCCGCCGACGCCCGCCGTCACGACCGATGGGGGGCCTCCATCGGCACTCTCTACGATAGCGACCTCTACCACAAATTCCGCCGGCGCCGCCGTCCCCCCGACGCCCAGCTCGGCCACGACGCCGGCCACTGTGACGACACAAAAGGGCCGCGTCTCGAAGCCGTCGGCGAAGAAGCGCGCACACGACTTTGACGAGAGCGACGACGAGAGCCAGCCGATGGCGGCCACAAAACCCGCCAGGCGAGCGTTGCCGACGGGCAGCAGTCACAGTGCGAACCCGCCAAAACGGCCCAAGCTGATCCTCAAGAAGAGCACGCTGTCCCGTACGGCGAGCATAGTACTCAAGCCCATCGCCAAGGAGGCGCCTCCACACAGCAAAGGCGAGGGCTACGACTCAGAAGAGGAAGACCGTGAGATGGACCCGCTGATCGAGGAGGAGTTTGTGCTGCGCATGTTCCCTGGCGAGCAGTGCGACTATCTACGGCGAATGGTGGACGAGCGCAAGATTGGTGTGCCCGTCAAAGACGGTGGCGCGGAATTCGACATGAAGTGGTTGCCTGGTGCCGAGCGGCGAGCTTTGGTGACTGTGCAGCGCAAGAACTTTGTGGGCGTGCTGGTTGACCTACCCACCATCACGGAGGGCATGAAGACCTGGGACAAGCGCAACTTCATGAAGAGCGCCGACATTTGCCAGATGCTGCTGGTGTATGCGCCCGTGGCCGACGAGGCAGAAGCTAAGAGTGCACCGCTGCCGGCCATGGTGGGCAAAAGACTTACCGCTGGCCGCACGGCCTGACCCCGCCGATGCACGACTGCATACACCGACGGTTCCGCAAGCGGCTGTCCAAAAAGGAGATTAAGGATAAGGAGGCCGAGCTCCAGCGGCTGCTCAATGAAGACCGGCTAGCTGTCGAGACCAAATGGGAACTGTTTGACGACGGGCGGACGGCCGATGAGGACGAGGACGACGAGGAGATGGAGGATGTCGATATGGACGGCATGGGCGAGGAGGATGCCGAGGGCGAAGACGACGCGTACGGCGAGGTGGACGAGGACTACTTTGGCCAGCGGCAGCAGCAGCAACAACAAGAAGAACAACAAAACCAGAACGGCGAGGCCGATGCCGAGGGCGAGATTGACGAGGCCGAGCTCATGGCCGAGTTCATGGAGGAAGACGAGGAGGAGGACGATGGCGACAAAAAGGGCCAGGCCGAGGGTGGTGGAAGTGGCGGTGCACAAGAGAAGCCGCGGAATGCAGCGTTGGCGGCAGCGGCTGCCGAGGGTGATGCACCCACCCCTGCATCCGAAGGCGAAGCCGACAATGACGGCGGCGACGACGATGAGGATGATGACGACGACGACGACGATCTCGATGAGGACGAACAGGCACGCGCCGAGCAGGCCAAGGGTGTGCGCGAGGACATCAACGACCTCAAGAAGAACCTGGAGACGCTCGACGCGCAGCTGGCGGCCACGACCAACGCGCTGCCTGCGGAAGCGTATCGAGGGCACGCGGAAGCGGGTGTTGTCGGAGCTGCGGCTCAAGCAGGCGTCCATTGGCGAGATTGACGAGGAAGAGTAGTGGTGACCTCGGCAGCTGTCGTTGTTGTTGTTGTGGTGGTGGTGTGTTTTTATTTCGGGTCCCGGCGTTACCTTCTCTGCACATCTTCAGGAATCAACAAAAAGGAGCGGCGTTTTTGGCGGTCTTTACACTTTGCTTTGTTGCGTCCAGGTTCTTTTGTCGTTCTGTTGCTTCTTTCTCTTGCTGCTGTATCCATTTATGGGCTCTAGACGAAGCGGGCGTGTTGTAGATGTACGGAGTATGAATCAAGATAACAATGATACTTAATAGATCGAGTCTACGCAGTATTTTCAACTTGTATTGATAAAATTTTTGCACCACAACTCATTATTGTTTAAATCTTTTGATATTTATGCACAGCTACCTGTCTAACCCAACTTGCCACGGAAAAATAACGGCACCGTATAAATATGTTCCAATGAAATTATACATTTTCGAAAAGAGGAAAACGAGAACAAGAAACTGATAAGAATCGACAAGGAAAAACGAAAATCAAAGTCCCAGAACGCCAAAATGCTCAAGCACGCTCGCCACCGCCCCCATCATCCATCCTTTTTCGGTGGTTTTTGTTTCGTCTTTTTGTCTGGCCTTCACCCCGTCTAGAAAAACCGCCACCAGACAAAGAACAGGATAAAGAAACCCAAGCCTGCAAAGGGGCCGTACTGCTTCAGCATCAGCTCCCAGTTGATGCGCACAGCGGCACGGCGGTATTTTTTGGAGTCGTCGCGCAGACGGCTGCTCAGCTCGCCCATGCGCTCGAGCGAGTCGCCGCGGTACAGCAGGTCCTCAATGTTCTTGGTCATGACCTGGGTGACGTCGCGCAGCTCGTCGTTGAGCTTGTCGAGGTTCTGGGAGGCGCGGGCGTCGCCGTAGGTCTGCTTGGTGCGCTGGATAAACGTGTCAAACTCCATGAAGAAGTAGGGGCGCAGGGTGGGCGAGGCCCGCTGCGAGGCCGGGTAGGTCTTGGCGAACTCGTGGGCAATGTCGGAGAGGTAGGTGAAGGCGAGTTTGCGGGGGTAGGCGCGGTCGCAGACGCAGAGGTAGACGACATCGTCGACGATAATGTAGTGGATGGCAAAGGGATGGGCGGTGACCTCGATGGAGGCCTGGGGCTCGGCGTTGCGGTTGAGGCGGCGCAAAATCAGCTTGACCTGGGACTTGACTTCGGCCAAAGCGGCGGAGGCGCTGCCGTTGGACTCGTCGTCGACGGAGGCGCAGAGCATGAGCCCGTCGAGGCGGGCAATCTGTGTCGAGTGGATCATTGTGGGTGGTGTGGGGGAGGAGGAGAAGAAGGAGAAGAAGAAGAAGAAGATATTGTTGGAGTTGAATCGAAGAGGGAGAGAAAGCGGCTATCAAAAGTCGATGTTGTCAAAGACCGTCTTTGTCTCCGTCGTCTTCGATCAAGGTGACGTGTCTGGAGAAAGGAGAGGCCGTGTCTGCCTAGGTGATTGTTGGGAAGTGTGGCGAGTGGTCGTGTGACGCAGGTAAAGGAGTGTGTTGAGGGAGGGAAGAGGATATCAAGCGATTTGAGTGTTTCTGTGCGATGCCTCCTTTTTCGGTCGTCGTTGCTTCCTTCCTCGAAACTTTTCTGTCTTGCAAGCAGGAATGCGGCTGCCCCTTTCGATGAACCCTGGTCTTGTCGGGTCTCCGCCTGCTGGATTTGGAGATTGGCAGCGCTGTCCTAAACGGGCCAGCTCTCCAGTTTTTTTGCGCGAGGCTAGCCAATTACAGCGTGTTCTTTTTGGCTCTTTCCAGCGAACTGCTGTAGTCCAGCCAGAGTATGGTCGATGGTGGTCGGAAAGCGATTCGCGTTTTGTTACAATAAAAATGTGCAAAAGATGGGAAAAATCGATGACTGTTTTCTTCTATTTTTTGCAAAAAATTACAGTGCATTTTTCGACCGTTGGATGTGCGCATGACAGAGAAATGTTGACGCCCAAAGCACGTGACCTGCCCTGAGATGCCCTTCGGCTAGCCTATATATATCCACACAATAGGTGTTCTATTTGCCTTCGGGCATTTGGTCAATTTGAAACGATGTAAGTTTGCACTCCAGAGGCTCTCGGTTCGAGTCGCCCCTTCCACAACAATAAAAAACAATTTACTAACAGTTTCGTTACAGACAGAGAAGATTAGCATGGCCCCTGCACTAAGGATGACACGCTATACAAAGAGAAGCTACCAATTTTTTTGCTCTTTTTAGCGACTGAATCGCCCTTTTTTGGTGCAGCCCGCCAACACTCAGCGCCTGCAGCTGCCTGCACCCGCACCAACCAACTGAAGCTCTCCACATCAGCCTTGCCTTTGATAGCTCTCTCCATATCCACCTTCTCAATAGCTCAATGCTTGATGCAGCTAAACATCGTGAAGTCGCATCTTTCACACCACACGTTTCACGATTGCATCTTTCCATTCATTTTATTTTGCTATCTCTCTAAGATACATGAAGCTATAAGAAGCACTCGCATAGCTTCATTCGCATTCTTTTGTCCCTCTTTCACATCTTAATCGCCTGCATCTCGTCATCGCTCATCCATTGCATCGCATCACCAATTCGCCATGGCCTGATTACGGTCAGGCAAAGACACAATCCGCCTCTCTCACCTTTTCCTACACTCTCACAATGGACTACTCCTCGCCTCTTTCCTCGCCGCCGGCATCCACAGGCTACCAGAGCGACGGTGATGGCAACGGCAACCGCAGCACCAATGCCAACGCCGACCGCGATGAGGACGTCCAATATCCCGACGAGGCGTCGTCCGAGATTGATCTCGTCTTGACTTCGCCACAAGTGACGCCACCGCCACAGCCACCAGTCGTTCAACAGAGGTCACCTCAGTTGTCACGCAAGCCACGCAAAGCACCCAGCAAGTCGGCATCGCCAGAACCGGCACAGGAAGCGATTACTGCAGTGACAGTTGAGGCACCTGCGGCAGAGCCAGCTCAAAAGTCCATCGAAGAGCCCATCCCTCAGTCTGCCAAACCAGTCGAAGAGAATCATGAAGAGCCTGTTCCAGAGAAAGCTGCAGATTCTGCTGTGGAGGCCGGCGGACAAGACGACAGATCACACAGATCACAGGAACAGAAGCCCAGCAGTGATAATGCGCCACCTATCTTCGATGAGACAAAAGACGAGCCCATGGTCGACGTGGAGGAAGTCAACGAACCCGCCGACGAACCAGTCAGCGATCCAGTCGACAAGCCAGCCGAAAAGCGTGCCGACGGCAGTAGGAAAGAACCTGCCACTGTTCCAGTTGTCGAGGCGGCCGGAAAAGTTGTTGACACTTTAGTCGCTGAGCCAGTCACTGACAAAGTTGACGAATCTATCGACGTTGAAATGGGCGAGCCAGTCATCGAGTCAGCCGATCTGTTGTCCAACCCACCAGGCGACACGGCCATTGTCACCGCCACAGAGGAGACCAAGTCGTCACCCAAATATACAGGCAACGTGTTTGCCGTCACGCTATCCTCCTCGCCCCCGACCTCACCCCAAGCAAAGCGGAGTCAAAGGAGGGGAAGCAAAACCAGCAAACAAATGGAGGAGGCCACAAAGGCGGCTGAGACGGTAGAGACAGCAGAGGAAGGGAAACCAGAAGAAGCACCAGAACCACCTGCCAAACGAAGTCGAGCAACGCCGAAGAAGGAGATCAAAGAGAACAAAGCGCCTGCCAGAACACCAAGAAAGATGGCGAGCAAGGCGAAGACCGTCGAGGTTGAAGATAGCGGCGACAACAACGACGACGACAAGGAACAGAAAGAAGCTGTACCAGCGGCCGCCCAGCCTGCCGACCCCCAACCAGAAGCTGCCATGGCTCCCGTGACGACAACTCGCTCGGGACGACGTGTGGTCCGAAAGCATTACGGGGAAGACTCGTTGCCGTCGTCGGCCAAGGCACCAGCGAAGACGGCGACCAAAACACCGACCAAGGGCACGACAAAGTCTCCGGCCAACTCGGCCACTGCAGCCGTGATGCGCCGCCGCAAACAGGCCGCCGCTCGCTGGCAGACAGACTTTGTGCTGGCGAACACGAAGTCGCCGCTCGGTCACTTTGACCTGCGGACACTGTTGTGCCAGCCCGAGGCGTGGGATGCCCTGGACGAAGAGGAGAGAAAAGAGGTGCTGGCACTCCTACCACCGACAACGGTCATCTCTGATAAAGGCACGGCCGACGCCCGCCCCGACATTTCTGCTCTCAAAAATGACAACAACTTCCGACACGACTGTGCACGCTACCGTTCGGACTTGCAAGCCGGGTTTTTCAACAAGGACTGGCTCGAAGAGGCCTTTGAGGCGCACGCCATGCGGTCTGACGGACTGTTTGATGCGTATGTCGTGGAGGCATTTGAGGGCAATTGGGGCGTCAAAGTTCCCGAAGAACTGAAGCCAGACGCTGAGGGGAAGAAGAAGGAAGAGGAAAAGAAGGTAGAAGCAAAGGAAGTGCCGAAGACGTCTCTCAAACGGACTCGACGACCATCCAAAGCGGATGAAGTCAAGGCAGAAGTCGGCAACAGTGGCGACAGCGGTACCATTGAAGCGAAATCGACCAGCGAGATAATCCAGAAATGCGAGACACAACCAGCCGAAACCAACACCGAGACAGACAGAAGTCCCAAGAGACAGAAGCAGGGCGATGGGGGCAAGGTCGAGACTGAAGTTGCTCCCCAAGGTCAGGGCAATGACAGCCAGGCAACATTTGTACCTATGTTCGACAGCCCTGTTCCAGAGGAGTCGGTGAAGACTGTCGAGGAGAAGACTACACCTACAGTCGAAATCGCGACCGAAGATACAGTCAAGGCTGATGTCGAGCAGCCAGCCGGGACAATAACGGTGTTACAATGGACACAGCCTTGGGCACGGTGGAAGATGCACCAGCCGTACCGGCCAAACGCAAGGCATCGGCCGATATTGCTGATTCAGTCGATGTCCCTATGCGGAGCCGAAAGAGGATGACGCCCAGTGTTGGGGCAACAGGAGAAGCACAAGGTCAAGACGATGATACCACGGTGGAAAAGGTTGCCAAGGTGGATGAATGATATACCAAGCAAGCGAGGCACGACAGGCATACAGGACACAAATGATGTTCTTTAATTACAATAACGAAGTGACGAAATACGATAACTATCAACAAGAAAATTAGAAGAGAAACTAGTGACTCTCATTACATGCTTCCTACACTGCAGGCTTTCCCTTTGTGGATTTTGGCTGTGTTGGCTTGGTCGGCGACGGCTTTGTGCTGTCGGCGGCGTGCTGCCACCGCTACTTGCAGTCGTGCCCAGCCGCTTGGCAAACTTGATTTCCTTGTTGCCGACGTCAAAGACCGTCACCAGCTGCTGCATAAACGTATCACCCAAGATGAAGGGCAGACTGTCGCGCGCACCGATGCCTGAAAGACACATACTGCTGCCCGGCTGCGCAGGCAGAATCATGCTCTTGGGGTCGGTCCAAATGGTCTTGTCGCCAATCTGTATACCTAGGCTGGGAGGGATCGCATCGCAGCTCACCATCCACGCGCCCTGGTCCGGGTCCAACTGGGCATGCGGCGTGTATAGCTGGTTGATGGCGACGGCAACGTCGTAGGGGAACAGGTTGAGAGTCGTGCCGCTGTCGACGACAAAGGGGAAATCGCGCAGGGGTTCGCCCTCAACGGAGATGGTGCTCCTTCGCAAGACGCTGCTGTTGTACTGCAGGCTCTCGATGCTAATTGAGTAATAATTGTAGGAGCCGACACGGTCAAGGACGGAGCCCGTCTTGACAATGGGCGTTGTGACCCAGCCGAGCGTGGGATCAATCTCAATGTGCGGCGGTGCACCACCCAGAGCCAAAAACGACTGCTCCGGGTCGCGAGACAGGGCCAGGCTGAATTGCGTAAGGTTGTTCTCGGTCGCCAGTGTGGACACAAAGGGGCTGTACTGGTTCGATACGCGGCTCTGGTCGGCCAGGTCGCCAGCTCGCGTCGTGCTCGGTGCGCCAGGCAAAGCATTGGTGAGTCCCGGCAGGCCCAGTCCCAACAGTCCACTCGTCACGCCGTCGCCGTCCCAAAACCCGCGTGTGGCCAACCCAATCGTCTGTTTATTCACCTTAACACCAGACACTTCGAGGTCCGAGTATCCAAGCAAGGCTTCTAAAAAACGGTCCGCCCTGCGAGCCATACGCCACGGCCATGTGCTGGTTGGCAATCGTGCCGCCGGGGAAATCCCCCTTGAACACAGGACCGAACCGGCAGGTCGACGACAAGATCGGTGCGTGTCGCTGCGGATCGACACAGTTGAATCCCTGGCGCACAAACCACGTGTCGCTGCTGCCCGTGTCGACTACGAGCGATAAATTGTTGCTGCCGGCAACGACGTTGGCAATGTACTCAATGTCGTGGTTGGCTGCTGTGGCGGGGCCTGTGCCGACAGCAACAGGAGGTGCTGGTGATGCTGCTGCTGTTGAGTTTGCAAAAGTACTGTTGGGCCTCCTCCAGGAGCCGTGTACAGTTGCTTCGTTGTTGCATGGAGCGGCAAGGGAGCCCTGTTGGGGTTGTTCCATAGCCGTGGCCGGGCGATCCTTCCCTGTTGGGCCGGGATGTTGCGGACCAACGGCAGTGTATGCTCGGCAAGAGCGACTGCCGGTGCTCGGGACACCAAGACATGGTTGCTGCTGCTGCGGCCATAAGAAGGAGTGTCTGATGCTGACGAAGTCGGCGCACCGGCGACCACACTGGCCGCAGCCAGACTGCCGATCAACACTCTGAGGACGGCCATGTCGGTGGTGGTGAGAAAAAAAGAGTGTGGACAGAGATGATGATAAAAGAAGAATGTGATTGGGGGGCGAGAAGAAGGAGAAGGAAAAAGCGAACGAGTATGTGGGAGGGAAAGTCCCGCTGGCCTGGGTCTGTTGGTGTCTGTTGGTGGTCTTCTTGCCGGCAGATCTAGCTCTCACCCTCTCACCCTTTTGTTGTTTCTATTCTTGACAATGGGAAACAAGAAACGACATTCGGGTAAAGAGGAAAGGGGGGTGAAAGCGGGGAGGGGGACGGCCACAGCTTCTTAAAGAGGTCGAGACTGATGGACAGGATAGAAGACGGGATGAAGTGAGATATGGTGGACCTGTGAGATATGTGGGCTGGAAGTCCCAAGTCCAGAGCCAAGATGAATGAGAGACAATAGAGAAAATATATTGTAGATTGTGCAATGGGAAACGGAACGGAGCAAGCAAGACAGTAGATACGTGAATTTTGCTATCACAAGGGACAATATATTCCGAGAATAAAAGGGAGCGATACCAGGCTCATCAGACGGAGATGAGTGGAGAGTTTGGCCGAGCCGGAGAATATCCCTGAAAAGGAAAAAGCGAAGCAGACAAACAAGATACGAAGAGAGATCGAGTACGTATCAAAAAGATATGAGAAAAGAGGAGGCAACCAAGACCACAAGATGCTTCCTCGATGTGATTTGCTCAAGCTGCCAACAAATACCAACAATCAAGTAGCATTCATGTGATACGGCATGCCGATGAACCGAGCACAGACGCTCAAGAAGCCTTGCCACTAATCAACAGTTCATCAGATTTTATCAAACGCCATCAACTTGAACCAGATCCACCAGATCTGGGGTTGGGGATTGTCAGGACCTGCGATGTACGCAAGTCACGAGTATGACAACTTGTGGTAAACATTCTGTGCAGAAAGAAAAGGCAGTATCAAAATAAAGTGCCACGAGATATCATCCCCCTTTTTCTTGGCAGCACTCTGGCAATTGACAAGCCATGGCGTCTTCCTGCTTCTAGATGTCGAAATGGCCCTTGTCTTGGTCATGTGCCGCTGTCGGCAAGAAGACGGAAGTAGACAAGAATATCATGGGAAAAGCCGATTACAAGGAAAAAGAAGAAAGCAGCGATTGGTCAAAGTCCAGACAGAACAATATACAAGGATGGGCCGAGCAGGCTACGGAGGATATCAAGATCGACGTGGATTGCCGGCAAGATTGGAGAGACAGACGATATAAATTGATTGGAGGATATTTGGACGTCTTATTGATGGCAATATAGATGATAACGGCAATGGTAGACGATAGTCGACGGCATCCAGCGGAGAACGGAAGGAAGAGGTCAAAAAGGAAGAATAGGGAAAAAGAGAAAGCCAAGGCGAGAAATCGTATTCTTTGATTGGCCAGAGAAAAGCAACGGCATATATTGGAAACGGCAGATAGAACGACTGCATGGCTGCTCAAAATGGCAACTGCAATGCCAGGAATAACGACATCAACAAGATAGAAAGAGAAACTTTTCAGGATGATAGACAAAGAGTACAAACTTGGCAAAAGCAAAATCTGCTTAAAGAAAGCCCATTGACCCAGAACCGCCGCTCCTGTTCCTGGCTCTCTCTTCCGCACTTCAAGTACTGGATAATAGCCGGATGACCTATTTCGAGAGCAGACAACGCTGGACTCTATCTCTAGGAAGCATGTTTTGGGAGAGAGTTTTCTGAATAAGTACGAATATAAATATACTATTTATTATGAATTTTATCCAGTGAAAAAATAATTATACATGGTTTTTTATTTTCGAAAGACAAACTTTGACGAAATAAAAAACTAGGACAAATCATGACCACAACCACGTCCACACCAAGTCATAGAGACAGTATAAACAACCCGTAAAAATAGCACTACAGCTACAATATGAAATGTGCCAAAAACACCAACATGAAAAGGAAGTGCGCCGACGGCTTAAGTAAGGGGTGTAAACAGACGTCGAGGCCGCATCACGTGATGCGACTTGTAAAGAATTTCAGACTTAGCGTCATTGCCCAACATCGCACAAGGCTGTAACTGCCTATTCTGTCACGGACGAACTTCATCTCATTCAACCTCTCACTGTCCGTTTAATTTTCTCTTTTCCAGTACTTCCGACTCTACCACGAACTGTACGGTTAAACAAACGACAAAAAGAAGCACCATTCCACCGCCCGTCATGGCTGTAGCACGAGTACACACGCAGTCGTCGGTCCGCGTGCTCCTCTTCCAGAAGCTGCTGTATATGCGCGATGGCGTTAGTCCGTTGACGCTGGTGCTGGACACTGTCCGCGAGTCTGGCGTGCCGCTTGTCGAGGAACTGATGCTGCGGGCCAAGCGAGATGCACCGGGCCACGCCAAAACCAAGGTCGTCTACGTTTCTAGCTACCTGGCACCTCGCCAACGGTCCCCGCACCCGGACGTCTTTGTGGAGCGCCGCGGACAGCCTCTCGATGTTTTTCGCGACAAAATTATGGAGGCTATTGGGACAGCCGGGACGGACGGTACCAAAGTCCTGATCGTCGTCGACTCAGTATGCCAGATTGCCCGGCAGGACCCGTTGTTTGCTTCTACGTTCGTGTCGAGCTTGGTCTCGCCAACAGCGTCCGTCATTGGACTGTACCACACTGACAGCGTTGATGCTACCGGTGCATTGACTATGCCCGGCACATCCGCCCTGCACCGCGGCAAACCACACCCCTTCCGCATCTTGTGTCACTTGGCTACAGCCGTCCTGCGCGTCCGTCCTCTGCACGAAGAGGTGGCCCGCAAACGAGCTCGCGATCGGGCAGAAGAAGAGCCCCGGTTTGGATGGGCCGAGGGCGAGGGTTGGCCATACGGGTACACTGAGCAGGCCCTGCGGTACGGCAACCGGAACGATTTGGTCGCGGGTACACCCCAAGCCTTGGATAAGCGTGCTCTGCTGGTGACAATGGAGCTGCGGCGGAGAAGTGGACGCGCCGTTGTCGAACAGTACGTCATGGTGTTGGGGACTGAACTAAAGACGCAGTCGGCACAGTCGGCACAGACGTCTTCATCACAAAAGCAACCAAGGGTCGCCCTTCCGTGGCAGGCCGGTGCAACACCGTGCACTGACATTACCGTCATGGACGACCATCCACTCTTTGCGGCCGCGCGTGATCCAAGAGAAGACGAGAAGAACGGCCAAGACAGCGGCGACGAGGATACACCGACATCGACCTTCAACCTGGGCCTGACCGACAAGCAGCGCCGCGACCGTGAAGGTATTGTGCTGCCCTACTTTGACGCGCAGACGGACATTGGAGCCGGTGAGGGTGGCCGTATTCTCTACGACATGGGCCGCGAGGACGACTTTGATGATGAAGAGGATGAGATTTAGGACTGTGCGTGCAGCGTACACTTCGAGAGATAGAGAGGCAGAGATACCCAATAGATTATGAAATACAGTATGATATCAAGACCAATGTCCCTTTAAATTATGGTATTATTTTGATATAAAGTTGGACATTACTGAAAAGAACGAGACGCCAACGCCCATCATACCACCCAAGATATACACGCGAAAAAACCCATAAAAGATCCCATGATTTACACACCCTTAACCCAACAGCTTGAGGCCGTTCTTGGTCTTCTTGGGCTTGTGCACTCCCGAAGAGACAGGGCCCAGGGCTGGCTCGTAGACCGACGGCTTCTTGCCGAAACCGCCGCTGCCACTGTTCTTGCCAGACGCGCCGCCCGCACCGCCAAGAGGCGTACTCGTGCCGCTGTTGGTGGCGCTCGCAGAGAGGTCACCAGATCCTCCCGCGTTGTTGTTATTGTTCTTGTTGTAGTTCTTGTTCTTGTTGTTGCGGTTCTTGCCGTGGTTCCGCTTGTCGGCACCGCTCTCGTCCTTGAACGATGCCACCTTGATGTCTGTCGTGGATTTCCGCACGGTCACAGGGTGGCTGCCAATGTACTTGCCGTTCATCTCCTTGGCCGCCTGGAAAAAGTCGTCGGCGTCGCTGAAGCTGACGAACCCGTACCCGCGCGACTTTTTCGTCCACTTGTCCCGCTTCACCAGTGCCTTTTGCACCGACCGCCAGCGCGAGAACGCCTTGAACAGCGTTTCGTCCGTCACTTCGCCTGCCAGGTTGCCCACAAACAAGCGCAGGTGGCTGGGGTCCCATTCGAGCAACGAGTCGTCCGTCCATGTCTTGCCGCCGCCGGAGCGGTAGACGGTTGCCGTCTTCTTTTCTTTTGTGTGGCCCTCATCTTCTTGAGCGGTACCTTCTTGGCCGGCTGCCGTCGCATCAGCTTGGATTGGCATACCGTCTGGACCGTAGGCCATGGCCGTCGCTGCTGGTGCTGTCGGGCCATAGCTGGGCCGTACGTAGGACCGTAACTGGGTCCGTATGTGGGCGCAGCGCCAGCTGCGCCTGCGTTGTTATAGCTGCCGCCGCCTTGCCAGTTGTTGTTGTTGTTGCCATAGTTGTTGTTCTGACGGTAACCGCCGCGACCGGTGCCAGCACCCGCACCCGCGCTGGCACCAGCGCCGTAGTATTGCTGCTGCGGCTGCTGCGGGCCATGTGCCGGGAAGGGGTTCTGGATCTGAGGAGGTACCGTGGGGCCATAAGCTTGGGGGCCGATGCCTCCTGCGCTGCCTGCTGCTGATACCTGCGGGCCGTACTGCGCCGCTGCGCCGTACTGGGGCCCGTAGCTTGTGGTCATCGGGGCGCTGGGGCCATACCCTGCTGCGTAGCTCGGTGGGCCTTGTGGCTGCCGTTTTGGTTGGGAGTAGGAGTTGTTATTGTTGTTATAGTTATTATTGGCGTTAGATCCGCGCCCGGCATCGGTGCCTACAGGGGCATACGTCCGCGAGTAGCCCAGCTTGGGACCTGCAGCGCCGCCGGTTGATGGAGGTGCGCCATAAGTGGCGGGTGGAGCGGACGGGCCGTATGTGGTCGTAGGAGTCGTCGAGGTCGGCGCCGCGCTGATAGACGACGGTGGTGGCCGTGCAGGGAGCGACGGGTGTGGCGAGTTGACGCCTGGAGGGCCCGAAGAGGCCATGATGAATTTCGATTGCAAAACAACAACGGAGAAAGAAGAGAGAGAGATTGGCGACGTGTCTTGTGCGAGTGGGCACAAACGTACCTGTGAGTCGAGCAAGTCTTGTATAGATGAGTTCTATCGAGATGCAATTGCTTGTCGTGTCGCGCGTTCGACTGTCGTTGGAAGCCTGATGATGCAGCCTGATGCGATGGTGATGTTTTTTTCGCGTTATCTTTTTCTGCCCCTGCTCGGTGACGTTAGGCGCGACCATCGGTGGCGGTGAAAGTTACACGTGACCAGATACAAAAGGTGACTAATCACCTTCTACAGTGTCTAGTGTACAGTATATACAGTGCATTTACTGTACACATCTGGAGCTTCACTCAGCTCCCAACAGCAAAAGCTCTGACGTAGCTCAACTGCCCCTCCTCGCCCCAACTGCTTTCTGCTTTCTCCCCTGTCGTCTCAGATTCCTCAAACGGCGCGCAAGCATTGAAAACAAAACACCTGGGAAACGTGGGATTGTTGGAGAGAGGGAGAAACGACAAAAAACAGCCCATTTTCCACCTTTCCGCGACAAGCAGCCCAGACAACTCCAAGCAACTTCAGGCAACTCAAAGCAACGTCAAGCAGCCTTTCCAGGTGAAGCCTCGCAGATTCTTGCCCATCGGATGTGCCGTATCTGTTCGAGCCTTGCTGCCAGCCTCCCCAGCGTCCAATATCCTACTTGGACTTGCTTTCACTTATTTACACTTCTTACCTCTTTCCACTTACATCACCTTTACGCATGTTCTTTGTCACGCCTGCCCTTCCAAACGAAACAAACGCCGATGGAGTCTATCGGGTAGGAGCCACCCAATTGGTGGTGCTTCTTTACTCGCTCTTTCTCTGCAGCTGGCGCGTGGGGGTGACGAACAGACGTTTTTTCTTCATTCTTTTTTGGAAGCGGCGATGGGCCAGTTTGGGGCCGCTGGCGGATCGCTCTTGCCTCATTCCCCTGTGCCAAGATGGTGGGATGGGTGCAAAGTCGCGCTAAGGAGCCGCTCTGCCCCTCCGATTCCAGTTGAGAGACTAGAGAATAGGTACTCTGTAATAAAAAGTTTTTTTTTTTTCACCTGTCCCTCACCTAAAGCGGGTGTATCTCGCCGTAAACCGTCTTTGTCTTCTGTTAAACTCCAGCCCAAGGCTGGACGACAAGCCTCCGGTTCTCGCTCAACAAATTTTGGCGAGGCAGGCAAAGGAGAGGAAAAGCGAGTGAAGGAAAAGCTCAAGAAAAATACAAGAAAATGCCTCGAATTGCGATTACGAAACGGAAAAGTCGAGACACACAAACAAAGGAAGGAGCGAAGGGGAGCATTTCTATGTTCTCCGTATGCCTGCCTCCTTCTCTTCTTGTTTCACTGCAGGCCAAAACGGCTTGGCCGGGGGCCAAACACAGAAACTGCTATGTATCTTTTCTGGAGTCTTTTCTGGAGCAAATACGTCCGGCCACGCAGTTCTTGTTTCGAAGGTTGGCCTTGTGGTGTCGGATCGGACATAAATGGTCGGGCCAAACCCATACGGTAAGGCTGCTTCGTATCTTGTAAGGGACGGCCAGACGATGCAACAAAGGTGCAAAAACAAACCATGATATCGAGGCTGCTGACAAGGCACTCGATCTCGTTCTTGTCTTTCCTGCCTCATCCCCGTCTTTGCCCCCCCCCCCCCCCCCCGGCCCTCCTTCCTGTTTCTCTTGCGATCTCCTCCACCCCTCCTTCTCCAACTGCTTTATCTTTGGGGCTTGCACACCACGATGGCGAGCTACTTTGTAATATACGGACCTCGCACCTGCCTTGCTTCGCGAAACCGGACCTCACAATGTCCCAAAATGGAAGCCACGGATACATAGAGACATCCACATCTAAAAGCTGCAGCAGCTGGAAAAGATACAAGAGATACTCCGGGCAGTCCCATGGGGGAAGCTTGTTCGGACGGAAAGGACGACCCAATGCCGCCGTACCCCAACAAGGGAAAAGGAAAATGGAAGTTTCCCGGCCCAGCAACCAGCCCAGCAAAAAGCGCCAGGCCGAACTCCCGCCGTAGCTCATACTCGCCAGAGTAGTTGGCAGCGAGAAAATGTCTCTCTTTGGGCTCTTTTGGCTTTTGGTCCTACAGTTCTACTGCTCACCCTCCTTTAGCTCGGGTGCCCGGGTCGATTTTGCCCTCAGTAAGCCCCACCTTCAATTACCCGCCTATGGCTATTTTTCCCGTGTCCTTTTTCCGACCGTTAGCGGACCTGAACAACAATCGTCTTCCTGGCCGTCCATTGTCGCCCATTGCTCCTGCCTCGTTGCAAATTGTAACTGGCCCGTCCTGGTCTTTCCTGGTTCTGGGCTTGGTTATGGCCGGCCAGGTCGTTCTTGCCATCTTTGTCTCGTCCTGTGTCTTGAGTGCCTGCCCGATATGTATGAGAGGCTTGCACTTACAGAGCATATACGACAAAAAAGCACCTGGATTAGGAAGGGGCCCGTGGCCTTGTCATGTATTATTACTGCTTGCTAATCGTTGCTCCTTCCTCGGCGGCGTCGGTGCCAGCCCGGTGTGCCCCATCCTCCCCATCCTGGAAAGCGGCTGGGCCTCGCGGCGACTGCAGGTTCCTGCAAGGCCTGGGAAATGCTGCAAGGCCCTGCTAGTGTCGTCTCCCTAACAAAGCCTGCTGAACTTGCTAGACTTTCCCAGCAAGCAAGCTTCCATAGCCTATTGACGGCTTTTGCTTTTGCTTGTCTCGCCTTTGCCATGCGTTGCCTCGTCTTTTTTAACTCGTCTATGCCGCCGGTGTTAGTGGAAACCGTTCTGCGATGAGGGGTTGCTACAGGGTGGCTCCTGCCGTGTGTCGCAACTACCGGATCGTCTTTCTCCTACCGCCGGCCTTCTGCTGGCTGTTGCTGGGTGCTTCTTGCCTGACTTCTCACCTGCTTCTTGCCAGTGTTTATTTTTGCGCGTGCATTGCTCCTGCCTCGCCGAGCAGCGAACCGTGGACTGCAACCGAACGCGCCTGCCTTCTCCGTGTCTGTGTGTTTCTGCAACTGTACGGAGTAACTACATCGTGGGGTGTGTGTGTGTCTGAGAGTAGGAAAGTGCTGTGTAGCATGGTATGTGTGTGTGTCGTCGCTTCTTTTTGTATGGTCTAGAGCTCTCTTCGCGCGCCCCGCGCCTACCTTGTCCGTCACTCTTGCCTCCTGCTCGTAATAACGGCCTACGCCAGTCCAGCGATCCAGTCGTCTCCCAGTGAAGCAAGAGCAATCCCATTATTTTATTTTTCTTCGCTTTAATTTTCTGACTCTCTCCTTCCTTTTTTCTTTCTCTCCTCCCCTCTTTCTTCTCTTCCTCTCTTCTTCTTTCCCCTTTCCTCTTCTTCCTTTCTTCTCTTTTTTCTTTCTCTTCCCCAAATAACATCACCATCTCCATCGCATCGACCTTCCCATCCCACCCAGAGGCTTAGCATCCTTCATAACCATCTCCCTACCACCGTCTACTGCTCAACAGATACAGCCATGTCTGGTCCTGTGTAAGTGCCCCTCTTCAGAACCCCCCCTGCAGCTTGCTTTTGTCTACTGCCTCCTCGGGCCATTCCCTTCTGCCAATTGCCCCATTGCTTCCTAGAGAAAGGCGATCCTGTCGTCATTGTCGACTGTCGAGTCTTTCTCTTGCTCTATTTCCCTTTGTTCGGTTGCGTCGTCTCATCGTCAGGTTCTTCGCTCCTGGTCGTTTCTGGGTCGCCCCTGAGACGCGTTACTGGGAAATTTACCCCACCCCCGCACCACTTTGGTTGCGATCGTGGCCCAAGAAGGGAGCGAGACGGGATGCGCCAGGGCAAGAAAAAATTATCGCGGGCCAGTGAGGGAAAAACAAAGGGAATGAAAAACTGGACGGACGAAGCTCAGGAGGCCACCCAAAATCGCGCTCACTGCGCCAATTTACTTTGCATCGTCGTGCGCATCCATTTCGAGCTTCTGGAGCTTTTCTTGAGAGCTTCTTGAGCTTCCTGAGCTTCTGAATCTTCCTGAAGTGCTGCTTCGCACCCTGTTTTCTCCACACATTGGCTCGTTGAACCGTTTTCTCACGTTTCCCTTCACAGAGCCCGCCTGGCGATGCTTGGCGGGGCCCTCCAGAATACCACCTCCTTCACTGCATCCTCATCCTCACCAACTGCAACCTTAGTCTCTTCCCGAGGAGGCACCACTGCGTCAAACCAGAATTATGAACAGAAAAATGCTAACGGCTTTGCCAGTGCTGATCTCGGCCTTATCGGCCTGGCCGTCATGTAAGTTGCCATTTACCCCCAACGCTTCCTTTGCTATTTTTGTACTGCTTTTCCTCGGATCGCCGGAGAAATCTGCTTGGAGTTCCCTCCACGGAGCTTCATTTTGAGCTTTGTCGGAGCTTCTGCTTTGGCACTCTGCGATCCGAGGGCTGTCTTTCCTCTGGTGCCAATGATGTGCTAACAGCTCTCGCAAACAGGGGCCAGAACCTGATTCTGAACATGGCCGACCACGGCTTCACCATCTGCGCCTTCAACCGTACCGTCTCCAAGGTTGACCGCTTCCTGGCCAACGAGGCCAAGGGCAAGTCCATTGTCGGTGCCCACTCCACCGAGGAGTTCGTCTCCAAGCTCAAGAAGCCCCGTCGTGTCATGCTCCTTGTCCAGGCCGGCAAGGCTGTTGACGACTGGATCGAGACCCTGATCCCCCTTCTGGAGCGCGGTGACATCATCATCGATGGTGGCAAACTCACACTTCCCCGACTCCAACCGGAGAACCCAGTACCTGGCTTCCAAGGGCTTCCGCTTCGTCGGCTCTGGTGTCTCTGGTGGCGAGGAGGGTGCCCGCTACGGCCCCTCGATGATGCCCGGTGGCCAGGAGGACGCTTGGCCCTACATTAAGGATATCTTCCAGAGCATTGCCGCCAAGAGCGACGGCGAGCCCTGCTGTGACTGGGTCGGTGACGAGGGTGCCGGCCACTACGTCAAGATGGTCCACAACGGTATTGAGTACGGTGACATGCAGCTGATCTCGGAGGCCTACGACATCATGAAGCGCGGTCTGGGCATGTCCTCCAAGGAGATTGGCGACGTTTTCGCCACGTGGAACAAGGGCGTGCTGGACTCGTTCCTGATCGAGATCACCCGCGACATCATGTACTACAACGACGACGATGGCACCGCCCTGGTCGAGAAGATTCTCGACAAGGCCGGCCAGAAGGGTACCGGCAAGTGGACCGCCATCAACGCTCTTGACCTGGGCATGCCCGTCACCCTGATTGCCGAGGCTGTCCTGTCGCGCTGCCTGTCTGCCATCAAGGACGAGCGTGTCGTTGCCTCCAAGAAGCTCGAGTTCGTTGGCCGCGCCAACAAGTTCGAGGGCAACAAGGAGCAGTTCCTTGAGGACCTTGAGCAGGCTCTGTACGCCTCCAAGATCATCTCGTACGCCCAGGGCTTCATGCTGATGCAGGAGGCTGCCAAGGAGTACGGCTGGAAGCTGAACAAGCCTTCCATTGCCCTGATGTGGCGCGGTGGTTGCATTATCCGCTCCGTCTTCCTCAAGGACATCACCGCTGCCTACCGCAAGGACAACGACCTGCAGAACCTGCTGTTCGACGACTTCTTCAACAAGGCCATCCACAAGGCGCAGCCCGGCTGGCGTGACGTTGTGGCCAAGTCGGCCCTGCTCGGTATCCCGACCCCTGCTTTCAGCACTGCCCTGTCGTGGTTCGACGGCTACCGCACCAAGGACCTGCCCGCCAACCTGCTGCAGGCCCAGCGTGATTACTTCGGTGCCCACACCTTCCGCATCAAGCCCGAGGATGCTTCGGACAAGTACCCCGTCGGCCAGGACATCCACGTCAACTGGACCGGCCGTGGTGGCAACGTCTCTGCCTCGACCTACCAGGCATAAGCGGCGCCGCATGCCAGGTGTAGGTGCAAGAGCAAGAGCAAGATGTGAGAGGATGACCGCCCATTTATGTGCATGTGCATTTTAGGATAGACTGCAAGAATTGCGGGAAAACAAAGAAAAACAAAAAGTCAAAATGGAGCACGGACCGAAAGAAAAAAAACACTAGAAAACGAACGCCGGGTCGCGCGCAGAAGAAGAAAGTGTAAAGGTGTTCACGTCTCATTTTACAAAATACAAGGCTGCGCCGCCGAACTGTCACAGGTTTGGCTGGTTGCATTGTCTTTAGTAGCTCTTTTTCTTTGAGTTGGCGATTATTGCCGCTCAAAGGAAAGAAAACAAACCGACGATATCAAATAAAGAATGAGTAATTATGTGTTTTATCATGGACACCAAATACAGTACGGAGTAGTTATGATTATACTGGATTTTACAGTGCAATAACATAAGTGCACAGAATTGCGTGAGAGTGAAGAAGTACTATGTGTAAAGTGACAGGGTTGTATTGTAGTCTAGTAACACAGTTTTCGCGACGATGCGCGATATCTTTACACTTGAACAATCCCGATTGATATCCGATATCCGATATCCGGCGGCCATCTCTTGTCCCAAAAGAGGCCAGTCCCGCCTACCCGCCATTGCCGCCTACCCGCCCCATAACCAGAGCGTGGTTGCCTCCCGAAAAGACGTACTTGTGTGTTTTGACAGAACAGACACAACGTAATAAGAAATGATAAAGAACATGGTAAAGAGAAAAAAGAAGTGATAAAAGTAACGCGAAGTAATGAAAAAAAGAAGAGAAATGTAAAAGCAGTCTAATCCTCCAGTAAAAACTCCCATTGTTCGCCAGTCACCGACGCAAAGATATGAACCCAGTAAAATAAGGTAGAAATGAATGAGAAAAAGAGAAGGAAAAGAAAAAGAAACAAGAAAAAATAATAATTAAGATTGATGATAGAAGAAGTGATTCTCCCTACCGCTCGCCCTCTTCGGACACCTCGCCTTCGGATGTCCGCCGAGCACGCTTGGCCGGCGGCGAGCTGCTGCTATTGTACTCGCCCTCCTCGATGCCGTCGCTGTGGCGGCGGTTGTCACGATGGTCACGGTCGCGATAGAGGTGACGGTCGTCGGGCTCGACGCTCTTGCGTTTGCGACTGGAGGAGTCGCCACCGCTACCGTGGCTGTGCCCATTCGGCGCAAGGTGGCCGTTACCGTTGCTGTTGCTGGTGCTGGCGTTGCCATTGCCATTGCCGTTACCATACTGACTAGGATGGTGGTCTAGGTCGTTGGCGGCCGCTTTAAGAGCAACATCCGAGTCGCCCGGACCGGTCGAGTCGCGGTCGGGGACGGAGGTGGCCGCGGTTGACGGCAGGTTCTGTGATTGTGTTTGCGTCTGGCTTTGACTCTGCGTGGTCTGCGTGGTCTGCGTGGTTGGTTGGGCGGTCGGCGGCTGCGACTGCCGCTGGTCCAGTTCGAGAGGCGTCACATCGCGGCTCGCCTTGCCATGGCCTTCGCCGTTGGAGACACTATTGTGGCTGAGGGATTGGCTGTTGAGCTGTGCCAGCTCGTGCGGCCGGCGCGTGGCCTCGAGCTGGAACACGGGCGAACCCTGTGCGATGCGGCCATTGGTCTGCTTCTTCTGCAGCGGGTTGTCCGTGTAGAAAGTAACCATGGTATGCGTCGCGCGGGTGATGCGCTTCTCGTCGGCGCGCAGGTACTGCCACCAGGGCCGGCTGTGAATGTCGTCGACGGTCTCACCCGTGGCGATGCTGGCAAAGAAAATGGACGCAGACGCTAGGTCGCTGGCGTCGAGGGCGAGCGGCAGCTGTGTGAGGGCCGAGTCGTTCAGAAAAGTCCAGGCGGCTTCGCGCAAGGGTTTTGTTCCGAGCTGGCCAATCTTGCGCAGCTGGGACCAGAGCTGGTCGTAGGGGTTGGCGACGACCAGGTCAAACGTCAGGGTTTCGAGCATGAGCTCTTCGTAGGTCAGGATGACGTCGCGCCAGCGCCAGTACTCCTTGCTCTGTTCGTCGACAATGAGGTCCATATTCTTCTGGGCGACCTTGGCGACGGCGATGATGATGTTTTTGGTCTTGAAACAGTTTTCCTCGGTCTTGTTGGCGAGGAACATGGCAGTCGCGGCGATTTTCTAAAGGCAAAAAAAAAAGATTAGCAGGCTGGCACCCACGGCTTAAGCGATCAAACATGTACATGACAAAAACTTACGTAGTGGTGGATGCCACCCTTCTCTTCGAGCATGCTGCAGCGCATGTAGAAGCGGTGGAAGAAGATGGCAGCGACATACAACGTCATCTGGGGCAGTGGATGCGGCCGCACAGCAATACCCGACTGGTAGATAAAGTTCACGCCCTTGCTGCGCCGTTCACGCTCGTCGGCCGGGGTTATGCCCTGCAGCACACTCGGCGTGCTTACCAGCTCATCGTCTGTAAAGAACCACTGGTTCGCAAATGGCGGCTGGTTGTTGTTGTTGTTCTGATGATTGTGATGATTGTGCGCTGGCGAGGCTGTCGAATGTCTTGGTTGTGAGGTATGGGGTTGTAATGTGTTGGAGGAAGCGTTGTTGCTGTTGCTGTTGATGTTGTGGTGTTGCTGTGCGTGATGGTGAGCCAGAGCTTCTCGTCGCGGAGAAGCGCTTCGCCGTGATAATGGCCGATGCGGCGGCGAGTTTCTGGAAGAATGTGTAGGCGGCGAAGGGACGGCAGGCGGCACCTCGCGCCGGCGCGTGGAGGAGGGCGACTGGGACTGGGACTGGCGAGCCAGTGTCTCTGCAGATGACGGAACGTTCGTTGAATTTGGTGCATTCGGAACGGCCGGCGGTATTGAGGGGGCTGTCGATGCAAGCGGCGCGCCTTGTGATCTTGATGGCTGAGGGATGGGTGGTGGCTGATAGGCCTCGCGAGGGGCCCGGTACATGCTGGCCATGGTGATGTGAGTGATTAAAAGAGGTCGGTGATGAGATGGAAGTGGGTGAGTGATGCCGTCGAGGCGTGCGGCAGCTCCTGCGCCTTTCAAAGAGAGATGGCGCGAAGGTTGGAGATGATGGCGATGATGCAGTTTTTGGTAGATGTAACGATGCTATCTCGGCAAATGGAGGAGGGTTTGTTTTGGAGGCAGCTTCTGGCTGGCTTGAGAGTCGATCTGGCGTTTGCAGTCGTCTCGTGAGAGTGTCGTAGCGTGTTGGTGGTTGAAGAGATGGTGAAATGAAAAAGAAAGGAAGACGGAAAACGAAAAAGAGGGAGAGGCAAAAGGATCGAAAAGTGCCGTCACCAACCCTCGAATCGCCAGCTTGGAAGGTGCGCCGGTTCCTGCGCTGGTCTGGAGTTATTACTGGGGCGTCACTGTTTGCAGCAGCAAACGGCAGTCACAATTGGCAGGAACAGGGAGGCAGGTTGTGGCTGGTGAATAGACACACGTGACTATTGTGGCTTTATTGAGCTGCTTTTGCTGCAACGAACAATGGCAAAAAGGCAAGCGCGTGTGAGGCCTTACTTAAAAGGTGCACGGACCAACTAGCTCAGCCGCGTGAGGAAGGAGCTCACTGTTCCTGCCCATTTGGCGAACCCGCCAGCCAACCAAACGACAGGAAGCGACGCCTGGCCTTTTTTGGGTCACTTTCTTTCTTCCTCTCGTTCTCGACTGTGTGGATGTACGTTTTCGTTGCGCGCCGACCTCCCAACAACCACCACCGCCCGTCCCCTCGCTTCCGCCCTCTGTCCCCTGACGGTTCCTTCTTTGTCATCTTTGTCTTTTTTTGGCTTTTGTTGTCGCATTCGTTTTCTATCCTTTCTCGGCGCACGGTCCGAACTGAAAAGGGAGGCCTAAGGAAAAAAAGACGATTCGAAGAGCAGAATAAGAGCGGCGACAGCCTATCTGAGCGAGAGTAGAGTCGCAAGACGTCCTCCGATCATCTAAACAGTTGTCGCACTGACTTGTCCGCCTCTCACCTTACCCCCGACCGGCCGACACGGTTTGCGCACGCGATCGCGATCCACCACCAAATTATCACGACATCGACGAATTTACGACGACAACCCCTTCGACCCCCTTCGACGACATACGAGCCTATTGATAGGATACCCGCCATCGCCATCTCCCCTTCTTTTCCCCTCATCTCTCACCCTCTTCTCTGGTCATCAACAGCTCAGCCTGCCATCATAACGGCTGCATAGTGACGTAGCGCATCAACGAGGCTCAACCCCCCTCGCGCTGTCCCGACGATCTTTCATCTCTCGACATACTATCTCTCCGACACATCTCCCACACACTCCCTACTCACCTCCACCATGTTCTTCCTCCACAATCTCGAGCGGCGCGTGACGCTGCACCCGTCCTACTTTGGCCGCAACATGCACGAGCTAGTCACGACAAAGCTGCTCAAGGACGTCGAGGGCACATGCGCCGGCAACTACTACATAATATCCATCATGGACACCTTTGACATTTCTGCCGGCAAGATCCTGCCGGGCAACGGTCTGGCCGAGTTCACTGTCGGCTACCGCGCCGTCGTCTGGCGGCCGTTCAAGGGCGAGACTGTCGACGCCGTCGTCTACTCCGTCAACCCCCACGGTTTCTTCGCACAAGCAGGGCCCCTGCGCCTGTTTGTATCGTCACACGTACGTTGAGTCGAGGTGCTCTCTGTATCCTCGTTGGCTACGCACAAAAACCAAACTAACACTGCCAGATGATCCCGGGCCAAGTCAGGTACGACCCGAACGCGACGCCACCACAGTTCACCGACAACGAGGGATGGGTGGTCGAGCCCGGAACGCACGTACGGGTCAAAATCATGGGCACACGCAGCGAGGTCGGCGAGATGTGGGCGATTGGAACGACAAACGAGGATTACCTTGGGTATGTGCAAAATCCGTGCATGTGTGAAACCATGTGCATCCATCGGACACGACAGTTCCGTTGTCCTGTCCTGTCCCGTCTTGAATTTTGTGACTTACTCCCAAATGTTCTTTACACTTTGCTGACAACGTATTTACCTTCAGCCCACTGGGTCTATGATAGAGAGCTTGCGCAGACGAAGTTTTTGGTTGATATTCCGCCAAAAAAAAAAACGCCGTGGAAGCTGTTGCGCCCCGACGACTCTGGAAGTAATGTGTCGTTTTCTGGGGTCGATGCTACGATGTGCTCTTCATCTTTGCCATCTTTGTACGGCCATCGTTGTGTTTATGAAACGGCGTGGAATTAATTGCGAACAGACGCAAATTGGGCTGGGACAAGCGGCCAGCCCGTGTAAAAGAGACTCTGCGTGCCAATTTGTCTGATTTCAGGGGGCTACAAAAACAAAATACACTCTATAGACTGCTCCTAGGCTGGAAGCATATGTCACTTGCTCCCTTACTTATATGTTTGAATACATTTTTATCGCGAAAGAACAAATAAAGAGGTTGTTCTGGATATCGTGAGAGTGTCATCACCATCGCCGTCATTTACCGGATGACTAATAACTTCTATCTGATATCAAGTTTGAAACTTTATTTTGACTACAATTGTACATTTTGCTTTGTCTACTCTTATGTTTGAGTCCAGCTTTCGCGAAATCAAAACAAGAGGTTTTACTGAATGTCGTGAAATGCCATCGTTGTCGCTGCCACCCTCAGTATGACTACATTTCTACTAGATATAACATTTGATGCCTTTGTTTTTTCAACCATTGAATTTTGGACGACCACATAAAAGATTTGGATACTTGCTACAACACATAAAGATGATTTCTACAGCCAATTCTAGTGTATTGCCCCTATGCATACGAAAATGGGAGTACCTTGGCGCCGTAGTTTGAATATCTGCTTACATGGTCTGGTTTGTTTTGTTATGGTCACGCCCCCTACTAGAGATTCGGCCGACATTTGAATTTCCAGTGTCAGTCACAACAATACTGCCGGCAAGTTTATGCCTGTACGATGTACGATGCTCTCTGCCATATTAGGAAGCTGAGGTTTGGAACTGTCGAGAACTACTTCTGGGCAGTCAAGCGTCATGGATGTCGCGGTTGTCCGCCAGTATCTGCGCACGGGAACCGACTATCGTGAACCTTAAAACTATACAAACTACAAGCCGCGAAACCATCCTCATAAGTCGTTGTTCTGATGCGAGTGTTAGCGACATCCAGCGTCATGGATTCGACTGCAGGTGAACCTTAATTCTAAGTTCTCTTGAATTTGGTATAAATATCTGCGAAATCTAGATCTCTGCTCTAGGTTTTCGTTTTGGACTCTTCCCTTCTTCATCCTTACGACCTTTCAGAACCTTGCCTATTGCTCACGCTTATGCAATTCTGAATAACTGTTTCGATCACTCTCTCATTTCCTCATACCCCCATACCTTCATCCCCTCATCCCCTCATACCCTCATACCCTCATACCCTCATACCTTCGCCAACATGCATCATCCCACCACCCCCACCTTCAAGCTTTCTGGCTTGCAGCCAAAGCAGGGTTCGGAGTCAACTCCCAACTCGAAGTCAACTGAAGACTCGAAGACAACCCCCAACACGGAGGTGGACGAGCAACTTTCTTTGCTCTGTCCCAGCGATGAGGACAACAACCTTCTTTCTTGTCCCGCTCCTCCTCCTTCCGTCGCTTCTGACAACAGCAGCGAGGACCCAGACGTGTTCGGGTCGATCGATGACCGTCACCCGCCTCTTTATGCGGACAGCCCCCTGGACAATGGCAATGCGTTCAAGTACATTGCCCAGCACTACATCAACAACATCAAGTTCATGACTGAGCTTCGTCGCATCATGGACTTGAGCTACGACATGCGCCATGGCCCTCCTTGTCACCTGGGCCGCCAGGACCGCTATCTTTACTCAGTTCGTGTCCTCCACGCTCTGCACGATATCAAGGACGAGCTGGTTTTCGATCAACAAGATGTGCGCGAGCTACACGACAACTACCGTGATGCGCGCCTCGAGATGGCCGAGCCCGAGCCAATCGATACCTTCAAAGGCGAGCCTCTGCCCTTTGAAGCCGGTTCCCTAGACCTAGGCGAGGACTTTAGCATCTACGATGAGCCACAATACATTGATGTCTTTGGTCGCTACTTTGGCAGCATGGAGCAGGTCGAGGCTGAGGGCGGTCAGATGCTTGGGGCTGGGATGGTCCTGAGCTTCCCGACTCTACCTCCTCCTCCTCCTCCATCAAGCCAGTCTTCAAGGACCCCGTCGCCGAGGCAGCTCGCGTTCGCCAGATGCAGCGCAATGCGACCTCAGACTTTCGCGCGCATTGTGACGCTGTGGATCTCCTTTTGGAATCCCAGGTCGATGTTCTCGTCCCTTGTGACAAGCTTTCTTGCTTGATTTCGTAAGAATTTGGGAGGAAGTCTAGACTGTCACACAGACCTCTAGCCACCGTATAGGAAAGCAGATGTACGATAGTATACCCCAAAGATACCCAGTGTTGGATACTTGATGATCCGATAGTTTTAGTGTAATTAGATAGAGAAAAATACCTTTTCTTTTGAACTTTTCAGCCCCCACCACTCGTGGTTTCCTAATTTGTTCTTTTGTGATTTGTTTTGTTCACGATGTTTATCAGTCGTACTTTCCGTATTTTGAAATGTCGTTCAGATTTTGATTATTTCCTATTGTAGAAAGACGACACCACCATACCTTCCGTATTGGGCAAACCCAAAACAATCCGCACTTCTCCCCCCTTTTTTTGTCCCTTTGCCCCTATTCCCATAATTTCTTTTGATTTCCCCTTACTACATTAACTTTGTCACATATTTTTTTCTTCAAACTATCACGATGTCAACAAACCCACTCACGTTTTTTTCAACACTATTTTCTACACACAGTCCTACCACTACCCGCACACACAACCCCGGATCTCCAATGATCGCCACAATGCAACCCGAAAAAAACAGAGTGGCTATATTTCGTCTATTATTTCAGCCACAATCACAATATGCATCTATTGGATTACAACAAATCACAGTATTGTGGTTAACAGATGCAGCCCGCCCACCAATTATTCACGACCGTTTGCATCCGCCTCATCCGTCGTAACCTGTCCCATTTCCAACAACGGAGGCCATCCCCGACTCCTGAATCTCACGTGAACGGCACAAAATCGAGAAATACGAATAAAAAGCGAATGCAAGATCTGAATGTATAAGCCAGCAATAGTCGACAATCCGTTATGCCCCTCCTCATCGCTCCGCTATTCGACCCCCCCTGCCATCTCTCTGGCTGTGCCGCACTCTATGCATAAATCTACAAAGGGGGCGTGGCATGCTACCTCCGAGCATATTTGCCGGCCATTCGAAAGACGCAATACAGCATCGACGAACCGACCACAAAAACTCACGGAAATACAAAAGCAGAAAGAAAGATATGAGCATAGAAAGATCTTCAAGGAAATTAAATCTATAATGGGTGAAAACCTCGATAAATGTTGAAAAGGCAACAATGTGAGCAAAATAACTTTAAGTCACAACGAAGGGAAGCACGGAGGGTGAGAATCTTGTTTATTTGCTAGGCTAATCTACCCGACGCTGCAATAGGACTTGCCTTGCGGAATATTTCCAGCGGGAGCAATAACAGAAACAAATCACATCAATACCTGAACCAGACCGACCCAGGACCAGCCCAGACCCATACGGAGGCTGGAAAGGAAACGGAGCTTGCTGCACCAAGAAAAGAAATGGAATTCGACAACTTTCCGCGCCTCCCCAACATATTGACAGAAAAGGGGGTGGGCAATACGCGTCCTCTTTTGTGGTCGGAATCGAGTACTGCAGTGTAATGCTTCTTTCTTTGCTTCACATAATTGTATTCTGTTTCTTCTTGTTAGTTTCTCGTCTCATGGAATCGGAACTGACATAACCGCATCACCAAATCATTTCGACAGAGCATTTATTCCATATCAGCATCTCATCTCGATATCTTCATTCAACGTGAATTTTGTCGACATAAAGAATCGACCACAGTCTGATTCTGAATCCGCCATCGCCCAAGCCTGGCGCTTGTGGCCGGTTTTCATCTTCCATCATAATGTCTTCACTCACGATATCATCAACGACGGCTATCGTCGCATCACCAAGGCCAGAATCTCCATCAGCAACAACACCAACAGCAGGTGCAGCCGTAAATTCTCCCGCACGGCCAGCAAGTCCACAGCCTCCACCTCCCTCTTCATCACGACGGCCACGATGGCCCGGTCGGAGCAACGTTCGACGTCTCCTACCATCAACGGGCTGGGCCAAAGGCCTCAAGCTCATACGTGTTCAGCAGTGCTTTCTCCTTGGCGTTGCATTGCTTGAGCTTCTTTCAGTTATCATCATCGTCGTTCTCAACGCAGCGGGTCAAAATTCAGACACATTCGATATTTCGGCACCTGAAGTATATCTCTTAAACGTGCGTTATTTCTAGGAGAAAGGCGACAAACGCCTATAGTTTATTGCTAACAAATACAGTGGACAAAAAACGTCACCTACGAAGCAAGTAGAGACAACCAGACAGAGACATTCACACTCTACTGGTATCTCAATGGGGTGGCAATACAGAACGGCTCCGATTCTCTCAAAAGTCTCACACGCCACCCGGGTGCCGACTTTAATTGGCGACTCTTTGACAATGCGGCCACCGAGTACATACGCGAGAAGGAGCACCCGCAAAATACGTGCGGTGCCTTGCCCACGTTCACGCCGACGAATTCTACCAAAAGTAGATTCGACATTACACATTTAACAAGCAGTTCCGACAGTAATAGCACCGGTACAGCAAGCAACACTACCGCTCCCACTCCCACTACAACTGCGCGCTGCAGACTTCCTACCGCCGATGCGGTCACCGACCCACCGCCAGCACTCAGTGGCCAGCCATCTTTTGGCCGTGTCTCGTTTGCCTTTTATATCATCGACATTGCCGTCACGCTACTTGTATGGCCGTTAAACTTGTTCCTGGGCGGGAGCAGGCCATGGCAGAAGAGCGGCCGTCTACTCATGGGTTGCACCAAGGCCTTTGCCACAGCGGCCAATGTCATCGCTGCTAGCTTGCTCATCAGCGGCATGTCCTGGGTGGCCAGACAAACCTCCAAAGATGGCGCGTCCGCTGGCTCCTTTACCGACCAAGACAACACACCGACTCTTCCCCTGACTGACGACGCCTACCCCTTGGCGAACAACGTCTTGACGTCTCGAGCCACACCTAATGCAACGTCGCCTGTCAACGCAACCATGCCGACCATTAATGCCGGATCGACTGCTTCGAGTCTTATCTGGATCTCCGTTATTAGTCAGGTGTTTGCCTGTGTCTTTTTTATAGCCGCGTGTTTACTGCTGTCACAACAACAACGAAGCCAGGGTGAACAGCTTGGCAGCGGCAGAGGTCTAGGAAATCGACAAAACATGAGACAAAGACCGGGTTCACTTCCTGTATACCGTCCACGAGACAGCAATGCCCGAAGACGTGGTGAAGACGGAGAGGAATACGAAGACCTGCCGCCCTATCAGAGAGAAGACCCTCTCGGCCGCCCACCGAGCATACCAGGATACACAATCAGCAACGGTTGTACGGTCACATATTCAAACCCGCCCATGATCGCCGACTGCATCCCATTACATCGCGTCACCAGCAGTGATGCATCGGCGTCGACTTCCACATCAACATCGGCCCTGGCTTCAAGCTCATCCCTTGCACCTGTTTTTGTCGACAACTCTGGCCGGAGAAGCCCAAGTCCCGACTACGAGGAGGTTGTCGGTGCTGGTGTCGGTGTTGAACCTGTATCACTTCTCTCGAGCGAAGTTTCTGGCACACAGAATCACGAGCCCGTTCTCGTGACCGAGCCAGGCAGGCATACTGGTGACGAAGAAATACGCAGCGCGGAAATGTCGGCGAGCGACGCAGAAGCCTCCCCCGACAATGCAGCATCATCGTCGTCGCCCACCCAAAGAATAACATGCGACTTGGAACCGACTAGAGCGGTCCTGACAAACACGACAAGCGAGCCGACGGTATCCTCAGAACCGGAGTCGCCACCCGTTGAAGAATCAAATCTATGACGGTAGACATCTATAACGGTAGAATGACGTGGAATTCTAGAAAAGGGGTGAATAAGGACGACATTTATGACTACACGATCTTTTTTTTTGTATTTTTTTTTTAATTTTGTGCATGCATTTTGGTATTTGAACTTCTAGCTTGTTTTTGTTTTGCTTCGTTTTTTATTATTAGCTAAAAATGACCGGCGTTGGGCGGAAATCGCGTGTAAGTCAAGTCAACAACATTAGTAGGGTTATCACAGTCAGAAATTATGTAAATGGCGTCAAGATACAATGTGCAATTTGTCTTTCATGTTGATTGGTTTGCAACGAGTTCATTGCTCTCTAGTGTCTACAGTTCTATATTCAAGGAAAGAGAAAATAAATGGAAGTCCCAAAAGGCCATCAAATAAATCAACAAATATAATCGTACAGTGGGTATCTCCTATTTTTGGGTCGCACGCTCGCTGTTGTCATTAAAAAAGTAAAAAAGTAAAAAAACATATAAAAGGAAAACGCCTCGCTCAAACCCCGATGGTGATAGTAGTGAAAAAAAGGAAAAAAGGGAAAAAAATTATAAAACATTCTTAGTAGCCCTGCCGTGAAGGACCACGAGAGCCTTGGCGTGATGGTCCACGCGAACCTGGCGGTGGAGTCGGCGCTGCTCCCCGCAACAACGCGGCCCAGTCGTTATCCGAGTCCATACGGCTATGGCGGGACATACTACGACCATGGTTGTGGCCGTGGCCGTGGTCGTTGGACGGGTTGCTCGTCACAACAACGCCGGATGCATTGGATGGCAGACGACGGTGTTGAGGTAGCTGCTGCTCGAGAGTAGCAATATCCTCTTCGACCACCTCGACTTCAACAGTCTTAATGATACCGCGGGGCCAGAAGTTGGCACCATTCGGGTCTTCATCGCCGGTTGACTTCATCCCATCAGTACTGCGCCGATCCCGGCCTGTCCGGCTCATGAGTGAGGCCGAGCGGTTGAGGATCGTACGCAGCGGCGTGTCGCTCTGCTTTGTGCTCTTGGTGCGCTTTGTTGTCTTAGTGGACCGTGTGGTTGCGTTTTGTGTCAGATTCCGCTCGCCACGGTTGCGGCGCTCATCGTAATCGCGTTCACGAGGCCCTTCAATAATCAACATCGAAGACCGCTTGATGGAAGAGTGATTTGACTCGGGCCGAGACAGGCCACTCTCGCCCAGGTCACTCTCGGTGTCGTCGAAATCAAACTCTTCGCGCCGAGAAGCCGTGCTGTGGACGGAAGCTGCCCCCGACTCGAAGGGGTTTTGCTGTCTGCTGCCATCGGGGCATTTCTGGATGCTGCATCCGTATTTGCATTGGCGTTTGTCCGTCCACGACGGTCCATCCGAGTAGCTGCCTGTCTTTTCCAGAAGAGCGAACCCATGGGCAGCACATTGGCAGCCACGATGCCGACATTCTGTTCGAGGATGGAGAGAATTGTTGCAAAGAAGTTGTCGAAGGTGTAGATGCCGGGCACCGTTTGGGATGTTTCGTAAGTGCGCACTGTGGCAAAGATGGCGGCCCTAAATTCTGTTAGAGAGTATGTTCTTGATAATAACTGGAAAGGATATCACTTACAGCAGACTGAGACTGGACAAAAAGTAGAATGGCCACCGCATCTTTTGATGCATGTCAAGATCTCGCACAATCATGACGGGAAAGAGCGAGAGGAAGAGCCACCAAAAGACAGAAAAGGCGCCCTGGAAGTAGCCAATATTTTGCTGGACACTTGGGTCCCAGCAGGTACCGACGACGGCCGGGTCCCACAACTTGTCGAGTGGGCGACATTGCAGGTTGGTGGTGAGAGAAAACGCAAAGTTGAGTACGGCCATCAACAGAATCTGGCTGCTCAGCAGAATACGCCACTGCTTCGCAGAACCGACAAGCCGTAAAAAGAAAAGGCAGATGGAGATCTTGGCGAACGTTGTGCCCATCATAAACCAGGGTTGGCCGAGCCAGTCAAACTCGAGGGCGTGGGCAGAATCCACCATGGAACTACCCTCAATGACGGCGAATATTGTGCCGACGAAGCTGACGATAGCGGCGACGGCAATGGCATAGTCGTCGAGACCCAAGCGATGGCTGGATGACCGTTTTCGTAATAAGAAGCGGACGACGCATGTTGTGAGGCCGAAGAGCTCGGTGGTGATGGAGATGGCGAGAAGGACCGGCCCTCTTGTTAAGTCGGGAGTGGCCATGACTGTGAAGGTTGGCGGCGTTGAGAAAGATGGAGAGGAGAAGGGAGAGGGAGGAGGGCGTGTTGACAAGTATGGGCCACCATAAGAGGAAGTACAGCTGACTGTATCGATACGTAATAAGAAAAATGAAGTTGGTGTGAATACTCACGACAAAATCGTCGGTCTTGCTGTGGAGGTGATGTACTGAGAATAAGATATGAAATACAGGAAATAAGGGAGGGGAAAAGAAATAAAAAGAGGAGAGACCAGAGTAGAAGAGAATAAGAGAGGAAGAACAAACGACGACAAGGCTAGGGGATTGGGGAGGGGGGGTAGAAGAAAGAAAAGTGACAAGAGACTGGGAAACGGAAGGGGCACAGCTAGGAGAGAGAAAGAAGACGGAGGGAAGAGAAGGATGAATAGAAAAACACAGTCTAAACTCGGTTCACATAGAATGTTCTCAAGTCTGGTCCGGGTGGAGGGTGATCAGAGGGCAGGTAAAAATGGAAAAATGCAAAAGAAGAAACCCGGCGTTTTGGGACAGGGACATTTGTAGTTGGGTCGACAATAAAGAAACAAGCGGACATTTTGTGTTCGCTCTTTCTGTCGGTGCTCATTCAGTCTTTCGGTAGCTGGATATATAGAATTTCAGCGGCAAGTGGTCCTTAGAGGGTAAGTTGGGCCAGCGGAAGACAGAAAGATAATGAGAATATTCATGTGCAGGGCATTTAAAATGTCCTGTGAAGACGAGAGACCACAGACTTTGTGTTCTACACCACCTTCCTTTTCTCTTTAAATGAGTTCGTCCATCTTGCATCTTGCATCTTGCCCCATCACAAGATTTAAGCATACACGGCCCTGGTACAAAGATGTGCCGTTTGAGAGGAGACAAGCCAAGACAGTTTGACAGGTCAAGTCGGGAAGACTGGTCTAGATGGTTTGGGATGGCCTCGCCCGTGCAAAACAAATGAAACGGGACTTCATTGTGGTGAGCAGAAGAGAAGGACAACAGACACTGACTGGCCACGGCCCTGGGTAGCGTGCCAAGGCCGGTCTCAAGTTGCGGTGATGTCTGTGTGTGTCCTGGTCTTGTGGCCGTGTGGCCGTGTGTCGATTTTTGTGTTTATGGTGCGGCTGTTCTGTGTTGTCCTGTCATTTTGTTTCTCCTCTGCCCTACTTCTCTCATCTGCTTTCTTTCGCCCAACCAAGCTTGTCGTTCCATGGCCGGTACGGAAGAAAGGCGATCACGGAAGAATAAGGGGGATCCGCAGCGTGGAGGAGACAAAAGAGAACAGAGAGAAGGACGGAGAAGAACAGAAAGAGCAAGTACACCACGTAGTCCTCAGTATGATGTGATGTCATGCGCTTGGCCGTGTAAATGCATCTGTCGTGTGTCAATGCGGGCCGCTGTGGGACGGTGGGACACTGTGGGACGGTGGACGGACCATTAAAAGGCTTGTAAAGGCTTATCTGTCTCCATTGGGACAGGCGAGCAGACGCTCAGGCCGGGAAACAAGGGACACAAGCAACTGCAATAACAGACTTCCTGCTAAGTTGACGGCAGACGGCAGACGGCGGGCTGGTCTCCGTCTTTCTGGGGAGCCAGCCTCCGTGGGGGTGTGAAACAAGAGGAGATAGTTGGGGGCCGTCTTAGAGCGAAGAAGATTGAAGGAGATTCGAATTGGCATATGAGGCCTCGTTATTGATTCAATCAGTTCAACTTGTTTGTTCAGATATCACATGTAATGTCGGTTGACTGAGACGCTTCGGTGAGGCTGAGTTGTCAGAACCAGTGAACAAACAATGGAAAGGCTAAAACGAAGGCAAAAGAGAAGGAAATGAGAGGCTCACATGTTCGTTTTGCATCTTTGCTTGTTGTGCTTTGTTTGTTGTTCTGCGACATGTCGCTTTTGCGCATGAATAACATGTTTGTGCACTGACGCAGTCACAAGCCTGTCAAACAGGACCTTCGATGTAAAAAAGTATCGTGAGTTTGGGGTAGGCGACACCGAACGCGAGAAAGTGGTTGAAAGCGACGTTGTTGTGGGAAAAGAAAAGAAAGCCGACTGGTATGATCGTCGTTCTTTCGAAGCTTCGTGGAACAATCTGCGACGTGTGAGAAGTGAGAAAAGGGGGTGGGGGACAGCACATCAAAATAACAACACCGAAAACAGAAGGAGAGGCCGTGCATCTTGCAGAACGCCCCTTCCCAGTTTTGAAACAAACACAGGTCGCGGTGTGTCCATTGTGTGTCCATTGCACTTTCCTTCTACGACGTATATCAGGGTGCATGTTGCCTTCTCAATTGGGTTATTTGTCTCGATCGTACTTTCCTTCCCAGTTTGGTCGTCTTACATGCATTTACACAGTACACAGTACACAGTCATTCGGTTTGTTGCAAAACGGGGATGTAAATGAGAATGAGAGCTTATTTTTCGCCCTTTTGATTCTTATTTTTTGT
Source organism: Sporothrix variecibatus (assembly GCA_016097105.2). NCBI lineage: Eukaryota > Fungi > Ascomycota > Sordariomycetes > Ophiostomatales > Ophiostomataceae > Sporothrix > Sporothrix variecibatus. Next base: position 5,789,477 of record JADMNI010000002.1, on the reverse strand, counting down.
TCATTCTGATGCTAATAAATAAAATAATGTCATGCCATGGCAAGCAAAAAGAAACACGATAGTTATATGTACAATGATCCTGGAAAATTACACTTTTTTTCCTTCGTCCTCCCCTTCGGGTCGCTTTTAAGTCACTGTTTAGAAGCGCGCCTCAACCTTGGCCTCGGTGTCGCCCAGAGCCCAGTCGCTGGTCTTGGTCTTGCTGCGCACAGACTTGGCCTGTTCGGCGGTGAAGCCCTTGGCCTGAGTGGCCGGGTTGTAGCCCAGCTTGTTGAGGCGGCCGACAGTGGCGTCGTCCAGAACAGTAGCCTCCTGGCCGTCGGCGCGCTTGTAGATGGCGACAACGACGGCACCACCGAGACCCAGGTTGTGCTGCATGGCAGCCTTGGTGTGGGGGACGGCACGGTTGTTGGCCCAGCCGCGCAGGTGCCAGACAAGCTCGGCGCACTGCGCCAGACCGGTGGCGCCCAGAGGGTGGCCCTTGCTGATGAGACCGCCCGAGGGGTTAACAACGTAGCGACCGCCATAAGTAATGTCGCCGCGGCGGACGAGCTCGACAGCACCACCACGGGCGCCGCCGACACGGCCCTCAGGCAGGCCAATGGCATCAAGAGTAACCATCTCGTTGGTCGAGAAAGCAGTCGTGCAGCTCAACGACCTGGACGTCGTTGGGGGTGACGCCGGCCTCGGTGGTGGCCTCGCGGGCGGCGCGCTGGCTCATGGCGTAGCCCATGAGGTCGATGGCGCTGCGGGAGAAGAGAGACGGGTCGTCGGTGCACATGGACTGGCCGGCAATCAGGACAGCCTGGCCCTTGAGGTGGGGGCGGGCGTCGAGGAAGGCCTGCGACACCAGAATGGCGGCGGCGCCACCGTCCGAGGTCGGGCAGCACTGCAGCTTGGTGAGGGGTGCGTGGATGGTGGCGGAGTTGAGAATCTGGTCGCGGGTGTAAACGTCCTGGAACTGAGAGTAGGGGTTCTTGACCGAGTGCTCGTGGTTGACGCGGGCGATCTCAGCAAAGTCCTCGGGCTTGGCATTGTGCTTCTCAATGTACTCGCGGCCGGCGTTGCCGAACATCTGGGCGGCGCCGGGGGCCTTGGTCAGGCCGCGGGTGGCGCGGACCATCTCGGTGGTGGTGCCCGTGGGATTGGCACGGTCGTTGAAAAAGGTCTGGAGCGAGCCGGGCATCATCTTCTCGAAGCCGACAACCATGACACAGTCGGCGCCGCCGTTGCCGATCAGCGTCCGGCCCATGTACAGGCCGGTGGAGCCCGTCGAGCAGTTGTTGTTGACGTTGTAGATAGGGATCTGGGTCATGCCGAACTGGTAGAAGACGCGCTGGCCGCAGGTGGAGTCGCCGTAGCAGTAGCAGGCGACGCCCTGGTCGACATCGTCGTAGTTGATCTGGGCGTCAAGGAGAGCCTTGACACCGGCCTCGAAACCGAGCTCAGTGTAGTCAACCTTGCCGCGGGGCTTGATGAACTTGGTCATGCCCACGCCGAGGACGTAGACGGGTGCCTTTGCCTTGACCATTTTGGCGGTTGTGTGTGTGTGTTTGGTAGAGTGTGAAAGGACAGGGAGGATGATGTTGAGAGAAGAACGAAGATGAACGTGGAGAAAAGAATATGAAAGGAAGAAAAAAATGAGAGAGAAAATGTAAAAGAGGAAAAAGAGGAATGGCAAGGAGGAAATAATAAACAAAAAAGACAAAAGGCAACTGGAAGGCAAAAAAGAGGAAGCCCAGGTAAAAGAGAACAGGGCCGTCCCAAGAGGAAAGCCGCACCGCTAAGGAAAAGCGAGTCTAGTGATCTGGTTTCCTGCCGAGGATCAAAATGGGAACTAACGTGGAGGCGTTGATCTCTGGGGGGTGGTGGCCACTGAGGAGAAAGGCCAAACTGGGGCAAATGTACGGGGACGGCAACACCTTGCGAATGGCGGAGAAGGTGTGAAAAAAGTACAAAAAAAGTACGAAGTACAAAAATGCAATCAGAGTAGCAATACGACGCTCGCTTTTTGTCTTCTTCACAGGCCGAAGCGATGCGAGCAAGCAGACATGATGCAGTGCCAGAAACATGCAGGACGATACAACCGACGGCGACAACGAAACCCCGTGTAAGTGTAATTGTAAGTCCTATTGCCGCAGGCCGCACTTCTCGCTAAACAGTCTGACAGTGAAAAGACACAAAACGGCTGCTCTGGCTGCACCCTGATTCGTTGCTTTTGACGTTCTTGCCTCGCCTCTTGAACATAAAAATGGCTGCCCGCACCGCACTGGCGTGCGGGGGAAGAACAGTTGCGGTCCAACAGCAAGCAATGTGTTGAAAAAAAGAGAGGGTGTGGTGGTAGACAGCCGAGGCAAATCCCAGCGCACAGGGGCGCCTCTCCTGCTAAGTATTTGGAGGAGGAACTGCTGCGAGTCAGTTTAGGTCCGTCGTTTTTTCTTTCATATGAACCGCCAGGGGAAAAGAGGATTGGGGTTTGGGGTGGCTGGAGGCTTGGAGACATGAGTACCTCCGTAGCGACGGCTTTAGCGGTAAGATAGAGGCTCGAGTGGAGAGGCGAGGGGACCCAAATCTGGGGAACCATTTGAACAAGTGAATGGTGGCTCCACACCGTCAACCTGTCGATGTGAATTGCCGGGGTAATAAGTCACGTGATCCGACATAGCTGGGTAACTGACAGCCGGCCCCGACGTCCCGGGCCACAAGTCCGAGCCAGAAGCCAGCCTGGTTCCAGAAGGCAGGATCCGTTTCGGAGGGCTGCAATCTGCACGGGCGTCTATCACCTCGGCCAGAATATAGGTTGAGGGACCCGCTTGTTTCTCACTCCTTTTCTTTTTTTACTTTCTTTTCTTCTGATCCTGACAAATTGGGACAACCACCATGGTCGAGTCGTGGCGGAACGGAAGGGCCTATCTTTATTTGATATTCTCATCATCGGCAAACACCGAAGAAACGTAAATGTCAAGTGATCGTTGGGTGCAGACAAATTCACGTCAGGGGGTCGGCAAGAGGCAAAAAAACATCCAAAGTGATAAGCTTTAGGTGCGCAAAAATGCACCTGCGTTTTGATCGTATTATGTTTTCCTTTTCCCAAGAGCTTCTTTTCTATGCACTCCGCCGAGTGTTCTCCGTCGAGCGGGCCGAAGATGATGAGGCAATGCAATGATGACAAAAAAATGATGACAAAAGATAAATGTTCACGGAGTACGGCCAAAGACCGTCCCGTGACATATGTTCAAAAGGGGTTCAAAAGATGTTCCAACAGTTATATGTGTGCGTGTACATGTCCAATATGTATGCACCATAAGAATCTTAGGCACTGTTGGGTGCCCAGAGATCCCAAAAGTATGTGTCCCAGTGTGCGGACTCGTCGGTCTGCGCCGGTTTGCCGTTGGGCAACAGCTGGCGTCCGTCGTAGCCAGGCGTATGGTGTGCAATCGGCGGCAGGCTCTGTCCAACAACTGCGCTGCGGATCTATAATGGGGTTAGTATTGTAAAAGGGAATGCACGGCATATCAAAATCAAATAGCGCAGAGGATACTTACAGCAGGGGAGCTGTGATTGCACAGTTTCTCGACACAAGTACTGAGAACGCGACCGACTTGTGTGCGGATATGGTCGTTGCGCTGGGCCTGGTTGGATGCCGGCATGACGGAGCCCAGGACCGTTGCGAGCGCAATCACATCGCGCAAGTCGAAGCTGAGGTCGTTGACGAGACGCGCCAGGTTCTCCACTGTCCGCTCGACGGTCCGGATCATGTATGCCGATGTCCAGATGAGCGACGTCTTGCGTGGGGTGCCGCTGCTGTTCAGGAAGGGTGTGCTTTTGCGCCCGCCAACAGAGCCAGGGCCGTGGCCGTGGCCCGTGGGCGGCGAGCTGCCATCCGCCGCCGCCTTCATTGTACTGGCGGAAGCACCACTGCTGCCGGGTGCACCACCATCAGAAGGACCAGGCGATGTTTCGGCCTCAACGGCTTGGATGATGTAGTAGCACACGCTAAAGGCAGCCTGCACTATGTCATTGCGCAGAATCACATAGTACATGTGGCTGACATCGTCAAAACCAGGAATCGTCGGGTCCAGCTCGTCCATGTATGTCAGCATGGCCATAGACGACTTGAGATAGACATCCGAAATGACGGCGGGCGGCGGGCACTCGGCCGACGCACTGAGCGCAAACGGCCGGTATAGGGCAAGCAGAGGGCGGCGCACATGCATGTCGAGCATAGCACGCATCCTCCACTCCTTGTGCTTCTGGTGGTTGTTGAGCGCTGCGTTGCGTGGGAACAGGCAGTTGATATCGTCGAGCACCTTCTCTAGGTCGCCGCCAACGTCCAAAACGTCCCAGTAGTCAGTCAGCGAGTCGATGTTGCAAAGCAGGTCGCTAGCGCGCATCCGCAGAGGAAGCGTGTCCGCCGCAAACAGCTGCATCTGGCCTTCAGTGTACTGGTCCATAGCCTTACCCTGAGGCAGCGACGGCATCTCCGGGTACAAGTCCGCGTCGTCGAGGTTGCGCGGTGGCCGGCAGGTGAACTCACCAGGCCGAAGCGCGCACGGCAGGCTCGACGCCAGCGAGACGTGCAAGTCCATGTCCAGAATCGTGAACCACAGCTTGCGCCGGCACTCGGCCTGGAACGGCCGTAACGTCGGGAGCAAACTCGGACGGATCGCGGTGTAGACCCATGGCCATGGCCAGACGCGAGATCATGCCCAGCTCCGTCCAGATGCGCTGCGACCGCGGCGAAATCATGCGGCTCGCGTGAAGGAGCAGAACTTCGGTCTGCAGTGTAGTCACGTCCACAGACGGCTTGCCGCGCAGTCCATCGAGCCACGAGCGCACAAGTGCACAGGCCGTCGGAATGTGCACGCCATCGGACCGGTCGTACGCCAGACCCTTGGAATCCGTCTCGAAGCGGCCACCAATGCACAAAATACACAACAGGCGCGGCAAAAAGTCTTCGGCCACACCTTGGCCACCGGGTGTGTTGCCTGTCACGCCATGGGCGCAGTACGCTTCAAATTCTTGTCGGAACGTCGGGACGTGGATAACGCGATATAGACCCTCGGACACGTTGACATAGGCGCTGATAAGGCGGTCGCAGACGTCGCGGCGCGGTAGGATATCGGCCATGCGCTTCTGCACAGGCATCATGGAGTCGACATAGACAGTAATCGGCTTCAGCGTCTGCTGGTGATTCTCCTGCAGGGCAGTGTGGATCCGCTCTAGTCGCAGGAACAAATCCCCGGTGGTGTCTCTTTTGGCCTGGTCCGACATGAAGTCTTTCGCCTCGTCGAACTATAAACCGCCCCCAAAAAAGCAAGTTAGTTCATGTCCGTTTCAACAACATTCCAACCCTATATTTGTCCGCGCCTATTCCCATATCTTAGAGAGCCGTTCCAAGCTTGAATTCTTTCCACGTTTTTTCCTGTTTTTTCCAACCTGTCCCATTTTCTTCGCATTTTGTTATGGGCCCTTTGTTATCTGCACTCAGCTGTAGGTACATACCAAGTTAAGTAGGACGCGCGTGCTATTCTGACCAAAATATCTTGTGCGCAGCCCGTTGCGACCTTTGACGCTTAAGGAGCGCATTGTCGTGCTTGAGGCTTCGATCACGCGCTGTTGCTTTTCGCGCGATGGCTGCTGCCGTAGGTGCAGTTGTGATAAGACCGACGAGGAAGGGACCGCAGGCAAGTCGGATAGGGCATACGGGTCGGCGGCCTTTGCCACATTCTCAAGCCGCTCCATGCGCATCATGAACTGCAACACATAAGAGGCGGCCAGTTTGCGAAGGTTGTCGCCTTGGTACGACATGAGCGATTCCGGGTTTTCGAGGGTGCTCGATATTTGTGCAAGGGACGGAAACGAGCTCTGCATCGACGCGGCGGTAGTCGGCTGTGCAGATGGCTGGTAGGGGCTATATGGTTGCTGCTGCTGTTGTTGTTGTTGCTGCTGCTGCTGCGGGTGCTGTTGCGGGTGTTGTTGATGGTGCTGATGGTGATGATAGTGTCCATGGCCCGGGGTTGTGAGATTCGCATGGTGCTGAGTCGGTGATGGTGGGTTCAGGAGGAGTTGAGGACGAGTTGTTCGGTGGTGGGTGGTTGCTGCTGGTCGTCGTGGTCATTGGCATTGCGTGAGCGTGCTGTGGTGTCGATCCGGACCCGGGCCGGCTGAGGTGGCGTTTCGACGGTCGCTCGCCGCCGTTTCCGCTCCCCGGAATCGAGTCATCGTCGTCCTCATCGTCCTCTGAGCCTTCGCTATCGGCGTTCGGGTTGTTCGGGTCGGCGCTTTTGCTGGGGAGCCCCCACTGCCGTTACCACCACTGCCGTACTTGCACACGCGGTATGACCGCTGACACTGCGAACAGGGGCAGCTGCGATCGCAGCGAAGTTTCCGTCGGCGACATTCAGTGCAGGATTTGACGGGTCGTGGCCGTTTCACAGGTTTTGGGTGCCAATTTGCGACGTCGAAGACCATATGTTTTGATCCTAATGGCGGTGTTGGCGACTGTTTTTGAGCCGCTAACGCCTGTCCTTCTGTCCGTTCTGTCGGTCCGGAGCCTGGGCCGGGAATGGTCTTCCATGGTGGAAATGTGAGCTGTGTCGTCCTGCCAGTGGAGGTCTTGATGCATCCAAAGAAGAAAAGTTGGATGCCGGAGTCGAGTTGAGTGGGTCGGCAACGACAACGGCCACAACAAAGACCAGGACTTGATCGACTGTTGCTTATAATTGCCTGTATATTTCGCCGGCGTTTCCAACTCCTCTTGGTTGGGTTGGTTTTCTTTTCAGTCCACAGTCGATATACGGATAATGCTATTGAAAAGCTGGCGGCATCCAGTCAACCGATGCCCGAATTTGGTAGTTTTGCTGCACAATGAAGACTGCGGGAAAACAATGCTGGAGCTGAAAAAGAAGCAGATCGCCGTGAGATGACACTCCTTGCGCGAATCACAGATCGTCGTGTCAGCAAGGAGAAACTGAGGTGTAGCCTATGCCCGGTGAGCAGTGGTGAGCGTTATGAGCGTCGTCTCCTTGTGATCGATTCGTAGTACAAGGCGGGAAAGGAGTTGAGTGACTGCCTGAGCTGAGCCGGGTGTCCAGTTTGGCCAATGAGGCACTGATAAATCGACAGTTGCGTGGCTCTGTGTGCTTCTGCGTGCTTCGTTGGAACGGGAGCACAAAAAAAGGGCGATCGTGAAAGATCGTTCAAATATGTTGACAGGCTGGGAGAGATCGCAGCGAAAGCGAAGAGAGATGAGAGGCTGCAAGACTGTAACTGTAACGACTGTGGTGGCCGTAAAGGCTGAACTGACTGAAGGCTGGCTGGCCGGCTGGCTGTTCCTGGTGGCGAACGTGTCTTACTTCTTGCTGTCTTTGCTGCTTGCTGCTATTGCAATGCCGTGTCTGCTGCTGCTGAAGCTGTCAAGAAGGAATGCGGAAAATAAAGTACGTGGCTGAGGCGTTCGACAAGGGGTGGGAAGAGAAAAGAAGCCGCGGTTTTTGCATTTCTCGCTCGGACAACGCACCACACACACGGACGAACGAATGCACGCACGAACGCAGAGATGAGGCAAGGCAAAAGAAAGAAGACAAGCAGACAGAAAGCGAACGTTTGGTTCCTTTCTATCCCGTCTCGGCACTGCTGCAGGTCACTCTTGCGCCCGTTCAGAAGGGATATCTCGGTCCCGGTGTGAGGTTATGAGGTGAGCAGGAGGCAAAGAGAGATGGGGAAGGACAACACACTGAGAAGAGGCGATGGTCTGCGGTGTCGGTGGAGTCCAAGATGGAATAGTTGGTCCGGCAAGTAAGGGAGTAGGGGAGGACAAAATAACAGTAGAAGCCAGAAACGAAAAAGAAATTATGCGGCTCGAAAATTCAAGGCAGACTGAGGACAGAAACAGACGCAATGATATCGGGCTTCGTTAGGCGTCCAGGCATTATGCGTTGAATTATGTGTCGTTCTATTTGCTGTCCAGTTGGCTTTATTTTCGTCTCTTGTTTTGATTTTCGCAAAACTGAGAGCCAAGTCAGACTAAAGTCGAAGCTCGAGTCCGCGGCGTGTCGATAATCTGGAAAAGTTGGAGAAATGCAAAGTAACAGAACAAGGTCTGTTCGAGTTTGACGTTGCGCTTGATCTCGGACTGAGCACAAGCTCAAAACCCAAAAATCAAAACAAAAAAGAAAGAAAAAAGCTTCTGCGGGCGGAACGTGTCCAGTTCCGGTGCGAGCGAGACCTGGGAAACAAACCGAAAAAGACTCAAAAAAATGACAAGTCGCAGGCGACGGCCTAGTATGTCATCCAGTTTTGGTTTTGGTGAGACGCGAACAATAGGGGCGGAGTCTATTGCGAGTAGCAGGGGCTGAGAGAGTGGGAGAGAGGTTTACCGTGTATGTATACCTTCGTCCAAGTCGTGATGTGATGTGTTTTATTTTTGCTCAAGCAGCGGGTTGCCGGAGGAGTGGAAGAGCAAGGACAGCAAAGGAGGCACAAAAAGCAAAAAGAGATAAAAGGGAAGAGAGGAAGCCAAAGTTTGTCCGGCTGAGAGAAAATACTAATATTAAGAAAGGAAAGAGCGTTGCGGTTGTCTGGTCGTAAAGGGCAGGCACAACTCGGAAAGGCAGACAGCTTTCGAGGGCTGAAGAGGCAGGACCCAGCTTCCTGGGGTGTGGCCTGTGGATCCTGATTGGCCCCAGAGACAGGGCAGGGGGCAAGGCGGGCCTTTCGTACGAGTAGCTGCTTCCGCTTTTGGGACGCAAGAGTGTGAAAGAGAGAAAGCGAGAAAGCAGCGAGGCAAGAGACAAGGAGACCAAAACAAGAAAAGAGTATGAAAAGGGTGTGTGAGTTGTGACAGTGTGCAAGTGTTTGCAGGGAAGGCGCAGGGAAGATTCCTGTTGCAGAGATGACCCGGCCGGCAGGCGCAATGGGGTGAACTGGATTTACTTATTACAGGTACATAGGGACTTGGGGGTCGACGGCTGAAAAAAAACGAGGGGTGCGACGAAAGATGAAGAAGGGAAGGAAGGACCCAGAGTAGAGTGTACTCCGTAGCGGGGGAAGGCTCGCTCGGTGGTAGCGGTGGTGGTGGCTGCTTGCCTCATTGTTCTCCAAGATCGCTCTTTCCCCCATACATAGGCTACAAAGATACGGACGAAAACCCCGAAAGGAAACAGGGATCTCTCTAACAGACACTAAAATATAAATAAATAAAACAAAGTCCAAAGTCCAAGAAAATAACGGGAGAGTGAGATAGACGAAAAATCAGAAGCCGAGCCCAGTGCTCATCTGCCACGAGATTCGTTTGCGTATCCGTGTCTGCGTTCAGGGCTTACTGGCGCGTGCATGCTCTTGCCGCCCGTGGGAAGGCTTCCTGGGCAGGCAGGTGCAGTGATGGACGGGAGGGAAGGGGCGATGGGCAGGTAGCATGGCAGCATTGCATGTGCGGAGGACGAGCTGGTTACTCTGTCGAGTTGGCGCGTGTTTGACTCTCGGGGCCGCAGGCCCGCTGTCTTTCTTTTTTGGTGTAGTTTTAGTCCTTCCTTTTCTTCCATTTTTCTTCTTTTCTACGGAGTACTTTCTTTTGGTTTGAGCAGCGCTCGCATGGTCGCTGACACCCCCTGTTCGGACTTGCACGACCAGGTTCCAGGGCTGGACCCCTCCCTAAAACAAGCCCCAACAGGGACCGTCCCAAGAGGACCCAACAGGACCCAACAGGACCAACAGACGAGCAAAACAGACCACCCTCTCCAGTAACCCAAGCCAGGTCTGGGCAACATATCGTCTGTGATCGTCGAGCTTCGACTGTCGCTCTTTCCTATTCTGCCACTCCTCCCAGAAATCCCAGAAAGCTTGCCGTCTTTCCAGTGCCTTTTGGGCAAGTGCATCGCTGTATCGCATGCCCATAGGGAAGGAGAGAGGACCTTGTAGAAAATGGTCCGGGTCTCCACATTTTGGCTGTCCCAAGTATTTTAACTTTTGAACGCCCATAGCGTTTCTTCTCATTCTCATCAACTCAAAGGCAGAAGTGATCCCCGCACACTGGGCGTGTTTTGCATGCTTTCCCAGGGTTCCCGTCGGGAGTAGCGAGCGCTTGGCCCGTAACGGAGGGAGGTCGCCTTGGCCTTTTCGGATTCTTGGGAGCGTTTTCAATAAATACACATATTGGTGTACGGAGTATGTTGCGCTGGCCGGAATAGAGGCAGGAAACGAAGTGGCACACTCCGTGTTTTCTCCGGCAGGCGCATGTGGGCTTACACAGTGATTATTTACTGGGTGGATAGAGGGGAGCAGCGGTGGAGAGAGTTGGGGAAAGAGCCGTTCGCCATGCAAAATAAAACAGACAGAACAGACGAAAGCTGGAAGCGAGCCGAAGGCAAGAGCGACGGAGGTGAGGAGTTCGTACTTGTAGATCACGACATTGGAAAAAGAAACAACAAAATAAACCAAATGGGAAAATGCCTACCTCAACGCAAGGGACAGGAAAAGAAAGCAACGACTGTTCACGCACGCGGATGGACAGACCACCCGGGTATCCGCGCAAAAGCCTCCTATGCGCCCAATCTTGGGACGGCTTTGCACACATTGGGCATCTCCGTTGTCCCATACATCATAATAGTAAAAAAGCAGCGCAGCACTGATCGTTCCTTCCTTGCGCAAGCGCGGTGGTGGGTCACGGTGATTTTCTTCGGCGAAAGAGCAATGAAAGTACAATGGCAGCAGGCAAGCACGAGGGAGCATTTCGTCCTTTGCTCCTTCTTTAAACTATCGCCTCCGGCCAATATTCCACAAACGCCTTACCAGCCAAGAAGGAACCAAAGACGCAAGCCAAGTCGCCAAAAAAGCGAGCTACAGTCTCGGCCGCGGTCGGCGGCTGTTGGCCGTATTATTTTTCACTATTTTCTGTTAATTATATTCTTGTATTATTACTTTTTGGCCCCCAAATCGATAATGGGCTACCAATGGCCAGACCGGGCCTAGACACAACGGGCGACAGGCGATAGGCGACAAGCGGGGACCGGTGGGGGCTGAAGAAACAGGCAAGAGCGGAAGAACGGTGAGACGAGATAGGAAAGAGGGAAAGAGGAGAACAGGAAAAAGGGAGGAGGCAAATCAAACCGAAAGGGGAAACAACGAGGGGAGAATAGATATCAGGAACTATGGAAATAAAGAACAAAGAAAATGATGTTTTGAAAGAATGCAAAAAAAGATGGCAAGAGTTTCCAACAAAAGCTTCCCACAAAATGGGCTGCAACAGAGACGAAGGAAGCAAAGGGAGGTCCAAATGTAGAAATACGCCCCGAATGCTCCAGGATGCCCCCAAAAGTGCCCCGTTGTGGTGCAAATGCCCCGGCCGAGACAGGGAGGACTTGATACAAGACCAAGAGAGCCCCGTGACAAGCGACCCGGAGATTGCTCCGTGTCCGCCATATCTCGTCTTGGAAAGGTTGAGCTTCTGGACACATTCCAATCTCATTCCAAAATCGACCAAGCCGGACCACATCTATACGTACGAAAGCCGCGATGCCCACAGGCTGTCTGCTACTCGGAAAATTAAGAAATAAAAGTGAGAAGCCAAAACCTGGAAGGAAAGAGACGAAGGGAAGGGCTATGAACTCAGAGCCAAGAACTCAAAAGCCCCGTTGTTTTTCTCCGCCTCTGCGCATGTATTGTTCCGCACAAAATACGACATGTTGGCCTTTTCTTGAGCACACGGGCATGAGATCGTGCGACAGACCGGAGCACGGCATGCGGTCCTCGAGACGGGACTGGGGTTTGCAACGATGTCGTTTTCTATTTACAGTAAAGATGCGTCGTATGTTGCACTCCATCTCCGTATATTCCTAATGTTCCGCCAGTTCTCATCCGCCCGTTGGATCATATTTCATTGCTGTAACGCGGAAGGATGGCAAGGAAGGATTTTAAGGGCGTCTATGCAGGTTGGAGGAAACGGTAACGGTAAGCGGCGTTCGATTTTGCATCTCGTTAAATTTAAACAAGAGACACTGAGAGCGATAGCCGTGTTGGCCGTGGGCCAGGCCAGGCCAGCCACCGTCCCTGAAGCCGAGCTTTAATATGGAAAGCACCTGTCCGCGCTGCGTCATTGCGACAGTAGTGTTGCAACAGACTGGAACAACGACTCAGAAAGTAACCGCGGTCTGCCGTCCTACAGCAGAAATAAGCAAACATCCACCTCGAAGGACACCTGCGCGTGTTCCGTTCAAAGTAAGATACGACGAGAACATTCCCCCGTTACCACATCTCCCCGCATCGTGGAATTGTTGCCAGCAAAGATGTACATATACGGAATATGCAATGTGTTCAGAATCAAGCATTGGCATCACAAATGCGATTCGCCTTGTACCTTAATACCAAGAAGATCCTAGAAGACCAAGGCGAGTGTAAAATGCATCTCCGTGAAAGAGATCTGTTAACTGGATCACATAGTGTGTAAATGCCGTGGCATCAAAGCTCCGCATGTGTCATGATTTTTCGCTTTCGGGGTTCTCGATCTTCGCAGTGTGTCATTATCAACCTGCAACGAGCTTCAAATGGGGACTTTGTGGAGTGTGTATCTCTCTCTCAACGACAAATGTGTGAGTGCTGTGTGGTGCGGATATTGCTTTTCCGCCGCTTTACCGCTTTCCCGTCTGAAAGAGACAGGCAGAAACCTTTACCTCAGTAATTGGACCCGATAGCTTGGAGCGAGCGGTCTTCGGGAAAGTGCGATAGGCAAGGTGCCAAGCACAAGCGGTTGCCTTGCTGGCCCCCTTTGGTTCCCCCTCCCTCGCCATCGCCCGTTCTCCATTTACTCCATAAGATACGGGATCTGTGTTTTGTGCCATGTGCCACGGGACTCCGTAAATTTGCCTGGGCGGACCAGGGGTGAGATGGGAGCGCGAAGTGGGCGAGGAAACGGGGCAGAAATGGAGCTGGATGGAACTGGATGGAGCGGATGGGACCCCAAAATGGAGCTATTGGAAGGGGTTTTGAACGGAGGAAAGAAAAGCGACGAAAAAAGCGACATAAAAGCATGGCAAGGGAAGGCAAAGAAGACGAGGAAGCCGCGGACGGAATCAAAGCGCCAGCCAGCGGACAACCAAAAAAAAAAAAAAAAAAAAAAAAAGACGAAACACAGACGGCTCCGCCCACAATGCAAGGAGAAGGAGAATTAGACGGAGTTGACAAGTCTTTTTACGAGTGCCAAGTCAATTGTGAGGTCGTAAGGTTGAGTTGTTGCCAAGTTGGCTATGTACGTTGATTGTCAACAAAGTGAGTGGCAGGCGCCACCGCCGAGCACGGAAGATCCCGTGCCTGTGACTTTTGTTTTCTTTTTGACAGGAAATGGGAAGGCACGCTGGACTCCGCTTCTCGCTTGTTGACTGCGTGCTTGCCTTGACCGGGAAGACGTTTCGTGCGCACACAAGTGGCAAGCACCCAGAGCAGATCCGGACGGAAAGAGCAACCTGCAGCAACGATATGGTCTCCGTTTTGGGGCACACGCAAGACCACCATGCACTTTTGCCTTAAGCGACCATGTCCACTGAAGAACGCCAGCGAACGCCGAGAATGCGTCAAAAATGCGTCAAAGTGCATCAAGAAGCGTCAAGCTACTGCACGAACACGATCCCCCTCCTTTTCTTGGGCATGTTATGCGTGTTAGGCGCGGGCACCTTTGTCCGATCTCCGATGTCCGACGGCCGAGCAAGACTTAAGAGCCATGGTTCGAGGTCCAGCTCGTTCATCTGGCCATTGACACGTTGAGAAGAAGAAGAAGAAAAAGAAGAAATGTGTTTTCTGAGTCGCATTGCGGAGTACGACGTGCGAATGCATTGAGTTGGGCAAGATAATACGAGAATTCACTCGAATTTGGGACAGGAAGGAAAGAGATTGGAATTGCTTTTTGGCTCCCTTGGTTCCTTCCTTCGCTTGGCTTTTGTCTCTTTCGTGTGACGTGCAGGACGGCAGGCAAGACAGACTACGGAGTAAGAAGAGAAGTCAAAAGTGGCAGGAACAGGGTTGCTCCTCTCGCGCCTTCCCTGGTTGTTTCTGTACGCCGTCTGCCCATTTTTGGATTTGCGTGATCCGGCCGTTTTCCGTGGCCTTTCGGCTGTTGGGGAAGGAGCGAGCAAAAGGCCACAAGAAACACAAGAAAGGAAGGGTCGAAGGATTGCGGCGAAAAATAAAAACAAAACGCACACAAACATCTCCAAAATTTCCTAATCCTGGAAGTAAAAAGGCACCACACACACCTCAACGGAGAGGCTGCGGTAATAATTGGATACTAGTAGCTGGCTAAAAGAGAGTTGGCAAGCAGAGCTGAGAGCTTGGCGTTTTAAATTCTGTTGATTTTTTTTCTCCTTTGCAAATTCGGCGCCAGGGGCTGTTGCCATGCGACGACGAACCCACTTTGTCGAAAGATTCCATGAGGAAAATAGGGAAAAGAAGAAATGGACGGAAAAGAAGAACCAAAATCAAGAGAGATTGGGAAAACAGCGGCGTAGCGAAAGAGGAGAACGTTGTAGAGAAGGAAGAGGCAAGCGACAACAGACGAAACGAGGACCAAAAGGGACAGACGAAACGAGACATCTACACATACAGTACTCGCATTTCTTTTGGGTTTCTTTTCGTCCGCTGCCCGTCCATCCATCTTGTCCTTCACTATCTACTCAGTACTTCGGATACGAATGTACTCCGCTGTGAGGTCCCGAGCGTTTAGTGGGCGCATGGGGCATGGGTTTTCATGGCGGTCCAGGGCTACACGTGGCTATCTGCTTCCGAGAGCCGTCGATTTGGTTCTTTGAATAGTCTCGTGGTGGTTCTCTCTTGGCTCTAGGCTCCTTTGATTTCCCTTTCGCTCTCGCAGACCCATTCTCATCACAATCCTTTCACGGAGATGGCCTCGAAAACTTTAAACGCGCACGCGAGCCCCCCTTTACTGAGTACTAAAGACCCTGGGCTGGGTCTGTTTGAATTTGCATGATTGGATTATCCTTGTGGATGATGATAACGGAAAGGACGACAATGATGAAGAAAACAATTTTCTGATACAATACTCCTTTACTGAATACATACATGGCGACCATTCTGGGGGAAAGCCGTTGCTGACAGGATCACAGGCTGCTCCGTCCGGAGTTGGCTCCCAAATTACGTATTGTCTCCGTAAGAGTTTTTTTTTAACCGATTTTTTGGCGACCATTTGCCATGTGGACGGCAAGTGGAAAAACGCAAGCGCTCACCGGTCGAAAACCCTCGCCAAAACGACCCAAAGCGACATAAAGCTGATCCAGAAGAGGGAAGAGGGTCACAGAGAGGGACCCGCCGATCCTATCTGGCATTTTTAGGGGTGTGAGGGTCAAGTGAGGGGGCCGGACAGTTACGTGAGCCGACCCATTGGTACTCCGAATATAGTGAGAAAACGTGATGAGAAGAATGTAGACATATGAAGATTAAAACATCGACAAGAGAGCATAAATTTAATCAAACAACATTCAAAAGGAGAATGGTGAATATGGACAACAATTGAAAGATAAACAATGCATAGAGAGAGTCAAAGGAAACAAAAACGACACCCGAAAGAAAGAAACGAAGCAGAGACCGATAACCATTCATTCAAAATTCCTTGGCTGCCTACAACGTCTCGGCGAATGGAGTATTTGAAATCAAAATGCAAGCACAGACAGGGCTGTCCAAACTATTGAAAAAAAGTCAACACTAGAACGGCAGGCGCGGGCGCAATGCAAGGGGAACGAGCGAATAGTCGCAGTGACATCGACCCTGTGTGAATGGTATGATTCTGCTAAATAATGCGAATGCTGATGGTAGTCCATGCACAGAAATGAGATGATAATGATGAGGAGAAGAAGATAACCGAAGGGTACTGAATAGATTGGGACGGAATGTGCACGCTCCCTCTACGCACGACCCTTCACTTTGAGGACGGCGGTCAACAGAGTGGTCGGAAGCGGCTCGGCCGGTTGTTGGTTTACAACAACTGCGGCGGCTGTAGCTACTGCAGCCACGGGGGCGGCCGGGGCGGCGTCGTTGGCTGCCCCTGCAGGTGTCTCGATCGCCGGTGCAGCTTCGCGAACTCGTACGGCATGGTCTGCCGGTGTTGGAACCGCAACCGCAGCAGCTCCTCCGGCCGGCGCCACATAGCTGGCCACACCGGAAGCCGTTGCTTTGATCGCGCCCGGTTTCGTTTGTGCCGCCGTCAGGGCATCCGAGTAGAGCGGCGGGCCGGGGATCACGTAGGTCGTAAACTTGGTAAACAGGTCAAACAGGATGCCAGGGTCCTTCTCCTTGTAAAACGACACGGCAGGGATACCGGCAGGCGTCGCCGTGCCGTTGCCGCTGATGGCCAGGTTGAAGCAGAAGGATAATTCTGGGCGCCGTTGGCGTTGCCGGCTGCGTGCAGCGCGATCATCTCGTGTCTCAAGACATAGTTGCCGGGAGCAATGTCCGAGGGCAGGCGGACGGACCAGCTCAAATTGTTGGCCAGCAGCTCGTCGGCGGCCCACTGGTTCTTGGCGACATCGAGCAGGCCGGCCTCGCTAATCTTGAAGAACTGCAGCTTGGTCTTGTCGGCGGTCTCGCAGGGACCGTTGCAGTTGGCCAGGTAGTCCAAGACGGGGCCCTTGTGGGAGGCGGGCCACTTGTTCCACTGGATCTCGAGAGTGTCGCCAGCGTTGACGGGTGCAGCGATGCCCGCGGGTGTGGCGCCAAGATGGCAGACAATGTCCGGCGTGGCGTAGCCGGACGGCGAGATGAAGGTGTTGGTCAAGTCGTTGGGGATGCCCCAGCCGATGACGACGGGCGGTGGGTGCTGGTACTGGTAGCTGGATCATATCCATGGTAGCTGGAGGGTTAGTGGTGAGAACTTGTTGATTTGTATATCTGAAGATCACTCACAAAGTGCCATCCGGCCAGTGCACCATGGCGGTGGCGATACCATGAGCAGTTGCCCGCGCAGCAAGCAGCGCAACGGCTGCAACGGCCGATCCGGGGAAGGTGTGCATGGTGCTGTTTACCGGCGGTAGAGGTCAAAACGTGTTTGATATGTCACCGTCGAGTGCTTGGCATCTGCTGATCAACAACTTCACGGTTTACAGAGTCTTTCCTAACACGGGAAATGCCCGTCCTAAGTATGCATTGCTTCAGCTATTCACCCATCCCACGTGAGAGGAGGGAGTATGAGAGAATAACAATATAAAAACAGTGGCCGCCTGAGCCGGCGTGTTCATTTCTAGACACGGCCCGCTCAAACGAGAGCGATGGCCCGGTCATGTGGACTACGCATTATGACGAGAGGAAGCAGAGAGATGGAAGTGTGTGGCCCGTCATCCCTAGGCAAGCGAACAACAAACAGAGCACAAACAAAACAGGCGGTACGCATCATGGGCGATGACGAAAAGGGCATGCCCTGGACGTCAACAATGTCTTGATTGCTTCTCTCGCTGTAAAGTTTACAAGAGGGAAAGGTAATTGTTGCCGCATACTCATGCCGTCATTCTTTGATCGGATGCCCGAGGAGAAAAGTATATGATGAATAACGCGCTCAAAGAAATCAAATCATAGCACATCAAAGGCACGATGTGGCATCCGGTGCCATGGGGATTCTGGAGATATTGGGTATATCTGCCGTGTTGTGGGGAGTGGGGATCGCATCAATATATTGCTGTGGGTGTGATATATGTGTAGATGTGAATGAAAATGTAAGTGCGGGATATCGGTTCCGGGGACAAATGAAGGACGAAGGTGCTTATGGATATTCATATTCATTCCCGTTGCCTACTCGACTGGTCCTCCGCTGCTTCTTTCAACTTGCATCCCATTCTTTTGGCATGCACAGTCAGTAAAGTATGTATATCATGGCACTCAGAGATCACGATACCAGTGTTTACTTAACATTCGCCGCACAGAACGAAGTGATGAGTAGAGTGTGGGACAAGCACTGCCAATATCAGACAAATAGAGTGGTCGTCTGGGAGGCACAAAATTATTGATATTACCATTACCATTCACATCTTTTGTGTACGTTCCGTCGAGCCGCCGGCAAATAACGACAACCAACCACGATAGCCCACGCAAGCGGGTCGACACCCAATACCCAGTGTCCAGCGGTTTGTTTCGTCGTCTCCTTCTTTCGTTTTCTCTAGTATTCCATTTGCACTTATGTCCAACTCTTCTGTCTCTCGTCTTCCTCTTACAAGAGAGAATGCCGGCTCGCGAGGCAAGTCGAGCCGTGTTCGACCTCCTGTCCTAGGTCTTTGTCCTTCGCTTCTTCTTCTACTGACAGTCCACACTGTCCTCCCTAGCCACGCATCTAAACGGATAGCCACAGGACGGGGGTCCAAGTGGAATAATGCAATATGGAGTACAGGTGTATCCTCACTTACATGGCTAAGTATGTTCATAGCTGAAGGACAACAAATAAAAACAAAGCTGATTGTCGAAAGTCAAAGTCGACCTAGGCCCGGTCTCTACGTTACTTCTATGGCCGACCTTGTTGTTGACAATTAAGATCTTTCTCAGGGTCTTCTCCGTCTTCAACTACAGCTCACAGCACTTCACGACATGTCCGCAGTCACTCGTCTGTCTCCTCAATAGTAGTGTTCAATGTTCTTTCTTTGCATTGCTGTCCTGTATCCCTCCATCCTCGTGAAGAGAGGTATGGCCCATGTTGTAAAATATCAATAAAATCGCTTGGTTGTTGGTCGCGAAAACGCTAGTTCGTAATCCTTTCTTTCTCGCTCCATTTCGAGTATTTGTTCTCGCTTTCTTTCTCTTTCCTCGCTTCGCTCGATTGTCGTCGGTGAGTCGTCGGTCGCTCGCTGCGCTCGCTTACTCGGCAGGCACCTCAATGCTGCGGCTCTCGCCGTCGGCCTCGCCCGAGTTGACCTTCTTGCCGGTCTTGGAGATGGTCTTGAGGACCGTCTCGTAGGACAGCGCGGGGTCAGCCACGACCGTCGCCGACTGGCTCTCGAGGGAGACCTCGTAGCTCTTGACGCCTGGGAGTTGTTAGCAATGAGTAAAGTCACCTGCTACGCAGGACTGCACGCAGCCTGCCTGCTACGCATGGTGTGCTTACCTCCAACCGCTTCAGGACGCGGTCGACGGCGCCGGAGCAGCCGCCGCAAGACATGGTGACGTTGAACTTGTAGGTGTGGTCGGCCATTGTGAATGTGGTGTTGGTTTCAGAAGACGGGGCTTCGGTTTGTGTTTGTGTGTTCGAAGTGTTTGGTGAGGTGGGAGTAGAAATGTAGTTGGGCGGAAGTGTGCGTTGTGTGTTGAGGTAAGAAGGCATAACTGTAAATGTGTGAAAGGCGGTGGCGGGTTGACGTCCTTTTTGTATTTGTTCGCAAATCTTGGAGCTTATTTGAAATTAGAAATCGCTTCGTGCTTGCGACAGCGCTTGCGCCAGCCCGCACCTGCCGGTCTACGGTACAACTAGGAGAGCTAGGGGAGGAAGGTACGAGGCGAGGCGAGAGGGGCTAGGAGTGTTTCGGGGGAGGGGGTAAAGGGAAAGAACGAGGGGCGCTGGGGCGCTGGGCGCTGGTTGCGCTGGGACGCACGCGGCTTCCACTGCCCTTTCTGAGCAAGTTTAGGAAACGTCAGAGACGGGAAGGGGCGAAGGAGAAAAAGGAGAAGGGGCGCGCGTAATAACGTCGGTCGGTGCTGGGAAACGGTCGTCTTAGTGGGCGGGAAGGAGCGATCAAGGCCTTGTAAGGACGGAGTTACGGGGACCGCACAGGGACGAGCGACGAGGATTAATAATGTTACGGGGCATTACGGGGTGCTTAGGCGTGCTAAGGGGCAAAAATACAGCGGGCTAGGGGTTGCTCACAAAACGCGCCAGGCCCTGAACAAGCAACAAGCGCTTTGTCGCATCTGTATGGCGTGCTCGCTGTCACCATTTTGTGTAAGACAATATGGAGGTTCGACATGTTGTTCTTTTCGTGACTTCGTCTAGTGACTTGGATGCTGCTGTTGACTTGGGTTTTTGCTTTGACTCTTTGATATGCCTACTATCTTTGCTCCTTCCCTTTCCAAGGACCTCAATGCCAAAAGGAAGGAACTCGATCTACTCGAGTCACTGCAGTTGCCGCTCGCTCCTTCCCAACCATCTCGAAGCATCTGCGTGATTTGTGCGTGCCGCAAATCCGACCGACAGCTTCCGGCTGCATTACGATTGTATCGCTGTCCAAGCACTCCATGCGAGTCATCGAAGGTGTGCACGGAATAGGTGTCTGCTATTTTGGGTGTTCATTGCCACAGTGAAGACTGACTCCGAAAGACCGTTGGCGCTATGTTAGCGGTACCTGTTCTTAGTTGCGATATTTGTGCCGTTGCGCTTTTTGTGCCTGGTCGTGCCTGCCTATCGTGTGCTTGCTGATCGTACTTGCCTTCGAATTCGATACGAGTGCCATTCAGTCGGGCTCTTGTCTTCTCTTCTCGTCTCTCGTCAGACGAATACGGTAAGACCAGGCAAGACCCAAGACCAGACCTCGCTCACACCTTCCCTCCCAAAGAGTGACATGAAACGGTCGTCCAAACGGCCCCAACCCTTCTTTTCCTTCGTTCCTTCCCTTCATGTCTTGGTTATTGCTTCTTTGGCTCCTTCCCTTGCAAATCCCCATCGCCCATCAAGGTGAAACGTGCTCAATTGTCTGTCGCAAAAAAGTCTCTCTAAACAAAAGCAAGACAGAAGTACGACGTAACAAACTAGAAATTCAAGAGAATATGGAAGAACAACTTGATACGAGCGTCAACAACTCAACAACCTGCTTTGAAATACAGTTTTCTCCATCCTTCGTTCCCGCTTCCGTCCGGGTTTGATTGCTTGGCACGGCCAGAGCCGATGAAAAGAGACTAAAGAAGTCAACGGCATTTTAACGACATCTTAACGACAGTCATGTTACAGTGCTCCGTACTTTGACCATGGTATGCCGATCATAGATGCAGACAGACATCGTCGGACACACTTACATGCACCTCCTCGCCTGGTAGCGAATCGTTGCAGCCGGCTCTGCACTACTTGCATGCCGCGGGGTGATGCAGAAAGAATGCAAGACATCTGCCGTGCTCTGACCCTTGTCGTCGTTGTACAGTCCACATTGTTTGTCTTATTCTCCAAGCTATTGTCTGTCTTACACTTGCGATGATGCACATTAGTGGTGACATTGCTTTCTATTTTCTACTATTATTTTTTTAATTTGTCTCCCACGACACCGCCTACTCATCGTCGTCAAACCATGCACCAGGCATACCTCCGCCGCCGCCGGGATTGTTCTGCCGTGCTGCTGCTGGCGTGGGCGTGTCTGCTGCGGTGGGTACAGGCTCTTCGTGACCGTCACCCTCGGCTACGTAGTCCTCATCCTCAGCCACTTCAAACTCGTCGTCATCATAGTCGTCGTCAAACTCGTCCTGTTCTTCTTGGTCGTCGTCCTCTGCCTCCTCCACTTCTATCAGTTGGCCCGGCATCAAAAAGTCGTCAGGCAGCACGGGCATACGGTTGTGTCCGCCGTGCACTCGGTCGCTCTCGGCCATGATCCAAGGGCGGGGCTGCGACGGGTTCGAAAACTCATTGTCAGCGCGTGCGGGCGGCAGCGGGTCAAAGTCGTAGTTGGGGGCGGCATGGAGCAGGTGGGGCGGCACAAGGCCCATGAGGGCGGGTGTGCTGTCCAGGTAGACAAAGCGGGCGATGTTCAACTGAAGAGTCGGTGCGGGCGGCAGAGTGCTGGGATCGACTTTGGGGGCCATCGCCAAGCTCTCGGCCACTTCTGTCAGGAGAGACCGGACCTGCGGCACGTCCCACAGCTCCTTTGTCAAGTGCACGTACAGCTGCGTGTAGAGCGTCTCGTGGTCGTCGCGCGGCGGGATACCCCAGACGGCGCGCGGCACATCCAGCCCCAGAGCCTGGAAGATGGCGCCGTACAGCCAGGGAAGACGGGCCATGCCGCGAGTCAAAGCAGCACGAGCGGCCTCGACGTCCTTGACTTGCAGCAACGCCGGGACCAGCGACTGTCGGACGTAGTGGCGCATTGGGTTGCGACGGAGGGCCGGGACTTCGTCCCAGGGCATTCTCTCCTCGTCTTCGGCCGTCGCTCCCAGGTACGAGATCAGCCACCGCGCCTCAAAGGCCCGCACAGCCAGCGACTGCGCATACAACACCAGTGCATACTCGTCGTCTGGGAACAAGCTCATAAACAGCTTTGTCCATGCCAGCGCCGTACGATACGTGCCACGTGCAATCAGACTCCGCAGATAGTGGTAGCCGGCCAGCAAGAACTGCCGGTTCTCAGGCCGGTAAAAATTGAGGCGTGCTTTGCCCTCGCCCAGCTTCTGGCGGAACGACGAGAGTGTCGATCGTCCAAAGGAGAAGAGCGCCCGCTCGCACAAATCGGCCGCCAGCGACGCGTTCTGGTCCTGCAGCTTGGCCACGCGGCTAATTTGGATTAGGGACGCAATGTGGAACGGGTGGGCCTTCAAGAACTGGATGAGCGGCTGCGGGTTGTGCATCATCACCAGCGTAAAGAACTCGTCTTCCAGGTGCACGTACGCGAGGCTGTGCACAAACGTGTACTCCACAACGCCGCCGTTGGCTGCCGCGGCCTTGTTGCTTGTCAACTGCCGCATCGCCAGTCCACCCGACGTCCCTCGCGGCCACGTATCCTTCCACTGGATAAACGGATTGCGCTTGGCTACCATGCCCATGCCGGTCGTGGGCAGTCGCTGGCCATTGGGGCCGACGTAGACCATGCCACGTGGCGGCGGTGGTGGTGCTCGCAAAAAGGATTCGAGGTCCATCATGACCACATTCGGGTTGCCCTCGGCTGCCTCGCCTCGTGGCCGGCCGGGCACGCCCTGTGCATCGTCTGCGGCTGCCTGCTGCACAATATCGCGGCCAAATACCTCACGGAGCTCGTTCATCACGCGCAGGTCCGAGAAGTTGACCTTGATGTTTTGTGAGGCATTGTAGGAAGAGGAGGTCGTGCCAGGTGCGCCTGTCGTCTCCGTTTTGGTGTTGTCCTTCAACCGAAGCTCCTCGAGAGCCCGGTCGATCTCGTCGAGGTCTTCTGCCGGTGCAGCCTTTATCGTCGCAGATGTACTAGCTGCAGCCGCCTTAGCAGGCGCTACCTCTGCTGCAGCCTCCGGCTTGCCTCCCTTGCCCTTCTTCTTCTTCTTCTTCTTCTTTTTGCTCGGTTTTGGTGCTGCTCGGTCGTCGCTGTCGTCGTCTTTTTGTTGTGTCACCTCTTCCTGTTGTTCTTCCTCCTCGTCTTCATCGTCGTCGTCGTTGTCGCCTTCGTCGCCTAGTGCTGCAAATGCTGCAAACACGTTTCTCGGTTTTGGTCGCGTGTCGACCTCGGATTCGCTTTCGTCATCTTCGGCGTTCTCATTGTCGCTCGCTTCGTTGCCGTGACCATTGTCACCGCCTAACGACGACTTTTGCGCCGCACGCTCTTCTTGTGCGCGCAGCTTCTTCAGTTGCCGGCTCGACATGGTTGTGTTGTGGATGGTGATGTGAAAAGGGGGACCATGCAGGTGTTCGAGACGAGAAGAGAAAGACGTCAAAGTAAAGACTATTAGAGTTTCAGCTTTTACTCACTGGACTGTACCTGCCAATTACGTCGTTGGAGGGCACTTTCGGGCAACAAGCACCACCAACGGCGAACAGTCACCGGCAAAATTGACCCCGCCACTGGAGCTGTCAACTTTTTAGTGGGGATGTCTGCTTATGTAACTTCAATTAAAGCTTCGGAACTGACGTAGTGAATTCAGCATTGAGGCCAAACTACTTCTTTTCTTCAACACAGTTTTCAATGAAAAATTAAGTTACGGTTTGGAGCAACTCAATATTTCTTATATTTTTGTGTAAATTATTTGTGTAGGTGGCCATGTTTGTTTATTTTTACTTTTTATTTTATTTTATGTATAATGAGCTTCGATTTGGGATTAAAAATGAAGATTAATACAAAATGTAGACCAGGATGAAATTGAAATTTAATTTACAAGTGAATGTTCTACAACCTTCCCAAAGCAAATACCCAATTGTCACATCAAAGAAGGAACATATTGACTGCTTACTGTGAACAATTTAGTATTGAAAAAAAGGATAAACGTATAAACAAGAAAAAGCCAGCCCAAAAGAACAGTTTGCTAAACTAAAGAACCAATGACAAAAATACAAAAAGACAGCACTTTCTTCCTTCTCTCCCCTACGTAAACATACTCAAATCCAACGGCACACTGCTCCCACGGCCGGCCCGGTACCGCTTTGGTGCGCCAGTAAACGTCCGCGCCACCGGGAACTTGTCCTCCGTCACGAACCGCCAGCGTGTGTCCTGCACAATGTAGCGCGCACCACCGGATGTCGTAGGACGAGGAGACAAGGACCCACTGTTTCCACCACCGGCTGTCGTGTTCGCCCGTGTCGGCGAGGGGCTGTTGAGGGCGCTGCTGTTGCCGCTGTTGCCTCCACCATTGGGCATCAGCGTGTAGGCAGAAGGGTCCAACATGGATACACGCAACGGGTTGTTGTTGGCACTGCCGCCGCTGATGCTGGTACTAGCGGCACGCTGCGGCGGAGGAGGCGGTGGAGGAGGAAGGTTGGCTGCCGAAGAAGAAGCTGTCGAGGCGCCGTTGCTGTACGGGTGGGACGAAGGAGCAGCGCCCGACGGTGGTGGCGGTGGCGGAGGGGGAGCAGGAGGTGGTGCGGACGAGAATGACGAAGAAGGCGAGTGGGAGGGTGCCGCGGGTGGTGGGGGTGCAGTCGGAGGAGGCGGTGGCCGCGAAGGTGCGCTGTTGCTCGGCGGTGGAGGTGGGGGAGGAGGTGGAGGGGACGCCGGCTGGTGTTGCTGCTGCTGTGCGCGGATCATAGCCTGTGCCGCAAGGCTCTGGGATGGCGGAGAAGAAGGCATTGCGCTCGGTGGAGGTGGTGGCGGAGGCGGAGCAGGTGGTGCAGACGACCCGAAAGACGAGGGCGGTGGCGGCGGCGGAGGTGCTGGTGGTGCCGAGGGGACAGGAGGAGCGGCAGCTGATGGAATGGGTGGTGCCGAGCCGGTGGGTGGTGGCGAAGCCAGGCTGGACGAGGGCTTTCTGGACCCTGGCGGTGGCGGCGGCTTCTTGCCAATGGGCGGCGGCGGGCCCTTGTTGCCGATAATGATCTGGGAGGCCGACGACACGGGACGGTCGCCGCGTGCCGACACCTTGCGCAGGTTCGAGATGGATGGGTGGAAGCCGGCGCCGAGGGGTTGCCGGGAGCTGGAGGAGGAGCACTGGGTGCGCTGGGCGCTGGAACAGCAGGACGGCCGGGTGGTTTGGGCGCGGCGCCGCCGGGTGGCTTTGGTGCGCCGAACGCAGGTGGCCGCGGTGGCGCGGCCGAGGAGCGTGAATCTTCGGGATCGGACAAGTAGGAGGCGCTCGTATCGGCTCCTGTCTTGACACCAGCACCAGTCTTGCGCAGCTTCGGCATGCCGCCCGAGAAGAGGCCGGCAAGCTGTGGTGGCCCGCCGCTGTCCATGCCGCCCTGGTCGCTGTTGCTACGAGCGCGGTTGCCGGCAGACGGCGGTGCCAGACCACCTCCTGGCCGAGGAGGAGCACCACCTCCAGGGATGGGTGGAGCGCCGCCCAATGGTGATGGACCTGCACCGCCGCCGCCCGACTTGCCGACGATGGGCGCGGAACGATCGTTGGTCACGGTCTTCTTGAGGGCCTTGCCCTTGTGGATATCGCCGAGGAGAGCATTGTTCTAAGAGAGAAAAATGTCAGAATCGTTGTAATGAGTGTGCTATCTAGCTGGGAACTGAACTCACCAATCCCTTGCCTGGAGGAGGTCTTGAAGGAAGTCCGCCGGGTGGTGGTGGAGGCGGAGGAGGAGGCATGCCGGACATGCCGCCTGGTGGAGGGGGCGGCGGAGGCGGCGGAGGCGGCGGCATTGTTGCTGTGAGCCGCGGGAGTATAGAAGAAGACGGGATTCGGTGGTTTGGTTGTCGAGAAGCAAAAGCCGTTCAAGCTTTTTTGTCGATCAAAAGCGAGCGCGTGCCGCTTTTGCGTCGAGGACAGGCCGTTCTGGCTCAGGGGCGTCGGTTGTGTCGTCGAGGCGCGGCTTAAATTATGAAGCTAATGCTGAATGTAAGAATGGACGGTGCGGGCGTGGTGGACGGCTGGTGATCGAGCCGTTGTTGAAAAGCATGGGAGAAGAGAGAGTGAAGGTGACGAAAGAGAAGGAGGGAAAACGTCGATAGCAGCTGTTGGCGGTTAATGGTTGGGAGCCAAGATTGGCAGGAACTGTGGAAAGGCTGCCACCCAAAAGGAGAAGGAACAAGAGAACAGAACACGAAGGACCGACCCAGCGCTGCTGCCCAGCGAGTCCAGCTGTGCTGTTTGGCAGGTGGCAGGCACCCACATTTTGGGTGAAGTGGGGCGTTTTCTCAGTTTCCTCACTGTTCGCCTGCTGGGAAAGCCGCTGTTTCGTCACTGCCTTGCCGTACGGAGTACTTGCCTGTAATCAGACGCACCCAAGACGCAGTATTACGCAGTTGTACGGGAAAGTGGGTCCATTGCGAGGGAGCCCTGGCTGAAGGAGGAAAGAGCGAGTGCGAGGCGCAGACACCACGAGGCGTACTGTGCCAATTTTGTAGTAGCACAGTCTACTCACACAGTCTCCGCCAATCCCTGCATCTACAATTTTTCGACCACCACAGACGACGTCCTGTCAATCGGGTCGATAAACGGCGACTCCGGCGACCACACTCAACCACTCCGACTACACGGACGGTCAATTCACTTCGCAAACAGCACGCCATGCTCACACAATGCCGGGCGGCCTACCGGCCACGGCAGCCACAGCTGCGCCAAGCGCTGAAATGCGCATTCAAGACACCAAAGACGATGGCAGGCAGCGATGCGCGGGGTGCAAGGACGGCGGCAGGGTCAGCAATGGCCTTTCTCACAGCACGGCGGGCAAGAATAGGGGAGGAGGCAACAGCGGCGGTGTTGTCAAGGTGTAGCCCAAGGCCATTCTGCTCGTTACAAAACCGGGCCTTCTCGACAACACTTTTCACAAGACAAAGACAAGCAGACGCCACAGATGCGCCGACAACACCACGACCGGCCCTGCCTGACCTCGACAAGGTAGCGGCCCTCGTCACTGGCGCCCGCGACCGGTTGTTGAGCCATCCGGGCATTCCAACAGAGCAAGAAACGGCGACGGCTTTGCGCATCTGCGGCGAGGCGGCTGAGCTGATTATGGACGCCGCTGTGCAGCCGCAGTTGAGCAGCATCGACCACCAGTCGGACACGGCTGCGTCTACCCTTCTGTCGCTCGACGAACGCAAGAGTGCAGCTGCCGTGGAAGAGGCTCAGGACGCCGCGGCCCCGCGTCTTCGTCGTGTCATCGACACGATCTCGGATGCTGCCTACATTATTGCCGACGAGCCGCGTGTGTTTCTGACACCCGAGCTGCTCGAGCAGTATGTCAAGATCCAGGCTCGTCTGGGCCGGCCTGAGTCTTTGCCGCGCGTGCTCAGTCTGTACGCCACTAAGCCGGCACCTGTGGCTGGTGCAGCTGGTAGTCCCATTACCTACAAGGAGCAGAATCCAAAGCGGCCTGCGAGCGCTGTTGAGTCTGGTGTGGCCGCGGCTGCTCTGGAGGTAGCCCTGACTGCGAAGAACCTGGACGCGGCTGTTGGCGTAATTGAGCACACGTACGCTGCGCCTGCCTTTGTTCGCGCCAAACTGCTGCGCCAGGGTCTGCTGCCCGCCTTCGTAGTTGTCGGTGTGCCTGCAGCGACGTACATTTTGGCATCCAAGCTGGCGGCGCTGCAGGGGAACATGGACACGACGACGGCGACGAGCCTGTCATTTGCGGCCATCTTGGCGTACATTGCCTTCACGGGCACGATCGGCGTGGTGGCCAACACGACTGCCAATGACCAGATGCGGCGTGTGACGTGGGCGCCTGGAACACCTCTGCGCGAACGCTGGCTGCGCGAGGAAGAGCGGTCAGCGCTCGACAGTGTGGCGTGTGCCTTTGGTTTCCGCGAGGCGCACCGGTATGGCGAGGAGGAGGGCACCGAGTTCCAGGCGCTGCGTGAGTACATTATGCGTAAGGGTATGCTGCTGGACCAGGTCGAGCTGATGGAGGGCATGAGCTCGTGAACAACAAAAGGCTCTGAAATAACAAATGTAAAATGTATATACAAAATTAATCGCATGTCATGACTTTGAAGCAACATTTTATGCCGAACTGTTTATGCTTTATATTGATCATGTAAACTATTGTGTGAATAATGTAAACGCAATGCACCTGACCCAACACGCCCCCAATGCCTCCGATCTATGCTGTTCTTTGTGCCATTCGCCCCGTTGCCGTTACTCCGTTCTTTCCTACCCTCCCACCAATATCGTTGTCTCGTTTGTCTTTTTTTTTTGTGTGTTTATTTATTTATTTCTCTTTCGTCTTCTCTTTCGTCTCTACCGCTCCACCTTGCCGGCCCGCGCGACCTGGAAGATCTCGCCGGTCGGCCGGTCGTCGCTGCGCAGCACCGGCCACGAGCTCACAACGGCCTTGGCCAGCACCACCTCCAGCTTTGTGCCCAGTACCGTGTACTTGGACTTGGCCGGGTCAATGGTACTGAAGAGCGACACCTGCTTCTTGTACCGCTTGGGCGTGGGCACGTCCGTTGTCGGCAGGTCCAGCTCGACGCCCTGCTCCGTAAATTTGACCACGGCGCGCGTCTTGTCAATCTTCTTGAGGAAGAAGGACACCGTCAGCGATGTCGCCGACTGGTAATAGTCAAAGCGCACGTTGTCCAGCAGCTCCTCACCTGCGCCGTCTGCCTCCCCTTCAGCACCACCACCCTGTGCGCCCTTCTTCTTGTCCTTCTTGCCGCTACCCACAAACAGATGCCGCGGCTTCGTCGCGCAGCCCTCAATCTTCATAAACTGGTCAAATTCCAACACGCGCCGTTTGCAGCAGCTGTAGCCCTTGCTGCCCTCGTGGAAAATGGGCGCGCCCGGGTGGTGCACACACTTCTCGGCGTCGCCGTCGGGGCCACGCTTCGTGCCCTTCTTGAAGGCCACACCACATCCGCGCCGCCGGCACATGCGTCCATCGGGAATCTCGAGCGCCGGGTCGTCGTCGTCAGACTCAGGCGGCGGTAGCGGCGGTTGTGCTGCTGCGATGGCCGGGGCCGCTGCTGTGGATGTGGAAGAAGAGGAAGGGTCTGTCGGTTTCTCGCGGGTGGGCATCGCGATGGGCGTGCGCGGCATGGCGGGGCCGAGGGTGTCTGCTGCTGAAGAGGAGGAGGCCGGTTTTGCCGTCGGGACTTGCACCACGTCTGCCGTCTCCTTCTTCTCGACCTTGGGCGGCAGGTCAGTCGTGCTGTGCTTGCCCTCTGTGCAGGGCTTGATCTCCATAAACTCTTCGAATGTCAGGACCCGCGGCTTGCAGCATGTCCAGCCTGGGTTGTTAGCAAGTTGTTCCCCTCACATATAGCTCGTCCTCGATTCAACACCCAACTCACCCTTCTGTCCTTCGTGGAAGACTGGCGGTCCCGGATGGTACTTGCAGACCTCCTCCGGGTCGGTGTACTGCTTGCCGCAGCCCTGGTGCACGCACTTTTGGGCCATGGTTGCTGTTTAATTGGTGCTGTTGAGCTTTTCGAGCTTCGTTTTGTGTCTTGTCTAGCTGTCGTCTAGCTTTCGTCTCGTCTTTCGTCTGACTTTTGCTGGTTTTGGAATCTACCCCGCGAAATCGATCGCCGATTTGCTGAAGAAGAAAAAAAGAAAAAAAAAAGAAGCAAACAAAAAAGAGCTTGATGGAGGGACTGTTGCTGCACTTTTGATGTAGCACAACGTCAAGTATTTGCGCTTCGTTGACTGGTGAAGAAGAAGGTGAAATTCAAGGTAAAAGCCAATGCTTTCTGAAGAGAAGACGAATTGTTGTCTGCCTCTCCCCGCCTTTCCGTTTTTGGAGCCTCTTGGTTTGAAGTTCTTTTGGGCGGTGGAATTTCTGACGGCGATCTTCCAACAGCTTCCATCTGGGAAGGAGAGAAACAGCACGACCCCATTTTTTTCGGGTCGTTGGCGTTCTTTGGCGGGGGAATTTGGGTATCTCCAGTTGGCTCGCGCCTGCCGTGCAGCAGCGTCTTACAGCGTAGCTTCCTGCCCTGTTTTACCTGGACTAATCGACGATTCCACAGGAAGGAGCGGCCGACAAGTAACGTGCCTTCACTGTGTACACACGGTGCCCTTTGTCAAAGAGTGTAAACAGCTGTCGGACGTTTTAACAATTTCACAGACTTTATATACACGTAGAGCTATATCTACTGGACTTCTTCAAAAGATGCAGTCCTTGTGAAGACAGGAGACAGGTTGCGCACGTTCTCGATACCGACAGGGTGGTCGCCATAGGGCAAAGCGAGACGTCGAAAATGTGCCCCACTCTTTAGCTTTGCTGCTTTGACAGCAAGACACCAGTGCTCTTTCCTCTTTCCAGCAGTGCCTGCCGCCTGAAAGACAGGAAGAAGGAAAGAAGGAAAGACCGCTCTAGACTGGATTAAGAAGCTTGCATCAAAAGTCAACATCGTATGAGGAAGGCGCGGCAGCCAGAACTTGACCTCCTATTCCCACATGCACAAAACCTCTTTCAACTCCGCCACATCAACATGAGATTGACAGCCCGCCTTTTCCAGCAGCAGACATGCCGCATCACGCTCTTTACGCGTGCCAACTGCGGCCTCTGCACACGCGCCAAGTCGGCTCTGTCCAACGTCTGGGATGCTCGGCCGTTTGACTACCGCGAGGTCGACGTTATTGATCCGGCGTCCAAAAAATGGAGAGATCTGTACGATATGGATGTTCCAGTGGTAAGACAAGCCCGTCACGTTATGAATGAAGAGCCTGTCTAACAAAACAGATACACGTGAGCAAGATTACAGCTCCCGAGGAAGACCCCAAGCTGGCATCTAAGGCTGTCAAGCTCATGCACCGCTTCGACCCTGAAGACGTGCAGGCGAAAATGGACCTTGTCGAGAAAAAAGAGTCATAACATTCTATTTGAATTACATCATCGTCCCTCTTCAACCCCTCGCAATGTTGACCGCCGAAGACGCCGCCGCCTGCAGCGTCAGCACGTCCGTCACGACATTGACCATATGGAAACCGGCTGCCGCATAGTCGCGTGCCTGCTCCGGCGAGCCTGCATAGACGCCGCAGCAGCAGTTGTCCACGGCCTTGGCTGCCGCCAGAACACGCGCCATGGCGTCCTTGACCTCGGTCGGGAACACACCATCGCGGATCGGGTGGCCAATGTTGTTGGCCAGGTCAAAGGGACCGACAAAGAGCGCATCGACGAGCGGCGCAATGGCCTCGACGTTGTCCAAAGCTTCTTGCGTCTCGATCTGGACAATCGTCAAGACACTGGCGTTGGCCTGGTCGAGGTACTCGGTGAAGGTGGGCAGGGCCACAGGGTGTGCAGGGTCGTCCTTTTGGGCAACACGGAAGCCTTGCATAGCCAACGGCGAACCGAAGCCACGTCGGCCCTGCGGTGGGAACTTGCACGCGGCGACAAAGTCCTTGACCTCGTCAACGGTGCGGATAAGCGGTGCGAGGATCTAGATGTGTTAGCAAGACGTCGAC
Organism: Sporothrix variecibatus; assembly: GCA_016097105.2. Lineage (NCBI taxonomy): Eukaryota > Fungi > Ascomycota > Sordariomycetes > Ophiostomatales > Ophiostomataceae > Sporothrix > Sporothrix variecibatus. Next base: position 5,757,842 of record JADMNI010000002.1, on the reverse strand, counting down.
AGGAAGTTTTTGCCTCTGCAAAGAGATGTTGGAATACATACACCATGGGCACCGGTATCGAGTGCGCCTAATATGTTGTCAGTCGAGTTATCCAACACCATTTTATATTACAAAATCACGGGCAAACTCACGCTTCACCATCCACGACTGGAAATCGGGAATCCTCACAATGGGCGATGCACCCTCGGCAGCAATCACAGGCACGGCCTCGTGCATAGCAGCGTCTGTCTGTCAGCTTGTGCCACCTTTTTACAGTCTGCTAAGATGTGGGAACTCACCATCAATGTTGCCGTGCTCGCAGTCGACCAGAACCCAGTCAATCCCCGGCGTCCGTGCCAAGGCACGAGATACATTGGCGCCGGGCAGCATCTGCCACATGCCTAGACTTGCCTGTCCACGTACCGAACTGTCGGCGCTCCGGAGTCGTGTGAAAGCCTGCCGCAGAGGGTTGGCCTGGGTCATGGCATCGCGGGCGAGCGGCTTGGCCGATACTGGCTGCGCCGAAGTCTGATATGAGCGCCGAACAGCCGTAGAAGTGCTGTTGATGTTGTAAGATAGGCCGAGCGTGCGGAGCTGGCTAGGCCGACGGAAAGCGGATAAGGCGGCGCGGGATGCCATGTTGACGGGAGGAGCAACGATATTGCAAAGAATCTACAGAGTAGATAAAAGGTAAATAAATTCAAGGTCGAAGAGTAATTCATATAAATAGAATATATTATTCCCTCCTCCAGATATATATCTGCAATATCGCCTGATTGACATCCAGTGGGACTCTTGTGAACTACAGGGCGCCGACGCCGTGGGCAGGCAAGTTGCGGGGTTGAGCCGTTGTTCTCCGCGTCGGGGAACCAACGATATCGTGAAAAGCGTGGGTCCGCCTAACTTGGCGAAGATACCCTTTACGGACAGCGTCGCCAATTTGTGTGCCAATCGCTATCTGTCCTGCAGTTTGAGAATGAAATTAAGTTGATAGAAATGAGCAATTTTTGTGAATTTTAAGAAATACCTATATGGATTAAGAAATCTTTTTGCTTGTTTTCAAGACTTGTACAACGACGACATGTTGACGATTTAGGGGATGTCCAGTCTCAGTACCGTTGCATAGCGGCTTATCGCTGTGGCTAGTGTTATGCGCCACATCCCTGAAAGCTAGCACCACCAAAAGAGCGGGTTGACGCAAAAGGCAGCTACTACCAACCTTCAAATGAAGCTTGCCTTTTGCGACCTCACCTCTCGACGAAACGGCGACCTTGACGACAACCTCCACGACGACCACGACGACTGACGACTCATAGCTTCTACAGCCCAACTTCCTCTTGTCTACATTGAACACGTCCCAGCCGCTTTATCCTCCCCGGCTGCCCCTCCGTCTTGCTCGCGCCCCCTCCTCGACACCCGCCGCCATGGCGGCCCTTTTGAACAACTACCTAGAGAGTGCGTTTTCTGGCATACGTCCCTGTCTATGATGGATTTTCAGCTTGGCTAACACGTCGTTCTCCCTCTAGAAAAGGTCCTCGTTCTCACAGTCGACTCGCGCATCCTCGTCGGCACCCTCGCCAGCATCGACAATTCGACCAATCTGGTAAGCTTCCACAGAGCTCCTAAATACTGGCTGCGGTCTCCTACTAACTGGCGACAGGTCTTACTAGGAACTGTTGAACGTGTCATCAACACCCCCGACGACGACGAGCCGTCTGCCGAAGTGCCTCTTGGCCTTTACCTCGTGCGTGGCGACAACGTTTGCAGCATCGGCCTAGTCGACGAGCAATTGGACGCGTCAATTGACTGGACAAAAGTACGCGGACATGTCATTGGAACGACGAAACACATATAGGCAGCCGGCGAAACTATACTACGCAAGGATATACGAGGCACGAGGACGAAGCATAAAAGGCGACACTATGCCAGAACATACGAGAGACCACGGACGGCGGAGGGCAAAACATTTCAAACTAGATACCCAGCAAAATCATAACAGGCCGCGACCTACATAAAAAAATTCAATATATTATTCATCATATTAAGTAGACTATCATCAGTGCGCAAAAGCAACATGCCGCCTTCTATAATGCCTACGCAAACAGGTTCTTCATGAGGAACTCGGCAAAGGCCATCTCGCCCGGCGAGCCGACCATGCGGTTGATCCGGTTGCCCTTACGCACGCTCAGCCAGCCCATGGTATCGCCAGGGACGTTGTCCTCCTCCTCTGCCACCTCGGTCTCGCCGTCCTGCACGACAGCCTGGGCCGACACGCCAGCAAAACCTTCCGTGTGGTCTCCCGGCTTGCTGCGCTGCCGGCGGTCAATGACATGCATACCGCGCGTCCACTGGCCCGCCGTCTCCACGCGCAGGTCCTCGGGTTTCGGCGTGGGCGTCCACCGCGGGTCATCCCGCAGCATCATGTACCACACGCACAGCGGGTCGTGCAGTGACAGACCAGGTTCACTGCCGTCGCCCAAGATCTCCTCAATTTTCTTAAAGGTGCCCACCATAAACGTCTTGCACCAGCGGGCCAGCGGGCTGCCCGCCTGCTCGGGACCAGCAATCTGCTCCAAGAAGAAGTTCTTGTTCAACAGATGCGGTGTGGTAATGTCCAGCGGGAACAGCGTGAGGTTGAGGGTGCGCGACAGCTTGGCCGGGTATGCTGGCAGTTTGGACTTTCCGTGCAGCGTGGGCGGCATCGTGGACGAAGGCGTGAGCGAGGTCAGGGCGTAGACGCGCGCAGCGGCCACGGCATCGGCGTAGCAGTTGAACTCGGCGACGGGCGTAATGTTTCCCTCCGCGTGGACGTTGCCGCCCATGGCGACGAGCTCCTTGACGCGCAAGAACGTCTCCGGGTCCTCGGCGGCAGCCAAAGCCATGTTCGTCAGTGGGCCGATGGCGATGATGGTGATAGTGTCCTCAGGCTCCTCCTTCAGGATGCGCAGAATCTCCTTGTACGAGGGCGTCTTGGAGGGCGTAAAGTAGTTGGAGAAGGACAGTGCATCTGATGCAGCCGGGGCGTCGCCCCCAGCAAAGAGGGACCGCCACGTCTCGGATGGCGTAAGATCCGGGTGCTGGAAGTGTTAGTGAGGTGTTAATGGACCAAAGTGTATGGGATCACTTACAGCTTCATGAACACCATGCAGACCATCAGAGCCGTCTGTAATGAAGCTGTTAGTACTCGATACGGTCGAGGAGAATTAAAAAAAATCAAAGGGGGACGACATACGGAAGTTGTCGGCCATGAGAATCTCGTCCTCCAGCGCATGCTCGGCACCAATGGCCACGATCGGCTTGAACGCCTTCAGGCCACTGAACGCCTTGCTGGTCAGGCCGGTAGACTCCCGCCAAGCCATCTCCTTCTCCAGAACATGGAAGAGGGCAACGACATTACGCAGGCAGCTATTACGTCAGTAAGATGAAAAACAATTCAAAATCTCGGGAAACACAGATAAGCATACCCGTGCAAAGGCACGTTGCCGTAGGTCACAGACAACATAACCACCTCCAGGTCCTCGGGCGAGGCGCTGAGCGCCAGCAAAATGGCGAGGACATCATCAACACCTACGGGCGTTAGCAAGGCACATAATTTTAGGAAGCATCAAAACTGTCAAAAACCTACCTGGGTCGGTATCGATGATGATGCGGTTCTTGGGCGCCATGTTTCGTGTTGGAGGGAAGTTGTCTCCGCGGCTGAGCAGCAATTTCAACAAGCGACAAGTCAGGTCCGGGGTCTCGTGCTCTTCAGCTTGTGCTTCACGCTGCTCGTTAATGGCAATGAACGAAACAATAAAATGGAAATAAAATCCCGGTTCGGCTTGGCGGGTCTCCGTCGGGACTTGGCACCTACCTGTTCGTGTATTTTTTGCACTTTGCAGCCGTCTTTCTGAAATCTTGCTTCTATTCTCTGGCTCACGTCCGATATGTCGATATGTCTCGACGGCAGAAGCTCCACTATGCGGGGGTTGGTGTTCCGTGATGAGATGAGGGGTGATGTGTCGTGAGGAGAGAGTGTGAGTCTCCGTTATGCGAAGTCAAGATGAGGGGAAGGTAACAGAACAAAGTTTAACCCAAAGATAAATCCAAGATGAAAAATTGTTTGCAAGAGATATGTTGCTGATAAAGATAGATGTCGTTGGAGATACCGATGACAAGCATATGAACCCAAAGTCGAGATATGAGGAGGCAACGTTATCGGCAGCTGATAGGACACCTACCTTTGCATCAACAGAAAGTCAGCCGTCGATAGCCATTTGCAGCAAGCAGGAGCCAGGCCGCCAGGGCAAGAGCCCCTGGAGTCTTGCCTTTTTGCAGTGTGGTTCGCGCCTTCCCGGTCTGCCATGCGCTCTGACACTGAGCCGAAGCCCGCCCCGCTCGCTACGTGCGCAAAGCACAATTGACACCGTATACGCACAGTACGCACAGTACGGCATATTACTCCGTACAAAAACAGCAGCCCCTTTCCGCCCCCTATTCTTCGCCCACTCTCTTTACTCTGGTCTCCGCCGTATTATTGCTCCGATGCTCCCAAGAGCTTCCAGCCAGCCACGGTCTTGGCAACGCCCAGAGATTGGTAGATTGGACGTGCTCTTGTCCCATATCGTCTTTGACTGATATACGTAATAGGCAATAGACATTGACAAGCTGAAAAAGAAACCAAAGGGAAAAGAAAAACGAAAGAAAGGCAGCTGCTGTCTCGTGTCCCCTGCATATTGGCAGGCTTTGTGTCTTTTCTCGAAGTATTTGCACGTTTCTTCTCTCCGTTTGGATGCTGCTTGTCTTGCCCCATAGACCCTTATTCGAAGCAATGAAGGACCCCAATTTTCGGGGCAAGTGCGAGCAACCTGCTCCCCCCTGGCCGAGCGTGCAAAACGATGTATCTTTCCCTGCAGTCTTGCAATCTCGCACTCTTGCCGCACTTGACCGGCATCGAGCGTGTCTTTTGTGGGGAGTGCTCGCTTGCTCCAGACAGCACCTTCCTTGTACGTTCCGTAGCTGAGATGCAAATACCGTACGCACCACGTGTTGTGAGTCCTGTGAGTAAGAGCGACCCTCATGTACCTTCCCAACAGCACATGTGCACTTACTCGCACCTTCCCACAAAACCTCTACACTTACAGATACACTCATCATATATCAACCAATATCCTGTCACTGTGTCACGTGAGATCTCCAGTGGCCGCGAATACATCTTCAAATCTGATGTCGACAAGGTCTCGTAACATACAGGGGTAGGGGAATGGGAGTGCTTGCGGTGCAGCGCCGCGCAATGAGCCGGGCTGCAGGCGATCCGACCACGTTTTGGCACTTTGGCACTGTATTGCACTATGTACATAAGAAAACACCAAAATCTAGTGTGGGTTGTTTCCAAAGCGCTAAGCACACAGCGCACGAATTTCAACGCGCCTTCCCACGGCACCGTTCTCCGTTGCTAGCAATAAAATCAATTGCAAAAATAATGCCCTAAATCGAAAAGGAGCCCCAATTGTCCCCAACAACGAAATACGTACCAAAATACGGTAAAACAGTGGCCCATTTTACACCCTGTGGGCACCGAACAGCTGCAGCCGCGACATTAAACGTGGTGAAGCCACCTGTTTATTTCCCATCGCGCCTTCTCAGACTAGTTTCGCCTTCTCCTCACCCACAACGCGCGCCGCTGCCTTTTGGTCTCGTTTTTTTGTCTCGCCATCCGTTTTGTCTCTCCTTACGTTCTTGCCGTTCTTGCCCTCTCTACGCTCTTGCCATTTTTCTTGTTGTCTCCTGGTTCCTCTCCCTTGCGCCTTCAGCACATCCTCAACCGCCAGCAACCTAAAGTGTGTCTCACAACTCAGCACAGCACAGCACAGTATTACTCCGTGCTCCGTAAATACAGCACAGCTCCTCAGCAGTCTGGCCCCATACCTATTGTCGCTATTGAACAGCCTGTCCAGTCCTTCAGCTCCCAAAACGGCAAGGAACGAGCTTGCTCTTTCCCTATTCGCTGCGAAATACTGTGTTCTTGGTGTTTCATTTGCCTCTCTTTCCTCTTTCCTCTTTCTCCCTCACGCTTTCGCTCTTTCCTCCCCTTGCTCCTTAACCCTCCTTTCTTCTTCTCTTGTACCTTCCTCTCATTTTGTCTTTCGCAAAGGTTCTCTTTCCTCACCTTTCAATTTCTTGCTCTTTCCCTGAGGTATTGCCACCAACGAATACACTCGCTCCTGACGTCTGCTCGACCAGACTCTCCTCCCTCGCCGATCTCCCTCGCCTGGAACGTTTGTTAGTATCTCTAGCCTTCGATTTCCCTTCCTTTTTCCTTCTCTCCATTTCTCTCCTTTTCCAACCCACACTCCCCTCCTTTTCCCACCCTTTGCGCACTCGCAGCTCTACAACAATCGCTTTCTTGTTGTGCTCTCCGTCCCTCGACATACTCGACACTCGATTCCTCGACCGACCTCGCTCCTTTCATCTCAACGCGCTCTTTTGCGTCTATCATCTGTTTTCTTCTTTTTGCGGCAGCCGTGAGACCTCAAGTCAAGTCTGCTCGACCAGGAACAAGCACCAGCTGCATTACACAATACACCAGCAGTCGCCCAAGTTTTCCAGGCAGTAGAACACCTGCCGTCACACGTATCCACGTCTCGGAACTTCCGTTAAGCAAGCATCCGAATACGACCGAGGCCACCTCGACAAACAACCTCTTTCGCTGTCCGACGCGAAATCCTCCATCCTACCACCCTTGACAACTTTCGCTTTCGTGTCCTCTTGGCATCGAAAGCTCTAATATCGCGCTCACCTTCGAGAACGATATTGACACCCTCACCCCCCTTCCCCCTTTTATACCTTCCCACATACCATCTCCCAAACCTACAACCATGGGTGTCTCAATGTCTACACTGACCGGCTGGGTCATCATCCTGGCACTGGCCGGCGGCTATGGCTACCGCGAATGGTCCAACTCGCAGCGTGCCCAGCTCCGCCAGCCGCCAGCGCGCAGAAGACCGCAAAGAAGGTCAACAAGCCAAAGGAGAGCAAGCCGAAGCAGGCGACACAGGGCAGCGATGCCAAGCCAAAGCCAAAGGCCAAGGCCCGGCACCAGCACCGGCACCAGCTGCGCAGACCTACAACTACAGCTCGGACGACCTGGAGGCCGACCGCGACCGGGACGCAGCTCGTAACAGAGAGTTCGCCCGCCAGCTCAACAACGCCAAGCAGGGTACCACGTTCACAAAGAAGACCAAGGAGGAGACGCGCCAAAAGAGCGTCAAGCAGTCTCGCGCCGAAGAGGCCCCTGTTGTGGCTGACACTGGCAAGGTCTCGGCGCCGTCTTCGACTGCCGGTATCGACGCTGACGATGACAGCTCCTCTGCCGCCACTTCGCCTGTTCTGGCCGCCACCCAGGCCAGCGCCGTCGACGACATGCTGGAGAAGTCCGCCCCTGGCCCCTCTGTTCTGCGCCTGACTGGCACCGAGGAGAAGCCCAACTACAAGACCCAGAAGACCAAGGCCCCCGAGGTCGTTGAGACCAAGAAGCAGCGCCAGAACCGCAAGAAGGCTGAGCTGGCCAAGGCTGAGCGTGAGGCCGCTGAGGTGGACCGCAAGTCGAAGCTTGAGGCTCAGCGCCGCGCTGCCCGGCAAGCCGAGGGCCGCGCTGCCAAGGATGGCTCTGCTTTCATGGCCGCCCAGGCCGCCAAGTCCAACGCCTGGACCGAGGCTGGCAGTAACGGCAAGACTGCCTCGACTGGCACTAACGGCTTCGTCCCTGTGCAACCCCTCGACACCTTCGACGCCAACACCGTCCAGACCGCCGCCTCCAAGTCGTCTGTCCCGTCTTACGACAAGAACGAGGACTGGATGTCGTCGCTGCCCTCGGAGGAGGAGCAGATGGAAATCCTGCGCAAGGACCAGAGCGAGGACTCGTGGAACACGGTGACCAAGAGCCGCAAGAACAAGAAGAACAAGGAGTCGGCCGCACCTGCTGCTGAGGCGCCTGCCGCCGCCGCCGCTCCGGTGGCGGCCAAGGCTGCTCCCGTCGCTGCTCCCCCCGCACCTGTGGTCCAGAAGCAGCGGCCCGCGGCTGTTGCCTCGCAATCCTCGTTTGCCGCCCTGGCCGTCGAGAACCCGACTGAGGAGCTGCAGGAGGAGGAGTGGGACGTGTAAACGTGCTCCTTTTCTTTCACAACTCCTTTTTTCGACGAGTTGGCAACTGACACTGCTTTGGCGCGGGTGGTGGCGAGACCGTCCGTGCCTCCTGGGTTTGTCTGTCTTTTCAGGCGAGTCCCTGTGTTATTGAATGTATACTAAGGGCGGCCCCATGTTTGGAGGGTGTATTTTTTTTGGGCAGCCTGTCCACATCGGGGTCATCGAGAACCTCATCGGCATGGCGACATTTTGAGAGTTGCGGCGGAGGAGAAGATGAAGAAAAATCGAGACGGAAAAAAGCCATTTGATGTTTTATTGTTCCTTTTTTTTTTCGTTCTTTTTCCCTCTCTCACCAGATTCTACGTTTTTGAGTCTCACTTGACTGTACACTTCTTTCACTTTTCTTTTCCTGTTCCATCTCTTCTATTTTGTCTTGTCTTCTTTTCGACTGTTCTGTTTCATTTGTTTTGTTTCTTCCAAATTTCTACAAGAAACCATCCACCAGTCTTATGTCCAAATTTTATTGCAAAAGGTAGCGAGCGCCCCGCGAGCCAAATACCACAGATATCAAAGAAATCACTTTTATTTTTATTTTTATTTTGCCTGTCCCTGTTTTGTATGGTGACGTGTTTTGTCTCATGTATTTTGTCGTCTGTTTAAGTTTGTGGTGATAGCTTGGGCTTTGGTGATGAGCTTTCTGCTGACGTACCAGCTCCAGGCCATAGCTCCAAAAGGCTCCAGCCAATGAGATCAACGCCTGTCAACGTCACTCTAGCGGGACCTCATCCCACCAAAGATCACAACCAAACATATCCAACTTACAAACAGGCGGCGTTCACTCACCACAGTCTTCCCGTTTCACATCTGCGCTTCATTTTATACATTGCGTCACTTTTTGGTTGATACTTTATATAGCCGACACAATGGCACCGTCCCCGGTCGACGTGCCGGCCTTTGCGGCCACACAACTCGAGCTCCTCGCCGCCGAGTTGCAGTCAGAAATCGCCCAGACGGCCGAAACGGTCGGCGGTCACACACCAGCAGCCCTTCAGAGGGCAGGCATTGCTCTCATCAACTTGGTCATCGGTGGCCGGCGCACAGGCATGGGTGGCCGGACTGTGCTTACACTAGAAGGGGACTCGGCCACGGCATCGAGCGATGAGCTCCCCGAGCATGGCCTGCGGACGGGCGACGTTGTTCTGGTGGCCGAGCAGCCCGGTGGCAGTGCCAAGAAGCGCGAGATGCGCGACCTCGAGAAGCGCGGTGTGCACGGCGTGGTAACCAAACTGAAACGGACAGCCATCGAGGTGGCGGTGGACGACGACAAGACGGAAAACGACGAGAATGTGGATGCGCTGATGCAGTCGGTGTCGGGCCGCGTTTGGTTGCTGAAGCTGGCGGACGAGGTGACGCACAAGCGCATGGCGACGACGATGCGGACAATTCAGGGCATGCCGGAGGCCAATTATACGTCTCTGATGCGGGTGCTGTTTGGGCTGTCGTCCCCCGGGCTGGCAAAGACGGCCGACACGGAGGTGGAATGGGTTGACCCGACGCTCAACGATTCCCAGAAAGATGCTGTGCGATTTGCACTGGCATCTCCAGATGTGGCACTCATCCACGGCCCACCCGGAACGGGCAAGACACACACACTGGTTGAGCTGATTCTGCAGATGGTCAAGCGCGACTTACGAGTGCTCGTCTGTGGGCCGTCCAACATTTCTGTGGACAACCTCGTCGAGCGTCTTGCACCCCATTCTGTTCCCATGGTCCGGTTGGGTCATCCGGCACGCCTGCTGCCATCTGTTTTGAGCCATGCTCTCGACGTCTTAACACAAACCTCGGCAGCCGGTGCGATTGTGCGCGATGTGCGTGCCGACATGGATGCACGACAGGCGGACCTCAAGAAGCCCAAACAAAAGGGAGGGCCGGCCAACAAGACGGCACGACGGGCCATCTATGGCGAGTTGCGCGACCTGCGTCGTGAGTACCGCGAAAGGGAGCGGCGGTGTACAAGAGAGCTGGTTGGAGGCAGCAAAGTAGTGCTGGCGACGCTGCACGGTGCGGGCGGTTCTCAGTTGCGAGTATCGTCGTCTGTGGATGGGCCTGCACCGCAGTTTGACGTCGTGGTGATTGATGAGGCGAGTCAGGCGTTGGAGGCACAGTGCTGGGTGCCGTTGCTGTCGGCCAAGAAGGTCGTTCTGGCGGGTGACCATCTACAACTGCCGCCGACAGTCAAAGCAACAAAGGCAGCTACGAAGGCGGCCGCAAAGAAAGCCAAGACGACAAAGGACAAGAAGACAAAGGGCAAGGCCGACAAGGAGGACGATGATGTTGATAAGTTGCCGGTCGACAAGCTATCACTAGACGAAAAGGCAAAGAAGGGACCGACCGTCACGCTCGAGTACACACTCTTTGACCGTCTGCTGGACCTCCACGGTAGCGCCATCAAGCGCATGTTGACGACACAATACCGCATGCACGAACGTATTATGCGCTTTCCCTCGGACACCCTGTACGAGGGAAAACTGGTGGCGGCCGAGAGTGTAGCGGCACGTTTGCTGAGGGATATCAAATACAATGCGGATGCAGACACTGGCGCGGCTGCTTCTACGGTGGTCGATATCGACGAGACACGCGAGCCGCTGGTGTTTATCGACACCCAAGGCGGCGACTTCCCCGAGACGACGGAGGAGGAGGCCGGTGCCGGTGTCAAAGACAATGACGGCGACAGCAAAGCAGCCAAGGCCCGTCTCTTTGGCGACAGCAAGTGCAACGCCATGGAAGCCCTGCTGGTGCGTCAGCATGTACGGACGCTCGTCAAAGAGGGCGGGCTGCGGGCGGCCGATATTGCCGTCGTGACGCCGTACAATGCACAGCTGGCACTGCTGTCGGGCCCTCTTAAACAAGAATTTCCGGGTATCGAGCTGGGCAGTGTCGATGGTTTCCAGGGCCGCGAGAAGGAGGCTGTGATTGTCAGTCTTGTGCGGAGCAACACGGAGGGCGACGTTGGTTTTCTGGCCGAGAAGCGGCGGTTGAACGGTAAGTCGTCGTCATCGGTATCACTTTTATGAAAACACATCTTAACAATTCATCTACAGTGGCCATGACGCGGCCGAAGCGATCTCTTACTGTCATCGGTGACTCGGAGACGGTAAAGCGGTAAGTTGCGTCTCACACGATATCGTCACTTGAGTGCACAAACTAACGATATACCGCCACACATAGAGGCAGCGCTTTCCTCAAGAACTGGATGGACTTTCTGGAGGAGAATGCCGATTTACGGTACCCCGATGCGTCCGCCGTGGTCGCCGAGTCATGATCCCAACCCCGACTTTTGGAGTACTGTGAAATAAACTCGCACGGTCGACCCGGCGGATAACGACATGCGTTACTGTGCATTATTGGCGCCTGGCCACTTCTGCTCGGCCCGCTGTTCGCAACGTCCGTTCTTTCTGCAACATTGAGCTCCTTTTTTTTGTCCCCTTCGAGTGAGCGGCTTTTCTCTTTTCCAGAACCGGACTTGTGTCGGCCGAGGTAATGGGCGACGTGTAGACGATGATCGTCCAAAATCCCCCTTTTATTTCGAGCACTTTATTTCTTGCTCACATAAAAAAAGAGAGAAGGCGCGATGCTCCGCAATGGACAATGCACCGTCGACCCATCTACTTAGTACATATAACCGTCGCATGTTCTGCGGATTACGGATTACTGTACGGAGTTTCTCGGTCGTTTCCCCTTCTCGTCCAAGTTCGGCGACCCGGCGGAGTTCGTTTCTCGTTTCCAAGAGTCTCTCTCTTCCGTTGAAAGCCGTCATTTGGGTCTGGGTCTTTGGGCCGTCGAAGTCGTCTCGCCTTTCTTGGCCCTTTTATCAATCACTACGATGTACTGAGTACGAAGTGGAAGACCCTGGTTGTCCCCTATTTTCAGTGTACACAGTAAATCAGACGAATGACGAATGTTCCGAACAACGGCTTCTTTTGCGAGTGTGATACGGAGACTTTATGGCCCTGGACGACACCCTCTTCTTTGCTCTATCCTCGTCGTCTTCTCTTTCTTACCCCGTCTCTACGACCTCGGTTTAGACGGATGCCGGTGGACCAAGCAAGGGGAGCAAAAGAGAGAATGAAGTTGTGCTCAAGGTGAGAGAAGTCAAGGGGGAAACAGAAAGGGGCAGAACTGGAGACTGGAGCTTCGACTGAAGCTTCGACTGGAGGTCGACTGGGGTCAAACGGACTTGGGTCCTGACTAGTACGTCGTAGACATGGTCCGCATGGACCACCGCAGCATGGGAGATGGGGTCATGGTCCAGGGGTTGTTTTCTTGTCAAGTCTGAAAGTCCCTGTCTCGTCGTATGCATGTCTCTTCCTTTCTCTCCTTCTTTGCTCTCTCACCGACGAAGAGGCCAGACTCGAAAAGGAAAGAAAACGACACGATGCTTCTCTTTTGTGTGGTTCTCTGTCTTTTCTTCTGTTGGCGTCTTGCTGTTCTCCGCCACGGTGGGGTCGAGACTGGGGGGTCAGAGTCGCAATGAGTCTTGCAGTCGTGCAGTCTTGCATCTCTCCTCTCTTTGCGTGCTGCGATTTTCTTGGGCCTTGTTTCAGGTTCTGTGTGCTAAAATGCCAAAATACCACCAAAGACAAGTTGACAATGTTAATAAACTCCAAAAATAAAAAATTCCAAGACAAAAAAGTGACAGAATGGAAACCGTTGAGGGAAAAAGGAGAGGGGGAAGAAAAAGGAATGAAAAAGAAAATATACGAAGTGCCGTATCCGAGAAGAAGGAAGAAAAGAAAAACGTGGACTTGTAACTTACTTGTAAACTCGAGATGCTTAAACGCCGCCGATTTTATGACAACTGAAGATACTTGACTCTTGTCAAGTGACAAGAAAAGCGACGCTCGATGCTGATAACTCCTTCATAAGAAGAAACGCTTGCGAAACCCACTGTGCTCATCAATGTTGGTTATTGGTCTTTCTGTTGCTGACGTTTTTCCTTTTCTCTTTCTCTTTTCTTAATCTCTTCCCTGGTTCTGCATTGTAACTCTGCTTGCAGATGGCCTGCTTTTCTTTCATTCTGACTTCCTCTACTTTTCTCGGCTGGCTCCCAACTCGTTGATGCAAACTGCCGGGGGTTGTCTCTTCCTTCGTCTCTTCCTTTTTGCACTGTTGTCGACTTTTCGCCTCTCGATGCACCTTGCTTTTCCTGCTTGTCTGCAAGTGCCGCCTCTTCTCTGCTGTCATTGGCCTGGACCAGGGAATAGACGCGCCTTGCAACCCCCCTTCTTGTTTTCTTTAGACCCTTTGGCGGGCACAGCAGATCTCCATCAACCAGTCAAAAAGTGCCCTGCACAAGTAGCGCAATGCAGGCAAAGATATTGAGGGGTTGGAGAAAGGATGTCAGGATGTGTTGAAGAAATGCATCAACCAAAGAGTGGAAAGGATGTGCAGGTGGCTGCCATGGTTTTCTGCATAAAGAAACAGCAGAGGTCAAGGAAGAGAGAATAAGAAAGGAAGCTAAAAAGATCCCGTGGATAATGCAAAAAATCGAGACAAAGTCTGGGCCGGCTACGGGAGTGACGAGTAGCCAGCCGTTAACCATTCCATTGGCCGTTATTGACCAAGGATGAGGCTTGCATAAAAGATGCTATCAAATGACCTGCAGCAGGCTTTCGGCCAATGCACGGCGGCCATTGCTGATGCCATTCGCCGGTGGTGCCTTTTTCAAAAGGAGATATCTGCAGATTTCCGCTTCAAAAGTCGTGATGAAAGAAAGAAGAAGAACAAATCAAACTTGTCAAAGACTGGGAGTGTTTATTGTTGTTGTTGGTCGCGTAGATTTCGCCCCTGGCCCTTACAGATGGAGCTCGTTCATATGAAGCGCGAGATGTCGAGGTTGAGAGCTGTCAATATATTGGAGATCTCTTGTGTCTCGGTATTTTGTACGTCGTATTGTTGTCTTTTGTTCTGTTTTGGCTTGTCGTATGGCCTTTCGCTGTCCCTTGTCGTCCCTTTTCTCTTACACTCTTGAGGGCGCTTTGGCCATATATTGTGCGACACATATACGGCGTTTTTACTGCGCCGTCTCAAGAGGAAGCCTTACGTCGTAGCTCGCATAGAGCTCCGTACGTCTGTGTGTTCTCCAGGTACTGATATGTGTCCCAGACTTTCAGGAACTCCCAGGTTACCTTACCAGCCCAATGGGAGCACCCGCGAGAGGATTGCGATTGCATCTCCAACTCCAGGGGCGATCAAACAGCTCTGGCGTACCCGGGCTCTGGGTTTTGGTTTCTGGTTTCTGATCTTTTTGAGTTTCTGGGCCAAATTGTCTGATTGCATGTATCTATTGTGTCCGCTCTTGATGGATCTCTGGGTGATGGCGCGATACGCAAAAGTGTACACTGTAGTTTCGGTGGTGTGGGGGTTTCGATATCAAGGTCCTCGATGAAGCAAGAGGCCGCCCGTTGCTGACTCCGTGTTTGTTTTGATGTCATCGCGACTTTATTGCGAAACAGTACTTTGTGGTAGCTGAGCCTTCGGTGAGGAAATTCTCGTGATGGCCATCTTGGCTTGCAATATTGACTCTTTTCAGCCACGGAGGTCTTTGACTCTTGCTGCCCGGGCTGCATTCATCGTATTTTTTCTTGTAATTTCAGCTTGCATGGCACCAGCAGACCGAGAGAAAAGAGGGGAGACGAGAAGCCTTCCCTCTTTCAACCCACAGTCCGATGCAGGCACTGTATTTACTTGCGAGGGAGGTGTGCTCGAAAGAGGATAGAGCCGCCGCCAATCGTTGTTAGTGCGCTGTAGTTCAAGCCAGAAACCCACGAGGTCTTGACAACACTGAAGGAAAAAAGAACTCGGGGGGCGGGCGCTAAACAGGCACCATCCAAGCATGCAGGACCGTGGCAGCGTGGCGTGGACTGGACATCATGATATGCCCTCTCCATCCGTGCCCATGGCCATCCCGATGGTGCTCCTCGACCACGATTGACTGGCCCGTGGAAAGACGGCAAAGGGAACTCTGGCGAGAAGCGGCATAGGCGGCTGAGCAGGTGATCAATTAAAAAACAAAAGAAAGGAGAGAAAGGTGAGAAGGTGGATGGGATGATAGGATGGCAAGATGCATTTGCCGCCGGGGGCGACTCGTGGTGCATGATGGGAATGCTTTTTTGTGCGTTTGTGTGCATGCCATGCAGATAGAGTGTGGTTGCGATGGGATGTAGATTTTCTCCTATTCGCCGCAGACAAACTTGCACGCCACAATAATAGTGCAACTATCGTCCAGCAAAAGCAGGAAAGACCAGACGTCAAAAGTTGGCATCGCTCTTGCCTCGTCCTTGCCCCGTCGATGTATCTTGCGGAGAGTATGCAGCTGCAGCCCGAGACATCGCTCCATTGCAACTTTCTCCGTACATACACGTAGTTCGTACATAATAATACGAGTACGATAGCTATCGCTCCTACTCTGCACAACTACGAACTTGCACCTCCTTCTTCGATCGTGACTTTCCCGTTCGCAGTTTCCCTTTCCTTCCTTTTCCCCCCAAGAGGTAACTCGCTCTTTCCCCTTTGCAGTAAATCCTGCGAAGAGGGGCTCGAGGAGGAAGGAGCCAGGGGAGCGAATGGAAGGGGAGCCGGGACTCCTCTTTCGCGTGCCTTCCTTGTCCTGTCGCCATGCGAGGTAGCATCCGCTTCCCGTACTTGTAATAATAGTATTTTTGAGAGACATGGGTATTCTCCTCGCTTCGTCTGTTTGTCAGTAACTTTTTACAGGAGCGTGAGCGTGAGCATCGAAGATGAGAAACAAGAGAAAAGAAGGAGAAAAAGAACACTGCCAGTACCCCACCCGGTCGCACCAAGTCCTTCTGCGCATGTCGTGTCCGACTGCTTGCTGCCCCGAGCTCTTTCCCTGCCTTCTCTGCAAGGAGCCAGAACGGCAAGAACGACAAAGGAAAGCAGAGAAAGCAAGGAAAGAAGCATGGGAAATACAAGGCCTCACAGCAAGGGAAGAAGACAAGGAATTGCCTTGCTCGTTTGGTTGTTTGCTCCTTCCTGCAAACGGCAATCGTTTACCTTGCCTGGGAGCCTGGTTCGTTCCTTCCCTTTTGTTTTCATACGCGATTCTTCCTCAATGCTCCAATGCTCAACGTAGGGAAAGAGCGTAATGGCGCACTGCTCTCCTTTTTATCCTTTTCTTAGCCTTCCCCTTCATTTGCGCCGTACATGACGTTGCTGCACCTGCACAAAAGGAGAAGCTACGCACCCATGCAACTGCCCTCACTGCTCTGCACGCTCTTGCCTAGTGCGATGCGACTATTCTCTTTTGGTTTTGCAAGAGATGGTTTTGTGACGGCAAGAGCCCAGTTGTGCCTGCCGTGTATTATTTGCCGTGTGGGCTTGCCTCGTGTTGCACAAAATCGACGAGAAGGCTGCTTCAAACAAAATGGCCCCCCAAAAAAGTAAAAACAGAATGAAAACAAGCCACCCACCAACACGCACAAAACACAGACACAAAACACAACAGACCCGCCATCGCACGCACGTCCTCCGCCCTCTGACCTCGCCGAAGCCCCGAGTCCCAATAGCTTGCAACATCCCAATATCTCATACCACATGGAGACACAAATAGACAAAAAATGTCCGTTCGCGGCAGACAGACTCCAGCTCTTTCTCAAAGCTTCGGAACGCCTTCCGCTTCAGATGCAGTCGAGATAGTTTAGTTGATGGTTGACAACACAGCAGACACGAAACAAATGGCGCATCGTGTCCCAGGAGAAGTCAAGTCACACTGGGGAAAGGTAAACAGCGCGCCACTCCCGGCCGGCCGCGATACCACGTCAAAATAACAATCGTTTGCTTGATTGTTTGTTTGCCTGCAACTCGCAAATTGCGCTTCCGGACGGCCACGCCGTGGGCAGCCGCTGCCGCAGGCAATGGCTCACTCGTCGATTGCGCGGTCTGCTGGCCGCATCCTGCATCGGATGCAACCCCGAAGTCAACAAGAGGTCGAGGTAGACGGGCACTGGCTGTGATATTTTTACTTTTCTGCCCTCACCTTTGACTCGTCCTCGAAGCTCAACCCTTCACGGACGCTTGACTGCAGGTGCACCACCTTCAACCACGTCCACAGCATCCGTCTTACCGGCCCAGCTCCACACACACCAACTTTTCTCAACATCCAAAACCACCCCCGCCACTATTTGTGTCTCTTTCTGAAAACAAAAAGACTCCTTTTGCGAAAGCCCCCAAGCCCTGCAAATCGTCCCTCCCTCGATGGGGCTCTGGGCTCGTTGTGTCGTGGCTCCGTGCAGGCCCCCCTTCTATCAAACAGCACCACACTTGTCGTCTCATCCGAGCTATCCTGACTTTACTATCCTGGGCCGTCCCCTGTCTCCACAGAGAGCCTTTTCCCTTTTCCCTTTTCCCTTTTCCCTTCTTTTTATTCTCCATCAACAAGGTTACTCTGCGACTCTGCTAGCCCACACTCGGCCACCAGAAAACCCCCCTGACCACTCATCTTCTCCTCACAGAGTTGCATTGCTGCCAAAAATGGCTCCCTCTGAAGTCGTCTTTTGAGAGTCCTTGCTGGACAGTGCTCGACGATCCCCAATCGCAACCTGTCATTGGCGCCACTCGGCTGTTTCATGGATGTGGCCTGTGTGCTCCTCACAGTCTCGCTGGGATGTGTTGTCGACATGCTGTCCAGTGAGGCCCAGTGCGGTGTCAACTGTCCATCGCCAAAAAGGGCCGTGGAAACAGCACAGCAGTGTCCTCCGTATGTGTATGACAGATGCAGGCATCATATCCTGCGAACGCTTCCATCTATGAACTGCACGGCCGGCCACATCAAAACAAATCCACAAGAACACGGACCCAAGCATTCATTGCCTATCAATGGAGGCAATGAGAACAATGACATGCCGTCTCAACACGCGCTTCATAGGCACTGATGCTGCTGCTGCCCGAGGAAAATCGGGACCTTAATCTACTCAACGCCGATGACAGGCACAAAAGACAAATCTGCAAGGCACTCTGCACAAAAACACACCGTCTAGATGCAGCCCGAACCGCACGTTTTTCTGCAACAACGCAGCCAGCCCGTCTTCTGCCTCGTAGACAGAGCTTGCAATATCCTCTCAACAAATAAATGTCCAGACAGTGGCGCCGTTAATGCACACAGCATCTCCACACAGCCGTCTTTATTTTTTCCTATCTTTTTCTTTGAACCTCTCCCTCCCGGTCAATTACTCTCTTCGTCGTAACGCACGGAAAAATCCACGAATGCGCCCACACACCCCCTCCCCTCATGTCTATTGTTGGCCTAGACTCGCCCGGCTTGGCTCGTTTTCGACAAGGGCGATCTTCAACATACCCTCGCGCCCTGAGAGCTCTTCAGTTAGACCACCGAAAGCTTCCCATTTTTGGAGAGCAGCAGGCCCAAATCCGCTACCCACACCCCCCGTCGCAGGTGCTGGTCAGCACGGAGCACGTACGCGATATGATACGTGATGCTGTGCCCAGGATCGGTCGCCCATGTCCCACCCGCCGTTGACAACTCTTTTTCCCTCTCTACAGAGTATTATCTACGAACAGCTCCCCCTCCTTCTTTCTCTTTTTTCCTGTTTCCCCCCTTCTTGCATTTTTGTTTCGGTGGCACACACTCTCTTTTCTATTTTCTCTTTTCTTATTTTTTTCTTATTCTCTATTTATTTTTCTCGCCTCTCGTTTTTCTCTGGTCCTCTCTCTCTTCTCGTTGGCCCACTTTGTCTTTCGTGCATTGCTTTTCTTTCCGCTTTCTTTTCCTTCTCCTACGCTCGCTTACCTCTTCGCTGTTTTTATTGTTTTACTGTTATTATTTTTCCCTTTGGGTATCTGCCGCTGGTTCGACCAAGATCATTCCGCCGTCGTCTTTCCTTTTATTGTTGATTGTCTTTTCTTTTTAATTCTCCGCCGCCGTCCACGCCCATCACACATCAACCAACACCACTTACACACTATCTACGGTAAAGGTCGACGATCAATCATCTCATTCTCCCTTTCGTCACCAAAGGACCACAAGAGGCAATTCTTATAGGGTCTTCGACCAAAACTGCATTCCGCTTGGCCCTTTTCTGGATCTTTTCCTTAACTATTCCCTCGGCTTTTACTCAACTACCGCCGTTATCTCTCTTTTTTCGTCTTGCGGCATCTTTCCGTTCGCTATCCGCGTTCCTTTATTCTTCTCAAACATCTGGCGTTGGCCAGCAAATGATGTGCGGCACAACTCAAGGGGACGAGGTGTAAGAGGACAACAGAGGATATCGGTTCCTCCAGTTGAAAGAGCACACGGCTCGCATTCTCGCATTCCTCAACTTTTTTGTGTCCCTCCTTGTTAACGGTCTCCAACCCAAGACTTTTTATCTTAAAAGGACCAACGAACGGTCTGCTCCGGTCATTTTATATTTACTTGACGTGTTGGCAGTTGGTATCAGGGGACTCCTCATGGACTCATTGTCTTGATTCGCCTCTCGACAACCCCTCGCCCTCTCTTTTCTCTCGTTTGACTCGGCCTTGCCTCTGTTTTTTCTCTTGATTTTTCTTGAGATCACCTCACAGGCCGCTGTCTTCAAAAATATCAGAATGAAGAGAGCAGCATTTTTCAAATCGGCTGCTCCGTCGAGCCCGGAGCAAGCCAAACCCAACCGCCAGTCCATCCGTGGCCGCATCTCGGCGCCCATTCCCATTCCCGACCCGCTTGAAGCACCGGCGTCCGCACCAAATGAGATCCCGGCTGCAGCACTAGCACCAGTTCCAGTTCAGGAGGTTTCTGTTCCGGAAGCAAACCCACCAATGCCTACCTCACCGCCGCCGCCGACCCGAGCTTCCCCGCCGCCTCCCGTTGTCAGCGCATTTTCTGAGGATCTGGAGAATTCCGACGCTGAAGAGGAGGCTGCCGATGAAGCCCATGACGAGGGTGTGGATGCAGAAGCGGAAGTCGGTGGCGAGGAGGAGGTCAGCAGTGGTGCAGATCACGAAGAGAAGGCAGAGGAAACAGCAGAAGGAGACGGCGTAGGTGAAGTCGCAGAGCTAGATGTTGAGTCTGCAGAGGCCGATGTCCCTGCGCCCGTCAACGACCATGACGACCACGAGGAGCAGGAGGAAGCCTCGGAGGAGCCGCCACCTCCACTGCAGTCTCCGAAAATCAGATCTCCAGCTGCGTACACGATCGGACACAGACGGATACCGACGGCCGAACTCTCCCCGAGGCCACAGGAGCTTCAGTTGTCCCCGCAGCTTCCTCTACCAGAGCCTCCAGCATCTCCACCGTCGCAAAGCCAAGCTCGTCTCCAGTACCAAGTCCCACAGGACCCGCCGAGCTCTTTCAGACAACCTGGCCAGCCCTTTGACTCGAGCCCACCTCCTCTCAGTGTCGGCCCTAGCGCCTTGTCCAGTGCCCGGGCCAGTGGTACTGCAAGTGCTGCCAACTCGGCTGCCTCGCCAGCCTTCCGCCATCGCACAAACCCGTCGAGCACGCTCCGCTACTCGGGCGCCAGTGGCATGTCATCAGGCGGTGCAGGGACGAGCGCTGGGAACACAGTGAGCGGCAGCCCGAAGCGGAAGAAGTCAACACTGCGCGGTGCATTCAGCAAACTGTTCAGTCGGCGTAAGAAGACGGACAGCCAGGTTCTACCGACTATTGCTGCGGACCATGCCCATGATGTTTACGATATGGGGGATTCCCAGCAAGCCCTGCAGCAGCAGCAGCAACAATATCAACAGCAACAATATCAACAGCAGCAACAACAAGCACCGCAACACCGCAGCGTACGATCCGACCCCACAGTGCTTAGCCGGCCACGAGACAGCGAGCCGAAGCGGTCGGCCTCGCTCCCCATCACAGAGTACGACCGGGCACTGCGGTCACATTCGATCGGCCCCGAGGAGCTTATGGTCATTGAGAGCGCGCGCAACTCGTTCCAGGCCGATCACGGCCCAGCAGGCAACGCAGGACTAGTTGATGCCGGCGGCCGTCGTCGTGCAGCGACAGCGACCAACCGCACCTTTTTCCCGCCGCAAACGCAAGGCGGACGGCGGCGCTTCAACAACAAGAGCGAGACGTATGCCAACATTTTGAGCGGCAGCGGATGGACGGGCCTGTCTCCACGCCCCGCCAGTGCCCAAGGACGGAAGAGCCAAAACAGGTTGTCTGGATCAGACATTGTGAGCGGAGCTGCTGGTGGTGGTCTTGGGCGCAACTGGGCCGCTGGTGGTGCTGGCGGTCCTGCCAGTGCTGGCCTTGGCCTGGGTGCTGGCTTCAATCTGTTTGGGGGTGCCAGTGGTGCTGGGCGTAATGGGAGTGGTTCAGGAACAGACCCGAACGAGATTGGCCGGGCTATTACCTCGAATGGACGGGACAGTCTGGAGGTCAGCAACGACCTCAGCAGCAGACGGCGGTCTCGATCGCTGTCGAACCTCCACTCGTTGTCCTTTGATCAAAATCAGAACCAGTCCCAGACTCGTGGTCGCAACGATGAGATCCGGTACTGGCGCGAAAGCTACGACCCAGCCTTCTTGTCACCATTGTCCTCGAACCATGATATGGGTCTTGAGCATGATGATGAAGATGATGGACTGAATGTCCAGGGGGGCAATGCCAACGCTGGCCCCAGCACACAAGGTATTCGCGGTGTTGACGGAGCTGCCTTCCACGGTGGCGAGGACGACCTGACTGGCACCATTTCGTTGTTGCAGAGCCTGCCTGACTCACCTATTGACTCGCCCATTGAGCAAGACGATGAGCGCCAGAAGGGCAAGCAGCCGCCAAAGACACCTCCTCAACCGTTCTCGTTTGGCAACCTATCCAGTCTCGGTGGCGTATCTGGACCGATGAAGATCACACAGACCAGCAGCAGCATGGACAACCGCATCGGTGGCCTCGAGACACGGATGCACCGTATGGAGCGTGTGGTCGACCAGCTGTGCCACACGGTGCCTGGTTACAAAGAGCCACAGCTGCAGGCCCCGACCAGACCCCGCGTTCAGTTCCTCCGTTCCCCGATGCGTTCAGCGGACAGCCGGCCATCCCACCCATCCCGGCCATTTACCAAGCTCAGGCAGCCACGCCGTTTGCTGCATCGTCTTCGCGCTACAGCAACAGCCGCCACTCGGCCCATTCTGCTGACTCGTTCGAGTCGGACCTACAGCATTCGCACATGTCGTTTGGCGAAGGACAGACATACATTGGCTCGCTACACCCACCATCGAGCTCGGCCACGCAGGCACAGTCCATCATGGCCTCGGCTGGTGGTCCCAATGCCAACCTTGCACCGGGCAGTGGTAGCCATTCACCCGCTCTGCGGCCAACATCCACATCGACGGTCCGCGGCGCCACGAGCCTGCCAGCCCTAAACGCAGCCATCGATAACAGCACGGCCGAGCTCTTGGCGCAGCTCAAGTCGGAGCGCGAGGTCCGCCAGACACTCGAGACGCAGGTCAAGAAGCTCAACGAGCGTGTCAATGCCCTGTCGACGACCATGTATGCGATGCTGCGCGACCCGGCTGCGCGGCCAAGAGCAGCCACCATAAGCCGTCCTTGGGATCGGCACCGAGCACCAACAGCCTCCGGGGCAAGTCGACGTCTGCAGCGGCCTCGGCAGCAGCGGCGGCGACCCAACTGAAAGCGGAGTCGGTGTTGCAGACGGCCAAGGCGCTCGGCCACGGCGTGTCGTCCTTTTCGGCGGACGAAGAGACGGAGTCGGAGGGTTTCCAAACGCCAATGGAAGGCCACTACAACAATTACGGCGGCAGCGATGAAAACGACACGACAACGACCACTGGCAAAGCTGACGACACGAAGCGCAAGAAGAAGGCGGCACGGACGCTGAGTCTGGGCCAGCTGACGCTCGGCAAGAGTGCCGTGCAGACGTGAACAGACTCGGTTGATGCGGAAAAGAACGTTGACGTGACTGACGTGACGATACTAACTTGACAGCGTTGACTTTTTGCGGCTCAGCGATCTGATTTTGCGTTGTGTTGCGTCTTTTGCATTTTCTCTCGCAAACTCATATTTCATTCTCCCATTGTTTTATTATATACCACTCTGTAACAACAAACGACTACCCTTCCTTTTTTGATGTATTATTTTTTTACTTTTTATCTTCTGGACCATATTTTTGGACACGAACCATCTAGCCTAGCAGCAGCATTATTCTCTTTTAGCTTGTGATATCTATCTTGACATCTATTTGTTTGTTCTCATACTTGCACCTTCTCTTTCTCGACTCGCTTTGGTCTGCTTTCTTCATTCAATAGTTCCAGAAGGTCGTCTGGTCGTGTGCCTGCTTCCATCGATTCACTATTGCGTATCCTTCTGGAAGCCTACCCCATATTAACAAGTCGACAGCCGCATTTATCACTATCAGCTACTTGATAGGGGAAGCTGCATTTACAAGTGCATCTGTACTCCGTAGCTGTCCCCGCTGGAGAAAGATGGCCAAAGCTGTTAAAGCTACTCTATGGACCTTCTGTATTGGGCCTAGCGGTCATGAGGTGATGGCGCGCAGTCGTGCCTGTTGAGCGGCCTTGTTTCCCCTATTCGGTGCTTGTTCTTGCTTGTGCTCTTCCCGTCTGTGGAGAGAGACGGCCTCGCCGAAAAGATTTCGAGCATTTCGAATGTTCGAATGTTCTAGTGCGAGGCCTGAGTTGTTCTCTTGCATGAGGCACCCAGGTCCAGACATTGCCAGATAAACAACTGGGGAAAGTATCTTACGACGTAGAGAATGTTCTTTTTGTGCTCTGGCGTCAAAAGCCATCTGGGGTTCGTCGGTGACCTAATCTGGGCAGTTCTCTAATAGACGTATCTTACACAGGAGAGCTCTTTCCCGCCAATTGTCCGTTTGTCCATTTCGTTATGTAAGTTGCTCAATTCTGCAATTGTCCGATAATAGTTGCCTGAGAGACTTTGATAGCTGCCAGCTCCTTCTACAACCCCTATCAGCCGCATTTTTAGGGTCTTTATTTTAACCTTTTGGGGTCACTTTCCCACGGAATAGATAAGCTCTTCTGTCACGTCGGCGACTTTTCAAAGGGGCTTTAGATCTCTCGTGCTTTGGTGTTTTTGATGTTCTGGAAGTTTATTCGTACAGTTCGTTAAATATACATGTCGAAATAAAGCTCGTCGATCAATTACCTGGATCATTATACTCAACGGCTCTCAGTAAATCATTCACAGTGCGCACAAGTTGAAAGTAATACCTTTTGTACGATCCACTAATAAGTTGGCTGTTGGCAAGTTTCCCGGTCGCGACTGCCTGTTTTGCTTGAGGTAGTTTGTGTGCCTCGCGCGGCTGGCGTTAGCTCAGCCGCAATCATTACCAACCTAAACCGAGCCAACCTTTCACTAAACCCACCCCGAGAGCTCCTGCCCTATCTAATTATCAAAGAGGATCGCTCTTTCTTTCCCGCGTCCGTGGCGCCAACTTTTCTTTGTGCTGGTCCCGCACGGATTTCCCAGTCTGCACCTACCTTTTACAACTTTATCTTTCGCCATCTCTTCCTCCCCCCCTTTTACCCTACAACTCCAACTTCAACAACCACCACCACGACCACACTTTGCGACGAAACATCTTCGGCGCATTACCATCGCGACGGCCTTTTCTTCACCTTCACCTTCTCCTTCACCCTCAACTACCCTCCCCCCTCTCCCCCAAGATGGCCACCCAGTGGATCGACTGGTCCAAGACCACCCGCTCCAAGGACTACCGCGGCAGCAACTCCTTTGCCACATTCATGATCATTGGCCGTACGTTTTTCTTTCTGTCCTCGCTGCGCTCGCAAACGCCGGTTACGCGCACACCTTCGCGCTCGTCGCGCAGTGCCCTCGCTTCGCTTGTACATATGCTAACATCTTGTCTCTTTTTCGCAGCCGTCTGTTTCTTCCTCGGCATCTTGTTTGCCTTTTTCCCTTACGACTTCCCCCTCCTCTGGACATCCGCGCCCGTCCCGCCCGAGTACTACGATCAGCTCGAAATTCACCTCAAATTCATCCACCAGAGCCCGCCCTTTATCGCCCGCCTCCTGTCCATGGTCATTAGTGTCGGCTTCATTGGCTTTTTTGTCAAGCTCTTCCGCCCCTCCGAGGCCAATGTCTTGTTCGATGGTGCTTCCCTCGTGCTGTACCTCATCGGCACCGGCATCTACATTGCCAACATCGTCCAGGGCCTCCGCACCGTCTCGGCCGACGTCTGGGACGACCCGACTGCCTTTGAGTCCCACTCGGGCCCCCTGACCGGTGACATCTTGCTTGGCCGCGAGGATTCCCTCAAAGTGCTGTCGGCGTCCAACACCATCCTGGCTCTCGTGCTGGTCGGTGTCCTGATTCTGCAGGCCGGCCAGTGGTACGCCGAGCGCCGCGAGGCCGACGACTACGAGGAGCAGGACCGCAAGGAGGCGCAGGCCAAGCTGGAGAAGGAGGCCGCTGCTGCCGCTGGTGGCGGTGCTACCAGCCCTCGCGAGAAGAAGAAGCAGTAAACGATGAGAGCGACGGAAATCAAGAATGGATTGGAAATGTGGCTGGTGATGAAGAACAACCAAGACGCGACAGACTTTAGTTTTAGTGTCTAGTCTCGATTTTAATTGGACTTTAATGGTAGTCTTAAGGAGAAGAAAAAAAATTGATTTCCCGGGTTTTTATGTAACCCATTTTGTACATGGTTGTTTCTTTTATTTTCAAACTTTTCACGACTTAATCTTTGCAATTAGACTTTAAGAAGTTGCAAAAAGCCGTGCGCTCCAATGGTGACGCATGATTAATGCCCGTGCAAGCAATGTATATGATCGACGGTTAAGCATCGGGGAAGACTATGAACAGACAGACCATAGGCGGCAGGAGCGGCCTGCTTTTACCTGGTCGACACTCACACATATTAACCGCACAGCATATAAACAAGTAACTTGCAAGGTGTTTATCAAAGAAAACTAATGATGACAGAGAGTGGCCGTGGCACATACTGGTAATGAACAACAACATGGTAAGAAGACAGTAAAAGTATTCCAAATAGAGATGACGCTGATGAAACAATGAAGACAAATGATAATGAGTGACAATAAAAAGATGATGCTTTGGCTAAATGCTATGCAAAGTATGTGGCTCTATGCTACTTGGGGTATGTTTGGCCCATTCCAAAAACTCCGTGGAGAAAATGACAATAAACAAGAAAAGTACAGGTAAATGATTAAAACAGAAATACGAACATTAAAAAAAGGAGTGTGATTGAAGACAACAGGAAAAGACTGTTGCTTCCACAAACAAAAAGAATATAAAAGAGAGGATGGGAGAGAGAAAGAGAGAGTAAATGAGAGTGAGCGGAAAGGAATGGAAAAGTAAAAGGAAATGCTGTGGGCGTGGGTAGGATGGGCGTCAGGTGGGCGGATCTCTATTTGGTATCTTAAGACAGAAAAGAAAAGAAGGAAATAAAAGAGAATGCAATGAGTGTAGATAGTTGAGTGAGAGAAAGATTAATTCCTCTTCGACGCAGGCGACGACTGCGCACTGTTGGGCACAAACGGCCGCTCAGCGTCCAGGTTCGCCGCCTGCAGCAAGCTGCTAAACGTCGTCAACCGGTCATTGCTGCGGTTGCGGTCTTGTGCAGCAGCACCGGGGACGGACAGACCGCCGCTGTTGTTGTTGTTTGACGTCACGGACGTAAGCGCGGCCGTGGCGGCTGCTGCCCGACCGGGTGGCAGGAGTGTACCCGGCGGACTGATGGTAAAGTTGCCGCCAAAACTGGATAATGCTTGGGTCGACACCGACATTAATCTCCTCCATACTCGGCTCGCGCGGGTTGTGCTTTGACTGCTGTGGACGCAGTCCAGAGTTGCGCATACCCCGGATGGGTGTCACCGACACAGAGTCCCGCGAGCGACGGAGGACCAATGGTGGCGGCGAGGGAGATGGTGGCGATGGCAGTTCACGATCCAGGCTGATTCCCAGTGGTGACGGGCTACCTAATTTTTGTTGTGGCTGCTGTTGTGGGCGGCTGTTGATATTGTAGCCAATGGAGCCAACAGTCGAACTGGCGGCGTCACCGCTGCTGCCAATGCCACCACCAAAACTGCTTGCCGGCGTCACAGGACGTGAGTAATCACCCGATGACGGCAGCTTGCGGATAAAGTCGGTGCGGAAGGCCGTGGCATCGCCCTGCGGCTTAGGTGAGCTGATGGATAGCGGGTTGTTGATAATGTTGCCAAACGACGAGGTCGAGCGGGTCAGCTTGTTGGTGTCCGACATAAAGTTCATCGGGTCACGCTGCTTCATGCCACTGCCAAGTCGGCTGCCACCACCGCCGCCACCAAGACCACTGTTGCTGCCACCTTTGCGAAGACGACGGCCGCAGAGGAACCAAATGGCAGCGCCAACCAGCAGCAGACCGGCCAGGCCGCCGATGACACCGCCTACAATCGAGGCTGTCGATGTGCCCTTGGACTTGTCGTCGGCGCTGGCCACGGCACTCTCGCTGACATCAGTTCCCGTCGTACCCGATGTGCCGGTACTTGTTGAAACTGCGGTAGGGACGGTGCTGGTGCCGGTGTAGACAGCTACCGTGACAGACGAGTCTGCCGTCGTGGTCATCTGTGCTCCGCCGGCCTGGGCTAGTGTCGTCGAGCTTGAGGTTGACGTGGTTTTCGTTGATGTTGTCGAGGTTGTTGCCTTTGTGGCTGACGTTGTCGGCACATTTTGTAGTGGTGCCGCATTTTGGTTGACCTCCATCACGCAGAGGCCGTTGCCGTTGCAGTTGTAGCCAAATGGACAGCACGAGCTGCCGCACTTGGTCAAGACACCGTTAAGAGCGGATGTCTTAATGGGCGCCTCCGGGTGCGTCTCGGGGTCCTGTTGCGTCAAGTCGCAGGTGATAGGGTTGATGATGGTACAACTTTGTCCTGTAGGGCAGCACAGAAGCGTCGTGTTGCCGGCGAGTACATTGCAAACCGAGTTGGATGGACAGCAGAAATCGCTGGGAAGGTCGAAGCCCGGGCATGTTGCGAATC
The DNA here is from genome assembly GCA_016097105.2 of Sporothrix variecibatus. Lineage (NCBI taxonomy): Eukaryota > Fungi > Ascomycota > Sordariomycetes > Ophiostomatales > Ophiostomataceae > Sporothrix > Sporothrix variecibatus. The sequence goes on along the minus strand of JADMNI010000002.1, from coordinate 5,729,711 downwards.
CGCTTGAGCAGCCAGATGTTGCGCGATCAAAGATGGCGAGTCCTAAATTGTCGACGGGAACGGGAATGACGTTGACGGGGATGGAGAGGGCGTTTGTGGTTTGTGTGGTGGTCCAGGAAGCTGCGGCGATGAGCAGCCATGCCGCCCGGAGCCGCGATTTCGTCATGGCCGGAGAGGATGCGTCCCCGCCACGGATCGGTCGTGTTATTTTTGACGTTTTGTTATCGTTGAGTCGTGAAATATGAAAGTTTTGGTCGTCGCGTTGCACAGCAACTTTTCGTTGGACCGTAATGTGTTTTCGTTATTTTATGTTTCGTGTTTTTTTGTTTCGTTGTTGGTGTAAGTGAGTTGGTGTTATGCAGGCCAGGATCGACGGGAAGGGCAGATCTGGAACAGTTTTGTAAAAACAGAGAGAAGAGAAACAGCGCCAGGCCAGGTGTTGGAGGCCGCTCGAAATATTCAATATGTCGGCAGTCGGGGAAAATATGAGTCCAGCTTTGCAGAAGCGAAGAATAACAGTAAAAAAGAAGAGAAAAGAACAAGAAAGAGAAGCAGAAGAGTCCCAAAATAGAAGCAGGCGGCCAGGCGCCAGGAAGAGGTCGGCGGTAACGGGGACCTCTTCAAATATAAGAAGAGCAGGCGCAGCCAGACCAGTGATTCATGAACAGGCCGTTCGGGGCGAGTCGTGGCCTTGAAGGTCGGCTGATCGGATCGAAAGATTGACTTGTTTGCCTGATTCCTTGCATCAAGCAAAAAGGACGTACAAGGAAATACAAGGAAGTGAAGAGAAATAAAGGGAGCAGGACGTAAAGAAATGAAGAATGAGTATGAGAACGAACAAAGGTGGCGGCACGTTTCTCAAGAAAGGCCTGATGGCTTTGATTCCATGAAAGAAAGAAAAAATCGAGAAGAGAAGAAAAAAGATGGAGGGAAACAATGGAGAATGAGTGAAAGAGAGAGAAGAAAGGGAAACGGGAAGCAAGAGAAACATGAACAAACGACGATGAACAAAACGGTACCAAAAAAAAAAGTGAACAAACGACTGGCTGGCCTTTGTTCAGACTGCCCAGCCCAGGAAGAGGTGATGGCCCCTGCTCAAGGAGCTTTCCGGGCTCAACTAGGCAATTTTCCGAAGAGAAAATAAATCAGAAAATATCAAAACTTCTCAAAAATATGGACGGATCGCCGGCGACCAGTGATCTCATCGTGTGTTTCTATGTTTGACCAAGTGGCATTTGGCTGAGAAGAAGAGGGGGAAGGGGGGCTCTGACCATCTGTAATAGACGGGAAGCAACGGTGCATGCACTCGCAGCACGCACACGTCCACACATATCTGCACACAAGCACACAAGCACCCAAGCACTTACATGGCAAAGTGGACAAATGTGCGGGGCTCGGGCTTCCGGTACGAGAAAAACGACAGCAAAGTGAGTGAGTGTTCAGCACGTTCACTCCAAATAGCAAGGGAAAAGGTTAGACAGGTGCAAACAACGTGGAGCAGAAGGGGAAAGGGAGGATGCGCCGAAACAGCAGGCTGGAGACAGTCCAGACGAATGGTACCCTCCACGAGAGCGCAATACGGGCAGCATCGCATCGTGGAGCGAGAAAGACAGGCAGCAAATAGCTTGGAGGAGAGGCAAAGACAGGCAAAGATGAGTAAGGATGTACCCCGACAGGCAAAAGAAAGGGGGGAAGTGACCTTGACTGACCATCCTACTCAAAAAGACAGGCACTTCGTGAGCTCTTCACAACCCTCCGCCACCAGAGCGTAGCGACGTCAGGAGAAAATGGTTGGTTGGTGCGACAGCCAAGGGGCCGCGAGATGTTTCACTGGGCGCCCATTGCGAGCGTGGTGAGCGACCCGCCGTCGAGATCTGAGGCACGCACGTTTCGCGAGCGTGCAGGGTCCAGCCAAACGAGAGGTCCAGGAGTTTTCTTGTACAATGAACTTTGAGAGCGGCTTTCAATTCTCACAGTATTTTCTTGCGACTTTTCTTGAATTTTCATGCGTCTTCATGAAATTTCCTCGTTTTCTGCCCTCATTCTCAGATGCAAGCGCTTTGGTCAGGGCTCGGCGCCTGCAGGGGCTCCTGTCGTACTGAGAGCGTCCACTTACAGCTTCGAAATGGAGCGTCGAGAAGCGCTGATTGGCCAGCATCACTCGGCACTTTTTTGTTTGTTTGATCCGTTGGCTGTCAACGTTCGACATTGTTTTTCTGAGGGCGCCAGACCAGGGCGGTCGACAGTGGCTCAGTGGCTCACGAGAGTCTTTTGCTGGCCTTTGTCTTCTTCTTGATTCTTCATTGCCTGCTTTTTGTGAGACGCTTGGGAACGTGTGGCGATCAGAGGTCAGTTTGTTTTGGCCGTGGAGCCACGAGTCCACGCACTGATGACGACAACCAGCCACGGAAAGGCCATGATCCGTCATGACTTTGACCTTTGGGCCTGGCTGCCTCTTCCTTTAGGGCTGTAGCTTTCTCGAAAGTCGACATTCGCTACGCCTCGTGCTACTCCTAGTATTTTTGGCCTCGTTCTATTGTTCTTTTGTTGCAACCGGCCGTAGACAATGGCCTCGATGTGAGGGCATGTTTCTTGTTGTGATTTGTCGTTATTTTGGTGCTCGTCGTATCGTGCAAGTCGGAATGCCGTTATTCCTTTTTCCCTACAACCAAGCCACGGTGATTGTCAGTTCGGCATAATCCTGATCCACGAGATTTCTCGCGTCTTTTCCTGGCCCGGGCAGATCACCCGATCACCACAAAAAGATCAGAGTAAAAAAATATATTATGGAGTCAACCAGACCGGCAGAGGAAGCAAAACTGCCAAGGTGAACAGGGAGAGAATGGCGAACATGGGCAGGGACCAAGGACAGGGAACAAGGACATCGAACAATGTGAGGAACGGAAAGGCCAAGAAACTCAAAAGCGGGAATACGAACTGGACAGACGTGCGTGCTTTCCCTCTCCTCCCAGTTCCCGACAAAAGCCAGGGGACGCACAAGCCACTTTGATGTTGGAGTGTCGTCGTTTTGAAACGCATTCTGGTCCGCCGGCCGTTGCCGGCTAGCTGCCCGTCATGAGGCTTGTGCTCAATACTGAGTAAGAGGAGCTCAGAAAGAGGATAGAGGAGCCCGCCAGGCAGATAAAAGCAGGGTCTCGTCAGAGCATGTCGTAGTTGGAGAGTCATAGCAGTCACGGCAGTGGGAATGTTGTATCCGCAAGTCGAAAAAGGAGATAACAATAGACAGTGAGAAATGAGTGAAGGGGCAGCACGTCGAGACGCGAGGTCAGCGTGTCGCGGAGGATGAGGGGTTAAAGTGGTGAGCAACATGGAGAGAGGGACAGGAAAAGGGGGAACGCAAAAGGGGAGCGAGAAAGGGGATGTGGACGAGAAAACACACGAGAGTCTAAAAAAAGATGAAAAGTGGCAAGAACAACCGACCAGCGACAATAAAACCAAGCTCATCGTTAAACAGGAAGTCACGATTGGCCAACACGAGTCTCGTAGTACTGTCACCGAGAGGACAGCGCGATGGCGATGCACACGAAACGGGAAGTTGCGCAAACCACCGAGAATGGAAAGAGGGGAGGCACAACACAAAGGGAAAGAGCAACGTCGTGAGCATCACGTGCTTCTTTTTGCTGTGAAGCTCATGCTTGTAAATGAGTGTATTTCCGTCTCGAGAAGAAAGGCAAGTAATATGAATCACTATTATTTTATTAATAAAAAACAGCGTCGACGATGCGATGCATGTTGTATTCTTCGAAGAAACCGGACCGACATCTGCTTAATCAACATCGTGAACAAAAGCCATGATTTAGAGAGGATTAAAGTGGCACTTGGCATCCTGCATCTGGTGGAAACCCAAAGAAAAAGTATCTACATCCACGATGATATGCATGGCCAGCCCCAAACTGACCCAGGCATCGAGAATAAGTCTATTCTTGGTGCATAGCCGCCTGCACGAAGTAGCGGGAGGAGCCACCAACAGCCACTAGATGACGTGAATGCCGGTGGAGAAACGAGAGAAGAAAAGAACAATCTGAAAAAGAAGAGGAAGAGAGTAAAAATGTAAATACCCATGATGATTAACCGTCATGCGTGAAACGGCGCGTCAGGTCGTGGACATCCATCTACCTTTTGGCCTGGCTGTCTGTCGGGTCTGTATATCGCATCGATGCAGGCGCCACCAAAAGCGGCTATTTGAGAGAACAAAAGAAGGCAAATGAGAGAACTCTATTTTTTTGCTGGAGAAAAGCATATTCACATTCTCTCTCTATGACTAACCCTTGTAATTTTGTTTGCCGCCGGGCCACCGGGTCCGCCACAAGAGCCACAAGAACAGCGAGCCTGTAGAAGGCATCGTGGACTTTCTTGCTTCTGCCGCGCGGTATTCAATGGCCGGACTGGACGAGGCCCTGTCAAATCAGGATGCTTAGACAGACTGTGGCTGGTATTTCTCGCAAGGAAGGACAGCAGACAGCATAGACAGAGAGCCGCCGTGCTGGGATAATGAGTAAGAGCGTTCTATTGTTTACATTCTACCTCTTCCAGTCAACACACAAAAGATTGACGACAATTTTTGTTGACGCCGGCGCGAAGAGAAACGCGGGCCCCGGTGGTGCAGGCCGGCAGACCGCCGGACGTCAGTCCAAGAGTAGCAAAAAGGCAGTAATTTTAGAAGCGCGCCTGGACGGCGGTAAAACTCTTGTTCATGATAACTCGTCGACAGCCAATATTGTCGCGATGTAGTGTTTATTTTTGATGGTGAAATTTCGAATTAGGCGCTGTTTACTACAGCTTTGACGCCGGCCAGCATGGCCATGATGGAGGCAAGAAGATATAAAGAAAGCACAGGACGGTGATTCTTTATGATGATGCTGGTTACGCGATTTCAATATCGATTGTCTCCTGCCAACACTTTTTACATTCATCAAGCGCATATTGTCATCAAAATAGGCATCACCGCCACATCCATCTATAATCTCTAGCTAAGTTTAAGTCTCATTAATCCAGAGTGCCAAACTCTTTTTGTTTCTCATTTTACTTCCTCACCTTATTGTTTTTGTTGTCGTCTTTGTGTTTTGTCACTTGCATTTTGGAACAGGCTTTTTTATTTGAAAAGAGTTTGGATGTCATTTCTCATAAGCCGACTCAAAGTTCGAGTCGAGGCTGTTTAACTAAGATAATTTCCTATCCTGGGAATGCAAAAAAGTGCTTTCCCGACAAGCAAAGACGCCAAAAAACGATGCTCCAAAGAGGAGTAACCCGAAAGATGCAAAAGAGAAAATGCAAAAGAAGCTGTTGTTATCAAGTATGTTTTCTCCCGTCCTCCCCATGATTGTTTGATCCTAACCGCCTTCCCAGAAAAGTATGATGTGCCTCGCGGCGTACCCCTTTTTATTTCGACTCGTCACCCATTTTTTTGTATGTTTTATTTTTGTTTTTGTTTTGGAGCCAGCTCCAGAAGAAGAAAAAAGAAAAGGGGGTATAATGAAGACAAATAGGAAAATCGCAAAAAGAAATTACATTAGGAGGAAATCCCAGCCCTTCATGTGCATGACTTCGCGCCAGTGCACATACTGAGGCGGGAGGATGTCAGCCTCGTCGTCATTGTCGGCAGGCGAGGTGGAAGAGGCAGAGGGAGACGACGAGCCAGTGGCGGCAGCGACGGCCTTGGCCTTCTGGCGCTGCTGGCGGCGCTGCTCCTGGTCGTCGAGCAGCTGCTGGATGAGCACGTTCTGCTGCAGCCAGGTCTCGTGGAGAAGCGAGACGACGCGGCCAAAAGAGCCGACGCTGGCGGCGGTCTCGCCCATCTGCGCGATGCGGTCGGCAAAGAAGACGCGGAAGGTCGAGCCAGGCATGGAGGCGAAGCCGGCCATGAGGTACACCCAGACGACGCAGCGGTCGAAGCCGGCAGGGCCACAGGGGATGGTCTGCAGGACGGCCGTGAGCTTGTCGACGAGGCCGCGGCAGCTGGCCTGCGAGGGGCAGAAGCCGGGAACCAGCGAGCACAGGTAGATGCGCGCAGCCAGGCGGTAGGCGGCAGTGATGTTCTTGCTGAGCTGCTTGGGGCTCAGGGAGCCGTTGGCATTGAAGGGCAGCTTAGCAGGCGCCTCGCCAATCTCGGTGAGACCAATCTGGTCGCCGAGGACGCTGACGTGGTGGCAGAGCATGATATCGTCCATGCCGCTGGCCTTGAGGGCCTCGAGGCAGGCAATCTCCGAGATCAGGTACATGACGCGGTCCTCACAGCCCATGAGCTCGCGCAGGCCGAGCGAAGACAGGTGAGGAGGTGACAAGTGCTTCTCGCGGTAGGTGTGCGCAAAAACGGGCGCGTGGCCCTGCATGGTGGCACCGAGGATGTCGACCCAGGACATGAGAGTCATGTTGAAGGGAGTGGACTGGGTGGCATCACCCGTGGTGGCAACGCTGACAGTGCCGGCGTCAACCGGAGCAGTGGCCACAGAGCCATCCTCGGCAGTAGTAACGGGCGCTAGAGTCGCGGCAGTCACCTGAGCAGGCAAGTCGAGCTTCTGAACAAGAGAAGCCGCAGCCTGGAAGTGCTGGTGCCAGGGGATGTCAGGGAGAGCATCGTCGAAGCGACCAACACCGCACTGGAAGAAGATGAGAGCGAGCGCAGACTCGAGCACCTGCTGGTGGTTCTCGTCGCGAGGCAGAGCGTGGCAGAGAGCCGAGATGGTCGCGTAGCGGTGGCGCATGATGTCGGCGTCCAGGTCGGCCGTGGGAACAAGCTGACCGGGCTGACCCGCGGCCTGGGCGCTGCTGAGCATCGTTTTCAGATGCTGCGCGGCGACACTGAGGCAACAGTGCAGGTAGCACTTGTTGCTCTGCAGAGCAGGCAGGATCAGGTCGGAGCCGACGGCACCGTGCTGATTGGCCTCGAGGATGGGGAAGAGCGTGGGCAGCACGTGCTGGACAAAGTGGTCCAGCAGGAACTGGTCACCGTTGTCTAACTCAATGGCCACCTGGTGCGAACTGGCATGCGGGAAGTCAAAGACGTGCATGTTGAGAGTCTCCTCTGTCATGCTCTCGCGGCGCTCCGAGTACACCTGCTCCATCCACTCGCCGCCGACACCAAGCATGCCGCCAGCCTGCATCTGCGGGTCCACGGAGACACCAGTCATGCCGAGACCGATGGCCGGGTCAACCACCAGGTTGCTGCCGTCCATGGCCATGGGGTAGGGAGGCAGGACGGTGCCGGGAGGCGGAGGTGTGTGGTAGGTGCTGAAGGTCGAGGTGGTGGACTCGTGCAGAGTGGGCACATCGTTGACAAACATTTGGCGCTCAGTCTTGATGTCGACCTCGTAGGGTGCGAAGCCACTGCCGAACATGAAATCCGGGTGCATCTGGGGCGTCGAGAAAGCGCTGCTGTCGCCGTTTGGTCATGACACCGCCATACTCGGAAGATGAGGTGGGCGGGCTGTTGAAGTCAAAGGCAGCGGCGGCGTAGTGCGAGTCGATGGAGGCGGAGCGGGTGCGGTCCAGCTGGTCGGAGAATGTGGCGGAGGTGGGCATGGAGCTGCTGGAAAGCGACAGGCCCGGCGGCGAGCCGACAACGGAAGTGTGGATGGAAGAGGCGGCCTTCTCAGACAGCTTCTTGCGCTTGATAATCATCTTGATGTCGTCCTTTTGGTTGCGACGGGCCTCGTTGTTGCCCCACCAGTGCGGCCGCTTGTACTCGCAAGTCAGGCCGAGGTGTTTGCAGGCAGTGCAGAGAGGAGCGCCCTCATCGCACTTCTTGCGCCGCAGGCGGCATGTGTAACAGCCTGTTTTGTTAGTAAGAATTAAAATAAAATAAGATTTGTGAAGATATCTGTGAACTCACCTGTTCTTGACCGGCGGTGCATCTGTGAGCTCTTCTGCTTGGCATCGGCGTTGTTGGCGGCGGCGGCGGCATTGGCCTTTGATTTTGTGGAAGCCGCCTTGGGCTTTGTTGCTGCGGACACGGCCATGTTGACTGTGGTTGTGGTCGTCTTTGTTGTTTTTGTTGAAGAAGCACCGGCCTTCATGTTCACGATGCTGTCGATCGAGTGTGTGTGGTTGGGGGACAGAGTCGACATTTGTATCTTTGTATGAGCTTCGGCTGCGGGTGGTTGATTGCTTGATAAGGAAAGCCAAAGAGCCACAAGGTATGGGTGGAGATGGGGGGGGGGGGTACCTTGCAAAGCAAAAAACCGGGGGTTGGAGTGGAAGGGGGGGCGTGTGCAAAAGGGACAGGGCAAATAAAAAAATAAAAGAATAAAAAGAGAAGAGGTGTGGGAGAGTGGAGGTGGTGGACGAGGGGGTCAAAGCCAGCAGAGAACCCCGAGGTCAAGGGGGGGAGAGGGAAGAGAGGGAAGAGGAGGGAAATGGGGACCAGACCGGTAGTCCCGTAGATCGTTGAGTGGACAAAAAATCAAAAAAATAAGAGAGACCGAAGGCGAACGCTGTGGTTCGTGCCAGGGAGATTAGATAATAAGAAGTTGGTTTGTTTTCTCGTGCCCGACGGTAAACAAGTGGTTGTAGTAAATCGTAGCAGTAAATAAGAGTCGAATGATTGACTGGATCCGAGCAAGAACCGGCTTGCTGTTCACTGAAAGAGGAGGTTGCCAGGTGATGGATGGGAGAGGGTCGAGATCGAGAGACGAGACAGGTAAAATGTCGTCGAGATTTGTTGTCGAGATCGAAATCGAATCTTAAAGAGTTGACACTGGCGAATCGAAAGTGAAGAGGAAAAGAGAAAAGGGGTATCGAGAAGATAGAAAAGAAAACAAAAAAGGAAACAAGAAAAAAACACTTGATAACAACAACTTGAGCTTGATCAACAGAAGAGGAAAAGAAGAGGGGGCCAGAATAGAATCAGACTGGGCAGGCCCACGACTTATATCGTGGCCGCCTCTCATGATGGCCGCGCCTATTTTTGTTATTTTGGGCATTTTTTGGGCGGGTGTGTTGCGTGCATCGCGCGACGTAGACACAGATTGGGTGGGAAGAAGCGTGTGAATGGGAGACACGACGGCCAAACTGGGCCAGCAGAGAGCACTTTTGCGTGCGTGTTCCAAGAATAGAAACAGGGAAATGGGGAGACGGACTGGGCCAAGGCGAGCATTGCTTTTTTTGGACGGAAGGGCGAGATGGACGAGTAGGGCGGACAAGAATAGGACGGGGGAGTGGCAGGCAGAGCAAGTGAGTAAATGAGTGAGCGACATGGCCGGCGGCCGGCCGACCGTGGTGCATGCAGGCTTGGTGGTGCTGGCGGCCATATTGGTGGTGTGTTGTAGAGTGCAAGACGAGGCCAAAAAGGCAACGCTGTGAATGTCGGGATGTTGTCGGACGGCCACATGCATACTCACGGCAGGTGCGCTAGTCCCAAAGAGGAGACTACCTGCAGCCACACGCAGTGCAGAGAGGGAAGGAAGGGGGAAGAGAGGGTAGCAAGAGCAGGAAAGAGCGGAGCGCGGAGGGACTATCGAGGGAAGGTGCGATAGAGGTGCAGTAAACAAGGGACGAGGAGGCATGAGGAAAGAGCGGCCCTGCGCTTATTGGTGCCGGGGAGAGTGGGCCGGGATGGGAACAGAGAGGCAGTCGACTGATCCAGCAAATCCCACTCGAAATAGAACACAAGCTTGCGAGCTCGACTCGGCGCACAAAAGGCAGAGAGTCTTCACTGTGGCCGCTCTTGCCGCTGACTGGCTCGAGCTATGAAATGTCCACACGCACCAAAAGACCCAAGATGGCAAGACCAAAATATGGCAAGAGCAGCTTTCCCCACTCGACAATGGCAGGTGCGATGGACGTCGACCAACAAAGGAATCCCGAGGCGTTAAAAGTGAGGCACGAGGCGTGAGATACAGAAAGTACAAGATATTGTGTGAGAGTGCCGTACGACAAGCATGTGCTACGTTCTAGAGTGGTCGTAGTCTGACTGTAAGTCTTTATGTGTACTTGCTTCTCTTTCTGGACGAGTGCATGGCCCGCCGTGCGTCGTTGCACGGAAACATGTCTCGCCATGGGACAAGTCCAGTTCATGCGGAGATAGAAAAAAAGAGAAACAAAAGGCAAGAAGAAGGGAAACAGAAGTAAAAAAGAGAATAACAAAACCGAAAAGACCGGAAGAAACGAAACAAAAAGTGTGCATCCTACTCTCGACTTTTCATCCGAAATAAAGAGCCCGCATCCTGCGGTGAACCGTTTGCTTTTTGCTTCTTTATTTTTGCTGCCCGACGTCTTTCTGCCCTCTCTTCTTGCTCTCTTCCCTCTTCCCTTCTGTCTTCTTCCGCTGCCGATGGTGCAAGACGTGCACACCGAATACCAGAGTGGAGCATGCGTGCAGTGTGACAGCTGGTGGAGGGTAAGGAAGGTAACGGTGGGTGATGGGCAGAGAACGTGCCCCCATGACCCTGGTCACTTGCAGGGGAAGAGAACGAAGAGAAAGAAGAAATCAGAGTGAGAAAGAAAGGAAGAAGAAAAAAAAAGGTTGAGGGGGCCAGAAAACCATGGGCGTCTGTCGAGCACGGGCTGAATAGGGAAGGAAGTTGCGCTGGGAGCGGGATTGATGGGCGATGGACGGACATGGGTCTACGAGCAAAAAGGACGACAAAAGCGACAAAAAGCGACGGAAAAAGACCAAGAGGACGTGCTCTGCTGAGGGCCCATTCTCCGATCGGACCCGGCTGAGAATGCGGCTGTTATCCTGATTCCCTGTTCCGTTTCTTGCAGGGATAGGTAGAGAGGACAATGTGGATATATGTGCACTCTGATCAGAAGCTGTTTTTTATGAGAATTGTCGTGAGAACATTGTCATAACGTCAAACATCGTCGTGCTACAGTCGAGGGTACATCACAAAAGAAGGGCACTGGCCGAGACAGTCAGCAAGCTGTTTAAACAACCGGTTGAATAAACATGCCGGATAAGGCAGCTCAGAAGCAACAAAAAGGCCAGACCTCTACAAGGCACGCGGTCGCCGTCCTTAAGCATGCCCATATCGGATCACGAAGGTTGACTCCGACCAGTGTGTTTCTGCCCATCAACTCCCCAAGCAATTGTATTAGTCGACACTGAGAGACTGGCTCGTTTATGCTTTCCCTGTTGGAGCATCGGCTGATTCGCTCATTCGACAATGACGGGCGAATCAACGGCGAGAAGTGAGCGGTAAGAACGCGGATTGGCTGGACCGAAGGTGGTATTTGACAAAATCCATAGATCAGAGGGTGTGGAAGGGAAAGCAAAAAGGCACTCAAGACTCGAGGGCTCGACTAAATTCAACCCCGGTTCAAATGTAGTCAGTTTTCACTTTCTCGAGGACTGTTCTAGCCGGTCTAGCTTGGGGGAGCTATGATCGCAAGGAATACAAGTACCGCCCACTGTCCGCGCCGTGGGGGGTACATGAGATGCTCTGCTGTCATATTCTTCTTTTCACCTTCTTTCCATTAATCTTTGATTTATGGGCACACGATAAAAATACAAAGACTTGAGCCTGTCCCTTGCCCTGTGTTTTGTGCACGGGCAAGACAATGACGGCAGGGCAAAGTGTCTTTCCAACGGCAGAACAAGGGGACAAATGAGAGAAGACAAAATGAGGGTACAAAATTGAGAGAGCAACGAAAACGAGAGAACAGACAGAAATGGGGAAGAGTGACATGAAAGTGACTGAATTGAAGAACAAAGCCGTGAGTGGGTGTGCAGCTGTGCAGGGGTGCTTTCTTGACGAGCCGCTTCTGGACGGTGATTGGACGACTCTGTGTGGAGCCAAAATGTGACGAAAAGACAATGGCCGTGCATGCGCTGAGGGCGTTCAGACGTTGTCACTCTTTTTTTCTCAGTGCATTTTGCTTGTATTTTCTGCTCATCCCTCGCACCTTCCTGCAAAACAGACAAAAAAGACTGGCGTACCGGGACCAACCGTCTGCTAGCGCGCTCTCTGGACCCCTGTCAAAGCTAGTCCACAAGCGCACTAGCACCCCAACATCTCCACTTTTCTGTGAGCTTCTCTGCTTTCGCTGCAGTCTTGTTCTGGCCCTGGATGCGCATCACAAGGCCCAGCGCCAACGGGCATTGGTTCACTGGCTGGACGATGCGGTGACGGGCAGGGGTCCCAATGTGACGACGGGAGAGAGGACCAGACTCACTTTCAGAGGAGGTGATGGTCAGGGTTTTTCATAATTCCCTTTTTTTATTCAGTCGGTTGCTCTTTCCTTCTTCCTTCTTTCCTCGCAAGAACTTATTAGCCGCCCTCGAGAATTTGCCCGATTTAGAAACAGACACTCTCTAGGAGACACACAGACTGACAGAGACACACACAGGGAAGAAACGATTGAATGTGGGCTAATTTTGGCCATCGCAACCGCTCTCTCTTTCGCGCCGACCTCTGTCAATATGCATCCTATCCAGTCTCATCACACGTCTCGACCGCCCTTGACCGCCTTCTTTTTTCACTTTGGATCTTCCTGCCATGAACAACCAATATTGCTGCTCTATTTTTATTTAGCCCGGTTCACAGAAGTCCCTTCACAAAATTAGCCCAGTTTATTTTTGTGTGTGTTCATGTGCCCGTCGATGAGAGTTCATTGTGTCCGTGTAATCGTTCTTGCCATATGCGATACGATGCTTGCTGTTCTTTCCTGTTTTAGCTGACTGCTTGACCTTCTGCGAACAGGCCCTTTTCTTATTACGGAGAGCAGATACACGGATTACACAGAGTGCGTCCGCTTACGACTTGCTGAGCTTTTCTCTTTTTAGCATAAGTCCTTAGGCCCTGTCACATATGCCTCTCCGCACGACAGTCGCAATCTCCACGCCTTCCGGTCACAGTGGAACGCTCAACGTCCACTTATCTGACTGCAACAGGCCATTTTCCTTCTTTGGCAAAGTCTGTATCTTCCTTGTCAACACCTTACAAGGTCCAGTCTACGAGTAACTTCCTAGCCATGCCCTCGCTAACCCTTTTTCTCTCTCTAATCCTGACCAGCCACGCCTGACGAGGCCATGTTGCAAGCTGAAAAAGCACTGGCCACGACGGAGTGCTCTGCCTTTTCTGCCCCCGATCTGCACATGATTTTTGAAAAGTCATTTGCAGGATAATGTTGGCCATGTTCTGCCACGCTTTTACCATGCCTCCAGTGCTGGAGACTTGCTCTGTTTCGGGCAGGACTGGCCCCCAACGGCGGGCCAGCCCACTAAAACACCACTTACATGCCTGCCAATAAACCCGCCACATGCTTCTCAACATCCCGATGCTCGCCATTCCATCTGCCATTCACGCCCAAAAATCAATATGACCAGCCCCAGCCCCCAACTCCAGGTTCAGGTATCTTATGCTGAGATCCCAGTGCCGTCAACAGCCCCAACGGTCAGTTCAAACGGCCCCTCAGGGGATCTTTGTGGAAGTTGTTTCCTATTCTTCTAGTTCACATGTTGGATCGTCTCCCCCTCTTCTCTTTTGTCTCTCCTCGCCCTTTTTACTCGCTGAACTCCGCAGCCTGCATTGCATTGCACCATCACATACCGGATGTGCACTTACTTGCTTCTGTGACCTGCTTTGCCGCCGAGTTAGTTCCCGAAGATGGAAGAAGTGAGAACAGAGAAGTGAAGGCAGTTTCTACTGGTCCATTCTTGCCTTTCTCCTCCTCATTCACGTCGACTCTCGCCCCCAAGTTCTTCCATATTCAATATCGTAGAGTACAACACCCTCTCCTCTGGCGCTACGTTCACTTTTTTTTAATATTTATATTCTCGTCTTCTCCCGTTTTATTTTCCCTCTTTCTAGTTATCTCCATTTTGCAAAGATCTTCCGCTTCACTTTGCAAAAACCCGGATGCACTTGTGCGGCACGGCCATTTTAACCTCGTCTGTTCTTTCGTCTGTTTCTGTCCGCTCTCGACTCTCTAAAATTCGACTACAAGTACAAGTAGGCCGGCCTGTCTCACTTTTCCTCCTCCATCTTTTACCTCTTTTGCCAGCCGGCAGCCTTTGCAATAAAGTGGACATCCGCTAGTTTACGGGAAGAGCTTAGACTCTCTGGCCACTTTGTCTCGACACTCGACCCCCAATTCTCTCGTCCTTTCATATTTCATTTTTCCCGGAAGTACTGTCTTCTTGTCTTCTTTCCTTCTTTTTTTTCGCCCCCTCGACCCTCCATGGTCCTTCTCTTTCATTGAGCCTCGTGTCATTGTCTCCCTTCCCGTCTTATTTGATGAGGGGTCCTCCCGTAATAAACAATCGTACTATCGATCACAAAAGGACCAACGAGCAACGCCCCGCTCGGGACCGAGCCGAAAGACAAGATTGCCAAAGGACAAAGAAAAGATGGTCGATAATAAGATGTGCGAACTAAAGCCATAACGGTGATCATATCGTCTGTTGGCCCTAGGGAAACAGAAGACAAGAGAAACCGGAAACGGGAATTATGGATGAGCATCCTTAATCAATCCATTTGTGATCGATGATCCTTCGTCCTGTCTTTTTGTTCTTCTTTTTTTCTCTTTTCTTCCTCCTCATCCTCCTCATTCTTTACGAGATACTCGATGTTGCAACCATGCCTTTTTCTCTTCTTCTCCTTGTACGGCTTCTTTCCTTGTTGAGAAATTATCCGCAAATCACGCATCACATGGAAGATAGCAGCAGGGGTGTCAGTGAAGCCACTTGATTCCACCCTCGTCCGCAATGCTATCCGTTATCTTTTATCTTTTTCCTTGTTGTGTACTGTGTACTGAGTAAGGTAAAAGTGCGACGTAGTTACAGCCGAGAAGGGGCTATCAAAGTGGGCATCGTGAAAAAGGTTAAAGTCAAGTTTAAAGGTCAACAAGTGCAAAAAAAGAGTCAAAAGTCATGTTCTGATGACTTTAGCTTGCGTTGTTTTTTTCTGAATTTCTTTGTTCTCTTGTCCTGGTGGTCCCTCTTTTATGCAAACAACCCTGCACAGATCGACCACTACACCGTGAGTGCCGTTGTAGACGAGGGAGAGAGAGAGGTCGGGGAGGTCAGCCGTTTAATTTCCTCCGGCCAATGCTTGTCAAGCGTGATGCTACGAAGTAAAAACGAGGCTAGGCCTGTGAATGTGCTGAAAAGTTCCCTTTCGGTTACTTCCTGCACTTTCTCGTCACACAACCCCTGCCCCTGTCGAAAAGACCGCAGAGGCCGGACTGATGCTCCGGTCTTGTTGAGTGTGTTCAGCGAGTGTTGAGTCTCTCTTTGCTCAGTGTTTAACGACGGCCTCTTACTGGATTCGTGCTACGGCGGATTCTCCGTCAGCAATCGATAATTGGGGGTGGATTGAGGTGGATTGAAGTGGACTCAAGTGGGGGAGGTGGGATCTTATCTAGCCTTTTTTGACAGGCTTCTTTTGCAGGACGACCGGCCCCCGTGCACTGATGCACTGATGGCCCCCATTCGAATCCCCGCTCGTATTTTGATGAACGAAAAGATGCGAAGAGACGAAGAGATGAGATGGCGAGATGGCGAAGAGACAAAAAGGGGAAGAGGGGGTTGGTTTCTTTTGCAAAGTTGTTCTGAAACTGCTGCGACCTTGGTGATCTTTGATGAAAAAATCGCAACGGACATGGCGAACATGCAAAGGATGGAGATTGGCTTCAAGCTAACTCGAAGCTTTTTCGCAAAAGCTACTCCGTCCAGTACATCAAGCTACATGAGAAACATTGAGCTACGCAGAAGCTAACGCAGTGTGATTTGCACAAGTTCCATTCTGTCAAGGAGGATCTGTTCAGGTTCAGGGTCATCTTCCAGGATCAGGGTCTCTTCGGTCAGAAGCTATTTTCTTGAGTTTCTTTGTCTGTCTTTGTTTTTTCAACTTTACAAGCCGACGGCCGTTGCGATTAGTGCAAAATGGGCAACAGACCGTTGAGGTTCACAAGAGGGGGGCTGGGGGGGGGGGGGTTGATAAGATACTTTTGTCAAGGCGGATGACTGTGGATGATGGTGAAAAGGAGAATAAAAAACGTGAAAGCCCATCAAAAAAGAAAGTGCAGAGAAAGAAGTGCACTTGTTGTAAACGAAACGTCAAAAAAGAAAGCTCAAGACAAGAAACAGCCGAGTGCAAAACTACGCCAAAACTAAACCAAACTGAGCAGTATTGCGCGCCTTTTCTAGATATGGCAAGGATAGAAGAGGTAAGAAGAGGTTTGAGACGACGATGCCGTGCGGTGACTTTCCTTTTGTGATAAGAAGAAGAAAAGATGACGCGTGTCGTTGACAACCAGCCTCGAGGACGATAAGATTATGGAAATCAAAAAGAAAGCACGTTTGAGAAACACGGTGAACGCTTGTTAAGGTTTAGTTAACACGAGTGGCAAAACAGATGAAGCTTATTTTTACTTTGTATGCTGAAGAGTGTAAAAGAGTGGGCATTTCAACGCTCACCGTGCAGGACAACGGTCAGAAAATCAAGAAGATGCAGAAACTCGTACGGCGAATGACCAGATACAGACAAGAGAGAAAAGAGAGAGCAAATGCAACGGAGATACGGGGAACGGGGGCCAGCTGCAGGCAATATATCCACTGACGCATCGGCAACAGAAAGAAAAAAGACAGGCCCTGCCCTGCCACCGGAGTTCGGAATGTTTTTTTTTGTGAGTGGCCCTTTTGCGGAGTTGACCAGGTTCAGTGAGCTTGTCCAGTCCAAGCTTGCCCACCACAAAAGCTCAGACCATCCCACGCTGTGCTGCAGTCTGCCCACCTTTTTTCTGCGGCTTCTGCCCTTCTGCGAGCACACTAAACTGTCCTGTGCTTTTTCACGATACAACGGTGACGCTGCTCTTTGCGCGTTTCTCCGTAATCCGTCGTCCGTACAGGCATGAAATAGTGCCGCCCATTTTACGCCAATGCACTCTGAGCAACGGCTTTCTTTGAGGAGTCTTTAGTGTCATGCAGCTCACCGATGCTGGACAAGAGGGGTAAATCTTACGGATCGAAAAGAAGAAGAGAAGAAGGACAAGAAGAGACGAAGGAACGTGGTCTGTGTGTACATCTGAACAGTAAAAAAAATTAATAAAAAATTAAAAAGAAGAAGAAGAAAGAGGATACCCGGGCAAACGGAGGAAAGACGCGATGAGCAAGGCCAAAAGGCACCAGTCGAAAAAGTAGATGCGAAGCGAAGTGGGAAAAGAGCGAGTTCAAAGCTGTGAAAACCCACAATGATTGATTCCAGCCTGCCAAGGTGACCAAGTCGACAAGGATTAATTTGCATCGTGCATTTCTCAAAGTTCCTCTTTCTGTCAAAAACCGCTCGTCCGTCTTGCCGATCGCAGCTGCAAACGGCAAACGGAGGGATGCTCAGAAAGGAAGTGAGCTACGAAGAACAGAAGAACGTTTGAACTCTAAGGACATTTGATCTCGGACTTTCAATGGTGCGACCTGCCCATCATTGATTGACCTGCCCACGAACCATGGACCGTGAGCCAAATCCCGTGAAACCAGAGGTCAAGAGGTCAAGAAAGGCCCGTGTGCTAGATTCAACCATGGGGAAAGAAGGACAGACCCCGGTGAACAGACACAGAAAACAGCAAAAACAATGGGCAATAGACAATAAAGCCGGGAAGCAAAGCAAGTAGAGCATGGTAAGGTCGGCGATGATGAAAGAAGGGTGGGTTGCGGTTGTAGTAACGGTCCCCGGTTGCGGTGTGATATTTGATATGTGACCTTATTTTACGTTCATGTGTACTTCGTACATTTTTCATCACCAGTGCAACTGTTACATTGTTTCCTTTCAATCTTTCACTCTCTTGGCCCTTTTGGCTTTTTTGGACCTGGGCCTGTCTTTCGATAATGCGACTGCCCGATGCGTTCGTGCGGGTTGACTGCGGATTGCCCGCACATCGCACCCCCTCGTTCGCAGACCGTGGTCCAGGTGTTTTGTCTTTACGACCACTCATTGCGACATCAAAGCCGAAAGGAGCTTGGGCATGAAAAGGGAAGTAAAGCGAGACATGGCATGTGCTGAACGAAATTCAATGTGATGAGGATTGCAGATATTGATGCACAAAAGAGGTTGGGCAGAAAGAGGAGACAAAGCAAAATTTAAAAGAAGCGAGAAAAGCGACGAAAAAGAAGCAAAGAAAATAGAGAGAAAAAGATAGAAAGCGAAATCCTGCTTCTTCACCGCTCGCTGCGAATTTTGTGGAATGTCTCGCATCTTTGCTGAAAAAGTGCAGAAGTTGAATTGAAAGACAGCCGTTTCTCTCCCTTTTTTGTTCTGCAATGTGCCCCGTGCGTTGTCTCTCCGCAAAAAGAAATACGCCGTGCCTTTGCCGTTGCAGTTGCAGTTGAGAAAAATCGATGAAAAAACTGCAACTTCAAACTTACACGGCCCCCTACCCACAATAGTTGGGGGCCAAAAAAGTACATACGACGAAGGAAGATCAAATCAACAGCTTAAAGACAGGCGGGAGGCAAAGGCCCCGAGGTGGCCGAGCCCCCAAATCAACTGGAAAAGAAGATCAACAAGGATCTTTTTTCTCTTTATCTACAGGCAGAATTGGGGGGGGGGGATTGGGAGGCAATTGTGCCATCAAAAATCGTAAAAAGAAGACGGACGGTTGATGGCTAGGGGGCCGGAAAGGCGCAGCCTCGCTGATGGACTGCGTGTGGCCAGGTCTGGTTCAGGTCTGGTTCTCGGACAAGGTTCTAGGGCCTGTTCATGCAAGACGGGAAGAGGGGAAGAGGTTGAAGGAGGGGGGTGGTTGATCATTGCAGCGGGTGAAATGGCAGTGAGGGACAGAAAACCACACCAAAAAATACACAAACCACAGATGGAAGAGTGGAACAGTGGCTTTTGAGTGGCCCCAAAAAAGGGCAGGGTGGTGGCCGGGAAGCACGAAGCGACATTAGTTTCTTGGGGGCTGTCTTCTTTCAGTTGGTTGAGACTTTGGGGGCTTGAATCTGGGCTCCTCTCTGTCGTGATCTTCTTCCATGCCTTTTTTTCATCACAGCTCCAGTACGACCGTATTGAGCTGAAGAATCCTTGTCTTGAAGACGTATGTCGTATTTTTTTTGTGTGTGTGCTCTCTCTCTCTGCTTTCCTTTTCTTCACAATCACATCCACCACTTTCACACGCCTCTGCGCACAGATGCAACGGACGGCATGGAAACTATTGACAGGCCGATTCAATAATACGACGGGATGAGGCGAGAGGCGAAGATGTGATAGTGGAAGGGAGATAATCAATTGCTCTTTAATAGCTTTAAGTGCTTGAGTCTGGGCAAGCCCAACCGTTAACAAAAAGAAAGAATACACAGGGAAATATGAGGAAACAAAAGACCTCAAACTGAACATCACAATCAACTTTCAAACAAGGAAAGGCTGAATGAATGAGCTGAACGGCACGGCATATCTTTGTTTCTTTTTGTTTGTAAAGCAAAAACGCGAATAAATCTCAGAAACAACGAGCATTAGTGCGATCACAAAGAATCAAAAGAAAAGCACATATTCACAGGGCCTTTAACAAGCTCACAATGCATACACCCTACATGTGCTCAAAGCTTTTGATTATTACCATCCCATTGGCAGCGTAGAATTCAGCATGGACGGGTTATGGACGGATTATGGACAGATGCACTGCCTTGCCTCCTATCCTGTGCCGTCTTTTTTGGTCGTGTCTACCCCTACGACTGGATTATGCACCTCACCCCCACAGCTCACCAATCCAGACTTTTAGGGAGGTCCCTTTTATTTCTCCAAAATCTCATCACACACTGCACCAGTAGACCAACCCGAAGCCAGAACACCCAAATTCACGGCCGCATCAACAAATGCAAAAAGTGCAGGATCGCGAGATGTGATATAAAAATGAGAAAAAAAGGGGTGACATGGAAAAGTAGGGAAAAGAACCGCAGAGGAAGAGGATGAGGCCCGCATCGACTTCTCATCATGTGAGGCACAGGAACAAATTGCAACGTGCCTATTTTGTGAACACGATTGGATGTGAGGTGCAGTCGTAGTCCTGTGCGTGTGTCTCTATTGTCTCTCTCTGTGTGTGGTGGATATGTATGAATGGACAGGTGCGTGAATATAGTTACTCACAATGAGGCCAAAGTTGTCAAAAATACTCACAAAAGCTCCCCTGTAATGAATATGATATATGACACGATGAAAGACAAAAGACAAAAGAACAACGGGCTCATATTGTTAATTCAGAAGAGCTACTGATATTCGATATTTCATACGTACCTTTCATGGATCTTTCTGTTTGTTTGACAAATGACCTGCCTACTCTCGGAAAGGGAGAGAAATTCCATTGTGTCCATGCATGTCGGATACCCAGATGTACTCATCGAGTACTGATCTTTGCCTATAGCAACTCGCCGCTCCATAATCCACAATGTGATATATTGGGCTTGTGGTTTACTATCGTGGTCCACACTTTATCTCTGTCGCTTCTGCATTCAGAACTGCCTCATAGTTACTAGAAACAAAACGAGATACGTCACGTGGTTTTCTAAACTGGGAAAGGTCCTGGGTTCGATTCCCAGCAAGTCTTTTTTTTTATCTTTTTGTCGATTGTTGGCATATCGTGGTTCGTCATTTGGCACTGCATAATTCTTTTGGCCTTGCATCTGTCGTTTCTTGGACTTTTGCTAAGTTTTGCTTTTTTGGCGTTTTTTCAACTAAAATTTAGGCATATAAAATTGATATCTATATTTTTATTTCATTTTCATTGTATTTTATTTGTATATAAGATTAATGATGTATTTGATATATTATATTTCGAGGACATTTTATGATATTCCAATAATTTTTCTTTTCCTATATGATTTCCAAGATAAAAGAAAAGCGAATCGAAAGCATGCTGCATCTCAAAACACGCACAAAAAAAAACTCGACCACTTTGAAGAGATAAGTGACTCTTTCAGACGAGTGGCCTCTTTCTTCAGCATCGATAGTTCTTTTTTCCCTTTTTTATACATTTTACTCTCTACTTTTCGTTGGTGAGACATTCTGAAGTCGACGGCGCCCGCAGGTCGGCGTGTGGAGAGGCCCCCGACGCCATGTGGCTGGCCAACCTCAAAAGTCCTGGCAGTCGTGTGAATTTCTGCATGTTTTTTTTTTTTTCTTTCTTTCTTTCTTTCTTTCTTTCTTTCTTTCTTTCTTTCTTTCTTTCTTTCTTTCTTTCTTTCTTTCTTCTTCTTCTTCTTCTTTTTCGTTGCTGTGTCAATCTGTGTCCAAGACATCCTGGAGCTCCGAGACAAACAGAAGCCCGTTCTGGAAAGAAAGAAACGAGGACAAAAAAATGCACTTCTGCCGCACCTGGCCGCCACGAGGCACAAAATGGAAGTACAACTGGCGCCCAGTTTGGAGTTATGAGCTATCCCATTGTGCCCAATTTGGCTTCCTTGCCTTCTTTCTTTGTGTACCTTTTCTGTCTTACATCTTTTTACAAAAAAGTCTGCCGTGTTTGAGTGCCAAATGGGGAATTAATGGTGTAGGACAGAGGATTTGCCGTGTAAGTGTCGTACAGCAGGGCTAGATACAGAAACACAGCACAACATACCACAAACAGATCACGGGGAAACAACCACGAGATATTACGTTCAATGGGGGACATTCTTCTCTGGTTCTTTACGGAGTACACGTTCTTTTTTCTTACAACGCCTCATTTCTTGTACACCGTTCTACAGAGATGCATCCAAATCTTTTTTTTTGTGTTGTGCGTAATGCTCTGTGCGGTGTTCTGTGGTACAATTGTTTTCCATTGTCTTTTTCTGTCGCCCCAACGCGGCTGGAACCAGAGTATGCCGTGCAGCCGTGCAGTTCCGTTCGCGCTGTGCATGCTGTACTGCAACCACCTTTACCACTCCACAGCACTCCACCTCCTCTGCACTCTGCGACCAGGTGATGCGGCCTCACCTTAAACCGCTGCCCGGGACGGTGCATTGGGACTCTTTGAGGGTTCATTCCTCCAAACTCTTCCAGCGGACGGTGTACTGCAGGGTTGAACGACAGAAGTCGGGCAACGGGTAACGAACAAGCACGAACAATGAGCGGAAGCTGCGGTGTGACGACATTCTTCTTTATCGATATTGCTTTTTGCCTTTCTTTTTTCTCGCCGCCTCATCTTTCCCAACAACATCATCTCCAGCCTTCTCTGTCATACGTATTGCTCCGTAAACGGACAACTGCTTCTGTCTCTCATCCCTTCACTTCGTCTTCTCTTCTTTTTTTGTGACTCCCCGCTTCCGACGTCGTCATACTGCATCTTCCGTACCCTCGTGCTCTTTGCCTCGTGAGAATGGGTACGGCACCTCGTGCTACATGACAGAAAAGAACCTCCGAAGTCCGGGGGAGGATTGGTTGACCGCTTCTCTTTCTTCAAAAATGCAAAAGGAGGCTTTTCAGTCCTGTGGCCTCATTGTGCCCTTGTCGTTCTGTCACGTTGACTCTCCTTGTGTCATCGACGTAAAAATAAATCCCCCGAAAGCCTCCAGAAGCTCCAGAAGCCCCAGAATTAATACCACAAAAAATACCAGTCAACGTCAAAAAGAACTCACCGTCTGCTCTCATTCGTAGCTCTGCAAGATCGGCCACTGGTCACGAGGCACGACACTCCGAGATGGCCCGATAGAAGAGAAGAGGATGAAGGTTTAGAATAGTCTCGACCCTGGGAGACATGGCTGGATTCATCCTAACCACACGCCCCCGTGACCAATGGCGAGGCGGTGAGTCCCAGCCAGGCTTCTTCTTCTCTTCTCGCCTTTTATTTTCTCTGCCTATGGGAGGCAAATAATGGCCTCGTTTTTGTTGACCCTGGCTATCGGCGGAGCAACCGAGGATGAAGTCTGAACGAACCATGATCATGAAAGCGAGGGCATTGGAGGCCACTGGGGGGCAACTCGAGTCAACAATTGGAGGTGAAGAAAGGAACAGGTCAAGACGGACCAGTGACTCCAACTGTTTTCCTGCCCGGAACTCAACGAAACTGGGCTGTTCAGAGTCATGTGCCCACAAAAGCACGCAAAAACAGGGGAAGAAAAAGGCAGACAGGCCTGTGGCTGGGCTTTTTTGGCCCTGCTTTTATGTGTATTTCCTTTTTCTTTGAATTTTACAGGCTCTTACTGGTTATTACTGGCATTGCCTCTCTGCTTTTTCTTCTTGTCTCCGGTCTCTGGTCATGCTGAAATTGGTGCATCGGGCTCGCAACCCCTGCCATCGCCTGCGATTGGGCAGCGACTTACACGCAGAAACAAAGGCTAACGGCACGCTAGCAGGAAAGAGGGAAAGGGCCAGAAAGAAAGGCAAGAAAGGCAACTCAAGGGTAAAAGAGGGGCCCCCGTTCACATCAACAATCACCTATTCACACACCTCTCTCCAACAGAAGCTCTTTCTTCCCACGTTGGCAGCCTCGGCAGGCTGGCTCTCATTAAGTCCCGTCAACTTCCATCCAGTCGCAAGCCGTAGCAGGCATTTTGTCTCAGTCGATGAAAATAGCTTCTTCTCTTTTTTTTTTTTCTTTCTCCATTTCTTTTTCCTTTCCTTTTTTCTACCGAGAGAAAATGACTTCCCGCGTAAAGCCGCGTGAAAATCAACAGAATCCCCTGTGAACATGACTTTCTCCCTCAAGAAACTAACT
Source organism: Sporothrix variecibatus (assembly GCA_016097105.2). NCBI lineage: Eukaryota > Fungi > Ascomycota > Sordariomycetes > Ophiostomatales > Ophiostomataceae > Sporothrix > Sporothrix variecibatus. Next base: position 5,706,131 of record JADMNI010000002.1, on the reverse strand, counting down.
CTTACTAAAAATCTCGCTTCGTTTCTCCTCTGCCTGGCCATTGCCGTCTTCTGTCTTCCCGTTCGTCAGACTCTGTCTCACTAACGACCGCTATTTTACTTTTGAATAAAAGCTGTTCCCCCTCCTTGTAAGCCATGGCACGGACCGTTAGGTTAGACCGAAAAGTTTACTCGTTAGCAAAAACTGGAGCTCTGTTGGTTGATGGTTGGACCCTTTGTCAATCCTTTTTGTGAGCGTTCCTACCGTACCTGACCATTTTGCCTCTCGATTTTGCCACTGGCTTGATCTTTGACCACACTTTCTCGACTCTCTTTCTTATCCAATCTGTTTCGATCTTCACGGGGATCGGCAACCATCGGAGGAAGTGAGGCAGTTCATCTTCACTCCCCGTCTCTGCACGTTTACTCGTTACTCGACTTAATGAATTGAATGCAGGAGCGGAGACCCGGACGGGGGAAGAGTTCGATGCGCCGTGTAAAGTAAATGGGATGCAGGGGAAAAGTCTGTGGATGTCGTTTTCGTCCTTTTTGTCTGCCCATTCTAATGGTGTGCTCGCAATCTACGAGGATAGATTTTCTCTCCGGTCCCAAAGCCGAGAGCCGTAGAACGACGAGTGAGTCTTTTCTCTCTTTTTATTCAACCTCGTTTCTGACGTCGTCCAGCATGCTCAAAGACGTAGTGTCCCCATTTTTCTGCAGCCGAAACGTACACTACTGCGGTGTGAAAGCTGCACTCGAACGTTGAGATAGTTCTGTAGTCTGTATGTGTGCTCCGTAGTCCACTCTGCACTCGACAAAATGGGGCTAGTCTTGCCTTTCTGTGCACACATGCGGAGCTCTTGCAGAGTCCAGCGGAGTACGACGTACGGCAGCAGGAGACTGAAGACTGGAGACATGGATGCAGGCTGGCCCCCATGCTGACGGTGTCTTCATCACTCCTCACTCTTTCTTTCATTCTTCGCATGATATGCTTCCTGCACTGCTGCACGGCCCATACCTGCGGCCGTCCCGTTGCCCGTCTTCTGCCCATCCTGCGTTCTGCACGAAAACAGCGCAGGAAGCAAGAAAGAACGGGGGAAAATGGGGCGAGCAACGCCCAAAAACAAGGCGAGACTATCGTGATGATCCAGCTGTCGTGTTCTCGTGATTCTTCTTCTTTTCGTTCTTTCACTTCTGCCCTGATATTGTTGACTCGAGGCCTCCTGTTGGGGATCGTGGCAAAGAGGCGACAAACGGCCGCGGCCATGGTCAAGGCCATGTAAGAGTAAATGCCATGGAAAAGGCAAGACCAGGCCAGTCGAGGTGAGGCCAGCTCGGGCCAAAAAGATGAGCCGATTGAGGCTTGACAGAATGTCGATACTGGCTCGAATGGCAAAGAAAGGGCGACCACGGAGGTCGGAAGGGTACTCGACGAGAAAGGTGGGGTTCTTGCCGTTAACCTTTTGAGAGAGAACGACCTGGCAGGGAAAGAACGAAACGGACATGGGGGAGGAAAGAGCACACGGCCAATCAAAATACAGGGCTGCCGGCGCTTAGCTGCAATATTCTGCTCCCGTCCCTCGTGCCTTTCTCACACCCCCTTCACGATGCGGCAGGATCACAAGTACATACGCACACAAATACGCACACACAGTACATCGGACGATAAAGACTGATAAAAAACACAGACAGAACCACTTCTCGACTCTCTTCCCTCGATACCACTTCTCGTGCTCTGTCCAATGGCGTGCTAGTGGCTTTGGTGCTGCACCTGGCCAGCCAGTGGCACGGCATCCTTTTATGGCCAATCGGCGTGTCGGTCAACCCTCCATTTCCTTATTCTGTGTGTCTCTGTCTTTTGTCTCTGTTGATGTTTTCTTCTCAGTATCTGCAGTGTAGAATGCACACTGCACACTCTGCAGACCGTGCTTTCCTCTTTTGTCCGGATCACCTCTGTCCACAGTATGCGTACCTTCCTTGTAAAAAGTCCCCCGCCAATCACACCGCCGCCTCGAGGCGCCAATGCACGTTGTGGTCCCTTGTCCCATCGCTCCTGCCCTCCACAACCCGTGTAAGTGCTCAGAGGTAAAGAGAGACACGCAATACTCCGTTTGTACAGAGAGCATCGCACCTGCCCGCACCACACAGGACTTGCTCTTAGTTGTACCTTCCCCCATCCTGCATGTATCTTTTTTTATCCCAACCCTTTTGTCGCTCTTTTTCCCTTTCCTCTCTTCTCGCGATCCCCTTCTCTCCTCTCTTCTCTTCCTCTCTTTTCACCTGTCTCTTTTTCACTGTAACCCTACCAACCACCCCTGTCACTTACACCCCCATCCCATCACACACGCACTACCACACCAACCCCGGTCACTCGCAGCCGTTCTTCTGTGCTCTCTCTGCTCGAGCTCTCTTTTTCACACACATTTTCTCTCTCTCTTTCTCTCTCTTCACTCTTCGCGCCGCTTTTTCCCTCTTTACCGCTCTGGCTAGCCGCCGGCGTCTCGCTGCAGTAGCCTCTGTTGCTATTCTTAAACACAGCGGGCACACTAACACACCAACAAACTAACAAACAGACCTCGACAGAAGGGAAGGGGGCCAAAAACTAAGAGCTGGCAGTCGAAAATGAGGCCAGGGAAAGGCCCGACATGCAGGCAAGAAATGCAGCCGACTGCATCGTGATAGGGTGATCATCCGGCTTCAACTGAGGGCAGTGGACAGCAGTCTGCTGTGTTCTCTTGCGGTGCCTTCTGCTGTTCTGCTGTTCTGCTGTTCTGCTGTCCTACAGTGGCTTCTACAACTGCTGTTTCTACCACTTCCGCCTCTTTTTTCTCTCCCCTCTTTTTTCTCTCCTCTCTGCACTCTCTCCTCTCTTATTCCCACCATCCTCCTATCACAGTAATAGTTGGCCTGCATATGTCAGTGCTGTGATCCCCCAACCGCACTTTGTTGTCTCGTCACAATCGCCCGTACCCTCATTTACTGGGGGTGTACGACGGACTGAGTATGTGCACTTGACTGCAGTCCAGTCCTAGCCCACCAGTCCACCAGGCCCGTCGTTCTGACCAGTCCGCTGCCGTCCAGCCCACACTCGCTGGGCCTGTTTCTTTTTTGAGCACACTTTGCAGCTAACTCGCTGCAACTCTGCTCACAGGTCCTAAGAATATCCCATACTCCTCTCAGTTCTCACTACACTGCCCGCCTCTGTTTCTGTTTCTGTCCCGTCCCTCCATCGTCCACATCGCCCACATCCCAAAACATCCCATACATAACCATCTCTAGCCGCCCATCTTGGGCATCAGAATGATCGACTTTTTTTTCTCTCCTTTTTCTCTGTTTTGCCATTTCTGTGATTTTGTGTTCCCCTGAAAAAGAAGCTTCCATTACTTTCCTTTTTTATACTCACCATACCTGTCTCTATCAAATATCAACTGCCCAACTCATCATCCCTGCTCCGGCGTCAAAAGCGTGTCATCCATAATATAGCATATCAAAAAGACTACCGCCACTCTTCCTACGACTGTCTGGGCCCTCGTTGATCGAGCCGACAGACATACAAAGAGGGTTCCCCGCCGGCAACGGTAACAAAAATTTCAAAACAGCCACCGCAAAAATTATACGACCGTTTCGAAACAAAACCCGATCGATATATCAAACAAAGCATCACCTCCTCGATCAACAATCAAAACATCTTCACCCGAATCGACATCCGATCTCAACTCGACCGAGGAAGAGTGACAACAAAAAAGGGTCAAAGCTGGATACCAGCTTCATCTATTCAAAATGGTGAGCAGGACTCCCGACTCGAAATAAACATCGCCACTTTGTTTACTTTTGGATCTATATCGCCACTAACACATCGGCAGTCCGCACAATTGTATGCGCCTTCACGGAGGCCAGCACAGGAGATGCAGCAAAGAAACACGCTCCTGCTCCACGAGTCCTTCTTTAGTCTCAAGGGCGTCCAGGACCGTCCCGTCTCCGTCGCCACAGAATTTATGGAGTCCGATTTTGAGGAGGACGACATCCTGAGCGACGACGAGAGTGTAGACAATGGTGGCAACAACTCACCAAGAGGGAGCATGAACTCGGTAAGCTTTCCCATCCCATTCACATCTCATACACATCTCATCATCACCACTAACCACACACAGTCCGGCCAGCCAAGCTTCACTACCATCTCGTCCTACGATGAGGTCCCAACACCAAGGTCAAGCCGCATGCCCATGGACCTGCCGGTGCCCATCGACCTGGCCAAGCCCGTCGAAGGCCCCCGTGGTCCGCACTTGTTCCGCATCTCGACACTTTCTGCCGAGTTCCAGAACGCCCTCACTCTCTCGCCGCTCACTCCGAAAGCCCCCTCCAACGCCGCCGTGGCCTTCCACCTCCAGCAGAGCCACCATAACGTGCCACTCCCACATGGCATCACCCCGATGCCCCGACCCGTCAGCAGCAGGCACAGGCACAGAGTGGCCCCTTCCGCTTCTCCCACGTAGAGCTCGACACCGATATCCTCGCCTCGTGGTCGCCCGAGATGGTCGCACAATGGATGCTGAATGCTGGCATTGAGCTCCAGGTCTGCGAACGCTTCATCGAGAACGACATCACGGGCAGCATTTTGATTACCCTCAAGTTTGAGGACCTCAAGGAACTCGGCATCCCCTCGTTTGGTGTCCGCACCAACGTCTGGAACCAGATCAACGCCATGAAGAACGTCACAGCTGCTGAGCCCCGCCCCGACACCCCCATCGAGGACGAGCCCGACCGCGAGGTGCGCCGCGAACTGCGCCGCGAGGAGAGCGTCAACCACGGTACCAACCAGAACAAGCCCATGCGCCGCTGCGCCAGCTCCCGCCGCAAGAAGCCCGCTCGCACTTCCCCTGGTCTGCCCGGCTCTGGCGATGACACCATCACCCCGATGGAGTCTGTGTCGATTGTCGGCATTGAGCAGATGATGCCCAAGCCTCACCAGTGCTCCAAGGGCGAGAACTGCTCCAAGTGGCGCCGCAACCAGCGCATGATGGAGGCCTTCAAGAAGGACCACCCCTTTGTCGACATGGATAAGGGCGGCGTCATCATGGTCGCCGGCGACCCGGGCAACCCGGTCACTGCCCGCGCCATTATTCCCAACGACGAGGTCTTCCGCCCCGTCTCTGATGCCATGCCCTCGGTCGTCGCTTCCTCCGACGTCATGGGCCCCGGCATCATCGAGGCACCGCTTGCTCTGGAGGAGGGCAGCCTGCGCGCCATCCAGTCCCGCGATCCCCAGGACAATGTGCGCCAGTTCCTCGACTTCCAGCACCAGCACGTCACATCGAGCGAGGTGCCTCCCACGCCTCCCTTTGAGCTGTTCCCAAGCCGCGCTCAGCAGCCGCACGAGGGCCTGCGCACGCTTCCCAAGCTGGCCATTCCTTCGCAGTTGCGCCAGACGCACACTGTCCCGGACAACCAGGCTTTCCTGCAGTTCCAGCAGCAGCAACAACAGTTGCAACAGCAGCAACAGCAGCGTCTGTCTTCTGGCTCCGAGACTGGCGTTGTCCCGGCTGTCGTCCCCAGCTCCTACCCTCTGTCTGCAGAGACGGCTTCGGCAGCACCGACCTCGACCACGTCATACACCAACACTGCTATTGAGGAGTCGCCCGGCCGTACACCGACGGCACCCTACCGCTTCGGCACTCCCTTCTCTGAGGTCGATGTGCCGTCACAGCTGTTCCTCTGGGTCCTGTCGCTCGTGATGCTTCGCAGTCTGTTCCTCCTGACATGAACTACCGCGCTCCTCTCACCCGCACCATGTCGCGCGCTTCGGCTCGCCGTCCTTCTTTCCCGGTCCTCCCATCTCTGGCCGAGAACCAGGTCACTGCCGCGCCTCGTGTCGCACCCGCCGGTCTGCCCCGCGCTGCTTCGGCCATGGGCCACCGCCCAACCTACCGCAGCGTCAGCCCCGAGGGTCTGGGCAACGACTCTGGCATTGCCGGTGCCCGCATGCAGCCTCCTCCTCGTGTCAAGTACCCGTGGTCGCCTGAGCGCGCTACTTTTGAGAAGGCCATTGCCCCGCTGTCTCTGATCACCACGACGCTCAACAACTCGTCGTCGTCGTCTCTGGCTTCCGCCAGCACTGGTACGCCCGGCTCGACCATGTCTGGCGCCTCCACGGCCCTGACGTCGGCTGGCAGCAGCATGCACAGCGCCACGGCGCCCGGTGGCATCAGCTACCAGGGCGAGGTCAAGAAGCGCAAGACCAAGATGCTGCGCCACGAGTGGAACGACCGCTACGTCACCCTCAAGGGCACGCGCATGGCTGTCCACAAGGACAAGGCAAGCATGAACCACAGCACGCTCGAGTACATCGACATTGACGACTACGCCATTGCCTGCTCCACCATGGCTGCCTCCACGAGCAAGCTCAACGCTGCCTTCAAGGCCATGAACATTCGCCGTGGCAGCGCCGACAATGCCGGCTCTGGCTCGTCCAAGAACGATGTTGCTGCTTTCGCTTTCCAGCTCATCCCCCAGGACGCCAAGGGTGGTGTGCGCCTCCGGAAGCGCGACAGCGCCATGCCCGGTTCGGGCGGCAATAGCATCATGACCTCATCGTCGGCCTCGACACTTTCGTCCGGTGCCGGTTCGCTCGCTGCTTCCTCGTTGTCTTCTGCTACTCCTCCTCCTCCTCCCGATGCGGTCAACGGCACCGGCAAGACGCACCACTTTGCCGTCAAGAGCCGCGACGACCGCATTGAGTGGATGCGCGAGCTGATGCTGGCCAAGGCCATGCGCCAAAAGGGCGAGGGCTTTGAGGTTAGCGTCAACGGCAACATGATTGAGTTTTGTGACGGTGACGACCGACAAACTGCGACGAGCTACGACAAGCTCTCTTTTGCATGAAATTGAATGACCACGCTTGTCATGTATTCTTTTCTGTTTGTTCTTTTTTGTGTTTGATTTCACTTCCTTTTCTGCGTCATGCGATATACCTGCCTACCTCAACGGTCTTCCTTACGTCTTACTCCACGCTCTCTCATCATTTCTTTTCATGTTTTTTTTTTTCTCTTCTCGACTTGCATATCATAGCTTTGGATGGATTTAGGATACCTGGGACTTTTTTCTTTTTCTTTTCTTTCCACTCATATTATGTACTCCCTCTCACGACGGGCCTATTTTCCTTTCTCACTTTTAGCTACTTTATACACCACGCTCCTTATCATGGGACGGCAATTTGAATAATTTTTACTATAAAACTAAACCATCTGGACTGCAAATGTGATTTCTGATCAGTGACATGTCAATGAATATCCTGAACAATAGAGCAATAAATTCTCTACAAAATGATAGCAATAAGGACACAAATCACATGATCTCAACACCTTGTGTGAAGCTTTATGCGCTCCTCATATTCGCCTATCACCCCAGACACAGCCAACTACTCTACGGTCTTAGCGGTTATATGATATGTTCTTTTTTTATCTATCGTACAAACATATAGTATAGAAAAATACAAAATTCAAATGGTGGTCCCCGACACATTGTCTTTTTAGTTGTGTTTTCCGCTTTTTTTTCTTTTTGTTGAGAGTATGCTATTCTTCACTTCGTAAAAAGTCTGTCACTCTAGACAATTTCCTACACCTTGAGCTTCGGCCGGTTCAGGTTGGCCAGGGCGTCCACAGCCTCCCAGTCGATCGCCTTCCACCACGCGTCCACAAAGCCGGCCTTGCCGCCGTAACCGTCAGCACCCACACCGTAGTCCCGCAGCCAAACGTGCTCCCACGTGCTCAAGCACAGCAGCGGAATCACATCAACACCTCCCGGCGGGCGCTTGTCGACCTGCTGGCCGGCGGCGGCAGTCGCCGCCGAAGTATCAGCTGCAGCAGTCGCAGCCGCCGCCTCCGCCTCCGCCTTCTGTTTGGGGGATGCACCACCAAAGCTGACAGCCTTGCCCTGGTTGCTGAGCCACTTGGCCGCCAGGTCGTCAGCGTTGCCCGTCTCCGCACCCACATTGTTCATGTCCACAGTCTGCCGCCGGTAGTGTGCACCGGGGAAGGGCGAGCCCGCATGGTAGGTCGTCAGCAGACGCAGGTTGTCGCCGCCGCGGCCGGTCTGGTGCAGGTTGTTGGCTTTAACGAGCCAGATGAAGCCGGGGCCGAACATGCCTGCGGCAATGGCGGCAAACTCGAGGCGCAAAGTCTCGACACTGCTAAAGTTGTCCTCGATGGCAGAGCGCAGCACCTGGGGGATCTCTCGTGAGGGAGGAGCGGCCTCGGGCGATGACGTGGCCGGGAGCAGCTGCTTGAAGAAGAAGTCGGGTGTTGAGGGCCATGCTGGCGTGGTTGAAGGTGGCGGCGAGGTGAGGGAAGCGGGCCGTTTCCAGGACAATCGTCTTGAGGTTGAGGTTCTCGTACTCGGTGCCTAAGTCGTCAGCCATGAACATTCAGATCGAGTCTCAGAGAGAAAGGGGGAGACCTACCAGCCGTCAGCTGGTTCAGACGGTTGAGCATCAGGGTCATGTGCTGGGTCCAGGCCAGGTCGTAGCCCTCGGCGGACAGCAGGCTGGGCACGCCGACGTGGGGATCGTGGCGCGATACAGGCAGGAGGTGTATGCTGCGGCGGGCCTGTGATAATGGCGCCAGCGCGCTCTGTGCCGACCGCCGTGCCAGGAGCGACGAAGCTCCAGAACTGCTGATGATGCTGTTGCCGCCGAGCGCGGCCGGAGTCCGTAACCTCGGACGGAACATTGTGAGGGACGGGTTGGGGGTGGCGGAGTAGTCAATTGATTTCGTTCGGGAAGGATCTGGTCGACAGTCGCCGTCAATGCCGTCAATCGGGTGTCGCGTGGGTGGTTGTGGTGTGGTCGCACGCGCCGCTACATGAAGCTTTTTTTCGTCGCTCGCCTAGCCGCTGGCTAGTAAAAAATCGTTCGTTCCGCGAGATGCACAATTCTGCCGTCCCTGACCGCCCAAACTCGCTCCTGCCATTCGAGCCAGCATCAGTCCACAGTTGTGTCAACAGCGGGCAGGAGCTGGCCATGGACCCTCTTTCCGTCCTTGTGGACCTCGGAAACTCGTCAACCGTTACTTCCCTCGTTTTTACCTCTCAAACAGGCATCCTTCAAACGCTCTTTCCTCTCTTCCTTTCTTTTTTGTTTCTCTTTACTTCTTGCCTATTTCGAGTGATTGCCTCTTTCATTGACAAGCTGGGGCAATTCTAGTTTATCATTTTTATTGATTTATCCTGGCGTCTCAATCTGAAGATAAATCCGCCATCCAACTCTCGCCGACCAAAAGTCCTACGACCAAAACAAGACGCAAAAACAGCCAGAGCAACTTCTCGACGCAAAAGGGCCAAAATCACTCATAGACTATGTCGAAATGTGCATCATAAAGCTAAACAAAAAGGCAAGTATGTGGGCCGTGAATAATCAAGACTCGAAAGAAACAGAAAAGCAGATGCCGAACCCAGATGCTCCGATGCAGTACACCAGAAAAAGACGACAAACGAGAGGAAACGCTCAACAAACAATACGCCAACAAGATGCACAAAAAAATACACGAATAATAATGCACCCCTCATCCTACTCCTCTACTCCTCCAACATGGACAGCATATCCAGCTCCGTCTTGACCAGCTGCTCAAACTCGTCCCGGTCAATACCCGAGGCGCGGGCCAGCATGTACAGACTCTTGATGCTGCGCGAAACGTGCTGCTTGACACCAAACTCGCTCTGCTCCTGGCGACCTGCATGCGCCTCGAGTTTCGATACGATGACGCCCGAGCCGCCCGAGCCACCAGCACCACCCAGCGACGACGAGCCGTGACTGGATGCCGACGCGGGCCGGGGGTGCACGAGGTTGGCGAGGCGCTCGTGGTCAACCTCGTACTCGTCGTCCACAATCGCGTTTTCTGGCGCAGCCTGTACCTGCTGTTTATAGCTGCTAATCAGACCGGCCGTCACATCGCCCGTCAACCCCGACTGCACCTCCTCGCCCTCGATCACCTCGTCCGGATCGTGGCTGTCCATGGCCGGCTGCACGGTGTCATACTGGGCAAAGTATGCATCCTCGGCCTCGGCGTTCTGGGACGTGTTTGTGTCGTTGTTGTTCTCGCTGTGGTTGTTGTTCTGGGCAGACGTCTGCCGTAATGAGGAGGGCGCGGGTGAGCGCTTGACTGCGGGTGTGCGGGCGGGCGTGGCGTCGTACCGTGCCCAGTAGTCGTCGTCGTCGTCTTCGTCTTCGGCGGTGTCCATCGGGACGGGTATAGATGTGGTTGTCGTCGATGCGGATGTTTTTGTCGTCGTTCCCTCGGTAAACACACGCTCAGCCTCGGCCACGGTGGCATGGCCGCCAAACGCACCAAACGCATTGGGCACGTCCGGCACGCTCACCTCGCCCACCCGCCAGCCGTTACTAGAGGAGCTGCCGCCCTCTTGCTCGTCACCCGCACAGTGCACAAGCCGGAACACAAGATCCAGGTCACGCAGGAGCACGAGCGCCTGCAAGGTCTCAACATCCAGGCGCTTGTACCGCGTCTCCACGTCACCTGTGCTAGAGTCCCAGTCGATTTCGATCTCGCCCGACACGGGGTGCGGCTCAAGACGGGCGCTGCGGGCCACGTCGACGAGTTTGGCGGCCTTGGCTGAGTCGTACGACAACAGACGGATCCACGGCTCGGAGCTGGAGGCTGACAAAAACTGAACACGCTGGCGCAGGATGGGCGAGAGCAGCGGCAAGACACCGGATGCGGGCTGGGAGGCGATGGCAGCCACAGGCAGCGAGGGCAGCAGAGGCGCCACAATGTCCCGCGGGTCGAGCGGGCGGACGACCTCTGCCATTGTAAGGGTGGGTGAAGAGATCTGGTGGGAGGAGAGAAGGAAGGTGGAAGAGGGGGAGAGAGAAAGAGATTCTCGGTTGAATTTGGTAAGGTGTTGCTCGAGTCAAAAAGTGATATTCGTAAGTTTGCGTATAAGAGTGTTCTTGTAAAACGTAGTCGAGGTGAAGATTGTTTTTCTCAGAGATGTCTTCTCAGAAAAGTTGTCGCCTTGTCGATCGCACAGGGTCTCGTCTTTGGGGTCGATCACTGCCTCTGTGACTGAAAGTGGTGACTTGGGCCAGTCACATGCAGACAATTGCTGGACTATTGGCTGGCTAACTGGAGTTCTGCTGGCTGCTCGCTGATGGCCGGCTGACTCGTGCTGTTTCTTTGCTGCAAGGGCACTCTGGAGAGGCGCAGGTGGGTGGGGTGGATAAGAACAGGGGAGAGTGTGTTCAGTCTGAATGATTGGGAAGGCTGTAGGTGAAGTTGACGAGAAAAAGAGGCGAGAAACGAAAAGACGAGAAGAGGGAAACGTCGATCTTTGGGATTAAAAAATGGAAGGGGGGGCAAGCCGTTATAAAGGAGAGGAAAAATGGAAAGAACGAGTTTCAAGGAAAGTGCCCAGGTACACGATTTCACCTGCGAGGACGAGGGGGGAGGAACGAGCGAGGGTCTTGCAGAGAGGCACGAGGAAGGCACGAGGGGAACACACACGCAGCGCGCACGGCAGATGCAACGTTCTTTCTGTTCTGACTTTCTGGAGTGTATGGATTTTTTTTCTCGTTCGCTCTTTCCCTCGTTACTCCACGGGGAGACCCAACTGTTAGTGCCAAATCTCCAGCAAAAATAGAAGGAGGCAACTGGCCGTCCCCACTGTAACTTCAGCGACCCGCCCCTCTCCCTCCGCCCTGGCCACCTGCGCTTCGGGCAGATGGAGCCAATAAGCGACGAGGTAACAGTGGCCTGGCGTGTTTCGTTTCGCAGCGAGGCAGGCTCCCCATTCAGGGTAGGCACGCTTGTATCGGTGGTCGCACCTGGCAGTTGCCAAATTAGGTCCCGCTCTCGCCGTGTCCTTTGAATGATGGCCGCTGCCGCTGGAGGGGAAAGAGCGATGGAAAGGGCGCCAATCCTAGCTTCAGCCTTTTCTCTCTTCTCCGTTTTAATATTACAAAAGTAAATGCCATCTCATGCTTCTCCTCTACTCACCGGCTGAAGCCCAGCCGATAGGATGTCCTTATTAGAAACAAGAGACGATTAACACGGCTGGTGCCAGGGCAATAATAGTCAGGAACGATAATGTCAAAAATAAGGGACAGTACGAACTAATAGCAGAGTCCGTTTTCTCTTTTGAACTTGATAGTATCTAACGAACCGATATTTGTCTGGCCGATTGCGCTCTGGACTCTCCGGCAGGTTTCCTCGGTTTGTTCACCTCTTTCCCTGCCACATTCTCAACTTGGCTGTCGCCCTCGGCTCGATCCGAGACCCAACGCAACATCGGAATCGCTGCATGGCTCGACTCAGCCTCTGACGACATATTGAATAACACTCTGCTCTTTACGATTGTAGCAATCTTATGGATTGCTTTATTGCAAGTTGAAATGCAGTCTCACAAACTCGTCATATGCAGCCAGGCTGGGGGCATTTCCAAGCACTGTCTGATAAGCTTCCTCGGAACAACAAAAATACGACTCTGCCAATGCGTGTGCTACCATGATACCTAGCTCCTCAAACCACTTTGTCAGTGTGCATACTGTCTCTGCCTTTGACACCCATGAAATACCCTTGATTTACAAATCTCCAAGGCTTAGACTTGTGTGTTTCTGATAAATGCAAGGTTGCCTCTTTGTGTGACCTCCCTGTGCAACAAGAGAAAAGTGGCCTGGATTCTGAATCAGTTCTAGAATTAATGATTGAGATCATGCACTTTGGCTTGGTCTAGATGCAAATCATTTACTATTGTTGTGATGTTGTTGACGTCTTCCACTTTCAGTCGGTCCTCACTGACTGCTTTTCGCTACAATTACAGCGCCTCAGCGCGTAATATGACGTAGCCTTTAGCGTGCTCTGTGTGACCTGTCGGCGCAACTGACAGCGCGGATAGCGGATGACGACGGCTTGCAGCGGCGTACTGGCACGCTAAATGGAGGAATGCTTGCTTGGCAGGCACATTTCCGGGTCATAATAGGCCGCGAAAAGATAAAATTTATTCGCAAAACAAATGGAAAATTCCGCTAACCACTAAACGCCAGTGTCTTTTTCGGTGTCTGTTTAATATCTGTTTTTTCTCGTTATCGCCTCCTCGTGCCTGCCATTTTTGTTATCGTCATCCCCAACAACCAACAGAAAGCGACTTCCCCTTTCAGCGACACCTTTGCTCACCGTTGATTTCAAACCTCAACTTCAACACAGATTCATTCATCACTACACGACACCGATATCCTTTCCATCTGAGCCACCAAACAGCTGGCCAGACTGTTTCATACGCACGCGCACTCTTCCTTTCCAGCCGTTAAGGCTGACGGCAGCCACCACGCGCATGCATGTCTGGCAAGGGAAAGCGCCTCCAGGATGAGGTGAGAAGAGGCCCTCTTTTCATGATACTATCTTCACAGCTTTCTTCACAGCTTCCACTAACAACCCACAGGGCACCAGGATGCAGGTCGTTGTCGCGGGCGGCACGGCCGGCCTGATTGCGCGCTTCATCGTCGCCCCCCTCGACGTCGTCAAGATCCGCCTCCAGCTCCAATCCCACTCCCTCTCCGACCCTCTCCTTTTTGCCCGTCGCGATCTCCATGGCGGCCCTGTCTACAAAGGCACGCTGCCCACTATGCGCCATATCTTGCGGCATGAAGGTGTCACGGGCCTTTGGAAGGGCAACGTCCCAGCCGAGATGCTCTACGTCTGCTACGGCGCCGCCCAATTCACCGCCTACCGCGCGACCTCCATCGCTCTCGAACGTTTCCACGAAGCTTCGGGCATCGCCCCGCGACCACATGTCGATTCCTTTGTCGCCGGCGCCTCGGCTGGTGCTGCTGCTACTGCCGTCACATACCCGCTCGATCTGTTAAGGACACGCTTCGCCGCCCAGGGCAACGGTCCTGACCGCGTCTACACAAATTTGCGCAGCGCTGTCCGCGATATTGCGAGGGACGAGGGCGTCCGGGGCTTCTTCCGCGGGCTGGGGCCGGCCCTAATCCAAATTGCGCCATACATGGGCGCCTTTTTTGCTTGTTACGAGGGCCTCAAGCCTGTTGCTGGACAGCTAGCAGGCCAGGTCGGCCAGAGTCTCGGTGCTGGCGATGCGGCGGTAGGTGTCGTGGCTGCCGTGGCTGCCAAAGACGTTTGTCTTCCCGCTCGACCTTGTGCGCAAGCGCATCCAGGTGCAGGGCCCTACGCGCAACCGATACGTCCACAAGAACATCCCTGCGTACGACGGTAGTGTCGTGCGGACGCTGCGGACGATCTTGCGGACAGAGGGCATGCGCGGTCTGTACAGAGGCCTGACGGTCAGCTTGATGAAGGCGGCACCCGCCAACGCCATTACGATGTGGACGTATGAGCGCGTGCTGCATCTTCTAATACGACTCGACAACGACAAGAAGCAGACCATCCAAGCAAACTTATGAGCGGCGTCACCAGGCCTTTTGCATCCCTTATCTTTATTTCCTTTGTTACTCTTTCTTTTGCATCCTTTACTTCCTGTACATTATTAGATTAGACTTACGACGATTGTAATGATAGAATATAATGATTATTTGACAAAGTAAATATAACATGATAAAAACAACCTTCTATGCTGTCCTCCCTGCTTTTGGTGTCTTTCGCCCCCTTCTTCTTTATAATACAATTGGGGGGAACGACAATACAAAATGTAATACACATATATGACAGTGTGAGTTTCAGTGGCTCACTCACTCACTCACCCTCCAACTCTCGTTCCTTCTCTTAACTTGATCATTTATTTCCCCTGCTTCACCCAGTCCTCAACCTTTTCGCGCGCCGCGTGCACCTTCTCGTCCGCGAAATTCTTGCTCACCTCGGCGTGCACCTTGGCAAAGCTCGCCGTCCGCTCCAGCGCCGCACGTGTCTGCAGGTGCGCCTGGGCCACCACGGGCACGCGCTGCTCGTACTTCCATGCCAGGTCCGAAATGTTGCGCATCGTCACGGGCAGCAGCGCCCAGCCGGCACCCACACCAAACGCCAGCGGCACTGTCGCCCGGAACAAAATGTTGCTGCGCCGCGTCACAATGCTGCCGGCCATGGCAGCCACCAGCACATAGACAGCACCGGGCAGCAGACGCTCGCCACTCTCGCGCGAGGGGGCCAGCGATGCCACCGTCTCGGTGAAGGACCGCTCGAGGCCAAAGACCTTGTCAGCAGCGCGGTTGACACCGTCCTCGGCCTTGCAGGCCTGGCGGTACAAAAAGAGACGGGCATGGCCGATCTGGACAGCAAGACGGTCGGTGGGCGTAGGGCCGCGGTGGCGGACAGCCGTGGGCGCGTCGGACAAGGAAGAGGACGAAGAGAAGGAGGGTATTATGGAGGACACGGCCGAGGTGGCGTCAGACTGTGAAGAGGTGGAAGAGGCATCGTCGGTCGAGGCAGGCGTCGGCGTCAGCGTGGCCGAGGTGGCCGGCGCGTCGTAGTCGTCGTAGATGGGTTTGCGGGACTACAAAGTTAGTATGAAGTGTTCGTCGGTCTTTCGTTTGTTTTCCTTTTTCGTTCGTGTCAACTCACGTAGCTCTCCGGTGCCTCGGCAAAGGCTGTCCGGGGTAAAGCACGGTGCCGCCCAGCAGCAGCGTCGCGGCCACGGGAGCTGCGGCTGTCTGTAATATCACACACACTCGGTCAGTTTTGCTTCCAATGCGGTCCGCGACAAAAATGACGCGCCCTCCTATCCAATTGGCGTCGTGGGGATGGATCGTGACGAACCCGCTGGAAAAGAACTCGTGCAGCCATTGTGTATTTTGTTGGAAGAGGACGAAAGGACGAAAAAGAGAAATCGATAGAAAATTAATTAGAAAAACCCGCTGCAGAAACTGGGCAACTCAAAAACGAACGACGAAGAAGCGAAAAAAAGAAAGAAAGGGCGCCGGTCGGTAGGAGGTGGGTGATGCCGATGGGCGACGATGGGGGTGGTTGTTGATGAGCAGATGGTGATGAGTGAGGGAAGCGAGAACGAAAAGCTGGTTTCCTGCTTTCATGCGTTTTTTCTTGCTCGACCAAAAGCGTGCCTGCTGTTTGGGCGAAGCGTAGGCGAGTTTGGCTCTTTGGGCAGTTCCCGTCCCCCGGCAATAACGTACCTTCCCCTAAAAGACGCGGCTATTTTCCGGGTGGCCTGCTTCGCTCTTTCTTCTCATTCTCTTTGGCGTGTCATTTTCCGCATTAAAAGTTCGATTTAATTTAATTATGGCCCCACAAACCTGTCGGCGCTCGCCCAGGGGAAAGAACAACCCACTGACGCAACAGCGAACGGGCGGAATTACAGGGCACGCGAGTGCACGCGAGCGAGCTTTTTGGGGCAGTTGGGGGGGCAAAACGGCTGGAGACAATGGGCGAGATGGCAAACGGCGAGAAAATTCAATATCCACTAACAAACAGCGAATTCGGAAGGAACTCGATATCTCCTTCCGTCGGCGTCAAGAGTCACTTGCCTCTTCCTGCCTCTCTTAATTCCCCTTTTCTTCCTCCCCTTTTTTTGTTTTCTCTTTTCTCTTCCTCTTCCCCTCTAACTGCCATGCAAGGCTATCTTCACCCTCCACCACAATGATCAAGTTTGCGCGCGCCCGCCCGCAGACGTGGGTGTGCCGCCAATGCCTCGGGCAGGCCACCCGGCGCCGCTCGTTTTTCTGGGGCACGCCGGCCTCCTCGACGACCGCTTCGACTTCAGCCGCTGAGGCTTCAGTTCAGCAACACAATGGCAGCGTATCAGCTTCTGCTGCTGCCGCGGCAGCTTCGTCTGTCCTACAATCGCCCGTCGACCATGCCGCCAGCATCAACCACGACGACGTTACGCTCCGGGAGATCTTTGACTCGCCAACGGCCTGGAACGCTTTCAAGGCCTCTAGTCAAGCTGTCGACGGCAAGAAGGTCGGCCTCTTCCGTAATGCCTACCTTACAAACCCCCAGGGCTTCCTTCAGTTTACACATGCCAGCTTGAACAAGGCACAGCGGATTGTCGAAAAGGTGGCCCGCGCATCGACGCTCGATGAGTACAGAGCCATTGTCCGCGACCTCGACCGCCTCAGCGATCTTCTGTGCCGTGTGATCGACCTCTGCGACTTTGTGCGGACAACACCACCTGACCAGTACACCCAGCAGGCCGCCAACGAGGCCTGGGCCACGACCTACCAGTACATGAACCAGCTCAACACGACGACGGTGCTCAACGACCAGCTGGGTGTTGCCATGGCCAACCCAGACGTTGTCTCTGGCTGGTCCGAGGAGGAGCGGACAGTCGCTGAGATGCTTAAGCTCGACTTTACCAAGTCAGCTGTCAACCTGCCGCAGGCATCCCGCGACCGCTTTGTCGAACTGTCACAGCAGATCAGCGAGGTCGGCACACACTTCGTGGACACCATGGCACCCGCTGAGGCGTGGGTGTCTCTGCCGAGCACGGCCTGCCGTGGGCTGGACCCTGTGGTTGCGAACCGGTTCACACGCGGCAAGACTTTGCGCCTGCCGTCTGTCAGCTCCGAAGGCGCCCTGGCACTGCGCACGATCCAGGATGAGGCTTCACGCAAGAGAATATACTATGCGTCCCGCACGGCGTCCAACTCGTCAGTACGTCTGCTCGAGCAGATGCTCGGTCTGCGCAGCGAGCTGGCCCAGCTGGCTGGTTTCGACAGCTACGCACATATGGCTCTGCGCGACCGCATGATGGCCAAGACGCCTGAGTCGGTCAACCAGTTCCTCCTGGCACTGTCACGCAGCAATGCGCCCCTTGTTGAGCGCGAGGTGCAGGACCTTGTGGCGGCCAAGCACCGCGCACAGAATGTGGCCGAGGTTCCCACACTCAACCCCTGGGATCGCGACTTTTACATGAGCGCGTTGCGGCAGGCCGCAGGAGCACCACTTGACCAGGCTGACGAGCCCGGCCAGCGCCTCGTGCCCAAGAAGCGAGACGGCCCGCTGTCGCACTACTTTTCCCTCGGTACCGTCATGCAGGGCCTGTCACGGCTGTTTCAGCGCCTGTACGGTATCCGCTTCGTGCCGCGCGAGACGCCGCCAGGCGAGACGTGGCACCCGGACGTGCGTCGTTTGGATGTCGTGTCCGATACGGAGGGTCATGTGGCCGTGCTGTACTGCGACCTGTTCTACCGCGACGACAAGTCGCCCAACCCGGCCCATTTCACGGTGCGCTGCTCGCGTGAGATTGCACCCGAGGAGATTGAGGAGGCGGCGGCTACCTCGGTCGAGAGTGGTCTGTCGCCTGAAGCGGCCGCCAACGACGGCATGGCGACGTCAAAGGACCGCACAACGGGCGCCGTCAAGCAGCTGCCGACCATTGCGCTTGTGTGCGACTTTGCGCGCAGCAACGGCGGCGGTGGCGGCGTGGCATCCATCTTTGGCGGTGCCAGCAAGAGCAAGCCGGCCCTGCTGACCTACCACGAAGTCGAGACGCTCTTCCACGAGATGGGCCACGCCATCCACTCGGTGTTGGCACGTACCTCCCTCCAGACCGTCGCCGGTACACGCTGCGCCACCGACTTGGCCGAGCTGCCCTCGACGCTCATGGAGCAGTTTGTCGCCGACCCGCAGGTGCTCGCCCTCTTCGCACGCCACTACGAGACCGACGCGCCCGTCGACTACGAACAGGTCGCCGAGGGTCTGCGGCGTGCACGCCGCTTTGAGGGACTGGACGACGAGAACCAGATTGTCCTGGCCATGCTCGACCAGGCGTACCACGGCACCACCCCTGTCGGCAACAACTCAACCGAAATCTTCCACAACCTCCAGCGCGCCGTCATGGCCGGCGGCGGGCCCGTCGATCCCAACGGCACGTGCTGGCAAGGGTTCTTTGGTCACCTATTTGGCTACGGCAGCACCTACTACAGCTACCTGTTTGATCGCGTGCTGGCCGAGCGTGTGTGGCGTGTGGTCTTCAACGGCGGCCAGGAGGGCGGTGCCCTGAACCGCGAGAACGGCGAGCACCTGCGCGAGAGTCTGCTGCGCCATGGTGGCGGACGTGACCCCTGGCGGTGCGTGTCGGACGCGCTGCGGGACGGACGTCTGGCGGCAGGCGACGAGGCGGCCATGGCCATTGTTGGCAGCTGGGGGACAAGTCACAGACAGTAACCGGAAGTGAAACTGTCTACGACAATGGCGTTGGTCTGGAATTACTGGCGTTTTTCGGTTATATAAAAAGGGCATATTGTATATTGTATATTGGAAGGGCATATCCGGGGTAACATATAGACGCCACGACTACAGGACTCCATGAAAAATCACCTGCATTCAACTGTTCCTTCTTCCTTCCTTTCTTTCCGAGCCGTGTTCGTACCCGTCGGGCACCTGGTTCTGCCCGTCTGGGCCCATTGTGTTCTAGGCTGAAGATGGGCCACAGAAAGTCGAACAGCGCATTCCGGGCTAGACGTGGCTATTTTGTGTTTTTGATTTCAGTGGACGATATTACGGCGCAATACGGCGGGACTAATGTGGGTGAGATCTTTATGAAGTACGGAGTACGACGTACGAGCACTTCATACACACAGCGATCGCTCCTTCTTGTCTTTATGTTTTGTCTCTCTCGTAACGCGCAGTTGCCTGTAATGGGAAATAACTTTATTGGGTGGGTCCTATATTCCACAGCCAGCCAATCACCGCGCACGTTCTACACACGGCTCTTGGCGTAAGACGGCAATACGTACTCAGCAGTGGAGCTTCTATGGACCTTTTTTTGGTGGCTCTTGCCCGTTTCGCTGTTTCGCAAGAGATGTCGCAGCGTGTGAGAACTGGCAAGGAAGACAAGGAATACGCTCTGAGACGCTGTTCATTCTGCAACGCTGTGCTGCCAAAAAGCAAAAAGGCGCCCCTCTTCCGCCCAAAAAACGGCAAAAAAGCCAAGAAAAAAAAAGGGTGATTAAAACATTTTAAATTCGTAAATTCGGGGTGACAATTGTCTTGGCAAAACTCCTCTTCGGTGGCTCGGCCGCTTTTCTCGGTCGCTCCTTCTCCTTCTTCGATTTCTCTCTTACTCAACGTCTCCGATGCGCCTTCCGAAGCCGAGGACAACGACGGGCGCCGTAATAGCAGCACCAAGATGCGGCAGCCGCGACTAACGACGATCGCCGCGGCCGCGCTCCTGCTCCATTGGGCAGGCGCAGCCTCGGCCGCAGCCTCGTCTCCCACTACCACAACCACGGCCACTGCGCCAAATACAACACACTCTTCTACACGCACGACGGCGACAACGCCCACCGTCTACATTGCGTCTTCAGCACCCACGAGAGGCGCTGCCGCCGCCACGGGCATCGTGCGCAACTATGGCTACCAGGGCTGCTACCTCGACATCACCGGCATGAACGGCACCGCGCCTGGTGCGCGTTCTCTCCAGGGCGACACGACCGACGAAGTGCTGCCGGGCGACATGACCGTTGCCAAGTGCCTGTCGTTCTGTGGCGGTGCGGGCAGCGGCACGGCCTACACGTACGCGGGTCTCGAGTACGCACGCGAGTGCTGGTGCGGCCAGGAACTGTCGTCGCTGGCGACCAAGGAGGCCGACACGCAGTGCAATTTGCCGTGCGATGGCGACAACGGGACCCTGTGTGGTGGTGATTTGCGGTTGACAGTGAGTCGCCCTGACGCTTTTTTCGTTGTGTTTTGTTCCACCAGCTAACTTTGACAGCTTTACATGCTCAAATCGCCGGCGATGCGACCAGACATTGCTTTTGGGGCGATGGCAGCCGTTGCTGGACTGACGGTCGTCGTGCAGCTGCTGTGAGATGCATTCTACCCAGTACAAAAAGCACAAAAGTACTTGTGCGACGGTCAGCAGACGTCTTACTGGGACAGCTGTCAGAAATGAGCAAAAGGCGAGTTCGAGCCGCGATTGGCATCCATCATACGATTGTACGCTCAAAGGACGCGATAGCTGTCACAAAGCTGTCAAACTGCTGTCTTCATCTATTCCCATTTTGTGTTTCGACGACTCTTGCCGAGACTTGTGTTTATTCATCGTTGATTTCATTTTATTCTGTTTCTGTTTTTCTACCTTATCTAGGCCACGGCTGCATCGGGCGTTATGGATTTGCTTTTTATTTATTCATTGGGGTATCATTTATCGTTACTAGTATCAGACATCCACGGATGACAATTTTACAGCTTCTTCATCTTTGTCTTCTTCATCAAAATCATACGCAGTCAGTGGCGCTCAAAACTGCAGCGGGCCAAGTCCGCGTGACTGCATGGCTGCTTGCACGGCCTCTTTAACTCTGATCAGCGCAAACTGCCAGCTCTGCTGTCCTATGACTACTGTGTTGTCGTCATAGTCGACTTCGCCCTCGTCGCTGTCTTCAACCAGCCATGCCAGCCACACAACCAGCTTGCGCGCCTTCTCCATGTCACACTCTTGCGTAATAACGCCCGCAAGGTACCGCTCGAGCACTTCCACGTCCGTCTCGTGAGGTCCCTCTTCACGTGTAGCACCGTACCACATCTTGAGCATTGCTTTGGTCTCTGCAAGAGAAAGGACCACTGGCGGCTCTTGGTCGGAAGACGACGACGAGGGGTCGGTAGACGATGCGCGGAAGGTCATCTTGGGCGGCGGAGGTGGGAAGTGGAGCATGGGCCGTTTGAACGGTTGTAGAGGCTTTCGTTCGAGGACTGTAGTAGAAGCCTCTCCGTTTGCGTTGTTCGACTACAGGAGCACCACTGCGGCCACGGTTGGCAGGCATCTCGAAACGTAACGCCTGCTGGGCTTGCACTTGTTGGGCCTGTTGGTCCAGTCGTTCTTGTTTCCTGCGCCGGTAGTCTTCCAGAATCTCCTCACGCATATCGTCGGGAAGCGCAGCCAGAACCTCTGGGTCGAGCTCTTCCAGTCCGTCATCGCCATTGCTGTCGGTTCCCGTTTCTTCGGGCGGCGGTAAAGGAACAAAGATGCTCGTCTGCACACGGTTGGCCTGTGCATCATGTCGTTTTTCACGGGCAGCCGCTGCAGCCGCCAGACCTCGTGTGCCCCAGATACCACGCTTGACCGGTGAACCCTTTTTGTTGTGGTTGTTACTGCCGCTACCACTACCAGACGGGTAGACAGCCTTTGTCTTGTTGCCGCGCCGAGGTGAGGGTGCTGGTGAGTTTGACTGCTGCCTTGCGTTCCGCCTGTACTCGACAAGCAGTTCAGCACGCATGTCGGCCGGCAATGCCTCAAACACTTCGGGATCAATGTCGGGCGGTAAGTCGTCAAAACCAGGCACGCTTGCAGCTCTGGAAGCTGGAGCTGGGCTGGGTACTGCTGACTCTCGTTCTCGTTTGACAGGTGACAGGTTGCGACTGTTGCTGCCATTGGTACTGCTGCCGCTGCCCGGCCGGCTCTCGGCCTCTCTTGGCTGTTGCCCAACAAGTCGTCGAATAATGTCTGGCGGGAGTTCTGCCAGCACGCTGGGGTCTGGATTGGCCGGCATAAAGAACTGTGTGCTGGCAAAGGCCGTGGCTGGTGGTGCAATCGATCTCTCCTCTTGTTTAAAATCTTCCATCTTGGGAACTCTGCTGATGGGAGGTGCAATCGGCGTTGTGAATATACTCTTCCGAGGCTGTTTGGGCACAGTCTGTTGCAATATTGGTAGTTTCGGTGCTGGCCGTGTTGCGCCAGTAACAGCTACATTGCCAAAAGACAGTTTCTTTTGACTGCTGTCGTGTGCTGCCGGGTCCAGACCACCACCCCGGATCGGCTCAAGTTTTTGTAGTTGTACACCCAATCCACGCAGGTCACCTGGTGAAAAGTGAAAGGACCGGAGAATAGACACGGCCTCTTTGGCAATCTGCTCGGCATCGTGTGTCGTCACGCCAAAGATGACGCTCTTATTGAAGGTGTCGCACTTGCCGTGACCCAGGTGTTTCTCAGGGTCCAGTGGGGCATCGGCCGCCCTCTTCATAATCTTCATGGTCAAGGAGCGGCCTTTCACTTGCTCATTGAGCAGTCGGCGCTCGAGCTCCTTGCATAGGTTCAAGACAAACTCCTCGGCCTCTTCTTGGCTGACAAACCGGATGCCCCAGTTGACTTCGGCGGAGACAGACTTGCGCACAGGCTGGTCACCAACGGCAGCGTGGTCGATGCCGCGAGCGTATTCGTAAAGCCGCTCGCCGGTCTTGGGGCCGAGCACCGTGACGAGGCGGTCTTTGGAGATGGCGCGCAGGTCGCTGACGAGCTTGACACCAATCTCATCGAGTTTGCCGCCGATGCTGTAGGCAACACCGGGAAGTTGGTCGACTTTGAGTTCACCAAGAATGTCCAGCACGTCCTCGGGTCGCATTTGAAACTGGCCGGCGGGTTTGGCACGCCTCAAAGCCACCTTGGCCAGCAAGATATTGCCGCCAATGCCAACAGAGACATCACAGCCCGTCTTGGCCTTGATCTGCTGTCGTAAGTTGGAAGCCAACGTATTGGCCGCATCCTGCTCGCGTGACAATACGGTCGGGTCACTTGTGTCGCCAAGGCCTTTACCGACAACGATGTTTGTGATATCCACCAGGGCTTCGTCCACGCTCACACTCTGGACGACGCTTCCTTCGCCGACATCGAGAATAGCCTCGTAGAATAGTGCGCTCGCTTCTTCGTAGGCCGGAAAATCATACGGCAACACTTTGAGGTCTGGGCACAGTTCCATGGCGCGGCGCATCCACATGCCGTTCTTGACGCCAAACTTGCGCGCCGGGTAGTTGCAGGAAGCAATCTCGGAGGCGTTGCCCGCCGAGTGGGCCACCGCAGCTGGCTTTTCGGCATACTCGGGTGCACTCTTGAGCGACACAGCGCAAAAGAAGCTGTCAAAGTCAACGTGCATGACGTAGCGTCTCCTCTTGGAATTCTTGCTGGTCTTGGACACCGCCACATGGCGTCCCTTTTCGGCCGCGAGACGCTGCATCTTCGATTTGAGCTCGGCCTTCCAGGTCGACAGGTGGTGCAGCCGGCTTTCCGAGTAAAATTGTTTGAGAAAGTCCGGGTTGGCTGTCGATGCTTTGCGGATCTTGGGGTCGGCCAGCAGCATGGCATTGTGTTCTTCGGAGGTAATGGGTTTCCGTGGTGTCTCTCGAGGTGTTTCTTTTGGTGGCTTGCTTGGTGAGCTGGCTTGCAATTCAGCCATTTCTTCTTCGTAACTGTCGTCGACACTTTGTAGCATCCCTTGTCCTGGCGGAAGATCCTGGTATGGTTCTGGTTCCGGCTCTGGCTCCGGCTCAGGCTCTTTGGTATATGAGTCGATATCAATGTCCTCAAGCAGATAGTCTACATTGAGGGAACTGTGGGCTTCCACGCCCTCTTCTTTTCCTTTCCCCTTTTCCAGCGACGACAAAGGATTGCTGTCGATGCCAAAGTTGGGAGGCAAATCGTGCTCGTCGTCGTCACCCATGACTGTCGTCTCAAGCTGCCGAAAGATGCTCGGAGTTATGGATGAGCCAGCACGTTCTTGAGCTGCTGCCAGCTGCTTCATTTGGTCCGCATAGTAGCTGTCCTTGCTCTGTTCACGGTAGCCGGCCATCTGGTCTGGCTTCCCCTCTTTCACGGCCATCCTGCCGCCGTCGAACTGGATTCGTTTCTGGCCGGGACCTTCGTTGATCAGTCGGTAGTCGTGCCACGGAAGCATTCGGCCGGCAGCGATCGAGTCGACCACCCAGGCCGGACGCACGACACGCAGTCGTCGCCACTCGTCGGCCTTTTTCGGTGGTAACGTCGAGGCAATAATGTGCGACACCATGGTCTTGTAGTCGAGATATTTGATGTAGGCGGCGCCGTGCAGCACAAGCAGTCGCCTGAGTTCTTCCGGCGGCGGCTGTGTATAACTAGCGACATGGGCCGTCACGTCCTTGAAGATTTGTGGTTTGCCCTGGACGGACTGACGCATAATCATGTCTTCGTTCAAGAGCTTCAGCTTCTTGCGCCGAAAGTAGTCGCCAAACTCGCCGAAGCGGCTGGCACCGTACTCCTCGCCATCCTCGCCCTCGAACTTGCGGGTTTCGAGCTGCTTGCGGACCGCGGCCGAGTTCTTGTCGAGCTGATGGTTGGCCATGGCGACGAGAGTAGTGAGGTGAAGGCCAATGAGGCCGGATAAGAAAAAGTTGTCGTCGATTGATGAAGAAAAGAAAGAAATGATGTCCTCAAGCCGAGACTCAGGCAACGACACTAGCCATTGCCGGCCGAGTTCAAAAGCAACATAATGTCCGCCGTGTGAACGGACCAGCCGGATTAGTCAAGGGACAGGTGGGTGCGGTTGCGATGGAGTTGAGGAGTAGGAGAGTGGGAGTGATGAAGATTACGCGACTCGCGTAAAGTGGCAAAAGTGGGTAGGTGCCTGTAGCTGTTCGCTCGGCCACGAAAGCACGTGAGCGCGCCAGGCTGGTTTTGGGTCGTTCCTTCCACTAAATACTAGGCGCTCTTTCAGGAACGACCCACTGTAAATTTAGCAGCCAAACTTTGAGGTTGGACAACATCGTCATTCTCAACTTTTTCGACATTGGAGAAGCTTGCATACACACCACAGCTTCTGTCGCGCACCCACCGCCACGATGAACAACGACCAGTTCCGGAAACTAGCCCTCGGTGCTGGCGCATCGTCTGGCAGCAAGAATGGCGCCTCCACAACCAACAACAGCAGCAGCGCAACGCCAGGCGCAACTCCAGGCGCAGTACGAGCTCTCGGATCACGACAGAAAGCGAGCATCCCAATGACTCCGTAGGTCTTCCTGCGCCCACCTGTTCGTCATAACTACGGTACTAACACACTCTAGCCGGTATGGAAGTGATGTCAGCAGAATGGCTTTCGCGAAGCAGATGGCCGACCGGTACAACAACAACGGTGACGACAACGACAAGAAGAATAGCAAATACCGAACCTCGAAACCCAAGGGCAGCAAGTTCGCCGCCGGCTACGTTGACCGGGCCAAGATGCGGTCCGAACAAGAGACCGAGGATGGCGACCGGGCAGCACGGCTGGCCGCACTGGAGGAGCTGTACAAAAAGGGCGAGGTCGAGCAGGCCGTCTACGAGAAGCTGCGGTTCGAGATTGCCGGCGGTGATCTGTCGAGCACGCACCTCGTCAAGGGCCTGGACTTTAAGCTGCTGAACCGCGTGCGCATGGGCGAGGATGTCTACAAGGGTGGAGAGAAGGAGGGGAAGGAGGAGGACGACAACAAGGACGGCACAGAGGAGTCTGCGGCTCCAGAGGGCGACGTCGACGACGAATTCGAAAAAGATGGAGGGCTCGGAAGTCCAGGCCGTCGAGCGTGAAAAGGCCAAGAAAAAGGGACAGTACTCGACGACGACAGCTGCCGTAGCCGGCCAAAAACGGTCCCGCGCGACCAGATCCTGGCGGAAATGAAGGCACAGCGCGAGGCGGCGAAGCAGGCTAAAGCTGCAGCTGCTGGTCCCGCCCTGAACTCGCGCTTCAAGAAGATTGGTGCACCACAAGCGGCCGGCTCGCGCATCGAGATTGACAGCCGCGGCCGCGAGGTGCTGGTCATTGTCGACGAAGACGGACACGAGAAACGCAAAGTACGGAAGGCGCCCGTCAGTGCCGACGCTGATGCACCCAAAGCCGACGGCAAAGTCCTCGGCATGGAAGTGCCCGAGTTCTACAGAAAGAAGCAAGAGGCCGAGGCAGCAGCGGCAGCAGCCAAGGAAGTGGACATTTTCGAGGACGCGGGGTCCGACTACGATCCGCTGGCGGGCATGGACTCGGAGAGTTCCGACGACGGCTCTGACGAGGAGAAGGGGAAGACAACAGAAAAGAAGGAGAAGACGCAAGAGAAAAGAGGGCGACAGCCGAGACGCCAAACGGAGGAGACGCTCGTCTTCGTCAAGCAGTCGCGAAGACGGCGAGGCCAGCGATTGCGTCAAGCAGCAGTCGCGACAGTCGGCGGCGGCGGCGGAGATCGACAAGCAGAGACAAAAGGCCAGCAGCGGAGTCAAAGGCAGCAACGGAGCCAGCTGCCGCCAAACCGCGAAACAACTACTTTGGCGGCTCGAAACTGCTGTCCGAACAGTCGTCGCGCGGCGGACCTTCACTCAACGACCCGTCCGTGCTGGCGGCTCTTCGCAAGGCCAAGCAGATGCGTGAAGCAAGCGAGTCTGAGGCCAAGAGCCAGGCCCTCTCCAAAGAGGCCGAGCGCGAAGCCCGTCTCAAGAAACTCATGCAGAGCAGCGACCGCGATGCCGAAGATCTGGACATGGGCTTTGGCACGAACCGACTAGAGGACACAGAAGACTGGACGAGGACCGTGCTGGCCGCAAAGAGCGGCTGTCTACATGGAGAGGTGGAAACGCCGGCGGTGGCGGTGCAGACGGCGACGAAGACGACGATGAAGAAGGCGGTTCTCGAGGCGACAAAACGAAGAGGAAGCGAGGCGGCAAGAAACGCAAGGGCGACGGCAACAATGCCGAGGATGTGATGCGTGTGCTCGAGAGGCGCAAGGAGGAAGCATCGTGAGAAGGTGGAGACAGAAAAGATTTTATAGATTTTTCGGAATATACCCATTTGCAGTATTCAAGTATCTAAGTATCACCAGATGTAGAGAGAATGATTGGTGACGTTTGAGTAGTCTGCGCCTTCCGTATTTGGCTGTCCCTGAAAAGGCCCTAAGTGGCTGAAAAGACCCTGAAGTCCGCCGCTAGCCGAGCTGCCAAAGGGTTCTATTTACAGCTGAGACGGGGCGCGACGGGCACCCTGCCAAGTGAGGGCCGTGACGGACTTTAGCAACATGTTAGGCCCAAACTAGGCAAAACCAGCCATAATACGAAGACAACTCTGAACACAACTCTCCGTTTAACTCAACCTCCTTCAACTCACGATAAGACTCGGCGAGATACGGTGAGCGACAGTTATCAGTGCTGCGCGTCAACACCACATTTGACTCTTTTGTCCTTTCCCATCTGCATCTTTAAGTTGTTGCCAGTCCTCAATCCTATATTTCCTCTTCCTCCTCGTCTCCTATTTTTATCTCATCATCTTTATCCTCCATCATCATCATTATCTCCCCCTCTATCTTCCCCTCCAATCAGTCACCATGGCCAAGATACAAACACCGATCCCAGTCTGGCTCGACTGCGATCCTGGACACGATGTAAGCTGCCGACCTCGTCGTATATTTGGCTGCCCTCACTAACTCTCTAGGACGTCTTTGCTATCCTCATGGCTGCTCACCATCCGGCGATGCGTCTTCTTGGCATCTCCGCCGTTTACGGCAATGCATCACTAAAGTAGGCTCCCCAGCAAGCTGCAATAATATATAGTTATACTGACGTACTGCAGACACACACTTTGGAACGCGAGATCCATCCTTACAGCCATATCTCGAGAGGACGTTCCCGTCTACGCTGGCGCATCGCAGCCGATAGAGCGCCCGCCTATGGAGGCTAGTGCTGACATCCACGGCGAAACAGGTCTGGACGGCACAGATCTGTTGCCAGAGCCCCGTGTAGCGGCCAAAAGCACCAATGCCGACGAGGCCATTGAGGCCATGGCTGCCGCTCTTCTGGCCGAGCCTGCTGGCGTTCCTTGGCTCGTGGCCACAGGCTGCGTGACCAACGTCGCCCTGCTGCTCGAGAGATACCCGGAGATTGCCGACCACCTGGGCGGCCTGTCCATCATGGGCGGCGCTATCGGCGGCGGGTTCACAGCTGCTGTGGCCGGCGAGGTCAATGGTATCCCGCGCATCGGTAACCGCACGGCCTTTGCCGAGTTTAACATTTTGTTGGATCCAGAGGCCGCTGCCAAGGTCTTTGGCAACCCCCGGCTGGCACGCAAGACGACACTCGTGCCACTGGACCTGACACATCTGGTGCTGGCCACGGCCGAGGTGCAGGACCTGTTGCTGCATGGCCCCCATGCAGCCAACCCGGTCGTGACAGACAAGACAGAAAGCGCACCCGCGGTCCCCGGTCAGGGCAAGACCGTCCTGCGCACCATGCTCGTCCAGCTGCTCAACTTTTTTGCCGACACCTACAACAAAGTCTTTGGTATCAAGGAGGGCCCGCCGCTGCACGACCCGATTGCTGTTGCGGCCGTTTTGACGGGCACGGCCGCTGCCATTCCGATGTACGACTATGTTCACAACACAAAAGAGACAGAGCCTGCGGCCGAGCGTTACGAGGTTACTGTCGTTACTGACGGCACGACCGCCGAGGCGCTGGCTGGCTTGGCCGAGACGGGCCGCACTGTCGCCAAGCTGCTGCCACCCGGCGCCGAGGGTATCCGTATCCCGCGTGGCCTGGATATTCCCGGTTTCTGGAAAGTCATGGAGGAGTGCTGTTCACGGGCGGATGAGGCGAATGCAAAGAATGGGCGGTAAAACATTAAAATTGGATGTGTATATATTGGGTGTCTCCTAAGGAGAACGCATATACCTAGACAAAAGTATCCTACAACAGTATAGACTAGACAGTACAGAGCTATCTAACAGTTTCAAGATTTCATCAGTAACGGTCCAACAGTGTCTTAATCCATCCTTTCTCTCTCTCTTCTGTCTTCTTCCTTCTTGGCGCCGTTTCTTGCAGGCGGGAAATCCTCAGAGTCAGCAAGAATATGGTGACACCTCGATGAATTCGCCGACGGATGAAAATATCTCGGCGTCCTGGGCTCCGCGTACCAGGTTGTGCATGGCATAATAAGCCAGCAGCTATTCCGAGCATCCGGCTGATAGGCGGGCGACCGGGTGCTAACACCACATGGCTAAGAGCGGCTTGGGCGTCGTAGAGTAGTTGTAAGCGGTAGATGTGCCGAGTCGACACATCATCCTCCACCTCTTCATGTCTTGCTCTCACCCTCGGCATCGAATCCAAGAGCGTCCAGCTCGCGCACCAACTCGTTGATCCGGATGACCTTGGCAATCTGCTCGGGCAGCAGCGCCTCGCCACGTCACGCTTGCTCTGCAGCTCCTTGGCCTGCTTGAGCTTCTTCTTGAGGCCGCGGGCCTTCTTCTCACGCTCGGCCTGGGGGTCTTCTGCTGGAGCAGGAGGTGCAGCCTCCGTCTTGGTCGCAGGTGCTGTAGATCCGTTGGTCGTCATCTTCGTCGTCGTCGTTGCGGGGGTCGTTGAAGGAGTGGTCTCAGCTGCTGCGGCTGCTGCCGCCTTCTTCCGGCCTCGCGGCGCTTGGCGTTCTTGTTGGCAGCCGAGGCGCTCTCTGCAGGTGTCTCGGTAACAGTAACAGGAGCTGCACCGGGAACACCGGCAGGTCCTCTGGCCACCGGGGCCGGAGCTGCCGGAGCCGCCGTCTTCGTCTCGGCCTTCACCTCTGCGCCGGGCACGGTGCCATTTTTCATCCGGTTGCGGTAGTTCTCAGCGATCCGGCTCTTGTACAGAGCCACATCCTCGGGCGGCTGGTATCCCGGCCGGATCTTGATGGCCCGCCGAGTGCTGCCGTCGGCGCGAGTTGATTCGGGGATCTGGCGGACGCCGGCCTCGTCCGTAATGATGCCGGCGTTGGTCGGCTGTGTGGCCATAATGAGGGGATGTGTAGTCGTCGGTGGTCGATAGAGAGTAAGGGCTTTACTAAAAAGATGTGTCGTCAATTGTATCGTCAATTTTGTGTAGCTCTCTCTTTCTTTTTGTATTTTTTTTTACTTTTTTTCTGAACTTTATTTTTTCCGAAGTAGAAACCTTAGCTGTGCACTGTGCACTTCCACTTTTTCGTACCTTCCCCCTCTGTAATACAGTCCGACGACTGCATGTGCCCACGACCTGAGTGCTAAAACTAAAAGTGGGTCTCTTCAGGCGTGCTCTCGTCACTGAAGCCCAGCTCCAGCCAATCACACGCCACCAGATACTGGTTAGGCGGAAGATTAGGTAAGACTGGAAAAACAGCATCTCCATTTTGGCGAGACTTCCCGAAAATCGTCAAACCACTTCCAAAAACCCGCACGCCCGCAATTCAACGTCAACGACCTCACACCTCCCACGCACCACCCTCTCCCTCAATTCTCCCACCAACCGTCGCAAGACACCGATCTCTGTCACAATGGTACGCGCGCCCGCCTTTCTCGCCTTCCTGCCGTCGTCAATCGGCCCCGACGACGCAATTGAAGGTCCTTCGGCAAAAGCTTCAAGTCTCGCCGAGGGTCCATCTTGACGTTGCCATTGGGCTCTCAGGGTACCAATTGATGATGCGGACAATTGCTAACTGTTTCTTCTTTACTTTCCAGGCCGCCTACGGTTCCATCTACAAGCAAGTCCCCTCCGCATCGATCCCGACGACCACATAGACTACCCCCTGTCGTCATCGCTGTCCGCGAAATTTATTCTAACACTACTCTCTCTACAGCACCCTGTTCCGCAAGAACTACGCCATGCTTACCGTCGTCTTTGGCTCCGCATTCGCCTGGCAGATGTGAGATACCCGGGAGGAGACTGGCGACACAGTCCAGCCTGAAAATGCCGATATACGAAAATACATGACGAAATGCTGACATTGCAATCCAGGGCCTACGACACCGGCATGAACAAGATCTGGGACAACATCAACCGCGGCGTAAGTCGAGGACCTTTTTGTATCAACACACCCCTCGAACAACTGCTAACATATCCCAGCGCCAATGGAAGGACATCCGCGCCAAGTACCTGGAGGGCGGCGATGAGGACGAGGAGTAAAGTTGTGCCGACGAACAGAAGAAGGAGGACGATGGTAATCAAAAATAAACGAAAACAACGAAAACACACACACACACGGAGACATGGATAGACGACGGGCAATGAAGCGCGAGACGGACTCGTCTTTCGTTTCGTGTCTTGTCCCAGCACGGCCGCCTCGTCGTGCGTGGTGCGGCGGGACGGGTCACTTTTGTACAAAAACCACACAATAGCCTGGATAGGGCCATCTCGAAATAGAATTTCACATTTCACATCATAGACCGTCGTTGTCATCGACTTGCAAGGTGCATATCTCGAACCTCAACGTATATACAGGATAATGTGGATCACGTGACTACGTGTCAAAGGTCTCACCAAAAGTTAAAGGACTCAAAAAAAACAGCTCCGAGTCCTCGACGGCCGCTCGTAAACCGACGACGGAAAATGCCGTCCAAGACGACCGACGACCGCCTGTGCGTGATTAAAAGATGCCGTTAGTGAGCGGAGCAGGAGATGACGACGTCTGCGCAATTGTATAAGCAGAGGTAAAAGCAAGAGAATAGAAGAAGCTTAAGCTCCGCTGGAGGACGGTTCCCGCTCTTGCCGCAAGCTGAATAATAGTAGTGAGCTCGTAGTGAGGAGCCCTAAAGGCGAGCTCGAAGATCACACTGAGAGCCGGGACTTGACACTGGCGCCTGCCCCTTCTGAAACCCCGCCAACTGCCCCCAACTACCCGAGCTGCCCTCCTGCTGTGGCGTGCGGTCGCGCCTTCCCGCCCCCCAAAACCTGCCCCAAAACACCTCCAAATCGCTCCTTCCTCAGGCGGCAACCCCACCTCTTGCCTTCCGCCGCCATTGCCTCACTCACTCAATATACGGAGTACCTAACAATCTTTTAGCGTCCACATAAAGGCAGTAGCGACCGACTACGGCCACCAACAGACGGCAAGCACCAGAAGGTGGCAGGAAAGTGACGAAAAGTCCCCAAGAAGACCTTCCTCAAATCATCACACAAAAATAATCGACATCCTCGCCCCCAACGCCTCCCACCACCTTTGAAAAGGGACGCCTCCCGACTGAAGATTCCTTTGACAACATCTCCCAACCCGCCGAGGCACTTGGGCACAGTCCGATTTTTGTCTCATCTTCGCCCCATCTTGAGCTCTGTCTTACCAACCGACATTCTGTCCCACCATTCGAGCTACATTTCGAGACGGCCAAAATAGCTTCAGAAACGCCCACAACGGCGACCACCCAACAAAACAACCGACCACACACAGCACTCGTCGTCCTCTGCGCCCATGGTCAACCGCCAACGGGCCTGAGGAACGACGTCCGCTTCGCTCCGACAACACCTCCTCCCTCCTCTCCCCCTCTCCTCTTGAGCGTCGCTCACTTTTGTCACCCCCACTTCAACTTCTCAACAAAAGCAACACACACAACGAACCATGGCTACCGCCATGTCCACACAGGAACGGCAGCTCTGCCAGTTCCTCAAGGGCCTCAACACCGACCACAACAACCGCTATACCGATAATGTCGCCAAGCAGTTGCTGGGTAGCCTATTTTGGTGCATGGCCAGCGGGAAAGAGGAATACATGAACCTCTTCTTCCCCACCGGCGGGCCACAACGGGGCGGCACCCTCAAGCTGCGTGAGGCCCAGGGTGCTGTCAACGGTGCCGAATACACCGAGGCTGCTCGTGGACATGCCTGCGGCCACATCTTCCGCCCGGGCGAGGCAACCTACTCTTGCAAGACGTGCGGTACCGACGACACGTGCTGCCTTTGTAGCCGTTGCTTCGAGTCCACCGACCACCGCGGCCACATGGTGCGAATTAGTGTTTCACCTGGCAACAGCGGCTGCTGTGATTGTGGTGACCCAGAAGCCTGGAAGACGCCCATGTTCTGCACAATCCACTCCGACTTTCCTGAGGGCCACACACACGGCGACGGCAGCGGCAGTGGTGGCGGTGCGTCTTCCGGCAAAGGAAAGGACAAAGCACCTGCCGGAACGCCGCCCGAGCTCGAGGCCAGCATCCGCATGACCATTGGCCGTGCCCTCGACTTTATGTGCGACGTCATCTCCTGCTCGCCCGAGCAGCTGCGGCAGACAAAAACGCTCGAGTCTATTAAGCAAGACGAGCGCATGTCGCGGCTGTCCTCGACGTACGGCGACGGCGATGCCAGCGACGGCACTCCGGCGGACGAGTTTGCCGTGCTGCTGTGGAACGACGAGAAGCACACCGTCACCGACGTCATGCACCAGGTCGCCCGTGCCTGCGAGACGACCCTGCCCAACGGCCTTGCTCGTGCTTACGAAACGGACGAGATTGGCCGCAGCCTGCTCATGCACTCCACAAGCATCGAAAAGCTGCTCAATGCCGCCCGCATCCTCGAGGACATCAAAGTCACCGTCACGATCCGTTCGTCGCGTGACACCTTCCGCGAGCAAATGTGCGGCACCATCATTGAGTGGCTGGGCGATATCGCGGGCTGCAGCGTCGGCAACGACCACGATATCCTGCGTCGTGTCGTCTGCGAGGAGCTGCTCCGGCCCTGGAAAAAGGGCAGCCCGGCTACCCATGCTATCGTGGGCGCCAATGGCATCGACGACGAGGAACTGATTACTCAGGACAACAATCCTGTGCTCGCCCACGAAATCGGCCTCCTTCGCATGCGCCAAGCAGCGCAACAGGCCGCCCTCTTTGCCGAAAACGGCGACGACATGGACGACGGCGACGATGACGATCTGGACGGTTTTATTGACGCCCTCGACGAAGAAGATGACGATGACGAGGAAGAGGAGGACGACGACTACGACGACGGCGACCTGCTCCCGGCGACCCTCGCGAACCCAGCCACTCGAGCTGCCCTGACGCCTGGACTGATAAGAATGCTCACCGGCCAAGAACTTGACGATAACGACGACATGATGATGATCGATGTGCAGGTCACAGAAGCAGCAGCAGCAGACGCACCGGCAGGGCAGGACCAGGGCACACAGACTGGAGGTGCAGCTACAATAGCCATAACAAACGAGGCTGGCGAGGCCCAATCTGCAGCTACCACAGCTAACGACGCTGCCGCTGCTGCTGCCACTGGAGGAAACACAGACAGCGAGATGATCATCGAGGGCGTCTCATGGCAGCCGGCCCAAGACCAGCTCGAAGAGGGCGAAGCTGCCATGTCTGGCACTGGCACTGGCACGCACCCCTTGCACCGCCTCCGCCTCCACCTCCTCCCGTTCCTCCCCACGCATCCGCACCAGCATCACAGTCAGCCCGTACAACAACGTCGTCCCGGTCCCGTCGGGGGTCTGCCCCGCTCAACGCAGCAGACACCAACGCCTCTGCATCACGAAGCAGCGCGGCAGCAACAACATCCTCGTCTCGTCGCAACCCTCGCGAGCGCGACGTAACACCTTCCGACTCGGATACGGCCGAGCCGCTCATTGCCCCGACCGCGTACTCCAAGTCCGGCCTCGACATCCCCAAGACGCCCGGCATCAGCCTGTCAGACAGAGCTGAGCCGCCCAACCCGGGCCGCTACTGGCTCGGCGTACCGCCCGACTATATGGAAGTCGAGGGCGTGCCGCCGGCCGAAGACCTGTTCCAGCGTGTGCGTCTGGACTGGCTGATCCTGTTCGACCTGCGCATGTGGAAGAAGGTCCGTAACGATCTACGTTCACTCTACATCTCGACTGTCGTCACGATCCCCGAGTTCAAGCGTGTGCTCGGCCTGCGCTTTGCCGGCCTCTACACCACGCTGGCCCAGCTCTACCTTATCGGGGACCGCGAACCGGACCACTCCATCATCAACATCTCCCTACAGATGCTGACCACACCGTCAATCACAACCGAGATAGTAGAGCGCGGGAACTTTTTGACGAGCTTGATGGCCATCCTGTACACCTTCTTGACGACACGCCAGGTCGGACACCCATGGGACGTGTCATCGAGCGCTGTCCTGGCTTTTGACTCGGGGTCTGTCACGAACCGGAGAATGTATCACTTTTTCGTCGACCTCAAGTACCTTTTTAGTTCGCCGCACGTCCAAAAGTGCTTGCGCACCGAGGACCGCTACATGATGCAATTCCTCGACCTCGTCAAGCTCCACCAGGGCATCTGTCCCAACACCCGCGCCATTGGTGAGCACGTCGAGTACGAGACGGGTACGTGGATCAGCGCATCACTCATCACCCGCGAGATCAACCGCCTGTGTCGCCAGTTCTCCGACGCCTACCGCAACTTGCAGGGGGCCGATCTCAGCCACCTCGCGCGCGCCATCCGCTACACGGCCAAGACCGTCATCCTCAACTCCATCGGTTCCGAGCGCCAGCGCTTCAGCCAGGCCGAGGTGCGCGAGGAGGTGCAGTTCCGCGTCCTGTCCGACTTTGAGTTTGACAGTCCGGCCGCCTTTTACGACGTTGTCCGTTTTGTCGTCGAGGAGCAGCCCATCAGCTTCCACCATGCGCTGCACTACACTCTGTCGTGGCTTATTGAGTGCGGCAAGTCGCTGTCGCTCGACAACCTGCGCCACTACCTCAGTTTCAGCACCCAGGAGCTCAAGGCCCAGCCGCGCTCTATGGGACGCAAGGTCATGCCTCGCCGCCTTAACTTGACACCCGAGGATTACCTGATGGCGGCCTTTGACTACCCCCTGCGCGTGTGCGCCTGGCTCGCCCAAATGAAGGCCGGCATGTGGGTGCGCAACGGGATCAGCCTGCGCCACCAGGCCGGCACCTACCGTGGCGTCAGCCAGCGGGACGTCGCTCACCACCGCGACATCTTCTTGTTGCAGACTGCCCTGGTCGTGTGCAACCCCAGCCGCGTGCTCGTGTCCATCATTGACCGCTTCGGTATGGAGCGCTGGGTCAAGGGCATCTTTGAGCAAAAGGCCGAGGCCCAGGACGACTCGCAGCATCTTGACGTCATCGAGGACATGATTCACCTCCTGATTGTCCTGGTGAGCGACCGCACCTCTCTCGTCGACGTCGAGGACGATGCCGCCACGCAGCTTCTGGCCCTGCGCCGTGATATCATCCATGTGCTGTGCTTCAAGCCGCTGTCCTACACGGACATTTGCAACAAACTGCCCGACCGTTTCCAAGAACAAGAAAACTTCCAGGAGGTGCTCGAGGAGATGGCCACCTTCAAGTCGCCCGACGGCAACACGGACGTTGGCACCTTTGAGCTCGACCCGCAGTATATTGAGGAGGTCGACCCCTACAGCGCACACTATAACAAGAACCAGCGCGAAGAGTCTGAGACGGCCTACCGTAAGTGGATGGCCAAGAAGACGGGCCAGCCGGCCGAGTCCATTGTCTACGAACCCAAGCTACAGGCCATTACGACGGGCGCCTTTGTCGGCCTGTCCGAGTTCACCAGAACGGGCGTCTTTGCACAGCTCATCTACTACTCGCTGCTGTATCCGCTCGTGGCTCAGAAGCTGACGCCCACGGTGCCCTTTACACGCATCGAGACGTTCCTGCA
Organism: Sporothrix variecibatus; assembly: GCA_016097105.2. Classification (NCBI taxonomy): domain Eukaryota; kingdom Fungi; phylum Ascomycota; class Sordariomycetes; order Ophiostomatales; family Ophiostomataceae; genus Sporothrix; species Sporothrix variecibatus. Next base: position 5,669,095 of record JADMNI010000002.1, on the reverse strand, counting down.
GGTCGTCCTGCACCTGGTGCTCATTGCTATTGCCGAAGACAAGACGTACGGCGCCGGTGCCGAGGGTGTCTTCCAGGGCGGTGACGGCTCCGCGACCTCCTCGTTCATCCGCTACGCTCTCAACCAGCAGGCCCGCAGCAACTTTATGCCCGAGTCGCCCGAGGCCAAGACGATTGTCTCGCTGCTCGACATGATGTCGACCAAGGACGAGTTCAAGGCGTGCCACCCCAAGATTTCGCTTATCCTCAAGCGCATGCGCCAGAAACGCCCCACGGACTTTGAGTCGGCCTACGCCCGCCTGGGTGTGTCTGTCGACCGTATCAGCACGGCCTCGCCTGCCTACAACAGCAGCAACGCCAACGAGGAGCGCGAGCGCAAGAAGCGGGCGGCCATGGACCGCCAGGCACGTGTGATGGCGCAGTTCCAGGAGCAGCAAAAGAGCTTCTTGGCCAACCAGGGCGATATCGACTGGGGCATCGACGAGGACGAGGACGAAGATATGGAACCGTCGGCCGGCGCCGGCTACGAGGAAGAGAAGAAGCTCTGGAAGTACCCGAGCGGCACGTGCATCTTGTGCCAAGAGGACACTGATGACCGTCGTCTGCACGGCACGTTCGCCTTCTTTACAGAGAGCTTGATCCTGCGCCAGACAGACTTGCAGGACCCGGACTTTGTGCGCGAGGCTGCATCGACACCCAAGAATCTCGACCGGTCGGCCGAGAGCATTCGGCCCTTTGGTGTTGCGCACGAGAACCGCCAAACGGTGGTCAAGATTGGCACAGACGGCGAGCCGTTCGAGTCGGAGAGGCAAGTGATAGGGAAAGGCTTCCCCTCGAAAAACTGCCAGCCTGGTGTACTGTCGGTCGGCTGTGGCCACATTATGCATCACCATTGTTTCGAGGCCTACTTTGAAGCGACGCTGCGTCGGCATAACCAGCAGATTGCGCGGCACCACCCGGAAGACACGGAAAAGCTCGAGTTTGTGTGCCCGCTCTGCAAAGCCTTGGGCAACGCCTTTTTGCCCATTGTCTGGAAGGGCAAAGAAGAGTCGTACCCGGGCGCGCTCGCGCCCAACACCGCCTTTGCATCCTTCCTCAACGACCAGATGGCCAGTGAGGGTTACTACGTGCTGAGTGCGCCACGGCCGCCCGATGAAGTGCAAGCCATGCAGCGCCTGTACATTGGCTCGTCGATGCTTACGAGCGTGTCCGACAAGGCATCTCAGCTTGTGTATGAAGCATGGGAGCGTCTGCCGCAGAGCCCGCTCTACATGGCGCCGACCTCGGCCGGTCCTGGTGGTGCACTCGGCGCAGCCGGCTGGCCCCCGATCCCTGCCGCCATGGCCGGTGCTGCTGCCGCTGCCGCGGCCGCTGCTGGTGTCGGTGGAGGTGCTGGAGGAGGTGGCGGTGGTGTGGCTGGCGGTGGCCCAGGTACTGTCTCTGGTTCTGGGTCTGGTGCATCGGGAGGCAATGCACGCGCGCAGCCCGAACTCGCCAACGTCGTGCGCGATCTCGTATCGGCCTACCGTCGCCTCAAGCGGACGCTTCGGACCAACGACCTGCCTATGCTGCCGATGGTTGACAATGGTCGTGGCCGCAACGAGCTTTACGGCAGCGACACGCTTGCACAAGCCGTTGGCTACTCGATCTCGGCCGTGGAAATCCAGCAGCGCGGCACGGACGCCGAGTACGGCATGACGCTGCTGTCCAAGATCCCCGAGCAGTCGCTGACGCATCTGCGGATTCTGTGCGAGACCGTCACCTCGTACATTTCCATTGGCGCACAACGTCACGGCGGCGACAACCGGGTCGACCGTGAGTTCCGGCGCGACGCCGAGCGGCAGCACTGCCAGCTGTTTGTAACCATGTACTTTGGCCAAGAGACGGAGGCGACAGCCCGTCCCACAGAGCAGTACGGTCCTCTTCTGGGCCTGGATCCGTTTATCTTTTTATGTGAGAGTGTCTTTGGCATGGTGCCCGCGCTCAAGATGGAGATTGCCCATGTGCTGCGGCTATGTTATTTGGCGGAGCTGGTCAAGGTGGTCTACCACATGGGCCGCAACATCCCCGTCTCAGCATGGATCAACGAGCTCATGAACCGACAGCACGGCGGCGACCCGGCCCTGGAGAACTTTGCCCTTTTCTGCCAGAGCATTGCACACATGGACCTCGGCGCACGCTCGAACCGCCGGCAGAGCGCGGTGATTGATGCCTCGCTGCTCGCCACAGACGCGCTGGGCGCCAACCTCGGGTTCGACCAGGAAGGTGTCAACACGCTCGAGGGCTACTACAACTTTGTCAAGAAGTACGCACTCGTTTTTCTGCGCAAGTCGGTGGTGCTCATGTACGCGCACGCGGGCGTCGACTTTAACAGCCATGTGTCGCCTGCGCCCGAGCTGTCGGAACTCGAGCGGCTCAGCGAGGTTCTGAAGCTGCCGTCGTTTGACGAGATGTGCACGGCGCTGATTCTCGACCAGACGCCGCCCTTGCAGCCCTCGGCAGCAGGTTGGCCAGCAACGACACCGCAACTGGTCAACGGCTGGGTGCACCACTACTACACGCACACCTGGGGCAAGCACAAGGCGGCGCGCGCGGCGTCGTCTGTTTCCGGTGATGCATCTGTCTCTGGAACCGCTGCTGAGGACGATGCTAGCAGCACCATGTCGGGCGAGCTGGGGTTGGCGCCGGGTAGTGCATCGGGCGCTGCCTCTAATGCGGGCGCGTCTAACAAAGCAACTGCAGGCTCGTCGACCACGTCTTCATCCACCCAGAACACTGCCTCGCAACAACCACCCCTTGCTCAACCCTCGTCGGCGCTTCTCAGCCACCCGGGCATCTACGAACTCGTCGGCCTCCCGCAAAACTTTGAGCAGCTGCTCGACGAATGCACACGTGCGCGCTGCCCCACCACAGGCAAAGACGTCTCCGACCCAATGATATGTTTGTTGTGCGGCGAAGTCTTTTGCGGCCAGGCCATCTGCTGCCTCAAGGAAGAGCGCATTGGGCGCACACACGCCCGCCGGCGCATCGGCGGCGCGCAGCAGCACATGCGGCGGTGCCAGAAGAACATGGGCCTGTTTCTCAACATTCGCAAATGCTGCATCTACTACCTGCACCGGATGTCGGGATCGTACGGCTATGCGCCGTATATCGACAAGTACGGCGAGGTAGACTTGGGCTTCCGTCATGGACGGCCGCTCCAGCTCAACCAGCGCCGGTACGATGCGATGCTGCGGGCCGTGTGGCTAAGCCACGGCGTGCCGAGCTTCATCAGCCGGAAGCTAGAGATGGACATTAACAATGGCGGATGGGAGACGATATAAGAAAGGGAGGATGGTTGGTTGATAGGAAAGGTGATTGGGTTGGGTGTGCTTGGTGTGCATCAGCCCTTTGATTATTGGCTTTTGCCTCTTGACTTTTGTCTTTCTACTTTTGTCTTTACCTTTTTGCATTTTTGTATTGGTCCTCGTCATTGTGTATCAAGGACAATATCATTTTTTGAGCAGCAAGTATGGCATCGGGGGCATATTAGACCGTCTTTATTACACTCTACTTAGCTCTACTTTATTTCACGTTTGTACATTCTTTGATATCTCGCTTGGTCTTGGTCTGTTTTGTCACTTTCACTTACTTGCATTGAACGAGACGTCAGATCATAAGATAAAAACAACTCTTTAACTTTCATTCTTTAATTTAAAATGACTCTCCGGAGCGCCTTTCCCTTTGATAGAATTGAATCAATCTCGCAATAATGTAAACCAGTATCCGTAAAAACCCCATCAACGCCTTGTAAAAGTACCCATGCTAGCCCATTTGCCATCTTAAATGACAGTCCTACACCATCTCTTCGTCCTCAATCTTGGCCACGCTGTTGCCTCCACCTTCTACTTCGTCCTCCTCGTCGGTATGTCTGTAAACGTTGATCCAGCCGTCTTGGCCGCAGCTGACCATTGTGGCACCACAGACATCAACCCAGAAGACGACGCCGTCCTTGTGCGCTCCACGCAGACGCTGAATCTCCTTTTTGGATCCAACATCCCACAGCACAACATCGCCGTCCTCACTGGCAGCAGCCACAAACGGCTTGTGCTTCTTTCTGGTCTTTGTGTCAGGGTGCTCCTTATCGGCCAGCCGTCCAAAACAGCCGCCAATCGAAAAGCGTTTGTTGAGGTGACCCTGGTACGTCTTCTTGACGATGCTCGGCTGGGCGACATAGTCCCACAGACGGATGCACGAGTCGAGGTTGAAAGCGAGCACGAAACGCCCGTTGGGCGAGAAACACACATTGGTGACGGCCGGGTTGTCTTCGTTGAGAAGTAACAAAGTGCGGAGGCACTGGCCCGTGCCCGTGTCCCAAATACGAATCAGGCCATCGGTCGAGCAGCTCACAACGAGGGTGCCGTCGCAGCAGAAATCAATGCCACTGACGGGGTCGCTGTGCGCGGGAAGGCTGCGCATCAACCGGCCTGCACGCACGTCCCACAAAAAGACAGCCTCGTCGTAGCTGCCGCTGGCCAGGATGTTGCCCTTGGGCGAAAAGGCCAGACAATAAACATAGTTGTGGTGACCTAGGAGGGGCAGACGTGTGCCTCGTGCGCCACCACTGCTCGCCGTGCCGTTGCCGTTGGTGCCGTTAATGCCCTCGCGCAACTGACGCCGGGCAAACCGCACAGCCATGGCCGCGGCTGACGGCACCGCCACCCTCGTTTGGTCACCGCCATCGCCGTCCTCGCCTTCGTCGCCCTCGCCCGCACCGCCGTCGCTCACCGTCTCGCCCACGGCATGTGCCGGCTCGGCCGTCACGCGGTCCCATAGACGAATCGCCTTGTCGTCCGAGCCGGTGGCCAGTGTGTTCGAGTCCGGGCTCCAGGCCAAGCACGAAAGACCAGCAACATGGCCCACCAGTGTCGTCATGTGCGCGCCTGTGGCAGCGTCCCAGATACGTGCGGTGCCGTCCGCCGACGCCGATGCAATCCACCGTCCATCGGGCGAGATGCGGACTTGGGCAATGGGGCCCTCGTGGCCGCGCATGGCCAGGACGCGACGGTAGTGTGGCCGTGGGGTAGCATCCCGGCGGCGGCGTCGTTGCCGTCGGCGTGTGCTTGTGTTTGTGCTCTTCTTTGTGTCTTCCCTCGCAGCCCCGTTTGTTCTTGGCGACCCTGACCGCGACCGTGACCTTGAGCTGAAGCGCGAGCTGGTCGACCGGGCGCGTGGCCGTGCTCGAGTATGGGACTCGGATCGTGAACGTGAACGTGAACGTGAGTGTGATCTTGATCTTGATCTTACTCTTGATGGCGACTGGGATTGCGATCGTGGTGGAGAGAGTGAATGCGAGCGGGACCGTGACCGGGATCGAGAGTGTGCACGCGAGCTCAGTTCCGAGTCCGAAGCAGAAGCTGATGGCGTGCGTCTTGGCCGTTGTCTAGGTGACCGTGACACGCTCGGCGATGGCGATGAGCTCGGCTCGCGACGTTTGCGCTGTCGTCGGCGGGGAGACAAAATGTCGTCAATGTCGTCGTCTTCTTCGTCCACATCTCGATGTCTAGAGATGGCCCCCGCCAACTGAGCCGACGGCGAGTCGGTCGACTGTCGCCGCTGTGCCCGTTTGGGTGCCGTCTGTTGCTCCTTGTCTCTCGGTCCTCGTATCGACAGCTTCTCTGTAGACTGCTGCTTCTTTGTCTTTGTCGACTCTTCTCCTTCGCGCACTTTGCGACGCTTCGCTGCAGGATGGTCGGCCGCCGCGACCGCCACCGGGGCCATGGTCGAGTGTGGTGTGTTTGTCGTGCGTGGTGGGAGCGGAAGATCGTGTTGTTGTTGATAGATGGGCAGGGAAAGGAAGACGTCAAAAAACCGCGATGTTGGACGCGCAGGCGCGTTTGCTGTCTTGGCCGAAATTGGAACTTGACGTCGTTCGCGACTTCCCTTTGGCGTTGTCTTGACTGCGCGACCTCGCGACAAGAGCCCAAATTAATTTTAGTGGGTCCCCACTAATGCCTTCCACACTTCATGTGATGGCACGTGACCTATCAAGACGACAAACAACGACTTATCAGGCAGTGAATTGTTTATAGAGCATCGATAAACAATTGGTTGAATACAATATTGCTGGCTATCTTTGTTTTCTTTTGATTTTCTGGTCTAGATACGCAGGTTCAGATGTTGGCTGGTTTCGTTGTGGCATGGCAATATCATAGTGGAAAAGTGTCAATTACTTTATTTGAATTTATCAGATTTATTTATATTTACAACAAATTGTTTCGTCCATATAAAAATCACATAAAAAAACAACAATAACAAAAAAAAAAATTCGAACAAGAACATACACAAAAAAGTATAACCTCATATTTTAGGGACTCACTCACGTTACCAGACTGCAAATTGCACATAATCATGTTATTGAATGCCAATCTGCAGCTCTCTGCCGCATGGAATAAGCATAGATGATGGCGAGATGGCGATAGATTATCAACCAGCACCTGAAACGAGTCTGAGAGGGATAGCCAGTTTGGTGTGACAATAGTGAAGCGGCGGTAATTTATCAGTGGCATTGATTGCAGTTAAGAGAAGAAAGGACGAAGCAACAACACGCAAAAGAGGGTGTGAACCGGTAGCGCCGGGAGGAACACAATGGCAGGTGGAAAGATGCGATGTGCAAAGTCCAACGTCTGAGGGCTCTCGGGCGTTTTTTTCTTTCTTTCTAGTCTGCCATTTGCTTCTTTTTTGTAGGTCCGCGCACGGCCTCGTCGAAGGAGGAGTCGATGAGGGGGAGGCGAGCGCACAGATGCCAGTTCACGTAGAAGAAGGCCATTTCTTTCAGAATTCAAGTAAAAAGCTGGCATCGGCTACGGTAGACTGTTTAAAATGATGATAGTCTCTGTCAAATGAGAGGCGATGAGGCGACGAACTCTGTGATCAGACGACGTTCACGATCTGGATTTAGGGGACAGTCATCACGACAATATTACGGCAACATACGGAGTACAGACGGAGCAACTTTGATTTGAACCAGCTCTAGATTCACGCTATGGTCGTTGTGCACCAGATTTTCACTGTCAGGCCTTGCTGTGGTAGAGCGGCACAAAATTCAAGAAAAACGTCATGGCGTGCAGCTCCAGGCCGCCACATCCCCGCCATCCGGTCAAGGAGAGAGGAGAAGAAGAGGGAAAGAAATGAGGGAAGAAGAGTAGACGAGACTACCGTTAGCATCGAGTTTCTGGTCATTGGCTGGCTAAATCTGTTTCTTTTCATATTCATCGTCTGGACCTGCCGTTTCCTCCCAGGTTTGGACAGTATTTGGTGATCAGTGATCACGAGGTCTGCAATGTTTGACACACATGTCATCTTCATCGACTCGACTCGGATTCCGGACAGAGTTCGAGATATTTTAAAAGACGATTAACGTCAAGGAACACATACTGCTGTATCGCCTGTATCATCGTCGTTGCCTGTGCTCGGAACGTAGCGAGATTTCCTTCCAGGAAGGTCGGACGCAACAACAACACGAGACGATGATCTGCAAAAAGTAAGATACGACCATGACCGTTGTCCACGTGTTAAAGTGTCATCCCTTTGATCGGTGTTGCCTCGTATAAAAAACTGTGCTGAAGACGACGATGGACGATGGACGATGGGCAGACAAAGAAGAGATGCAAACAGGCATGTTTGTCTGATGAGTAGCAACGCATGCAAGAGCCAAACGATCAGTGCACACGCACAGAGCACAGAGTCACAGGCGCAGAGTGTGATGAAGAGTCTGTTTTCTGCATCGTGAAAAATGCTCGAGCGTACGCAGACTAGGGTTGTTGAAAGACCCTTAGCAATATATGTCCCCAAGAGAGCATAACATACGGAGTATTGATGGCATTACTGGCATTGTGATATCGGATACTCCTCACATCGCCTGCATCGCATCGCTTGCATCTCTGGCATCGAGCGTTTTGACTATGGATTAGACTGTCGATCCAATCGCGTTTGTTTGTTCGACGTTCCCTGGTCACAGACTCTGGTCGTGTGAGACATCCTTCTTTCAGTGTTCTTTCGACCTTCTCCCGTCGTCGTTTGACTTTCTCTTCCTTTCGTGACAGTCTTCTGTGTGTACAATTTTCTTTCTTTCTTTTCTTTGCTATGATCGTCCATGCAAGTTGTAGAACAAGCGCAGCCAACAAACACACCGTAAACACACCACACCATATGCACCATGCACGCTCGCGCACTAACAACATGCATGGCGGGCGGGAGGCAATTAAGACATGAGGGACAACAGGACAGAAAAGACAAGAAAGAAATAAAAGGAAGCTGACAAAAAAGGAAGCTAACGCACGATGTAGGTCTTACACGTCAAACAGCACTACGAGCAACACCAACGACCATCGCCCGGCTTCCGGTTGGAGCGATCGACACGTCGATACGAATACTCCCTACATGCGGTGGGAAGAAGAATATGTAGCTAAAGACGGAGTCTTGTATCGTGCCGTGTAAAACACATCTATTTCTTTCTCTCGCTCTCTCTTTCCCGTCGCCTCGGCTTTTGAAAAGACCCTGTCCCGGTCTGCCTGTCTGTCTGAGTCTATTTTCTGTGTTTTGATCCTTCACTCTCATGCCTTCCTGCATCTCTGCCGCGTCCACCTTCCTGGTCGAAATTGCCAGTCTCTTTTCTCCTCTGTCGCCTGTCCCTGCACCTTTATTGAAAACAATGCGCTCAAGACGGTATTCCTGCGCATCCTATTCGAGGTGAGAGTGCACAGGCATTTTTATCTCGACGACAGGGTACAGCGTATTCCGTAAAGGATAAGCAATCGGCCAGAAGAGGAAATCCTGCTTGACACAAGACTTGACGAAAATGATGCATCTCCCTCTCACCACCAACTCCCTTCACTTACACATTACTTTGGTACGGCACTTGTTATCGAACATTATCACATAGTCACACTCTACACCTACTTTATCACCATTACATTCACTTCTCACTTCTTTAGTGCTACTTTACTTACCCACGTATCGGTATTATGCCGGAGTGTTTCCAATGTTGAGGCAACCAAGTGTTCTGACAAAGAGAAAAGAGGGCGATCAACGCTACATCGCTCCATGGCGGGGTTTCCTTGAGTATGTTGAGACGAAAAAGATAAAGTGTGTTGTGATGGCCCTAAAGAGCAAAAAGAGAGGCTGGACTCTGTGCGATGGAGTGATGTTAGTCTGTAGGTGTGGCTCACGTTTCCTCGACCCAGATCGAACGAGATCACGGTCGCCTTCACTATTCACTGTCTGTTTTGTGACGGAGGGGCCCGCCCTGGCGAATAGGCTATTTGGTCAACCAGAGATGTCAAGATGGAGGTCAGAGGAGATACAACCAAGAAAATACTGAATGGTTTGTGGAGTGTCAGCCGAGCCAGCCTCCTCCTTACTAGACTTTGAACGGCACCCATCGATATACTGTGGTCGAAGCTTTTCTCTCTTCTTCCTCTTTTGGACGCTGGCCAGGGCGTAGCCTCTTCCCTTTTTCTGACAAGGGAGATGGGGCAGAACCGCATAAACCAAAAGTCTGGCCCGCTGGGCTGGGGGGAAGGAAGGGAAGGGATGAGGAAGACATGGGGTATTTGGTATGTAAAACCACAACTGTAAAACAGAGGGGGAAAGATAAAAGACGGAGACAATCAACGAGGGAGGGGCAGATCGAGGCAGGCAAAGGGCGGTCGATGAGCTTTTGTTGACAATGGAGAAGATTGTCCGGCAGAAACCATTTGTGTTCCCCCCACATTTTTGGGCCAGCCACTGACCGCATCAGGCCGCATTCAACCCAAGAAAAAAAAACATCGTGAAGAAGGGAAGAAGGGAGCAAAGGAAGCGAGAAGCGGTCCAACCCCCCCAAGGGGGTCTGAACAAAGCCGGCTTGCTGCCGAACCGTTCGTGCAGACCAACAACCGTTGTTAGAGCATGCAAAAACGCAAAAAACGCAAGCACACAAACACCAAAACTATCTCGACCAAACTTGGAAAACAGTAAATACTTTGACATGGGAGGGAAGGTTGGAGTACATGTTGTTGATACCAGCATGGCTGGGTAGCGGCAAGATGCTGTGGTGAAGAGAAAAAAAGAAATGCATAAAGCGGTTGTTGAGCTTTATTACGGCGGCAGACAAGCAACAACGACATGCGGCGTAGAATACAACGGCGGTTCGAGCATTGTGGTCGAAGCCGTGCCCATATGTTCGTTGTTGAACGTCTTGACCGCCTGCTCGAAATGGAAAGCGGTACAAGAGGCTGGTATTCACCGTGTACGACAACAAGGTACTTCCTCCGTAGAACATGTCAAAGCCACTCGGTCACAAGTGTCGTCAACTTTGTGCAATGTGGCTGGCTGTTTGGCTGCAACAATAGCCCCGCTTTGGCGCTGCTTTCACTCATTTCCATGTGCAGCAACATCACGGGGAAATCAAAATTGAGAGAAAGATACTGCAGTGCAAGCTGGCTGCAGTACGGAGTACTCATTACTTTGTACAGCTTTACCGAGTCTGTCTACTTCGTACCCATTCTGTGCAGCCAACTCATTCTTCTGCAATCTCCCGCACATCTACATCGGGCGGCTTGCCGTCTCATCGCGCGCCCAACCGGCGTCTGGAGATCAATGCAGCTGTGAAGAAATGGAAAAGGAGAGGGGACATCGTGCGTCTTTGTGCGTGTCTGCGTGTCCTTGTGTGTGTCCGTGTGCACTCTTTCTGGCCTTCTGGAACTACAAATAGGAGCAAATAGGAGCAAATAGGAAACGGACTTGGAAGAAAAGGGAAAGGACTAAAGAAAGAACCGGAGACCAGACGGACATTTTCCTGAACAAGGCGGCGAGGCGGTAAGGTGGCGGGGGACATTGCTCCCCCTGCTATCAAACCGAAGGCGAAGAAAGAGAAGAAGAAGGCGAAGAGGTTCGCGCAAGTGAGACATGAAGAAGGAAATAAAAGAGGGAAAGCGAAGAAAACGTCGCAACAGGAAAAAGAAAAGAAAGCAATAACCAAGGAAGAAAGAGAACAAAAGAAAGCCTAACAGAGGAAGATCCTGCAGCAAGACGAGAACAAGACCAAGAAAGGAAGTGAAAAAGAAATGATACAGACAAGACAAAATCATATCATTATTTCTCGTCGTATCTCACCGTCGTACTCACGGGCATTGTCGTGATGAGAAGGACCTGCCCGGATGCTGCCTCCTGCTGCCTCCCTCTTTGCTCCAACACTCCAGCAGCCACCTGGGATCTCCACAAAAAAGGCTCGGGCCTCCCAGAGACTGGAGCCATTGGAGGTCTTGAGAAAGAGCTTTTGGGAAGCATTGGGGGACCACTGGGGGAAGACGCAAGGGGTGCACGACCAGGCCAAGACTGCCGTTACGGTCTCTAATTGGCCCGTGACATCCCTCCAGGTGGCAAGAGAGTGCAAAGAGAGGTAGGAGAGGCAAGAAATACAAGAAAAAAGGAAGAAAAGTGTTTGTGCGTTGATGGGCCTGGCGAGGTCAACAAGGCTTGTGTTCCTACGAAGTGTGCTCCTTTTGCTCCTTCCTTGTTCTGTTGCCTGCTGTCAGTGCTCCGGGGGAAGCAAGGGAGGAAGGAGGCTGGTGGGTGGCTGCCGGCGGAAGCCCGGCGAGGGAGACGGGGGAAAAAATAGCAGGGAAGGAGCGAATCGTGCGAACCCAGCGTATCAAAGCGAGAAAAAGCAATACCATCGTAAAGTCAAAAAAAAAAAAAAAAACGTCGAGGAAGGAGCAAACCATGAAAAAAGGGGTCCTTTCTCCACAGAGCCAGTCTGGATCGGGTTTGTCCCAGATGGAATAGTTTTGATTTGGCAGGCGCGAACGACCGACTATCTATGTCTCCAAAAAAGACAAAAAAGATGGACATCTCTCAAAGTCAGACATGACGAGACAAAACGACTGCAACGCGCGAGGGATAGACATGGCCGTTGGGTTCGTTCTGCACCTCGTCGCGTGCCGTTCCAGTTCGTCTTGCAGACACACGGGGACACGACTACCGACGGGTAGGGCGCCCTGGCCCGGGCTCACTTTTTTTGTCGACCTTTTTCTTTCTCCAAAATCCGCAAAACTCCATCAATCGCTGGGATATGTCTGGGATGTGTTGTCGCGAAATAACGATCATCGACGTGCTCACCGGAAGACGACTCCATCCTCCCACGACCTCTCTCCACATGTGCAGGCATTTGTCAACATGAGAGGGCGACAAGACTACACAAGACATGGCCCCGTCCAGCAATCCCTTCATCTCAAACGGCGGCAGAACAGGCGACAAACGAGCTGCTGGGGCGCGTGTCTCACACTTTATTTACAGGGGAAGAGGGCAAGAAACTGTCAGACACGGCTTTCACAGCGCACCGGCCAGGCCTTATTCTGAAGCTTGAACCACGCTCCAAACGGACCCTAATGTATGCTCTTTACAGAAGCTCCTAAAACGGATATCACACTCTTGGTCCTTGCCCTTCTAGTATGGGCCCATCTGGAACACCGTTCGCGCCTTCCTGACAGTTGGGCTACCATTGTGCGAGCGAACGGTGAACGCCACAACATCTGAAAGGCGCAAACGGTCGACTTCACTCGGTCTTTCCTTTTGTTCCTTCTTTCTTTCTTACCCCTATGTTTTCTCGTTTTTTCCTTCTTCGACAAACAAGGAAGGAAGGAAGCAAGTAAGGACCCAGTATGCCGGTCGAGCTTCTCTAAAGTACCTGCAATTAACGCTCTGTCATTCGATAGTGTTAATCTATCGCCTGCATTTCGCGAAATAGCGTCCCCAAAAGTGCTGCAGCTGCTTGGAGCTCAACAGCTCAGAATGCGCTTCGGCCTCGGCGCCGTTGGCTAACGGTCTCCTCCGTTGCGCGCTAGCACAAAGTGCTGCCACCCCAAACAAGCAAGAGCAACGAGAACAAAAAGGAAAAGTGAATTGGAAAGAGCGGCCAAAAGACGGACCCACCGCGCTAGGGCTGCCCACCCCTGGCCTGGCCCCTGGCCCTGGTCGCTTCCCGACCCTTGTCCCCCTTTGCGCGCCCCTTTTTGTTTTTTTGAGTGTGCCTGCGTGCAGAGCACACAAGCATGCTTTCATGTCTTTTCGTTTTCTCTCTCTCAACTGTCACGGTTTGCTAGGTGCGAGCATGCTCGACTTCGTGACTTCCTTGCCTGCCTGGATTGAAGGCCCGATCGTGACAAGCGATCCTGGTCGTTCTTTCCCTCTTTCTGCCTCACTTTCTCCCTTGTTCTTTCCTCACATGCAAACAGCCGCCTCCAAATACGCCATGCTCGTAGTGCAAATAGCAGCTTTCCTCACCCAACACCCGCCTGCAACCGTAACTTCACTGCTGCAACTCGCGCCTTCCATCTCATGCAGGGTAGCATCGTCGCTCCTTCCCTCGCCTCTGCCCCCTACTCCTTATGCGCGCTCCTTCCGGAAGTGATATGGGATGTGTGTTGATGTCTGTGTCCTTTTCTGGCATCGCCATTTCCTCTGTCGTAGCTCTTCTCTTCTTTTTGACCTCCTTTTTGCCATGTCCTCGCCCTCGTGTGGCCCAACCTCTACCTATCAGTTTGTTGGCAGTCTCCCTTGCATCGCCAACCTATGTTGACGACGTATCATATATTCTGCTTTTACAGTGCTATCAACGTCAGTCTTTTTACTGCATTTTTGTGTGCTCTTTTGCTATTATCGATCGGCCTCTCTCACCACCTTCTATCATTATCATCCCCTGCCATCTCCAGCTCGGCCGTCGTCCGCCACCCGCCCGATACCCCCTTTTTTAGACCTTTTCTGATCCTCTGTGCTGGTGCCCGTTTTTCTTGTTTCTCGCTCTATTCCCCATTCTGTTTATCTCTCGCCCAAAACGACCCTTCGCGCCGGCCCCGACTGGACAGACTGGACACGACAAGACGACCCCATGTCCTATTGAACGCCAAAAGACGTGCTGCGACGCGTTCGAGCAAGCTGTAATTTGCGCTTTTGTCGACTCCGATCCCCCCCATCCCCTCACTCGCTGCTCCCAGTTCGCGCGCGGCACCCCGGTCGCAATCAAAATCATTTCAGGAGCGTGCAGAGCGCCGTAAGTCAAACACAAAACACACGCCTGGGCCATTGCCCACCCACAAACCCACCTCCACCTTTCTGTTTTCTACCTTTTGGGAGGGAAAAAGAATGAAAAGAGACCCCCCAAAAGGGACCAAAGAGACCCAAGGAGAGCGAAAGTTCAGTTCTCAGTCCACCTCAGAACCCACCGCCCAGCTCCAGCTTGACAGTTGGATGGGGCATCGGTTCTCCTTTTTGGCTTTTTGGCGTTGGTGTATCCCATGTCTCCATCGAGCCATCCACACACACCCCCCGTCCTAGAAAAAAACCCTCGTCTGTCTATCCCCTATTTTCTTGCTCTTTCTTTTCCCGCGCCGTCCCCAGAACCAGACACATGGGGCGGGTCCCTCTCTTTCTTTTCTTTGCTTTCTTCTCCCTTTCACTCTCTTTGGTCCCTTTTCTGCCACCTCAAATTTTATTTCCCGTGTGGTGGATTCTTTCTCTATTCTCTCTATTCAGAGTCTTCTGTCCGTGTCCTACTGAGACGCTGCTAGGCTGCGTACCCGCTGGTGTGTTTCCCGTCATCGTTCGCCTCTTTTCTTCTTTTTCTTTTTGGATCCTCTTCGTTTGTTTCTGAAATTTGGCACTTGCTCCCACACACGCCCCCCTTTTCCTTCTTTTTGTTCTTTCCTCCCCTCTTATCCTCGGCCTCCGCCTCATCCTCGTTTCCTTTTTGTTCTTTTTTTTCTTCTCCAGAGCATGAATCTAACACGGCCGGCTCGCCCAGAGGAAGAGGATTAGGAATTTACTCAACCGGATCCAAAAACCAGAAAACTAATACAACCAATACCCAAAGACCGGTCGCCCAGTTCCAGGAGACACGACCACGACGTTCACGAATATTACTTTACCCGCGCGACAACACACCTTCGCCGGCTGGGTTTGATGTTCTTCTTTCCTGTTCGAATGACGCCGCTTGCTCTCCAGTAAGAGCCAGAACCGCACCTCTTTCCCACCTTTTTCGTCTCTTCGTCGCTTCGTCTCGTCTAGACTATTTTTCAGTTCGCTTTTTGCCGTCCTTTTCTTGTCGTCTTTCCCGCGCTCGCGATCGCCGTTTCCATTTCTTCCCAGCTCGTTCTCGAAGTTTTGCTTTGGCAATATTGTTTAGCCAGGGCCCTCGCCTCCCACGCCCCCTTGGTTCCCGACTTTCTGTTCCTGCATTGCTGCATTGCCGCAGTGAAATTCGATTCGTCTTAATTTCTCCTGCTATTTGCTGTTTGCTTACCGACACGCCGTTTCCCACCCCTATCGGCAAAATCAAATCAAAGCAACAACAACGGACTCGCGCCAACAACAAATAGAATCACCGCAAACCGCAAAAGAGGCAAACTCGAACCACCAATACGGCTCGAGGAAGGGACGCGCCGCCAACGCATCTCCTTCGCCTGCTGCGGCCCACGCGGGTTGGCTCAAATCGAAGACCCCCCATTCGTTTCTGCCTGCTCTTCTCCAGAGAGAGAAGAAAAATCTAAATAGCCATGGAGCCCCCCGTCGCGTCGTCCGGCGCGCCCGCCGCTTCCGCTTCCTCCATACCCTCCGCTATCGACACTCACGGCCACCTCCCGCCGTCCAATCTGCCACAATCACCAGCCTCGCCGGGCCTCCCGCGGCCCATGAGCGTCATGGTCCGTCCTTCGCCCAGAAGCAACAGCCGCATGAGCGTCGGCAGCAAAAATGGTGGCAGCCGCGCATCTGACGAAGATGGCCGCACGTCGGTCAAAGTTGGTATGTTTTTTTTTGTCCTTTTTGTCCTTTTTGTCCTTTTTTCCTCGCTTCGCTCGCAGTCGCATTTTTTGTTGTGGGAATCCCAGTCTCTAACCTCTCACAGCCGTCCGTGTTCGGCCGCCATTAAGACCAAACCGATCCCGGTTACGAACTCATTCCCCAGCGCTTCCAGCGCTCCATGGTCCAGGTCAACTCCGACACAAGCCTGGCCATCGACTCACCACAGGGCCGCAAGCTCTTCGTTTTTGACCGCGTCTTCAGCCCGAGGTCAACCAGGAAGGTATCTGGGACTATCTGACTGACAGCGTCAATGCCTTTGTCACGGGCTACAATGTCTCCCTCCTGGCCTACGGTCAGTCCGGCGCTGGCAAGTCCTACACTATGGGAACTTCCGGTCCCTCCGAACAGGGCGATACCGAAATCATGGGTATGTTTGGAATTCCGTTATCTCCCCTTCATTTTCTTTCCCAAAGTCAATGACGAGCTTTCACGAGCGAGTTTGCGCCCGCGTTTGCGCCCATTTACCCCCCACATTCCTGACAACGGACCCTGGACTAACTCTTCAATAAAGGCGTCATTCCACGAGCCGCTGCGGCGCTGTTCGAGAAACTCGAAGGCGCCAAGACGAATGGCAACCGTAGCTCCATGTCTCATCTTCGTGCGCCCAAGGGCTACGGCGCAAGCCAGGCCACACCTCGCGCAGAAAAGACCTGGTCCCTCAAAGCCACCTACGTAGAGATTTACAACGAGCAGCTGCGCGATCTGCTCATCCCGGAGAGCGTGCCCTCTCACGAGCGTGCCTCCGTGACCATCCGTGAGGATGTCAAGGGCAACATTATCCTGACCGGTCTGCACCAGGTCGAGATCAACTCCGTCGACGATCTGTTGAACGCCCTCAACTTTGGCTCGACCCTGCGCCAGACCGACGCCACTGCCATCAACGCACGGTCGTCGCGTTCGCACGCTGTCTTCAGCTTGAACCTTGTCCAACGCAAGAACGGCTTCCAGTCCACCAAGGCCGAGAAGCGCATGTCTGTCCCGCTCGAGGCCATGACCGGCACCGAGTCCTTTGTCACAGTCGACAGCAAGTTCCACTTTGTCGATTTAGCCGGCAGTGAACGCCTCAAGAACACCGGCGCTCAGGGTGAGCGCGCCAAAGAGGGTATCTCCATCAACGCGGGCCTGGCTGCCCTAGGAAAGGTCATCTCTCAGCTGTCTTCGCGCCAACCAGGATCCCATGTCTCCTACCGCGACTCCCGCCTCACCCGTCTGTTGCAGGACTCGCTGGGTGGCAATGCCATCACCTACATGATTGCGTGTGTGACGCCGGCCGAGTTTCATCTCAGCGAAACCCTCAACACTGTTCAGTATGCCCAGCGTGCCCGGGCCATCCAGAGCAAGCCGCGCATCCAGCAGGTCGAGGAGGGCGACAAGCAGGCCATTATCGACCGTCTCAAGGCAGAGGTTGCCTTCTTGCGTGAGCAGATTCGCAGTGCCGCCTCCAACAACAGCCCCAGCGAGCGCCGTGTCATGTCTGCGACGGAGCGGTCCGAGCGCCAGGGCGAGCGGGAAGTTGAGATGCAAAACGCTCTGCTTGACGCACAGGAGAACTACACTGCGCTCAGCCAGCGGCACGCAAAGCTTATTGCCGAGATGGCTAAGGCGCGCGATATTGAGGCGGCTGAGACCCAGCAGCACCAGCTGGCTGAGGCAGAGGCGGGTGAGGATAGCGCGACTGAGCGGCTAAATCGCTCCAACACCTTTGCGCATGCTGTTGAGCAGGTTGTGCTCGAGTATGAAAAGACCATCCAGTCGCTCGAGCAGTCCCTGTCGAGCACGCGTGCTACTCTTTCCAACACAGAAACCAGCCTGCTGGAAAAGGAGTCCAAATGCGCCTACGCCGAGACCATCAACACCCAGCTCCAGGCACGTCTGCAGAAGCTGATGGACCGCGAAGCCAACACCGAAAACTACCTCCACGACCTTGAGTCCAAGCTCGACGGCCACACCTCGGGCGAAGAGAAGAATGCCACCATCATCATCGAGCTCCGCAAGGAGATTGCCCGCATCCGCGAAAATGAGGCCACCTGCGAGGACTACATCTCGACCCTCGAGGAGCGCCTCGCCGAGGCTGACCAGGATGCCGAGCTGATGCAGCGCGAGATTGACCGCCTCGAGCAGGTCGTTGAGCGCCAGCGCAGCCTAGGCAAGCTCGACTCGCTGTTGTACGAGCTTGACAACATGCAGCAGCAGGACGGCAGCGCCGGCCCAGGCATCACCTCTGGCGTCGACGCTCCCGAGGGCGCTGTCAACGGCAGCGGTGTTGCTCCTAACGGTATGGGCCACGGCCACCGCCGCACGGCCAGCCGCAGCATCGAGCACCACTCGCGCAGCTTGAGCCATGTTAGCCGCCATAGCCACAGCCACAGCACCGACGTCATCCTCGAGGAGGACGGCGAGACTCTGGATGCCGCTGCTCCTGAGATTGACGCCACCATTGAGGAGGAGGAGGGCGTCGAGCAGGACGGTGCCGAGGGTGAGCAGGAGCCGGGCGAGAACGGTGAGGTCGTCGTTGATGCTGACGCTGAGACCCCGGCCGACGCTGATGCCGAGGCTTCTGCCAACGAGGAGAACTCCAACGGCGCACTCAAGTCTGTGACGCCGCGCCCGTCTCAGAACTCGCTGCGCACCGCCAAGCGCTCCGAGAGCTTCACAAGCACTGCCCAGTCCAAGTTTGTCGCTGACAAGCTTGAGGTTGTGACGCAGGAGCTGGTCGACCTCCGTGTCGAGCACGAGTCGACTGTCACCGAGTTCGAGATGCTGCACGCCAAGTACGAGGAGGCTCTCCGCACACTGGCCGAGCTCCAGGACGCTGTCGACGAGGCCCGCCACCCGAGACAGACGGTCCGCGACTCGATTCTGTCCGTCGCCGAGACCTCGCAGACCCGTCCGTCGTCGTACCTGTCCGACGCGCGGTCCAGCGAGCCTGAAAAGAACCGCCACTACTCGTCATCGCGTTCACTCTCCTCGGAGCTGTCGTCTGCCCTCGACTCGCCTGCCACCATGGAGCACTCTGACGCCGAGACCCTCGCGCCCATCAAGAAGGGCACGCGCCCCTCAAGCATCGATGTCGCCGCCGCCATGGCTATCCCCCAGGTGCGCGAAATCCAGCCCGTCTCCGCCTCTGAGCTCCCCGAGGAGGGCCAGGAGGAGCCCAAGTCGCCCTCTGCCAACGGCCGTGGCCTCATCATGTCGCCCAGCACCGACAGCATCCTGGAAGCCGAGGTCGAGCGTCTGCGCGCTCTGGCTGCGGAGAAGGAAGAGGCCGAAAAGCAGCTTTCTGGCAAGTATGCCGAGCTGGAGCAGCAGCACCACCAGACCCTCGATATGGTCGAGGAGCTGAAGACGGAGGTGGCCAAGGCCCAACAGGCTGCCGAGGTGACCTCGCCCCGCTCGTCGACGCCCGTGATCCGCCGCAAGTCAAGCCAGAACGTCATGATTATCGATCGTGCGCACCGGTCTTTTGCTTCGCTGCGGAACATTGCCACGGAGAACTTTGAGGGCAACCCGGATGTCATGCAGAACTTTGAGCTCAACGTCAACGCGGCCATGCACGAGCTGCACTTGCGCTCGGAGCGCATCCAGGAGCTCGAGGCCGACGTCGCGTCGACCAAGAAGGAGATGGACACCAAGATGGCCATTATCTCTGGTCTGACGCGCGAGCGGTCCAGCTTGAAGAGCTCGCCGATGGACATGTCGGTGGTGTCGACACTGCGCGACCAGCTGGAGAAGAACGAGAGCCAGATGAACCAGCTCAAGATTGCCCATACTGCCCGCGAGCAGGAGCTGCAGACTGAGCTCGAGAACCTGCGCGCCTCCCTCCAGGCTGCTGCTGCTGCGTCTGCCGCCGCCCAGTCCCACCAGTCGTCGGAGACTCGTGAGGTCACCGATGAGACTACTGATGCCAGCACGACCGCCGAGGAGCACGCCGAGAAGGTGCGCGGCCTGGAGGCTGAGCTGGCCGGCTGGGAGACCAAGCACCAGACGGCGCTGTCGTCGATGGGCGAGACGGAGAAGCAGATGAAGGAGCACATCGCACAGCTCGAGTCGCAGCTGGCGACGGCCAACGAACAGTTATCCGAGTCCACCAAGAACGCCGCCGCCGGCGACGAGGAGAGTGCTGCAGCCAGTGCCAAGCACGAGGAGCAGGTGCAGATGCTGCGGACGGAGGTCGACGAATACAAGGCCATTATCAACAGCAACGCGGCCAAGGTGGCCGAGCTGGAGGCCGGTCACGCCTCGGCCAAGACTGCTCTTGAGGAGGCTGTTGCCGCCCGCGATGCTGCGACGGCTGAGGCTGCCACGCACAAGAACCTTGTGTCTCAGCTGGAGGCCAAGATTGCCGACCACGAGAAGGCACTTGCGACGCACCAGGAGGGTCTCGGGACACTGCACGCCAACCACGCGCGCGAGCTGGAGAACCTGCAGGCCTCGTCGCGCAAGGACTACGACGAGGAGGTGCAGGTGCTGATGACGGAGCACGCCGAGAACATCCGCCTCCTGGAGAGCGACCTGACCGAGGCCCGCGAGGACCTCATGAAGGTGGCGACGCAGGTGGCGTTTGCGCTGGGCCTGGATGTCAGCGTGGAGAAGATTACAGAGCGCATCGAGGACCTGATTGCGGACCAGAAGGCGCTGGGCGTGGAGCAGAACAAGTCGCTGGAGCTGCAGGAGACGGTCAAGGAGCTGACGAGCATCAGCGACTCGGTGATGCGCGACCTGGAGACGGTGCGGGCGACGCTGACGCAGGTGCTGGGCCCCGACGCGGAGGTGTCGCGCAAGCCCAACGCGACGGTGGCCGAGCAGGCCGCGGCCGTGCAGAAGCGCCTGACGGAGCTGGAGACCAAGAACAAGAAGCACTCGCGCCTCGTGGACGAGCTCGAGGAGCAGCTGCAGACCAACTTCGACCAGGCGCAGCTTACCACGAACCGCCTGTCGACGCTGCAGTCGGAGCGTCACCAGCAGCTGGAGGAGGCGACGACGGCCAAGATCCGGATGCAGTCGGAGCTCGACGCGATTCGCGAGGAGTACGCTGCTCTGCAAGCGCGCTTCGAGGGCATCCTGCCGGCCGACGGCAGTGCCCCGCAGCGGTCTAACTCGGCCAGCTCGCAGCTCCGCAAGAGCTCGTCGGTGGCCTCGCTGCCCTCACCGCCGCCGGCCATCCCACTGCCGCCTCTGCCGAGCTCGAGCTCGCCGCCGCCGACGGCCAACAACGTGCCGTCGACACCGACGACGATGCGCCCGCCGAGCAAGGACATTGCGCTGCACCAGATCCAGCAGGACCAAGAGGCGCGGATCCGCACAATCGAAAAGCATCTCGAGGCGGAGAAGCAGCTCACGCAGACACTGGAGGAGGCACTCACCGACCTCGAGGAACAGTCAAAGAAGCTCAAGACGGACTGCGACGCGTGGCGCCGCCGTGCCCAGGACCTGGAGAACGAGAACAAAGAGCTCAAGGACAAGCCGGCACAGGACAACCGGTGGAGCTTGCACCAGGTGGAGGAGGAGCGCAAGAAACGCCGCGATGCCGAGATTGCGCGTGCTCACCTGGAGGAGCGTATGAACGCCATCAGCAAGAAGAAGAAGAAGGGCTCTCTGAACTGCTTCTAGTTGTCGACTCTTTTCTTTCTCCTGCTTCTCCCCTTTCTCTTGTTTCCCATCATATTCTGGATTTTTCTTTGTGGATTTTGATTTTACGTCTTGCGATGCGTTGAGATTTATTGATATTTTTTTTACTCCTTTCTCCTTTTCCTCTTCACCCTTTCCAACCTACCTCTTCACACCCGCCAAACAAAAAACAGCGTCTTCGCGCAAGCGACCTCAATACTTTCCTGCAAATCTCTCTCCTAGCGACTCGTTTTCTTTTTGTTTGTCCTTTCTTGTCTTTTTCTCCCCTTTTAGTTTACTTTTTTAGATACCTTTCGCATATTGGGTGGGCTTTGTTTTGCTCGACGCCCGACATCCTTTTAACTCTACCTTTATGTCCTTATTTCCTATTTACCTTTTTCAGATATGTTCTTACTTTACTCTCTCTTATTTCCTTGTGTCAAATTTTTCTACTTTTCTTCTTCTACCTTTACATATTTCTTCTGTATCCTCTTTTTTTTTTTTTTTCACAACACCCCCTACCTATTACTTCTTTTGAATGGCTGAGATGACATATGAAGTTGTTAGAAGCATTTAGTCTTTTTTGGAATTTTATTTTAACTTTTGTTGCATTTTGATATAAGCCTTTATGTCTCCCTCATGAATTTGTGTTTGCTTTGTCATGTTTTGATGTAAACACTTACAAGTTCAAAGTAGAACATTATATAGCATCTCCTTCATAGTTTGACTTACTCTTGAAATAAAAGTGTACTTCATCTGCGTCTCCATTCGTTTTATTCGATTTACAGTTCATTTTTCACGACGACAAACGCTCTACGCACGTGTTCCTGTTCCTGCTTTTCTTTCTGTTTCTGCTCGATGTGATGGGATTGTGGTTTCTGGGCACTCGTCACAATGTTCCATGTAACGGTCCGAAATGTGATGAAATACGGTGGATACTACAGTCTTCATCCGTACTCATATCTACACTCCATGTTCATACTACTACTAGTATTCTCTCTATATATGCCAGTTTGGGTATGCCGCGACAGGAACAACCGCTGGCCGGAAAGCTCGCTCGTTTCAGACGATAAAAGGACTAAGAAGATTGAGAAGAGAGACGTTGGGAAGAATGGCCCCTCGTCGATAGCAGAGCCGGGATATATTATATATAGCGAGGCACCCTCCATGGATGTGTAGTAATCACAAGGGGAAGAGACAACCCGACGATGCAACCTCCTGATAGCACGCAACTGGTCAACAGAGCCAAAGAGAGACTGCTTTAAAAAGAGGGTAGCAGTGTGCAATTTCCAGTTGCTTTTCTCCCAGTGGCCCTTCCCGAAACGTCGTATCGCCTCTTCGATGGAGTCCCTCTGAAATAGGACAGAACAAAAAAAGTACAAGTCGTAAAACAAAATCAAGACAATATCCAGACAATGCAATTTCTTCATGCACCGAGAGGCATCGGCGGTGGCCAACAGCAGCTCTCGTCTTCCCATTTGTGACAGCTCAGAGGCGCCACAGGCAAGTATGTCGTATCACATTAAGAGTGCTACACGCACGTAGGACATACAGACAGAAAAGAGACAGAAAAGACAGGAGAAGATGGAAAATACAGAAACAACAGAGAGACATGTAGGACAGTCGTGTTGCACGCCCCTTTTGCCACAAACGCACAAAAACACCAGATGAAAGCAGATAGTAGATGAGATTCCCCTGATTCTTTGTTTGTACAATACGCCTCGTCTATACGCCTCATGCGTATTGATGCAGCTATCATCTCAAGACAGATACACCGAGCTCTTATCGTTGTAATTTCATGCACGATCCTCGATGCTCTTTGTTTTTGTCTATTTTCGTTTCTTTTTTACAGCCTCTTTTGGCGACTTCCATGCCCGCGCCTCGTCTGTTTATATACAAAGATGATCTCGCGTTCTTATAGTCTCTTGTAGTCTCTTGTAGTCATGTTTACATGCTTACACGTTTATTTACAAACATCTACTTTGGTGATGGTTCTGTTTCGTTTCTCATTGTTTCTCACGGTTTCTCCAACTTCTTCTGTCTCTCGTATGGTTCCGCTGTCGTCCTTCGCGTGCAACGGCCATACCAGAGTCTCGACAGGTGTCGAATGTCGTCTTTTAGTTTGTCAAATAACCGTTGCATTCATTTCGTCAAGGAGTCGTTTCGTCGTCCTTTGTCGTCTTTGCCGTCTTTCTTTTCTTTTTCCTTTGTCATCCTCCATCAACCCTCACTTCGTCGTCGGTGTATGAATTGAGGCATGCCGTCAGCGGTTAAACGTCGAGAAACGTGACTCTGTTTGACACTGGACTGCATTCTTCCTGTTCCCTTACTTTTCAGACGCTGTGCTCAGCATCCAATCCCAATTCTCATACACCTCGAGTCGACACACCGAAATTGTAAGACAATCAGCCCTTGGGCTCCCTTGCGTGGAACTTTCCTGTTTCTTTTTCTCCGCCCACTCTGTATGTTGGCATCTTTTCCTCAATCCTTGATTCATCACGGTTTTCTCTTTTTTTCTTTTGTGCTTCTTTCTTTTACTTTCTTTTACTTTCTTCTTACTGCAGTTTTATTGCATGCATGCCATCTCAGCCTGCCCACTTACTGACCACATGTTCGTTCTGCACATCATTTTGCGAGCAAGTCCGAGAAATAGGACCAGATGTAGTAATCGAAACAGAAAAGAGGAACAAAAAGAAACGGAGAAACAGGAGCCGCAAAACACGAGAAAAACAGAACGAAACAGAGAAAAACGAAAAACACAAAACACAAAACACACACGGAAAACACACGAGCAAGAAACACAGGATCGACAACCCAAGCATGTCTCACATCTCGTGGTGCGCAAGGCCTCAGTACGAGAGAGAAGAAGGGCCTGCAGTCTGGTCACACAATGATGCCCGCAGCACCGACATAGTGTACACCAAAAAGCCTCCCTTGACTCGGCCACGGCGGTCCCACGCTTTTGAGATCTGGACCACTGATCAGCGGTGATTGACAAGAAAGTGTCAAGACTTCAAGCCTCCTCTCCTTCTTTGCATCGGCTTTTTTTTCTCTTCTCTTTCCCTTCTCTGTCTATCTCGGTCGAGCCGTGGTCCCTCTTTTTTGTCTGTGTGCGTGCATCTGTGTCCATCTGTGTCTGTTTCTCCCTCCCTCCATCGATCGTCTATCCCGTCTTATCCTGCCCACGGCCACGCCTATCCCTGGAAGCACTTTGAGTTGATTGTCCCTCTCGTCACTTGTCCATCACGCACCCTGGTGCATTCCATTCGATTTCCCCCGCCTCTCTCTTTCTCTCTCTCTTTTACGACGTACTGTACAACAACTCTCGTCTTGGCTTGTTCGGCTTTCTCCTCTCCGTGTTTGTAGGAGTATTTTCCCTTGAGTGCAGGCCGCGTCCCGTTGTGCCCTGATCCTGGACGTTTGGCATTCCTATTCCTTGCCCTGCACCTTTTTCTGCTGGCCGGCCGTGACACGGTCTTGCGAGGAGGGCGAAAAAGAGAGAGAACAGCTTTGACCTGGCCCGCGCGCTTTTTCCAACAATCCCAACAATGGAACCGTCTCCTCCTTTTCTTTTTCTTGGGTGCATTCCTTGCTGTTACCATGCCCGCGGGTCAAAGCGCAGTCCAACCTTGGAGTTTTGTCACTGAAAATGCATGCAATACTGAGTACGGAGTGCGGAGTACTCCGTACTCAATAGTCGCATGCACATACGGAGAAGGAGCGAGATATCGTTAAAACATCCCTAAGCAAGCATCTCAAGCATCTCAAGCATCCAAGCGGACAAGCACGACGAACAACGTGAGTGTTTTTCTCTCTTGTCAAGGGCATATCCTTTATCCTTGACCCCGTCCCTGGACTCTCGTGCAACAGAGTGCCGTGTACCGTGTTTTCCACTGTTCCCTTGTCACCGTTCACGGCACTTGGTCGCTTTGGACAGTCTGATTCCCTTTTGCTGTTCTGTCCCTTGCTTCCGTTTTTTTTTTTTTTTTTTTTTTTTTTTTTTTTTTTTTTTGATTTACCACTCGCATCTCAGACATTTGGCCACTGGTCTCAACTGCAGGGACATTGCGTGCAGCCTCTTCTCGTGGCTTTTCTTTCCTTCTTCTTTTTTTTTTTCTTCTTCTTTTTCTTTCTTCTCTTTCTTCTCTTTCAGCTTGATTTTCAATGCATCAAGACTCAAAAGTGCCTGTATCGATGTGCATCTTGGGGGATCTGTCTCCCTACGTTTGTCCGTTCGTGAGGTCATCCCTCTCCCTTGCGTTGTTTGCCTCTCTCGGCCTCTTTCTGAGCCTCCGTCAAAAAGACGAAAAGAATCGAAAAGAGGGGGCCAATTGTGTCAATCGTTTCTTGTTTTGATGTTTTGTTCCGATGCCAGACAGTCTTGGTTTTTTTTGACCTGGCTTTTTGGTGCTGTTACATTTCTAGCCTGACTGGTGATGTCTCAGTCGACCACCACCATTCTTTCGCGGGGTTTTGATAACACGACGTTGAGAAACGAGGTCTGGATGGACTTCTCAATGGACATCGAATTGATTGACGCCCACTTAGTAGTAGCGGCGGCCTCTAAAACCGCCCCGGCCTGTCCGCTAACACTGACTGGCGTCCCATCGACAGCACTGTCAGTGAGTGCTTGTGAGTGTACCTGGTGTTAGCCCAGCTCTCCCTCCTCTCCCTCGCCTCCAGACTATGTTAGCGGTCTATCGTTGCTGCTTGGCAAAGTGCGGGCAGTGGAAGTGGGTGTCACGGTGGGCTGTGGGCCGTTGTCAGTGGCGAGAGTGAGTGGGCTGTGGACATCTGGGCATCTGGACATCTGGGGTGTGTGTGTGCAAAAGGGCAAGTTGGTTGTTGATGGGCAAATTGACAGGAATTGTCATAGAATGAGGTCGTTGATAGTCCGAGTGTACTAGACTGATATCAGTGTCATTGTCGAGACTCCATATCAATGTCCAAGGCCAAGGCTGAACGGTCTCGGGTAGCCGGATGCTATTGTTGTGTTCTGCTCTTGTTTTTGAGTCTTGATACTTTTGTTTCCTCTTTGGGTTGTCGATTCGTGATGTCAATGTCATATTCTTGCATACTGAGTATGTTCTCCGTATTCTCGGACATCACCTTCTCGGACCATTCCTCTTGTTCGGTGTACACTGTCTCCGTAGTTCGTCGTATATATCACCGTAATTTGAGTTGATTGTCAGCCTCTCGTCTGGCATGAGATGTGATAGTTTTGATAGTAATTTCGGGGTCGACAGACGGGATATTGAACTTTGAAATCGGGGAAGGCTCTCAAGGCTTCCCAAAGGTTCAAAGCGTGCAGTTCGTCTGCACTGTACTCCGTACGAAGTATTACTCCATAGCAATGCTATGCCATGCAATGCACGCTGCAATGCAGATGCAGATGCAGTGCACACGGCAGAGCCCTCCCTTCCGAGCCTCTGACTGAAAGTGAGCGAACCCACTTGAAGCTATCCACTCTTTCCGCTCTTTCCACCCTTTCTCACTGCTTCCATTCTTTCGAGTCGTTCGTCGGCTCCTTCGTCGAGTCTTCTTTTTCTTTCTTCCCTGACAGCTCTGATCACTTCCTCTTGCTGTCGTTTCGGCGCTGCACATCCTCATTCCAACAGTGGGCTTAGCGGGTAGCGGCCCCGTAAAACACCGAGAAGCCACAAATAAGAGTGAGAAATGCACTCAATAAAAGAAAAACTTTCCGAGAGACTTGTCCATGCTGTTCCCATGCGAGGGCCCTGAACAATCCAGTCGACATTGCCCCATAAAGTGGTCGGGAGAGGCCCCATGGCTTTCTCATGGTCTCTCATTGTTCCTCATGGCCGCATTCCTCAGAGACACCGTATTGAAACCAGGTCCAGCTGTGTCCTGCAACGATCATCGGAAACGCCCCCCTTTTCGTTTGAG
The DNA here is from genome assembly GCA_016097105.2 of Sporothrix variecibatus. Lineage (NCBI taxonomy): Eukaryota > Fungi > Ascomycota > Sordariomycetes > Ophiostomatales > Ophiostomataceae > Sporothrix > Sporothrix variecibatus. The sequence continues at coordinate 5,641,703 of JADMNI010000002.1, read as the reverse complement.
TTGTTTCTGTTTCTGTTTCTGTCCCTCTTCACCTCTTTCTCAATTAAGCTCAAAACCAGAGAACCCACTGGATGTGCTTCTGTGGACGCCCGAGCTTGGTGTTGAGCCACAGGGCCAGGCCTCTGTTTGATGTTCTGTAACTCGCCGATGCTCACTGCCACCCAGCTGGCAATGCATTAAACTCGCTGGGCAGTGAGCACCGTATTTTTGTGCATGTCCCCCCATACTGAGTAGTCACACCAAGCCATATCACCGATCATTGACGTCGTATTGGCCCCTGAGTTGGCAGGTTGGGGTGATCTCGGATGTGCTCCGGCTGGTAGGGTTTTCTTCTGCCAAAAAGAAGCAAGTCCGTCAGGCCAGGCCTGTCGACGTTTTTTCTTCTTTTGACGTGCAGTCAAGGAGAGAAGTCTCCTCACTTCTCGCCTTCTTGCATGTCGTCTTGCCTGTCTTCTCGCCACTTTCTCCCTTCCAAGAGCCGGCACCTTCGATGGCGAAACAGTAGGCCCAGTAGGCCATCGTCCCTGTCCCTCTCTTTTCTTCTTCTTCTTTTTTCTCGCTGTTCCCACTTTCAGCTGCCGGCAACGACGCGCGGAGACGCGGCGTCTTCTTGAAAGTCTGGAAGGTCTTTACTGCGTAAAGGAGGGAGAAAACGCTGCAGCGGACTGGAGTCGATTGTATGCAGCTGCAAGTGTTAGTGCTGGCGGTCCCCGTGGCTGGCTGGAGTCGATAGTCGACAGTGGCTGCAGTGGTGATGCGTGGTGTCTGTGTTCACTCGAGATTGAGAGGAAAAGAGAGAGTCGCGGACTCAGACATTCTTCGCTGGCTAGCTCCAAAAGGGGCAAGGTGTTCTTGAAACTGCAAGGGGCGTGGAGTTGTGGGCGTGGGCCTGGCTCTGGGACCTGCCTTGACTGCCTTGACTGCATGCTGGCAGGTGCACTGGATGCGCACCACATCGTGAGGGAAGGAGTGAAGGAGCTTGCGCCGTCTGTTCGAACTTCTTTCCTTTTTTTCCGAGTTGTGCTTCCTTTTTCCGTTTCCCTTCTTTCCCTTTTTTCCAAGTGCTAGCAGCCGTTTGTGCTACTGAGAGGAAGGTGCGGCCCTTTGGGTGTGCGGGTGGTCCTTCTTGTTTCAATCCGTCTTGTCGATCTCGAGTCAACACAAGGAAACCACGACCAGCACCGTCATTCACGTTCACAGTCGCGACTGCCTCTCGCCGAGCTCACTCATCACGCGTACTTTCCAATTGACAAGTAAAATGAGCTCTGTATCTTTCCCAAATTCTCGCTCTCACCACTCTCCCCTCTTTTCTCCCAATCTTCCCTCCGTTTTGCCTCGTTTTTTGCTGCCCGTTCCGCGAAGCCCACCCACCATAACCAAACGAAAAGAAAAAAGACCACAAAAAATACACACAAAAAAGCACAAAAAAGGGGCACGCTCAACGCCAAGCCGACACCAACACCCCTGTCCCCTGCTCGCGTGTATCCCTGCCCGTGCACCCACCCACACCAATCCCGGTCAGCCCCTGGCATAAACTAGCGAGAAAGAGGAAAGGGAAGAGAGAAATGGCAAAAGAGAAGAGAGAAAAGGCAAAAGAAAAGAAAAAAAGACCGCGACGGAGCAGTCGACGAGAGCTCTGACCGCGCGCTCTTTGCACTGAGAATGACACCCCGAGGGCCACACCAGGGCCCATTCTGCCCACACGCTGCCCACCTTGGCCACCTTATTTCCCAACACCCCGTCCAATGTTTCATTCCTTGCTCGATTGGTCCTCGCGCGGGTCTTTCCTTCGGCTGGGGATTACGAAGTACTTGTATGGGCCATAATGGAGGTGAGCTGCCAGTCGAATTCCCTGTACGGAGTATCCCCTCAGGCCTCCTTTCCCATCTACAGGCCTTCACTCACATCGACTATTGACTCTCCATACTGATATTGACAGGCTCTGCATCCAAACACTGGGCATCCCCTCAAAAGAAGACAAAAACTAGCAGAAAGATGCATCGGCTGCATGCCTCATCCATCGTCTGCACGCCATCTTCATCCTGAACCTTGATCTGGGCTCTCTTGGACCTGGCTTCCCAGTCCAGCAAGCCTTGATATCGCGCTATTTACTTCGTACCGTCCTATCTGGAACAAAAATGTCGCCGCCGTCTAAGCAGTAAAAGGGCTCGAGCGTTTTGGCCCCGAAGGAACCGCGCAAGCCCGCTGGGACGCCAGCTCGCAAAGTCCCAATGCACAAGTCTCTTCTCCAGTCTCTTACAACGTACACAGTACTCAGTACGAAGTAAGATACGAAAACCAATATTCTTCCCCAGAGACTAGCCTGGAGCCATGCCAGAGGATGCCCTGAACGGAGAACGGTTTGATTTTGAATTTTGAATTACTGAGGACTGGGTAGAATTCTCCTGTTTTGTTGATGATGCCCTCTGCACATTTTCGGCTTCGCTTCCTTTGGCTTCGTCTGGTCCTTCATTTCAAGTGCCTGAACTTGCTTGATAAAGTGATAAAAAGGCTCTGGCAGACGTTCGCTGAGCCCTGTTGATCGACAGGAGAGAACCACACGCCCAAGAGCAACAGAAAGAAACCCACGCCCACGGCCAGCCCCCTCACGCCCTTCTGGCACTCCCCCCAGCTGCCTTCACCCACCCACACCTTCTTCTTCTCTCTCCCTCTCCCTCACATCCGTTCCCCGACGAGAGCGAGCCTCTTTTCCTCTTTTCGAGCTGTGCCCACACCACCCCAGTCACTTAATCTTCCCTCGACCTGACCCTGGGGGACCTTGCCGTTTTCCCCTTTCTAGCCTGGGCCTCGTCTTCTTTGGTGTCTCTCAGTTCTGGTGTCTCTCTCTTTCTCTCGCTCTGGGCCTGCTCTGCTCTCTCCTCACTGGGCCCTTTTGCTGTGCTCGCTTGTGGCTCGTCTCATTTCTCATCTTTCCTTTTTACTCTCTCGGTTCTCTTTTCACTCTTCCTCCTTCCCCTCTCCTACTTCTTTCTTCTTTCTCTCTTTCCCTTCCTACCTCCTTTCCCCCTTCTCTCCCCTACTAACCCTCCAGGGCAGTATCACCACCTTCATCCAGTCGTGTGTGTGCTCTGCAATCGGTCGACAGCTTGCTCTGTTTCGTCCTTTAGTCTTTCTTTTTCTTTTCTTATTTTCATTCTTTATTATCCTTGCAATCCCGTCTCATCGAAACGAAACAATTCAAGTCTTGCTGTGTCCTGACTGTGAGAGACGAAGAAACGAGTTCGACACTGAACAAGAGAGCTTGACGCGTTTCCATCGCTCGCTCACTCTTTACAACCTTCGTTTTCTTTTGATTTCTCTTCCTCATTTTTGTTTATTTCGTTCTTCAGCCTGTTAGTTGACTTCTAACGGCGACCCTTTGATTACGGCTGCCGGTCCATCTATTCGTCAATTCAACCAATTTCGCTTTCCAACAACCTAAACAAATCAAACAACACCACAACACAAATCGACAAAATGGCGCCTTCACTCAACGCCCACTCGTCCTTCACCCGGCCGCGCACCGGCGACCGTGATGCTCGTCCCAGCACCCGCGACCAGGGCGACAACAACCTCATCATCCCCAGCCGCACCTCGTCTCTGCACTCCCGCATCACCCAGCCCATCCCCTCGACTCTCTCCGCCAAGCCCCAGCAGCGCACGCCCAAGACGCTCACCCATGCCTACATGGTCTGCGGTGTTGGCCGTGAGCCCTCGCAATGGTCAAGGCACCTGCGCCCGCCCAGGGCAAGATTGGCCACATGAAGGGTGCCGTCGGCCAGTTCTGGCTGCCCGAGATTCTCGGCAGCAGCCCGCGTCTCGAGCAGGACAACGAGATTGCCCGGTCTCTGCACGCCGCCATGCGGGTGAGTCCAACGCGGCGGCAGCGTCAGCTGTCGTCCTGTCACAGAAAACCTTGATGATGAATTTTGAATACTAACAGTCCAGGCCTGCTTCCCGCATGATGTCGAGATTTGCACCGGCCGCAGCCAGCCGCACTGCGTCCACCACGCCTTTGTCCTGCAGCAGGACTCCTCGCACACGCTCTACGGCATCTGCCTGCGCGTCTGGTCCCGCGCCGACGAGAAGCGCGCCGAGACCATCCGTGACCTGCGCAAGCGCACCGAGCCCGACTTTTACGACAACGCCGACGAGACCTACTGGATCCCCTACTGCCTGTCCTTCCTCTCCCGCTACCCGCTCTACAACCTGCTGGGCGATTACCTGCGCGGCATGTGGATCCACTGGAACAAGGCCACCAACCTGTTCCACGCCGAGGAGGTCTCCCGCATCCTGAGCTTCCCGCTCCTCGCCTCAACGACCTGGTCCGCATCGACATGAAGGATTACGCCCTGTGCTACCAGTTCCCCTCTTCGCCCACGGGCTTCCAGAACTTTGCCATGTGGCCCCTGTTCTGCTGTCTGTCCATCCCCAACATTGTCGGTGTCATTGAGGCTGCCGTCTCCCCCACTCGCCGCATCATCTTTGTGTCTCACTACCCGGCCATGCTCACCATGGCTGCTGAGACCGTCCGCTACTGCGTCCGCGTCTACGAGTGGAGTGGCCTGTACGTGCCCGTTGTGCACGCCCGCCATGCCAAGGAGCTGGTCCAGGAGCCTGGCCCGTACATTCTTGGTATCACTGCTGAGTGCCGTACTCTCTTCACTGCGCCCACGGACGCTCTGGTCGTCGACCTCGACCGCAACTTTGTTTTGACCTCGAGCCCGCCCACGGCTCTCACCCCTGGCCAGCGCAACAAGTTCGTCCAGCGGCTGACCCAGTCGCTCAACGGCGACGTCACCCCCTCGGGTGTGCCCCAGCACCTGCGCTCTGCCTACGGCGGCGGCAAGTTGGTCCCCGCTGGCCAGATCATTGTCATGCGCGGTGAGGTTGAGTCTATCCAGGACCCCGAGTGGTGGGCCCAGGACCCAGTAATGGCCGTCATGGACCACGTCTGCGAGAAGATGGGCCGCAACTCGGGCATCAAGGCTGTCTTTGGCGGCTCGGTCAAGAAGCCCCTGATGACCAAGGTCTCCATGCGCCACCTCAACGAGATCGTCCGCGAGCGCAACCAGTACTCGCGCGACGCTCTTGAGGCCTGGCAGGATTTCATTAACCTCAAGGGCCGCATGGACACTGAGCTCGCCAAGGTGACCAAGCGCAACAACTACCTTGTGGAGGAGCTCGAGAGCTGGAAGCAGCAGTTCCTCAAGTTCCAGGCTTTCGCTGAGCAGCTCACCAAGGAGACCCAGGACCTCAAGATGAAGATTGAGAACCACAAGCGTGAGAACCGCCGCCTCAACGGTCTCATTGACCAGCAGAAGGACGACAACGCCCGCCTGTCGGTCCGCCTTACGGGCACCGAGAAGCAGCGCGACGACGCCCTCGAGGCCCTGGTCCTCCAGCAGGAGATTGCCGAGGAGCTCGAGCGCGAGCGCAAGCGCAACATCAAGGACCTGTCGGCCCTGCAGCACACCAACGTCACCCTGGCCCGCCAGCGCGACGAGGCCCGCCGCGTTGTTCTGCACCTGCGCTCGCTCATTGGCGGCCAGAGCCACCACATGGAGCACCTCATTGAGTCGCTGACCAAGCCCGACGAGATTATTGACGAGCTTGAGGGTGGCTTCACCGAGGAGGAGGAGGAGGAGGCTGCCGCCATGGCCCGCGAGGGAAGCACGCCCGAGGAGATTGAGGCCGCCACTCTGCTCAAGGCCCAGGCCCGCCAGAGCAAGCGCTACTCGTCGTCGAGCTTCAAGGACGTGGCCGACCGCCACCTCAAGGACAAGACGGACGCCATTGCCCACATTATCCGCAACATTGCGGAGCAGTGCCAGGCGGCCGTCGAGGGCCTGCAGCTGGCCCAGGACGCCGTTGAGTCGTCCTCGGACAGCGAGCGCCAGCGCCGCACCGCCTCGGCCCAGCGCCTGCGCCGCACCAGCAACCTGTCGACGGCAACGACCCACAGCGACGACGGCCACTCGGCGTCGGCATCCGACGTTGGCGACGACAGCCTGCTGCACCCGGCCTCGGGCCGCTCGTCGAGCATCCCGCCGACGCCGGACCTGATCCCCAACCGGGCCAGCACGTCCATGTCGATTGCCTCGACGGCCACGACCCCGGAGCGCTCGTCGCAGCAATACGTGGTCGGCCACGACATCCCGACCAAGATTGTCGAGGACGAGTACGCCGAGCGCAGCGACATCGAGACGATGCCCGACTCGGGCATTGTCGGCAAGCACGCCGACAGCCTGATCCACCGCCCCTCGGGTGCACGGATCAGCGCTCTCGGCGGTACGAGATGACTCAAAGATCGGCGTGGCTGGGGGTGGTAGACTTTTTCATGGGCTACCACTCTTGATGAATTGATTTGCCAATAACGAACAAACAGCACTGTTCGAGTCTTCCGATCTGTTTCTGCGTCTTCTTGTCCTGCTTCGCTTTGCTTCGTCGCTTCGCTACTCGATGTTTCTTTTGCGTCTCGTCCTTTTTCTTATGTCCTTTGATTTTTGTACTTTATCTTGGAAGGGGCTGTCCATGAAGACCCTGTTCCTCGAGCACACTGGCGTTGATATCTCCTTTGCTTTTTTTCGTTTTCTTTTTGCCTTCTGTTTTTTTGTCTTTGCACAACCCTCTCGATATCTCTTGTTTTAGTGTTTTCCTCTGTTTATTTTGCTTCTCTTCTTCTTGTCATTCCTTATGATATATATTTTCTTCCTTTTTTGGAGAGTTTACTACCTGGGAAAGGAGTACCTCCTTGTATGTTTCTTGTTGTTTTCCAGTTTTATATTTTCTGCACAAATGCGCAGTCCGCTTTATTCTCTTTTCTTATATTCTATTTTGGTTGTCCATAGGGACACGATGCTATAGCTGTTGGGAGTTGAAAAGACAATATTTTTCTGGTGTTTAAACTCTGCGAAACGTGACTTCTTATGTGAACAATGACTACTCTCACAACGAGAATGAAAATCAGTGTGTGTGTACGACGTAAGTGAGATGAGAAGAGAACAATGAACCTTAGTTCTCAGTGGCCATTCATATTGAGATGATTCGCGCTAGAGGAAGGCGCGTACCGAGAGAAAAGTTCCTAGCTCGGCTTATCGCGATAAGATAAGGCTCACATTCGCACCTGCCTCCCCCTAAAACTTTTTTTTCTTGCTTTTCTTGCCCCATAGAACCCTCTTTCCTCCCGTTATCAGCTCTCTCCATCTTTCTCCATCGCACTTTCCTACCAAAACATCACGACGCGCAATTGTCAACGGCCTCTTTTCACGACATTTTTCTAACTCCTTTCTCATATCCCACATACTACGACACTCCTCGCCCCCCCTCTCCTCCCGATGGCGTCTGCTGCCGACCCGCTGCTCACATCCTGCTGCAGCGTCTGCCGCACAAACCCGCCCCGCTACAAGTGCCCACGCTGCAACATTCCCTACTGCTCTGTCCCTTGCAACCGCCGACATCGTGCGAGAGCTGGTTGCAGCGGTATTCGCGATGTGACGACTTTTGTGCCGCGTGCACGTTTGTGTACGGCTGCGGGCATCGACCGCGACTACAACTTCTTGCAAGGGATTGACGTTGCGCGCACCAGTGCTGTCAAGCACGTTGTCGACGAGCGGCATGTGCTGCGGCCGAATGATGTGGTGGCACGCGTGATTAACGAAGAGGACCCGAACGATGCGAACAACGACAAGAAGAATCAGAACAACAAGTACAACAAGTACGGAAAGCACAACAACAACAACAAAAGGGGACCGCATGGCAAGAACAACCAGCAGCGGCCACATAATGGGCCGGCATTGGTCAAACACTGGGCCGGCGATGAGGTTGTGTACTTACCGGCACGGCCAAAGCTGACGGGCGCTGCTGCGGCCGTGGCGGCAGAAGCTGCGGCGGCGGCTGCGGCTGCACGAGCCGGCGATGACGACAACGGCGACGGTGACAACAACAGCGATGCCGCCAACGGCGACGAAGCTTTTCCTGCATTGCGAAACGACACTTTCATGTCTCTACCGACCATTCCTACCTACGAGTCCGCCACGAGCATCCGCGTCAAGGGCATGTGCCGGCGCGATAACATTGAGCTTTTGGGTGCGCCACGGGGGTTTGCACGGCAGCGGGAGAACAACACGACGGTGGCGACGGAAACAACAACAAGCAAGGACGGCGGCAACGTCAGCAATGTCCATTTGCACTGGCAGGTGGAGTGGCTTGTCTACAGCGCCAATACTATGGAAGCAGCACCGATGCGGGTGATGCGTCGGGCGCTCGACGACACTCCCCTCTACAAGGCGTATGCTGCCCTCCAGCACGCCGAGCGGAAAAAGGAGGGAAAGCAAGGGAAGCTGGGTGTGACGACGTTGATCAATGAGGTCGACGACAATGAGAACGACAACATGGACACGCGGGATGACGACGGCGAGGTGACAATCACGCTGTCGCGGACCCCCAAGTCCAGGAAGCAGAAACAGCAACAAAAGCAGCAGCAGCAGCAGCAAACATCAAAGAAGCTGGCGCCATCAGCACCGGCTGCCCCCTTCCACAATGCCTTCTTCTACTCCTACGATGCCCAGAGCTCAACAACAGGCGCTTGGCACACCCAGACACTCAAGGACGACACCACCACCACAACTGAAGAGAAGCTGGATGGCAACGACAAACCCTGCCCAGCGTGCCGCTCGCACCGACTTTAGCTACTACCTGCTGCGCCCGCGTGTGCCCGGTGTTGCCAGCCATACCAAGGACAAGGAACTGATTCCCCTGGGTGCGACAGACACGCTCGCTACAGCTCTACCTGGCCGTTCTGTATTGGAGTTCCCGACCATCTATATTTTGCCCAAGGACAGTGCCCTGCCGGCCGGCCATGCGCTGGGCTCGATCGAGCGGAAAGTCTTTGCCTTCCCAGAGCCAGCAGCACCGAACAACGCCAACAACAACAAGGGCAAGAAGCTGAATGGGTTCCTCAAGCGGCGGCAGGACGGCAGCAAGGAAGACGCTTCTTCTTCTACGCCTGCAGCCAAGAAGAGGAAGACAGGAGACAACAGCGACGAAGACAAGGTCAGCGAGGATGCCGACATGGATATGGAGGCGATTGCTGCCCAGTTGCTGGAGAGCGAGACCAGTAGCAGTGGCTCGGACAGCAGCGACGAAGAGGAAGAGAGTGAGGGTGAGGAAGAGGAGGACGATGAGATCGTGGAGGCCTTACTTGAAGACGGCTTTGTTGAGGGCGAAGAGGAACAACCCGGCTTCAACGGCCGCCTTCCGGAACTGCTTCATGGACTCGGCAGCACGGGTACATTGCCGGCCGATGGTAAGCCCAAACTGGTCGTCTACGACTCGTGGTCTGAAGGGTCAGACGAGGAGTAAAAAAGGTGTGTAGGAATACTTTGATCTGGTTTAATAAGCGATATAGAGCGTCTACATTTGCATCATAATTAGGAGGCCATGTAGTTGGTCCTGATTCACATAATAATAGCATCCACCTTGAACTTTTCCAACGTCTACTTTGCAAGTATTTGTGTGTTTGAAAAAGTCACAATATTGTGCTTCTTCTCGTTATTTTTTATTGTTTGTTGTTGTTGGTATCAAAAGATTTTTGTTTGGGAAAAGGAGTAACTTTCCTCGCAAAATGGTTATGTTCGCAAGGCTGAAAGACAAGAACAAAAAGGAACAAAAAGATAGAACATAATAAACGCCCATTCGCTTTCATTTTTTTGTTCAACTCTTTCTTCGTTGGAACATCCGTTACATAAAAAAAGAAAAGACATTCCCATATTCGCCTTTCCCACACACAAGAGCCCCCTTCTTGTGCCTGTTCGTTCCCCGGTGAACGTTGCAAGATGATATTCATACATGAGGCAAAAAAAGACGACTGATAGAACGCATGCGCATGACCCAGAAAGCCGTGGAAAGGAAACGCAAAAGCGCAGGAGACGCGGAAAGACAGAAACGCAAAAAGGGAATAGCTCAAATCACTGGCTTTCCCAATCCTATCCGTCCCGACATAAATAAAAACGGGAACTGGAGTTTGTAGACATTTAAAAAGAAAGGAAATCAAAGGGAGGACGACAAGCAGTGAGCGCAATAACAAAGTGCCTTTTAGCACTACTGCTGCTGCTGCTGGGGTTGGCCCTGCTGCTGCTGGTTGTTGTTGTAGTCGTTGTTGCGGCGGTAGTTGTTGTTACCGCCACGGCCCCGGTTGTAGCCACCACGGCCACGGCCACGACCCCGACCGCGGTAGTTGTTGTTTCGATAGCCGCCGTCAACGCTGCCCTGGCCAAACGTCTCGACGTTGCGGCGCTGCTCCTCGCCACGCCACTCGCGTCCGCCAGGACGGTTGCCGCTGTTGCTAGCTGCGGCAGCAGCACGGTCCTTGGCTTCGCTCGAAATGTTGTCGAAGAAGGACGACTTCTTGCTGTACGCCACAGGGGCGTCGCCGCCCTCGGAGCCGGCCGCGCCACCGGCCTCTGAGCCGTGTCCACTGGAAACACCGGCAGTAGCAGCAGCGTTGACGTCGGCCTCCAGAGTGCCGCTCGCAATGGCCTCCTTAACAACGTCATCCTTGTTGAACTTGGCGTTCGACGAGGCGAAATCGAACTCGGCATCGGGGACCTCCACCTTGGCAGCGCGGGGTCCGTTGTAGTTGCCGCCACGGCCACGGCCGCGGTAGTTCTGGTTGTAGTTGTTGTTATGGTGGCTGTTATAGTTGTTGTGGTTGTTGTGGTGGCCACTGTTGTTGTTGTTATTGTAGTTGTTGTTCTGGTGCGCCTGCGTCGCAGCATTGATACGCATCTCGTCGACCTTGCGCGTCAGGTTGTCCAAGCCAGTCGATCCGTTTGCACCAGCACCCCCCTGAGGCGGCGGCGCAGAACCAAGACCAGCCATGGCTCTTGCGACAGCTGCCTTGGCGGCCTCTGTCGCAGACTGCAGCGATCCAGGCTGTGTGGAGTCGGTGGTCTTGGTGGCAACAGCCACGGTAGACGTCTGCGTTGTCGTCTTGTTGGTCAGACCAGCAGGGAGCGGAACAGCGGGGGAGATCTGGGTCGTGTTCTTGGGGCCGGTGGGGAGAGCCGCCGCAGCGGGTGCTGTCGGCGGAGCGACCTTGCGGACGTCTGTGCTCTGGCCTGTCGGGGTCGCTCTGCTGCCAGCCGAGGGTGGCTGGCCCAGAGACTTCGGCTCCAGCTCCGCAGGACCCGGCGTAGGGCCCTTTGGCTTATCAGCCTGGCCAGGCGGCGAGGGGCCACCAGGCTGCTGCGGTTGCGGAGAGCGGCCAGGAGCACCAGGGCCACCAGGGCCGTTGGGACCGGGCGGGCCGTTCGGTCCAGGAGCAAACTGAGGCGGGCCAGGGTAGAAGTTGTTGTTCCACTGAGGACCACCGGGGCCGAAGCCAGGTCCTTGTGGCGGGTACCATCCGGGAGGCGGAGGGTACGCCATATTCGCAGGGGGCGGGCCGTTGGGGCCCCAACCGCCGGGAGGAGGAGGCATGTTGGGCGCGAAGCCCTGTTGTGGTGGGCCGCGAGGACCGGGACCCTGGGGAGGACCGCGAGGCGGGCCTTGGGGCGGACCCTGCTGGTACTGTTGTTGGCCATTGTTGTTCACGGGACGAGGGCGTGCCTAGCAACAAGACGCATCCGAAGACGCAACTGTCAGCAAACTGTGTTTTTGACACATAAAGCAAAGAATGGGAGCGGGCGAGGAAAAGCAATGCCAAGGGAGTTGAGCCAGATCAGAAGGAAGGCAACGGAAATATCAACATGGGGTTTGTTTGCGCAATTCAGACAAGTAAATGTTTTTCATCCGAAAATGTTTCATCATAAAGGCGTCCCTTGGCAGGGTAGAGAGAGGAAGAGCAAGAAGAGGGTGCAGAAGTGTCTACTAGACGGGGGAGAAGCAAAGAAAACTTACACCAAGAATAGCAGGATCGTTGGGCACGGGTGGTGGTGCGGGTGGCGCAGCGTTGTCGTCCTCGATGCGGAGGTCCTTCACATCGGTACCGCGGAACACAATGTAGTCATAGACTTGGTCTGCGGGTGCGATTTCCTCCTCAGGCTTGCCCTTGCGGCCCTCAGTACCGTATGACCTGACATTTTCAAGCGACACGGTCGAGTCCTCCGAGCTGATGTTATGCAAGACTCCAGAGTATCGGATGTCACTCTTCGAGATTAAGGAGATGCGAGCTCTGTATGCGAGTATGTTAGCAGCTGTGTCAAAGTAGAGTTGAGATGGGGAGAGTGGAAGCATACCCAAGAAATTCAGACATGGTGGCGAGTGGCTCACGCCAGAAGAAAACGAGGGTAAAGAAGCAATTGAAGGGGATTCAAACGCCGGATTCTCGAGCAGTTGTCAACGGGAGATAGAAGTGACAACAGAGAACGTAATAGAAGAAGAGACAGGGAGAGGAAGAGAGGTAGAGATGTCGAGAAGGAGAGGAAAAGAGAGAAAAAGAATCTGAAGAAAGAAAAGACGAGAGAAAAGAGAGGTAAAAAAGAGGTATCACGATGAGGCGGGTATAAGAAGACGGTAAGGGAGAGTTGGATGAGATCGCGAGGAGAGGGAGGAGAGAAGGGGAGAGAAGGACAGTAGATGCGAGTAGAGAGAGAGGGTGGGAGGTGGTGGAAATGAGGTCGAAAGAAGAAGAGAAAGTGAGAAGAGAGGGAGGAAAATTTGGGAGAAAGAGCTGTGAGGATTTTTTGCACGTTTTTGGCGGCTGGCCTGAAAGGAAAGAGGGACCTGACCTCAAAATGCCCCAAAAAATGGGCAGGGAAGGTGCGTGGTTGGTGCGAAGCTCGTACCTAGACTGCACCAGGAAGGAAGGAGGCTGGTGAGCCTAACCACAATCAGCGTACCGCCACCGAGCCCCGGCACGTGATGCCTTTTCTCCCCGCTTTTACAAGTTGAGGACACAGGGGCAGCAGTTTGGAGCTTGTGCGCCCCGCATTGCTATTTACGGGGCAAGCTCACACTGAGCTAGAGCGCATCAGAGGACGACACAGGGAGACGGGCGTGACAGGTATCTTCATATCAACAAACCTCACTCAAACACAGCAAATGGAAAGGGGAAAAAATGGTTTTACTTTTCACACCAAACAAAAGAGAAAACGGCTAGGGTATGAACTGAATAAATACACAAAAAATAACCACATTGACAGCAATGAACCAGAACAGCCAGACTCGCATATATTCACATCCAACAACGATCAAAACTGGGCTTCCAGAAACGGCTCCTGTTGCTCAATCTGGTCAGGCACTCTCATAAATGAAGAGCCTAATGCGTCACTTTGTCGGCTCGAAATGTCCTTGGAAGGGGGATCACCGCCATAGCGATGGGAGTTGAAGGGCGGCGGCAGAGGATGTGTTGTGCTTGTGCCCGCATAGTATGGCTTGTCTGGTGTCTCGCCTCTTGACTTGTGGCCCCAAAACAGCTTGGATCCAGGCCCCGGGTCAAACTCGCGGTCATCGTCGCCCCTGTACTCGAACATGAGTATGCCATCTTGCTGGTTGAGCACAGGGTCGAAGAAGGGGTCGTATGGCCACTCGTCGATAATGTCGACAATCGTCTGGATATGGCCAAAAGCACTGGGCAGATATCCGCGGTGTCGGCGAAAGGCCAGAAAGGCACAGAATATGAAGAGAAACGTGGTAAGGATCCCCAGGTAAAAAATCTGCGGCACAAACAGGCAGAGGCCGAGATCGTACCACAGGCCGGTGGATAGACCGAACAGCCAGTGCGCAACGGCCTTGAAGAGGAAGAGCACGACCGTCTCCCAGGCCAGAACGGCTGCCAGGATCGGGTTCCGGCTGTGGCTTTTGTCGCTGCCGCTGGCGCTGGCGCTGGCGCTGGCATTTTTGCTGTCTTCGTTGCCACTGCTATACACAGCCTGTGCACCCTTGGGGCCCTCCATCTCGCGGTAGACAGCCTCGTCGCGCGAGAGGTTGACCAGCAGCTCGGCACAGTGCAGCCCGAACGTGACAAGGGCCTGGAACAGGGCGACAATGACCATGTAGATGAGATAAAAAGTCCAACTGTTTTGTTCGAAATAGCCAAAACGGATACCGAGTGTCGGCGTCGCAATGTTGTGCTCCACGGAAAATGTTGGCAGCAGCGCCCACGATGTGCCATTCGAAGGAAACGTGTTTTGGACGATCTTGTCGCTGTAGATTATCGCATACGTGATGCCGCCCCATAGAAAACAAAAAATTGGGACAACAGCCACCAATGCAAGCGCCCAACGAACCATGGAGTGAGCAGTAAACATGGCCCGCTGTGGTGAGGTGGGAAAGACGTCTTCTGCTTCCGCTAGGTTCCTGCTATGTACACCCATCATACAGCGGCCGGGCCGGTGGGTGCAGCGGTTTTCGCTTTCGCTGTCGTTCATACAAGCGCGTGCAATGATGAGGGGGTTGGAGCTCCAGCAGGGCATGTCGGTGGCGATGAGGGACCATGTCGTGATAGAGGCCTGCAACAGGATGCCGATGCCGAGCGCGATAACGGCCAGCCCGTTGATATCAACCCAGTCCTCGCTCTCGTCGATAATTATCAAATGAAGCATCGTGCGCTCTAGACTCGGGTTGAATCCTATGAAGAGCATCGACGTCGAGACGTAAGAAATCAGGACGCCGATGAAATACAACGCGTTCGCGTACCAGGCATTGGATCTGTTCTCACGGGCGCCTGTGAGCATCCGTAGGTTGGTGTTGAAGTCGAGGCGTCCGTCGCGGTACAACGCCCAGCGAAGAGAGCAGGTATGTATATAGCCCATACATTCGCAAAGAAAAGTGACTGTCCCTTCAGTTAGTGCTTGCCGTCGGCGTATCAGAAGGTGCCCGAGCGCAGGACGTTGGCATACCGAGCAAGTTCAGTACAAGCGGAAGCATCTCCTGGACAATCGTCTTCACAGTATAGAACATGTGTGCTTGCCATATAGGCGTGGTTTTCTGCACCCATATACCGAACGCTGTGCTTCCTATGCCGAAGATCCAGGAAAGAGCCAGGCCCGACTTGCACACGATCTTGGTGACTCTGTCGCCGCCAGAGAGTTTGGCCGCCATCGTGACTGCGTTGTCCAACTTGTAAGTCTTGTGTTATCTCGGTTATGGCGCTCGAGGCACTTGTGATTGGGTGGGAGAGTATTGCATGTCGTCGGAAGCTGTCAGACTGTGAGCAATAAAGCAGTCGCCGGCAAAGACAGAAGCAAAATAAAATAAAACGGGTGGCACCGACATAATAAAAACATGAATGCCAGGTGGTGAGAACTCGAGAGGTGGGAATAAGGTTTTAAAGCACAGGCCGAAAGTCTTCACAGCTACAGCCTCTCTTTTGCTCTTTTCTCTTTCAGCCCCTCACTTTTTTGAGTTGCGTGCGCGTGTGGACAGACAGCCTTATCGAAGTGCATGTTTTCTTGGCATTTGTCCGCAAAAAAGTGTGTTCTTGTCGTGAGTGCGGTCAAAAGGGAAAGGCTGTGCAGGTTGTATGCAGCCCCCCTGTAAAAATAGCATGATACGACACAGAACAACAGGCCTCGCTTCGTGTGGTTTCGAACTTTGTGCAGTTTTGGTTTGGCTTCGTGGGGGCGGAAAGGAGAGTTCAGCAAGCCTGAAATGGTTGGTGTGCTGGCACAGTTGTGGCTGAAAACAGCAAAGGATCGGGTACGAAACAGCCTTGAAAGATGCAGGGAAATAGAGAGACGTTCACTTGACAAGATATTTCATAAAATGTTGTTCCAAAAATATGTTTGATTGATGAAGAGAATCAAAAGCGCGATAGAAAACAGCATGTCCCAATTTCTGTTTCTTTGTCATAAATGCATAACCCCATAGTGACCGTTAAACCGTGAATAAAAAGAGGAGAAACGAAAAGAAGAAAAAAAAAAAGAAAAAAGAAGAAGAGGAGTAAACATAGAAATGTTGAGATGAGAAAATCAAATGAAACAAAGAAGAACAGAAGGAGAGAATAAAAACAACGCTGGCAAAGGTATAACCCAAAAATATCGTAACTGAAGCCGTCATAACGACTTTGAAAGTCCGAATATCATCATAAAAGAAATCATGCGGCGACGCTCTTCGTCATGCCGCCCCAGCGGAAACGACGCAGCGTGCTGCCCGTCGACGATCGCATGATCTCGCGGCCGCACGCCGTCGAGGCAGAGGCAGCACCAGAGCTGTTGGCCGACATGGAAGAGCCGGCAGCGGCGGCGGACATGGACGATGCAGCTTCTTGACGTCCGACTTCGCGGCCAATAACAAAACCGGCACCGAAGCCGACAACAGAAACAAGGACGACAACACCGGCGCTGACGACCCACGTCAACAGTGTAGGGCTGATCATGGTGACGCCGTCGCCCTCAGTGGCAGCTGCTGAAGCCGTCCGCTTCTTCTTGGTGACGCGCGGTGAAGACTTGCTGGCGCCAGTGCGCTTGCTCTTGCTGGATGTAGAGACGGCGCTGACTACACTGTTTCGAGACGAGTGGTGCTGCTGCTGCTGTTGTTGTGTAGTTGAAGAGGCGGCATACTGCTTAGTAGAAGAGGAGGAGGCAGACGGACGAGTGGCCTGTGGTGTGTTGGACGACACTTGTGGAGGCATCCGAGGCGGCTGGAAAGGTGTGCGTGTGCGTGGCGACACAGGTGCCTCGTTGTCGTTGTCGTCTCCCAGCTCAGACTCGGGTACAAGTCGCAGACCCATCGGTTGGTTGCTTGGACGCACACCAGTGTTTGTCGTCGATGACGAAGGCTCTCCATCACCAGCAACAACAAAACCACCAATACCGGTGTTCTCTTTCTTGGGTAAACCACGAGCGGCGGCAGCGCACGACAGCAGTGTAGTCAGAGATGCACGCAGAGCTGCATCATTGTCCTCGCGGTAGGACGGAGACATAAAGTTGGGTGCGGAGTTGCGGGCAGGCCGAGACGAGCGAGGCGCATAGGGACCACCAGCGGCCATATGGTGTGGTGTGGGCAGAGAACGGTGCGAAGCTGTCGGCTGCTGTTGATGCTGCTGCAAGTGCGTGGGTGGGTGCGAGAAGGCGTTGGGCTGTGGCCGGAAGGTGGGCGGGCCAGACGAGAGAATGCCGAGGGCCGTACCGTCGTCATCATCGTCGTCCTCGTCGTCCCCGTCGCTGGCAGCGGCTCTCTGCCGCAACCGGGCCTGCGCTGCCTGGTACTGCGTCAAAGAGTAACTCTGGGATGGCCGGCCGCCATCCGCCATATCCAAATGTTCCGTCGAGCTGGACAACACGCGGTCTTCTTCGCTCTCCGTCTCGTCGTACTCTTCTTGGCTGCTACCTGCCGAGCTCCGGGGTGCGGGGCAGCGGCGGCCGGCGTGGAAGGAGCATTTGTTGGGTGTGAGGTAGGTGGTCGACCGGCAGCGGCTTCGACTTGCTCGACTTGCTGCAGCAGGCGACGCCGCCGTTGGGGCTGTTGTTGGGCCGTAGCGGGCATGGCGCCGCCGTTGACGCCCGTAGCGTTGCTGCCAACGCGCAGGCCGGTAATGACAATCTCGTCGGCAATCGAGGACAGCGACGAGGACGAGGGCTGCGATGCGATTTCGACCCAGGATTCGACCGTGTTGGCCATGTGGCTCCCGCTATTAATAGTGGCGGACATGGTGCTGTTGTTAGTTGCTGGACCCTCAGCGGGCAAGAGAGGGTCCCGTCGAGTTGGCGGTGGCATAGTGGATCCGATGCGATAAGAAGGGGGGGCGACGATGCGATGCGATGTGAGCGATGAGAAAAGCTTGTGATGCGTTTTCGATGCAAACCAAAGGTGTGTTGTTAAAGATCAAAGGGGGAAATGATCACAGTCTCACGGGACACGACTGATGACAGATGTGAGAAGAGAAGGCAGGCGCGAGTTGGGGTTGTTACTGGCTGTAAATGTGGTGTGTGGGCGGAAAGAGGCACCCCGTGTTTGAGACCGCCCTGCGCGCGCAGTAAACTTGGATTGTTGGCACGGGACTCTCACTGGTTCCAAGGAAAGAAGGCGCGAACGTGGGATGGGAATGGGGTAACAGGCAAGAGTCGTAAATCGTGAAGAAATGGAAAGAGCGACCCGGCGAGCGAGATACAGAGAGACACGGCCTCGTGGACAGATCCTCGTACAAAATGAAAAGTAACGACTGCGACTGTCCGAGACGTTTGTGTTTTTGTTCCAGATGAATTCGTCGTGGATTCTTGGGAGACTTTGTTCTTGTATATATTGCGTTGGCGTGGGCCCCCCGCACGGTTGTCGGCGCTGTGCTGGCAAATGGGTTTGTGACACGGTATTGGTCTGGCTAACTTGGAAGGAAGTCCGCCTCTTACATATACATACGGCCAAGATAGTGCGGGCGTTGGGCAGGTGCGGGCAGGAACTCGCTGGTATAGAAGCAGGTATAGAAAGAGCAGACACAATAGGGGGGAAGGAACCGTCTTCGGAGGCAGGTGAGAGGGGCAAGCCAAGCTGAAAGGAAGGCGCGAATTGGATGGTGGTTGGGAAATGGACGGTTTTGGCAACTGCCCAGTTGGGGAATCTGTGACAGGGTGAGAAGGGGAAAGAACAACTGATGAAACGGGGAGAGAGGAAAGAGGAGATGAAAGAAAGGTACGATATGAAGATGGAAAAGACGGAAGGAATGAAAGAAGAAAGAAGAATGAAAGAAGAAGGAAGGAAGGAAGGAACCAGGGAAAAGAGGATAGGGAATATGGAAAACAGGGAGGCACGAGGGAGTTGAAGCAAATACAGCCAAAAACGGCTGTGATCTCTCGCCCTTCTCCTCTCTCTCGCGCACCGTTGCGCACGGCACCTCTTTGCGCGCCCAACAGTTAAAAGGGGTCGCAGGAGAGACAAGTCAGAAGCGATAATACGTCAGGGAGAAGCACACTAGCGAGGCGCAATCCAGGCGTGAGAGCACGAGGCCAGGTGCTGACCGCCTTCCGGAGTGGGGAGATAACAACGGTCTATCTCCATTCTCCTCATTGTACTCACTGATAGTGAGTGTCTTGGGTGTGTTTCCTTCCCTTCTCATGTCTTTCTGCCAATCTCGTTCTTTTTATCTGCAGACTAAAAGCAGTAGGCGGGCGTAGTCCATGTCGATCGCGCTTGCCGCCTTACGGCGGACGTTCTTGTATGTGCGAGCATGTTTTCTTTGTTGCGCCTTCCCTCTATCGTCCTTTCCCTTTGTCCTGTTTAGGTCATTTCTCTCCTTTCTCAACTTGAAAAGTGCAGGTGTGCCCCTTCTCTCGTCATATTCTGAAGGGGGGTTCTAAGATGTAAAGAAGGAAGGAACGCGGCAGTGTCAAAAGGACAAAAGGGCTGGATGAGGAGTGAAGAGTGACGAGTGAGATGTGAGAAAGGAAGGGTGGGGGATGCGCGGTGTGTACGTGGTGTGGCCAAGTCCAGGCCAAGGACGGTGTGCAGCCGCACCACTGCCCACCCTTCTGAGTCCTTGGGTACCCTCAAATAGCATGTTGTGAAGCACATTGCCATCTCATAGACACTGTATTTAGACGATGTACTCGTACTCAGTGTGGCACGTTATTTTTTGTTGGGGAAGGGGGGAAGGAACGAAGGAGATGGGGGCCGAGGGGCAACAAGAGATTATCATGCTTCTAGGGCTGGCTGTGGCGTTAGGAAGGTAGTGTACGGCACACTCGGACCAGGAGACTGGGAGCTGGCAACTGGAGACTTCCTATTCTGGACGCAAAAGAGTCCCTCGAGTGCGAAACGGAAGTATCTACAGGAATGAGCAGATTCCATACATGTTGTGTCTGGGTCGTTGTTTCCATCTGTGGTTCCTGCCATCAACGTTCAAGTCGTCTTGTCGTCTCGTCTCGGGTGAGATGGGCTCTTTCCCCCACTTCCGGCAGCAATGACGCGATAGAGCTGGCCACTTAGACCAAGCACCAAAGAGCAACCAAAGAGGCTCGCCAGGAAAGCGCGCCGAAACACGCAATGGATTGCAAGGGCGGTTCCTGCCAAAAACGCCAACAAACGCCCAAACCGCGTGTCGTTGTTCATTGGCATGCCGCGCTGTAAATAGCTTGCATCTATCCGTCGTCGCTGCGATTTCGGGGGTCAAACGTATCCACTTAAATCTAGCTCTATTCTCTGCCCAGACTTCACGTCTCTCGTCTCCCAACAACAGATCTCCCGCGGCCTTTTTATTTTACGAATTTTGAAAGTTTACGCAATAATATTTTCGAGACGATGTTGATCGGCTGGATTTCTCTTTTTGTGGCTCGATTTACTGCAAGGCCGGCCGGAAGCTGCAGAAAGACGGGCCGGAATATTCAGGAATATTCAAGGATACATTGTACAGCAGCTCTGATCGACTTACATGCAAGGATAGCACTTTTGAGTCTGCAAGTGGATCGATTACTGGTTTTCTCGTTTCCATGTTTCTGCAGGTGGCACGGCACTGACACGGCATGGTCTGGCCTTGTCTGCCGTATGCCGTATGCCGTAGTATGGCAAAAAGAGGAGACGGGCTGCTTCTGGTACGGGGAATGCAGTCTGGCCATGTGTTCTGTGGCCTGTTTACTGTTTACTGCATCTTATTTTATCCCGTGCTTGTTTCAAAACGGTAGCACAGGTGACGCAGCCGTCTGTAGGTGTGCTTTAGTTGTACTGTCACTTACACAGCTCTCGTGATTTTCTGTGAGACTTCTTGATATCCGACTGCAGTTCATTTCAGAGCTCCATTGTCTCATTATTAATGGTCGAAAATAAAAATCGCGACCCGTTCAGCAATTTAACATTAGACCAAATAGCATTCCTCCTTTCTGACTACCGCTCGCCACCACCCCTGGCCTTCTGGCTCGGTGATGGTGAGCGAGATAGCCATAACTGAATGGCGAGAAGCATTGAAGGAGTCAATACTAGAGCCAATTTGAGTAGTCGTATGCCCTTGTACTCGTGATACTGGCCGCATCGGCACGGCCATGAATTCTCCATACTCTTCTTTGTTCTTCTTTTTGCTCTTGCCGTGGGCAAAGGTATATCTGTAATCACCAAGCTGCAAAGGGGACTGAAGGAAACCTTGAATGCTAAAAGTGGACATTAAGATCCGAGCGAGCAAGATAACTGGTCAGTTCAATGGAGTTTGGACGGGTAAAAGTGGAGAGTTTGAACTCAACTGCCTCGACTGCCGTACGAGAAATGCCTCCAGTCTGGCAGATACAAGTTAACAACTTTGTATACAGATCAAATCAAACACGCAAACGCGTAAACTACAGAAACATGCAGGGAAAAAAGCCAGACTCTCTACAAAATGACCGAATGTGAATATCCCTTTATTATGACAGTGGTGGCGTGTATGAAAGACTGTTGAATGTGACCCATCAAGTAGCCAATCACCATCAAGGCTGGCGAGGTCACGCTTCCCACCTTGTTTGGATGATGAGGGGAACACAGAATAACAGCCTGGCTCGCCTGGCTGGACAAGGCATGTTGTCGGGAGGCGAATAAATCAAGCAGATCAATGTGTCGTTGTTAAATCTGGTTTAATAAATAAATGGACGGTATTCTTGTACGGGGAATTTTGTAGCCTTTTATGTTGAAAGGTAATTTAATTATCTTCTTTTTTATATAAAAAACAAAAAACAAAAACAAATATAAGTGTTTATTGTCATGCCCAAACAAATAAATAAAAGATAAAAGACAATTTCATTAAAATAAAAGGAAAGTGCAAAGAGACCCTGCAACACAGAAAGAAATACTGCTTATGTGTTTAAAATAGCAAAGGCTAAGCCTCTGACAAGCCGCACGGTTGCGGAGGGCATAACACCATAGAGTACAAGTAATGTGTGTAGCAATAAGAGTGACAAGCCTGGCT
Organism: Sporothrix variecibatus; assembly: GCA_016097105.2. Taxonomy (NCBI): domain Eukaryota; kingdom Fungi; phylum Ascomycota; class Sordariomycetes; order Ophiostomatales; family Ophiostomataceae; genus Sporothrix; species Sporothrix variecibatus. Next base: position 5,619,901 of record JADMNI010000002.1, on the reverse strand, counting down.
GAGCGAGGCTAACAAGACAAGGCTGTCGACTGTATGACTATCAAATACAATACTGCAGCAAACGCAGTCTTGGGTATGCAGAAAATATCACATAATGAACAAGAGGCACAAGGCATAGTGAATGATATAGTCTTTCAAATAAATAATGACAATGAATTAACTTTTTTATATAACCTGAACGCCAAAGCATTTATGTGGTTTACTTTTTTTTCTTCTAGGGTATTACGGTGGGAGTGGGGGAGGAAGAGGAAGAGGGGGGTAGGGGAGAAGGGTGAGAGAAAAGAGTTTCTCTTTCTTTGTTGCATTTGTGTACTTACCAGCGCGACGCGTAAAATCGACTCGAAGAGGAAGGGACCTCTTTTTGTAAATCCCACTTTGCCTTGCCAGCCCACGATATTGAGAGCGAAGAATAAAAGACAGCAACAAGATGTCACAGCCCTCTCATCATCGTCTCAGGCAGACACGATCAAGAAGACCGGACTGCAATGCCCGGAACAGTGGTGACCGATCCCAGTTGGTAACAGAAAGAAGTAACTTTTTTATAGCATCCTCCTTCCAAATAACACGTATATGGAAGACGGATGGTAGAGCCCTCAGGAGAAAACCCCCGGTGTGCAGAGATGATTGATAGTTATGACAAAGCCCACAATGAAGCACACGTAAAGGTACCAATGAAGAAAGAAGTATTGCTCCCAAGATAAAGAAAGAAAATGAAAAATGAAACCACAAGAAACCATTATGAACCCGAAAAACCATCACCAAATTTTTGTTGTACTAATCGTGGCACCGTCCCCGACGAGCTTTTTGTCTAGTTTCTTTTCTTTTTCTTCTTCCCTCGGTAGCAGTGTAAACAGAGCCAGAGCCAGCAGGAGCCAGCAGAGCCAACGAGCAGAGCCCAAAGTAATACCAGTCATCAGGTCATCATCGTGTTTCTTAGACCACATCCAGCAAAGGATGGGAAAAATGGAAACGAATTCAAAGCCCCACAGAAGTTTCGGATCGAGCCCTCAGTTGCATCATCGAGGCTTCCTGGGGTATCCCAATAAAGGATGCCCAGGAAGCCTTCTCTCACGAGCCTCTAGCTTTCTGTGCAGTCCCTTCCGGAGAAGAGAAAGAACAAAAGCCAGACCGACAGCCAACCTAGCCAATACCAACATATGTGTACGCGCAGAAAACCGAACGATCCCTCGGGAAATATTAAGCCGCTATGCCGCCAAAGAAAGAAGTGGGAAAAGAGATGTGAGAAGAGCTGCATGCCCAAGGGGTAACCTTAGCGGCATGCAGCCTGCCCACCTTCAACAGAAGATCGTGTGTTGTTGTTGTTGTTGTTATCATCCTTCTACATTTAGAAGGTGGTCTTCTTGCCCTGGAAGCCACCGCCACCGCGGCTGCCACCGAAACCACCACGGCCGCCACCGCGACCGCCACCGCGGCCACCGCGGTCACCGAAGCCACCACGGCCACCACGGTCGCCGAAGCCACCACGGCCACCGCCACGGCCGCCGAAGCCACCACCGCCGCCGCGTCCGCCACCGAAGTCGTTGCGGGGCTTGGGGGTAGAGTAGTCCAGACGGACGTTGCGGCCGGCGCAGTCCTGGCCGTTGAGCTGCTCGAAAGCCTTCTTGGCATCGTCAATCGAGTAGAATGAGACGTAGCCGAAACCCTTGGGGCGGCCGGACTCCCTGATGTTGTTAGTACAATGCGTAGCAGTGAGGGTATGATGTGGTATAGTGATGTGGGTAACTTACATGTCGGTGGGCAGACGCAGGCTCTTGACGTTGGCGACCTCGGAGAAGAAGCCGGAAACGGTGTCCTCATCGGCGTGGAAGGGCAGGTTGCCGACGAAGAGGGTGTCGCTCTCGGGGGAGATGGTGTCGCCGTACTTCTTGGCACGGTCGGCAGCGCCGCCGTTGGCACCGTCGTTGTTCTTGGGGCGGGCAGTGGAGAAGTCGAGCTTGAGCTCACGGCCCTCGATGAAGTAGCCCTGCATCTTCTCGAAAGCAGCCTTGGCGTTGGCAGCCGAGTCGAAGTCGACGTAGCCGAAGCCGCGCGAGCGCTGCTGCTCACGGTCGGTGATGACGCGGGCAGAGACAAGGCCCTCGCAGACCTTGAACTCCTCGTACAGCAGGTTGTCGTCGACCTTCCAGCCCAGGTTGCCGGCGAAGAGGGTGCTGCCCTGCTCGGGCTCGGCAGCCTCCTCGGTGGCCTCAGCCTCGACCTCGTCAGTCTTGGCCTTCTTGGCAGCAGCAGGCTCCTCGTCGTCGGCCTTGCGCTTCTTGGAGGGCTCCTCGGTCTTCTCCTCGGAGTCGGAGTCAGAGTCGGACGAGTCAGAGTCGGAGTCGGAGTCCGAGCCAGACTCAGAGTCGGAGTCAGCCTTGGCCTCCTTCTTCTCGGCGGCCTTGGGCTTCTCCTCCTCCTCCTCCTCCTCAGAGTCAGAGTCGGAACCAGAGTCAGAGTCAGAGTCGGAGTCGGACTCAGACTCCTCCTTCTTGGCGGCCTTCTTGCCGTTAGCCTTAGCAACGGGCTTCTCCTCCTCCTCCTCAGACTCGGAGTCCGAGTCCGAGTCAGAGCCGGACGAGGCAGAGCTGTCGGAGTCGCTGCCAGACTCGCTGTCAGACTCGACCTTCTTGGCCTTCTTCTCCTTCTTGCCGTTGACGGCCTTGGCGGCAACGTCCTTGGCAATCTTCTTGGACTTGGCGTCCGAGGTCTTGGACGGCTTGGTGACGCCGCCGCTCTTGACGCTCTTGATGGGGTCGGCAACAGCCTTGACCTTGGTGTCCTTTGACTTGCCCATTGTGAATGTGTGTGGGTGTGTGTTGGAGGGGATGTAGAGGGAGAGGGTATGGATGGAAGAGAAAGGATGAGGGAGAGAGAGAAAAAAAATCTGTTTTGGAGAAAGGATGGATGTAAGAGGAGAGAGGAAAGAGGGAAAGAAGGGAAGCAAGAAAAAAAGAGAGAAAAAGGCAGGATGTTATATGGGAGATTGGGGGCAGGAGCGACTTGACCGAGCCTTCCTTTTTGCATTTGCCTAGCTGCCAGCAGGGACCAAACTGCCATCCAGCAGAAACTTTTTTTTTTGCGCGGCAAAATTCTCTGCAAAAAAATTAGCGTGGTTGGTCGGACACTTACCATTGCATAAGTGGATCCAGGCGGTGAGAGGGGTCGAACAGGGAAAGAAAGAGCAAGAGAAATAAGTGGATCGCTCAATTGGGGAAAGTGCGGCCTGGAATGCAAGGCAGCTAGTTTTTTGCTATGCGGCGCCCGCCATTGGGTCCTTTTGGGTGCGGGTTGCGTTTGGCCCGTAATCCCATAGAGCCGTGGGACTCGAACTCGATTGACATTTGACCGAAAACTATCACCACCTCAACGCAGCACCACGCGGTCCGGTCCGACATACGACACGTCTACCTACCTTTCTTTACTTTCGAAACGCTTTCTCCACCCTCACATCCTCACAATGCCGACCCCCGAGTCGGCCTCGTTCCTGGCGAAGAAGCCGACCGTGCCGCCGACTTTTGACGGCGTCGATTACGACGACACCAAGCGCTTAAAGCAGGCACAGGATGCCATCATCCGCGAGCAGTGGGTGCAGGTGATGATGGGCCGGCTGGTGCGGGAGGAGATGAGCAAATGCTACTACCGGGAGGGCGTCAACCACCTGGAGAAGTGCGGCCATCTGAGAGGTCAGTCTGCGATATCCGACAAAAGACAGACGATATGTATACAGATCAATGCTAACTTTTGGACAGAACGGTATCTGCAGCTGCTCAAGACGGCCAGAGTCAAGGGCTACCTGTTCGAACAGCAAAACTACTTTGAGAACAAGCAATAGATGACGCCGGCAGACATGAGAGAAAACGAACGAACGCGGAGGAAACGGACGGCGGCCCCATTGGAAAGCGACCACGGGGCCACGACGAACACACACCCGACCCGGGAGACGAGAGAGCCAGCAACGATCTGAGACTACGACGGGCATTGGTTCTCTCTCTACGGACCCTGGTCTCTGGCATAGGACATGGAGAGAAGACGAGAGCGATTTTAGGAGGGGAAAATGGGCTGTCGGCGAGGGTATGGCCCCGCCAGCAGAACCCAATGTACATATCTACTGTGTTAAATGCAATTTTTTGAAAGCCATGAAGAAGATAGACGTGTTCTATGTGTGTTGAATGCGTGCATCCGCCTCAATGCTGACCTTTTGGACGTCATAATGAACCATAGTCGACAGCTCTGCTCAGAAAAAGCTGCCCCAGATGACCTCCCCAGAAACAGCGCGAATCTGATTGGTCCACTTTTTGGTGTGAATTGGTGGGAGGTAAGGCGAGGCGCGTGGCGCACCAGAGCATTTGCAAATGAGAAGAAAGATGGTTTATATGCTTCTAAAATCGTACAAGAAGTCAATTGCCATTTTGAAAATGACTCGAGTTGATTTTTACGTCGACATGATGGTGTCTTGTGAGTGCCTATATTGGCCCAGCTTGGATGGTCACGTGCGACACAAGGCTATGGGCTGGCCACTGGCAGCAGGCGGCTAACGCCGAAAAATACAGGCCCGTCCGACCCCTACTGAAAAAACTGTGGGCCTGTGGGCAGAAAAGAGCTTTCTCTCGCGCGCCTCCAAGTGAGAAACGTCGTGCGACCAAAAGTGAAGGACGACACTCAACAGCAACGACGACGACGACCAACAGCTCTGAGGTGTCCACACTTCCTCGACCACTTCCCACACACACACCAATGGCCAGCACAATGAACGTCTGCCGGACTGCTCTGCTGCGGCGAGCATTGGCCGCTTCGACTCGCTCTTCTTCTTCTTCTTTGACAGCATCATCACGGACTGTCTTTGTTTCCTCCTCCTCATTACGCACTCCCTCTACCTCCGCCGCCTCTCCCTCCTCCTTCTTCTCGACCTCCTCCGCTTCTAGAAACGCCGCCGCCGCTGCCGACGCACCATCACAAGACGCGGCAGCAGCACCAGAAGGCGAGGGCGATGCAGCTGCCACTCCGGCCATTGTCTCCTCTTGCCCCGAGGGCACTGTCCTCGTCGGCCTCAACTACACCAAGGGCCGCACAGACCCTGTCGCCAAGCGCGACGAGGACTACCCGGCATGGCTGTGGAACTGCCTCGATGTCATGAAGAAGGCCGCCGTCACCGAAGACGCCGATGCCGGTGATGAGTTTTGTAGGTACCCCGAGTGATTGGCAATAACGCCTCGACCCGACTAGTACAACGCACATTACATTCTGAATAGTATCGCTAACAAACACAGCGAAAAGTAAAAAGCAGCGGCGGATGGCGCTGAAGCGGCAACGCGACCTCGAGGCCAAGATTATGGAGTCGGGCGACCTCGAGGCCCTGGCGCCCAAGATCCCGCTGCAGCACCAGACGCTGAACCTGCCGGTGGGCAAGGAGACGGCGGGCGGCCAGCTGGACCCGTCGGCGACGCTGCTGGACAACACGCTGGAGGCGGCGGCTGCGCGCAAGGCGCTGCGGGTGGCGCTGCGTAAGGAGCGGCGGACCAAGATCAAGGAGAACAACTACCTGCGGTCGATGTAGGTGGTGACGAGTATGGATGATAAAAAAGATGAAAGGAGGAGAAGACGAAAGAAAAGCATGTATGGATACTGCACATTTCACGGAGTACATTGTACATTGTAAGATTATATAGAATCTGGAGCCAAAAAGAAACGAATCCCTTCCTACTGTGGTTGCGTTATGATTGAATGAGAAAGCATGTCAATGTGGAGGTAATGAAAGTTAAATTGAAAATCCCAGACGCCGGAGTAGTCATGCGGCATTGAGAATCGAGATTCCAGCCGTGAAAAGAGTACGTTAAAGGACAAAGGTAAATAGACACGAATGATATAAAAATTGAGTGAAACTAAGAAAGAAAGAAATGGATTCCAAATGTCCCGTAATCCAGTAACCAAAGAATGCTGTCGCTCATACGCTGTCATGATCATGAGAGAGATGGAGAATGAAAGGAAAAGAAAGAAAGAAGAAAGCAGAAGTAGAAACGTAGAAAGGTGCCACCAACATGGTCTACATAGCCCTTCGGAGAACACCACCTCACATCACCACACAATTATTTGACGCTGCCGGCAGTGCTGGTATAGGCAGTGCCGTGTGGTGCCACTCCAAGTGTAGCTGAAAGTCCGCCAGCGACGGGAAACCGTGCTCGTCCTGTGCATACTTGGTCTGGTCACCCTCGGCACTGTCGTAGTACAGGTAGTCGTCACAGTACGGGCACCATAGCCGTGCCTCCCAGTCGCCCGTCATGGGCGGTAAGTGGTTGGCAATGGCCAGCGGTGCAAACACAATCGTGCGCGGGTTGCTCGCGTCGGATTTGGCTACGGTTGTCGCTTGCCACCTTGGGTAGTCGTCCTCGCCGCCCTCGCCGTCGGGTGGCGGAAGCAATGAGGACGGGGTCGACTGTGGTGTTGACGAGAGCTGTGGAGATGGTCGTCGGAAGGTCGGTAGTGGTGTTGCTTGTGACGTAGCAGATGTTTTCGGCGCGGTGAATGGTAGATAAGAGGTAGACGTGGAAGACGAGGAGAGAGGTGTGTTGCTCGATGAAATAGCGGCCGGTGGTATCCGTGTCGTGGGCAGCCGCTGGATATCCTCCCAGACAATGTGGCCGTCGCAGTAGTCACATATAAAAGCAATGTCGTTGTCGCCGAAACGCTCAAATGTGCCGACTGCGTTGCAATATGGTACGAGGTCCTCAAGAGTCGGCGGTTTTGGTGGTGGAGAAGGGGGTTCGTCGGGTGGAGGGGGATGGTTATTGGCGCGGGTTCGAAGGTGGCGTTGAAGGCGGAGGGTGTGGGTATTGGCGTTGGCGTGCTTGTTGATATTGGTATTGGTATGGGTACACTCGCTGGTGTCGTAGGTGCTTTTTGTGGTGCCTTCATCGCCGATTTGAGGAGTGGTCGTGTTGATGTCGGGTTTGCGCTTGGGTTCTGAGCGGGTGTAATTGGCGTTTGTGGTGTCATCTCGAGGCTGACTGTATCGTCTCCGTACGCATCGTTATATCCCGTCCGGCCGCGGAACCGTTCCTGGCCAGCAAACCTTCGTTGCTCCCGTGCTCGTAGCTGTGGTATCTGCTGCTTCCATGCTGGCGTGCCGGGTGTTGATTGGGCTCGGTTGCCGTTCTGGTTGTTGTTCCTGCTGCTGCTGCTGCTGCTCTCGTCTTGTGTCTGGCCTCTTGCTTGTCGTTTCCGTATATCTTCCTGTTCACGATACCGGCGGTACACGAGGAATGCGCCCAGACAGCGCGCCCCACTGCCACTACCGTCGCCAGCCTCGTGCTCGGCATTGAAGATGCGGCGAGCCGCACGGCATTGTGCACGGTGCAGCTGGCGGCGCAGGTGGACGGTTTCGCGAACCCAGAGCGCGTTGATAGCGCCGCCCGAACGTATCCAGTCGCGGAACAGTTGTGTGTGGTCGTCGAAGTAGCCGCGTAACGCGGACAGCTCGGCAAGAGATTCAGCTAGACTGTTAGCAGGTGCGTTCCAATGGAGCTATATAATAGAGAGTAGGGGATGGGACGGAACTCACGCCTCCGGTCGTTTTCGTAGTAGAACTGGCCGTTGACGAGTGGGGCCATGGCCTGGAAGTCGCGCTTCGCCTCGTCGAGCGCCTCCTCGACGGCGCGGACCTGCTCGAACTCGTCCGGGCCCCAACCGCGCTTGTCGGCAAACATGAGGATGCGCAGGCCGTCCTGGAGAGCTGTGGCGATCTCTGCGAGAAGCGAGCCAACCGTCTCGGCTTTTGGTTTCGACGTGGCCGCGTCCATTGTGGGGGCACCTCGACTGGCCATCTTTGCCCTCGACACGCTGCTGCTCGTGCTCGTGCTGCTCCCTTCCCCGTTGTTCTCATTGTATCTCCTTGTCTCCATCGCGTTCGTGCGTGTGTGTGTCGTCGTCTATCGTGTCCTTCGTTCGGAGCCTCCTCTACCGGCCGCGTTCGCTGGTCGGCCGAATGCACAGGACGGCGCGCGGCGGCAACATGCTAAGGAGCGGGCGACGGTCCGTGGCTGGCGCGCTTGCTGGAGCTCTGGTGGGCGTCTCGTTCTCTCGCTATCTCGCAGTGTCGTGGGATCTTGAATTGGTTTCGTCTCAGTGTCTCGTTTGCGTCGCTTTGACGTCGTTGACTGTCTTGACTGTCTCGCCTGTCGTGTCGTCCGTCGTCTATCGTCTATCTGTCTGTCGTCGTGGGGCGTTGCGTGCGTCAAAGAGAAAAGGAAATAGCGTCTGAAATTGGACAGCTTGAAAGGTTGTGCTCTTTGCTTACGCCCAGCCTTTTGCTATCCTCTTTTAGACGTATTTTTTCTCTCTTCTTTTCTTCTTCGTGGGTTTGTTCGACAAAACGGTTTCAGCGGGTGGTTGTTTGTATTCGTCCCGCTGGGCCTTTTGGCCTGAACCCAAAAGAGAAATAGGGAGTGCAAATGGCACGGCCAAGCCTCGCTCGCCCTCCTTCGGTCGCTGCGCCCAGGCACAGGGCTCCGTATTTCGTTTTATCGTTCTTTTTTGCTGTCTTTTTCTTTTCTTTTGCGGCTGTAATCGAGTAGTGAAAAAGTGCCACAAATTGTGTGCGGCTGTCAGATTTCAATAATGTTTAATTTGGTCCCTTTTTGTTTTCGACTTGGGGCGCGGCCTTGTCGGGGCGTTTTTTTTGCTTGTTTGTTTGGCGTCGTTTGCCTGTTTGTCTCGTCTCTTTTGTCGTTTGTTGGTTGTTTCGAGATGGTTTTACGTTTTAGTGTCAATGCAGCTACGAGTTGATGGGCTTTTGGCTCGTGTCTTCTTTGTTCCTGCTTTGTTGCTCGCTCTTTCCTTGCACATCTCTGCACATTTGCTGCACATTTTCTGCACCTTCCTTCCTTCTACACGTGCTTGCCCTGTGTGAAGATACAGTGTCTCTTTTCGCGCTCCGTTCCTTCCTTATTCGCGCCTTTCTCCAACTCGCTCTTTCCCCCTCCGAAACCTAAACACCAAACCCAGAAACAGGAAAGAGGCAGCCGGCGGGAGCTTGTGGCTCGAAACGTGCTGATCCACGTAGCGGATAAGGGAAACAGGGACCCGCCAGGTACCGGGCGCACCTTCACCTATTTTCGTTGAAAGGGGTGGGGGAACAGAGGAGAGGGGGGATCTCTGGCAGGTGTCTGGAATACGAAAGAGTGGTGCGTGGCAGGGCGTTATTACGGGCGTTTTTGGGCTTTTCTTCTGGCAAGGGAGCTCTTTCCTTGTTTTTGATTTTCAGTGATCTGGTCTGCTCGATTCTTTCCTTGGTTCAGTTATCCCTTTTCTCGGTCGCGCTTTCCCTCCCTATCCGGGATTGCTTTATCGAAGGATTCAGCCGCTGGAGACATACGGAAGGCACGGGTCTCAGTGGATGGGTACTGCGTATTACTGTGTGTGTGGGTGTGTTTGCGTGTGTGTATTCGTACTCTTCTCGTGTCGCAATCGGCAAGGGACGGCGGGGACTGGCTCTATTGCTGCTATTTCTGGCAGTTGGTTCGACGGGTCGAACGGTTTATGGCGTAGCGTACGGTTGGTTGTGGCCCTAAGTTAGTGTTACGGAAAGTGACGTTTTTTTTTCTTTCTCAAAAAAGAAGAAGGAAAAGCGCTGGTCGCTCTTTCCTGCAGTTCGAAATGAGTGTTTGTGGCGCCGAGACGCCAAGTGTCGCTGTTTCCTAAGGCTTTAGTGGTCCTAAACTACCCTAGACTTGGCCACCTGTGCGTGAATGCTCCAGGGGTGGGTGGCTCTTTCCCTTCTCTTTTCTTCTCTTTCTTTGCATTTGATTTGTTTCGTATTCGTTCGTGCTTGCCTCCGCCAGAGAGATCCGCCAGAGAGAGTCGTCGGAGTACACACCAATTCAGCCTTACGGCAGTTGCAGACCACGCATTAGCGGACAGAGCACGGAAGGTGCAGAGCGAAAAGTGCAGAAAAAGGAAAAAAGGAAGGAGTCCCAAAGAGACCGGTCGAGACCGTCATTGCTCTTGCTGTTTATGTACGGCACAGCGATTTAACCTTTGACCTTAAAACGAGACGTCATTGGCATAGTCAAGCACGTCCTCCACAACGGATCATCCCTCTCTCTACCTTTGATGCCCCGTCTTCCACCATCGCTGTTCTGGCGTGCACGCCGATTTTCACCAGGTGCAGCACTACTGTTACCAGTCTGTCGTGACCTGCCATCAGCCCTGACCGAGCTGCGATGGATTCAAGAGCACGTCAAAGAGGAGGGGACGAGGACTGGACTTGGCCGTTATGACAGATGTCGGATGTTCCTCTCATTGTGTCGTCGACGAGGCCGTGGTGAACCCTTGCAATATGTCCTAGGAACACAACCGTTTTGGACCCTTGGACCTGTTGTGCCGGCGGGGAGTGTTGATACCGAGGTAAGTGCACATTTACTACATGATATTATTTGTTCGAGGTAGCTAATGATGTAGATCCGAACCGGAAGCATATTCCATGCACTTGGCAGATCTGTTGCTACAAGAAAGGACCAAAGAGAAGTCTAAGAGCACAGCACCTCTCACGATTCTTGATGCTTGCACAGGAACTGGATGCATTGCATTGCTTTTGTATGCACAGCTACTAAAAAGAGCAAAGACAGCACGAATTGAACCTCTTCGTGTCGTCGGTGTCGACCTGGCACCAGCAGCTGTGGCATTGTCACGAACCAATGCTGCACGCAATGGACTGGCATCGAAGAGTGTTGATTCTTCATCATCAGTCCGTTTTGTCCAAGGCGATCTGTTTGCAGATGACTGGTTGAACAAGCCAGCGATTCAAGATCTTCTACAAAAGACAGGAGGATCTCAGTCACCTCGCCTCGATGTACTGGTATCCAACCCGCCGTACATCTCAACCGACGGCTTTGCTCATGATACTGCGCGATCTGTGCGTATCTTTGAGCCGAAGCTCGCACAAGTACCTGGCCAGGTGCCATCGTCTCTCCAAAAGGGCCAGCCATATGTCGACGCAGCCGCCGAGGACATATTTTATGTTCGTCTGCTGGAGCTGGCGGCCAAAATGGATGCTCGCATCTTACTATGTGAGACCGGCGGGCTTGGACAGGCGGAGAGAGTTGTAGAGCTTGCTTTGAAGCAGTTGTCACCCCTCGAGGTCGAAATTTGGGCTGACCACCCAGATATCGTGGATGTGGACAATCCGAACAGGTCTGTCACGGTGGCGGGTCGGGCGGTGTCCATTAAAGGTAGCGGTCACGGCCGGTCAGTGTTTATTCGGAGGAGGTAGCTGTCTTCAGAAGGATGAAAAGGCCCAGAAGAGCAGCGATGCTATTTTGTGTGTACGATATTACAATTTTATATACAGAAGATACCCATTTATTTCATTTTCGTTTCTCCTTCATTAAAAGACAAAGTTGACCAGCTTGCCATTACGAATAACAATAGTCTTCTTGGCCTGGCGAATGTCTAGCTTGCCTTCACCCGTCAGTCGGGCCTGGCCTTCTTCGGTAGCCAGGACGGCATCGGCAAGCCATGCACCAAGAGCGTCGCCCTTTAGATCTTCTGGTGCGCGCGGGATGTCCACAGCACACCGCAGCTTACCGTTGATCTGGACGGCACAGTTTTGCAGACGAGGCTGCAGCCAGGCGACAGAGTCGTCCTCGGCAGGGAACGAGACGGGGGCATTGGGCACAAACAAGCTGCCAGCGGTCGGCTCCAGAATGCTCCAGCACTCTTCGGCGAAAGCAGGCGTGATGGGCGCCAGCATGCGGACGAGTGTAGACACAGCAGCACGCAGGACTGTGGGAGTGACGACACTGTTCTCATGAGCAGCAACCAAGGTGTTGGACAGGCGCATCAGGTCCGACACGACCGTGTTGAGCGCGTAAATCTTTGTGTACGAGGACGTGACGGAGGCAATAGTAAGTTGCACCTCGCGCCAGACGGCGGCATCAACGTCCCAGCGAGCGAGGTCCTTGCCTTCACGGCGGGCCTGCAGGTCGTCGGCCACCGACTTTGTTTTCGATTCAACAACACTCGCGGGCGGCAGGGCAGCCACCAGATCGTGGATCCGGCCAAGCCAGCGCGTCACACCCGTAATCTTGTCCTCGTCCCAGTTGAGAACGTCGGCCACGGGCGCCTGGAAGAGCATATGAGCACGCGTAGCGTCGGCACCGTGACGGGCGATGGTCTCGGTCGGATCGACACCGTTGTGCTTGGACTTGCTCATCTTCTCGTAGGAGATGGTGGCGGGCTGACCTGTGGCAAGAATGGTCGGTTTGGCCGGGTTGGTGGTGATGTCAAACTCGTGGGGCAACAGGTAGCGGCCCGTCTCTGGGTCAATCACTGTCTTGCCATGAACCATGCCCTGCGTGATGAGACGAGTAAAGGGCTCGTGAACGGGGGAATTGTCAGCCCCGGCCTCCTTGTCGGTGGCCGCCTCCTTGTTGGGCTCTTCAGCGCCCACCAGCTCCGACGTCATGAGCACTTTGTAGATGAAGCGTGCATACAACAAATGCAGAATGGCATGCTCGATACCACCCAGGTACAGATCGACAGGAAGGTTCTTCAGGGCCTTGTCGGCAGCAAAGGGCGCGTCGGCATTGTGCGGGTCGACAAAGCGCATGTAGTACCAGCTCGAGTCGACAAAGGTATCCATGGTATCCGTGTCCCGTTTGGCCGGGCCGTGGCACTTGGGGCAGGGCACATTGGCCCAGCCAGCGGCAGCAGGCGAGGCCAGCGGGTTGCCCGTGTTCTTGCCGGCGAAATGTTGCTCAACGTCTGGCAGAGTCACGGGCAGGTCCTCCTCGGGCACAGGCACGGCACCACAGCTGTCACAGTGGATGATCGGAATGGGTGCGCCCCAGTAGCGCTGCCGGCTGACGAGCCAGTCACGCAGTCTCCAGCGCTCGGTGGCCGTCGCAAGACCAGCAGCTTCAAGCATGGACAGCAGCACGGCACCGGCCTCCTTTGATGGGCGACCCTTGAAGGGACCGCTGTGCTCCGTCATGTAGCCATGGCCGACGTAAGGTGCATCCTCCGTATTGGTCTTGTCCAACTTGTCGTCTTTGTCAACATCCAGGACCGTCGTGGCCTCGTCGTCCGACGCAGACAGAACATAGCGAACAGGGTCGGCACCACGGTGTTGACGCCAGAAGGCATGGTCACGCACATCGTGGCCCGGCACGCCCATCACAGCACCCTCGCCGTAGTCGCCGAGAACATAGGGCGCCACATAGACGGGCAGCGACTCTTTGGCGGCATCGGGCGTGCTGTCGTGGTAGGCCAGTGGATTGATAGCGCGCACATGCGGCAGCACATAACCAACCTTGGAGTCGGGCGGCAGTGCGGGTAGTGTGTCCAAAAAGGCCTGCAGCTCCGGGTCCGACTTGGCCAGGCTCTGCACAACCGGGTGACTAGCTGCCAGAGCAACGTACTGGACACCAAGCAGCGTATCGATGCGTGTTGTATAGACTTCGAGCGCCGATGGCACGCCGTGGCCGTAGGCGAGCAGCGGGAACTTGACGAGCGCGCCCGTCGACTTGCCCAGCCAGTTGCGCTGCATGGTCAGGACACGCTCCGGCCAGTTCTCATCTTTGGCCAGCACATCCAGGTCTTTCAACAATGCCTCGCGGTACTCGGAAATGCGGAAGAACCATTGTTTTAGGAGCCGCTTTTCAACGACGGCGCCCGACCGCCACGAGCGGCCCTGGGCGTCCACCTGTTCGTTGGCCAGCACAGTCTTGTCGACAGGGTCGTAGTTGACCTCCGCCTCGGCCTGGTACGCGAGATTGCGCTTGTGCAGTAGCAAAAAGATGCGCTGCGTGTGCTTGTAGAAATCGGGTTCACACGTCGACAATTGCCGCGACCAGTCCCAGCTACCGTTCATGCGGTCGAGCTGGGACCGCATGCGCTCAATGTTGCCGCGCGTCCACCCGGCCGGCTCTACGCCGTGCTCGATCGCTGCATTTTCGGCGGGCAGACCAAACGAGTCCCAGCCCATAGGCAGCAGCACATCGTGGCCCTGCATGCTGTAGTAGCGGGCAGTGACATCGGCAATGGCGTAGACGCGCAAGTGGCCGAGGTGGAGGTTGCCCGACGGGTAGGGGAACATGGGAAGGACATATTTATGGGGGCGAGAAGAGTCTGACGAGGAGGAAGATGTTTCTGATGAGGCTGATGCATTGGCTGCCGCCCATTTGTCTTGCCATTTCTTGTCGAGGGCTAGCAAGTCGACTTTCTGGTGGTCATGTCGGGATTTTGAGGCGTCCGCATAGCCTCGTCTGTGCAGACTTGTGCCGCGCGCGACGAGTGGCGAAGATGTTGTGAAGTTTGTGGTGAGGCTGAAGGTGGAGGAGTACCAGCAGCCGGGCTGGGTTTGCAGCCGAGTGGCCAGCCGCAGGCGCAATGCCGCCTGTACTGGCACGCTGCCTAGTAATCGTCCATTAGAGAGCGGCATGGTTGTTGAGGCATTGTCCGTGGACAAGAAAGGGATATAAAGTTGGGGTGGTATGAAGTGAGGTCTCAATTGAGATCGCTTTAGGTGGGCTTTTTTTCTTATCGCGATAAGGTAGGAAGCTCAGTCGCACCTGCCGTCATAAGGTCGCGTGAGGTGATCACGAGCTGTGGGGTTAGCGCAGCCGGTCGCACCTGCCAAACTGGCCACTAACAAACCACTAACATTGACAACACTCTGGCGTCGATGGTGCAAGCAGAAAGACAAGGTTTCGGTGTATTTGAGGAATGTCAGGACAAATTCGATGGTTTTGAACGTAAGACCGTGTTAAATCATTGGCTGCAGTCCGGAATATCATGCAGGCTGCTCTGTGAGTCACAGAGGAAGATGAGCACAGAAACATACACTTTAGGGCGTATTGCTAATTACACAGTCAACAGGGATTAAAAGATATATTGATTTCGACCGCGAGGTGGTAACAACAATGTTCTAGTTTGTTTCTTTTTGACATCTCAACGTCTTTAAGATGGCCCCGCCGACAGACGACGAGAAGGCAGTTCTGCAACAGGCCATTCTGGCGCAGCTGGCACCGACGCCGTTTGCCTGCACCGATCCGCTCACAGCACTCACCAACGGCACGACCAACTTTGTTTTCCGTGGCGCATTGACGACACCGCAGCCAGACGGTGCGCGGAGCATTATCATCAAGCATGCGACCGACTATGCGGCAGTCAACAAGGACTTTCCCTTGGACGTAACGAGATCTGTGAGGCTACCTTCACGCACTTCGCGTAACGCAGGACCCGCCATGCTAACAACAATAGCTCTTCGAGGAGACGATGCTGGACGCATTGAATGACTTTCCGCAAGGACAGACAGACAGCTCTTCAAATGGCCAAGAATTGACACTCTTCACAGCAAAGGCTCCCCGACTGCTCTGGTTCGACCGCACCACCAACACACAAGTCCTAGAGGACTTTCCTGATGCTGTCGACCTCAAGGCGACGCTGTTGGCGTCGGCTACTCGAGAACCCAACAAGCAGCATCCCCTCACAGAAAATGCACAACTTGGCCGGTCAATCGGCGTGGCTCTTGGCGCGTGGTTGCGTTCCTTCCATTCCTGGACTTCGGAACGCGGGCCGGCCCGCGCAACGCTCCGGCAGTCAGTTGCAGGCAACAAGCCCATGCGCAAACTGAAGTACCAAATTACATATGATGCGCTCGTGCGCGTAGTATCTCAGTTCCCAGGAGCACTCGGTGACAGGTTACCTGTCCTTGAAGAGGTCCAGGCTGCAGCGGTAGCTGAGTTCGACAAGAAGCCGCCCGTAGAGGGTGATGAAGCCGACGACGACGACGACTGGGGCATCATCCATGGCGACTTTTGGTCTGGAAAGTGAGTTCAAGCTGTCTTGGATTTAATCCTCCCTTTCTCCTTGCTAATTCGCACTTAGCATCCTCCTTCCCGGCGAGGACAACCTCAAACTCGACACCACGACTGCACAGCAGCTCTTCGTCGTCGACTGGGAGTTTGCCCAGTATGGCCACCGTGCCTATGATATCGGCCAACTAATTGGCGACCTCATTGAGCGCAACCACTTTAAGGGGGCAAAGGCGTCACTGGACGTCATGGCCGGGTTTGTGTCAGGCTACTTTCCCAAAGGAGCAGACGACAGCTTTGCCTTCCGCATTGCTATCCATACTGGCATTCAACTGATCGGCTGCTTCATTCGACGGGCGCCAACAGGACCACTGCCGGGCACACAGGAGCAAGTTGAGCAGGCCATCCAGCTCGGCACAGATCTTGTCGTCAAGGGATGGACGAAAGACCGCGCCTGGTTTGAGGGCAGTATCCTTGTGCCGCTGTTCAAGTAGAGGAGCAGCAAGTGAGAAATGGTTGTGAGAAGGAAGCAATATATTTTGTGTCGAGCGAACTTGTTGTTGAGCTTAAATATATGATAACGATCGATGAGAACCAACGTGCCACTTGTCGAGCAGAGAGTGCCGTGCAAAAAGTAGCACGCAATGAAGAACGTGAACTGGCTTCCAGGAGCTTCATCTGTTTTGTCTTTTTGCTCTCTTCTTTCTTTCTTTTTTCTTGCCAAGCTTTATGTCTTGCCAATTAACTTTTGCAAAGGTTTAAGCTTATTACATGGAGCGTTTCTGGTGGTATTGAGGACAAAAACAGCCAAGTGTCCTGCAGGTGTGCAAAGGGATGAAAGCAGCAGCGCCGGATGCAAATTGGGATGTGTCGTGCAAATTTGTGTTGATGTTGCCCCTGATTTCTCTCCCAAGAAAAGAGGAATGCCCTGTTCTGCACATGTTAGGGGCATGCTGATTGGGGCCTGGAAGCGTTGTGGGCGCGTTAAAATGACCCTATTTCACCAGCATCCACAGCAGTATATTTTAAGATTTTTTAGAGTATTGCTGCAGTGTCCCCTCGCTCCTTCCCGCGCCGCCATTGGCTGGCGCAGCTGCCCTGTCGAACACTGTGCGCGCCAAATGCTCCTTCCAGCAGCGAAACGACAGGGGGGTCAAAGCGACGTTTTCGGAAGGCAGTGGGTGGCAGCCCTCTGCGCTTTGTCGTTTCGTACCTTCTGTCCAATCCGCTTGCTCCTTCCCTGGAACGGCAACCTCCACACACCACTGGATCTGGGCCAGGCCTTTCCGCGTAAGATCTTGTTTCCTCAGTGCTTTCCTTTTGCCGGTTCTCCATACGTCGTCTCTTTTCTAATCATTGCATCACGAGCTCCTTTTTTTCTTCTCCTTTGACAACGAAACCACGACCTTTTCAACCCAGCGACCTACGACGGCATTATATACTTGCTTTGCATTTACTTTCACTTCTCACGGCGCGTTTTATATTACGACACCTTTTAATTTGGCATTTGGCACACGACAGCGACTTTCGAGCATCTTTGTCTTTTTGACGTCTGCCTTGGAAGCTTGACCCTAGCAGCATCCTCGATCAGCACCCCCGACCTTCTCGACGACTTTGGACGACTCCTACGACCCTAAACATCATCCTAGATTGCCGACTTCACGACCTCTGTAGCCGCCATGCGCACAGCCACTTCGTGATCTGATCCTCTTTCCGACGACGCGACGATAACAACGACCAAAAACGTTGTCGTCGCATTCTCCTCGAATTAACGACTACCCTACCTTCCTTCTTGACCTCCCACATCTAACCTCTTCGATGCCTGCTTCATACGCCAACCTGCAGCCGCACACACGCGACTCGCTGGAGCTCGCGTCCCTGGCCAGCTCCAGCCAGCTCGATTTGGGCTCGAATGCCAGCGGTGCTGACGGCGGCGTGACCTCGTCGCGGCCCAGCATCTCGTCCTCACGGAAAGCATCGCTCGAGCGCGAAGACCCGCTCGACTTTAACAACATGGCGGCGATAGGGCGCAGCGGCGGCCGCGACAGCGACGACTACGACGAAGAAAACGACGACGGCAACCGGCCATTACGATATGGAGGGGGAGGAGGCGGAGGCCGTCCCAGCGGGCATGCGCGCACATTCTCTGTATCGTCCGGCTTCGACTTGGCAGCCAACCTTTTCCCCTTGTCGTCAACAACCGGCGGCGACGGATATGCGCCCATTGGCGCGCCTACATCGGCAGCAGCTGGCAGCGGTGGTGGTCTGCTGGGCGCAGGCTCGCTCGAGCGGCACAAGACGCTGACATACTTGAATGGCCTGTCTCTGGTTGTCGGACTGATCATCGGCTCAGGTATTTTTTCGTCGCCGAGCCTGGTCAACACGAATGTCGGGTCACCGGGCGCAGCACTGATAGTGTGGGTGATTGCTGGTGTGCTGGCATGGACCGGTGCCGCCAGCTATGCTGAGCTGGGTGGTGCGATCCCGCTCAACGGCGGCTCGCAGGTGTACCTGGCCAAGATCCTGGGCGAACTGTTTGGGTTTTTGTTTACGTGGGTGGCCGTGCTGGTCCTTAAGCCGGGTAGCGCCGCGATCATTGCCCTTATCATGGGCGAGTACCTGGTGCGCGCCGTCGTGGGCGCCGATGCCGTGGATGTCAGTCCCTGGATCAACAAGACGGTGGCGCTGCTGGGCGTGCTGCTGGTGACGGTGATGAACTGCGTTTCCACCAAGCTGGGCACGCGCGTCAACGATATGCTGATGTTCCTCAAGTTTGTGGCGCTCATCGGCGTTACTGTGACGGGCATCGTTGTGGCTGCCACGGGCTACTCGTACAACGGCAACCCCAGCCTCGACTGGAAGACGCACGAGTGGTTTGCGGGCACCAAGCTGGATGCGTCGGCCTGGGCCGTGGCCGTCTATGCGGGACTCTGGGCGTTTGACGGCTGGGACAATACCAACTACGTGGTGGGCGAGTTCAAGAACCCGCGCCGCGACCTGCCCCGTGTTATCCACACGGCCATGCCGCTGGTGATTTGCTGCTACGTCCTAGCCAACGTCGCTTATTTCCTGGTCCTGTCCCTCGAGGCCATCAACTCCACCAACACCGTCGCCGTTGTGTTCGGCGCCAAGGTCTTTGGCCCCATCGGTTCGCTCGTTTTCGCACTGATTGTCAGCGCCTCGTGCTTTGGCGCACTCAACAGCTCGACCTTCACCAGCAGTCGGCTCGTGTACGTGGCCGGCCGCGAGGGCTACCTGCCGGCCGTCTTTGGCCGCATTGGTCTCGGGTCGGGCGAAGATGCTGGCAACGGCGGCGGTGCTCTTGGCGGCGGCAGCGGTGGTCTCCGCACACGCATCCATGCACCCCGCAGCCGCAACTGGTTCGGTCGTATTTTCGCCCGCATGGTTTCGGACGAAGACACCGGTCTCTTCTTTACGCCCATCTACGCTTTGGCGCTCAACTGCGCGCTGACCTGTGCCTACGTCATGGTCGGCGAGTTCAGCACCCTTCTCACTTTCTACGGTGTGGCCGGCTACACCTTTTACTTTTTGACGGTCCTCGGCCTCATTATTCTGCGGGTCAAGGAGCCCAACCTCGAGCGGCCCTACAAGGCATGGATCACGACGCCCATCATCTTCTGCTGCGTCTCGCTCTTTTTGCTGAGCCGCGCCGTGTTCGGCCAGCCCCTGCAGACCGTCATTGTCGTCGGCTTTGTGCTGGCGGGCGTGCCCGTCTACTACTGGCGCTTCTGGTCGCAGCACCGCAACGGCAGCAAGCGGGAGCGTGGCGACGGCGGTGACGGTGTGCCGTGGTACAAGTTTTGGCAGAAGTGGCGGCGGTAAAGGAAAACTCCCGCGAGGAGACTCGTCGTTCCATAGCTTGTGAGCTTTTTGTTGTATTTTATATCTTATATTATTTATGTCTCAGGATTGGGATCGGATAGGAACTTGTTCTGCATAGAAACTGGGTGTCTTTTTGAATATAAAAAAGTTGTCTATCTTTTAGTATCTTTGGTTTATATGTCTTTCATGATCGTACAGTCATTTCGTTTGACACTCCCTCTATAAGCGGACAACCTTGCGCTGCTGGTTGATGGCGCCGCGGAAATGGTCTTCGACCACGCGGCCCTGCAAAATCGTTTCTTGGACGAGTCCCTCAACGTGCTCTGTATCGACACGGCCGTACCAAATGCCGTAGCCTGCCAAGGGGTGGGCAGAAAGGCCATCCGCTGCCTTGAGCGATGGTGGCAGGTACACAATCACATTACCAGCAAACTTGTGCCCGCCAATGTGCGAAATCAAACCGACACGGGCCGTCGTCGATGTTGTTGGGTTGGGGGCATTTTCGTCCCTGGGAGGCTTGCCCATGTAGTCCTCAGGGTCCACGGGGCCCTCGTCGACATTGAAGCCCACACGGCCCAGCTCCTTCTCAAAGGCTGTTTGCAGAACAGGCCCCATGATGCCGCACCGCGCATCACGTCCGCCGTGGCCACAGATGAGCACCAGCACATCTGGAATAGCTTCACGCACGCCATACAGCAGGCTCCGCACGGCCGGTTTGCGCGTCAAGCGGTCCCGGTGGATGGGTGAGAGGGCGCCGTCGTGCATTGGGTGAAGCTTCTCGGGCAACAGGAATCCCTGGGCCAAGGCCTCGACGGCATCAAACGACAGTCGCGGCAAGAACGGGATATACGTAAAGCTGGGCAGCAGGTACACCGACGACGACTGCAGGCCGACTAGGCGCGGCACTGACGGCGGGAACGAGGAGTTAAGGACAGAGATGTGGTGGAAGGGATCGGTGTACGTGCCTCCTCGGCCGAACAGTTCCTTGAGGTCGGCTGCCAGGTTGTCGCCGCTGTTTTCGTCTTCGATTCTCGAAGGCCAGTCGCTTGTGCCTGTGCACACCAGGACCTGCTCGTTGTAGCCGGCGATTTGGCCGCTGAGTGGTGTTTTGCGGTCAATGGGCAGATCGGCAGGCAGTTCTGGCGTGGGCTCGCAGGTGCAAGTAGGCGAAGGGCATGAAGGCACGGTGGAGAAGGGCAGTGGTGGCCGTTCCCGCTTGCCAGAACGCGTGGCTTTTGGCGAGGCGCATAGTGAAGACGAAGAGAAGAGCCGGCGCGGCGTTAAACGTGTCCGAACTGACTCTGCTCTACATATTGTCGAAGCCGTTATTGTGAATGGAAAACAAGAGGAAGGCGACGAAGAGAATGCAAAGAGACCTGGACGAGAGGACCGTAGACCGGCCGAGGAGGCGGCCGAGATGCGCCGCGCAGGGCCGGACATGGTTGAAGGTGTGTGTGTGTGTGTGTGCGTCCGGCTGTCAAAAACGAGTGACAGAGTGAGTGACAGGGGACAGGACGGACGATCCAGGAGAGTAGCCGAAACGTACGAATGGGTGTCAAAGTGAAGATGTGAAGATGTGAAAATGCGGGTTTGAGATCTCGGATGCGCCTGCCGGTCTTATATGAATGGGGAAGCTGCTCGGTGGTCGCTGTTTCCTTGCAGTTGCGGGCTCGGTGCTAATGGAGCAGGTGCGATTGGCCGCCCACTGACAAGTCTCCTATTCCAAGGAAGGAAGCTGCGCTGTCTCTCCTGCTCCTGCCACTTTCCCCGGAGCCCCGTTTTGAGTCCGCTTTGCGCCCGTTTTAAGCCGCTGGAAGCCCGCCAAACCCCAATTTGGCGCCTAATCTTCAGGCTTTGCATGCTATCTCACCTGCTTTTTTGGTATTATCTCCGCAGCAAGCTCCGAGCCGTAGAAGAGAAGGAAGGCGCCAGCGGTCATTCCGCTCCAAGTCAGACGTCATGTTCGTATTGAATATACGGGCAATGCTGACAGGAGAAAAGATAGAAGGCGGCGGTCTTTAAGCAGAATATCCAAGCAGATCAAATTGTGATCTGATCTTATAAAACTGCAGTATCCCGTCCTTTCATCTCTATAGCTGTATATTCACATTATTTTCGCTGTAACTTTACTAGAAATATAAAAGAAAGAATTGAACAAAAATATTCAGACCATTTTTTTCATGTAAAAAAGACTTAACAATATTAAATAAAAATTGACACAGGTTAGTTTAACTAGAGCTCTATCCGAGAGTTCACGATGTGAAAATGTAGCATTATCTTTGTTCAATTTGTTAGACACGTTGCCCCGACTTGTTGGGAAAGAGCCACGGCCGAGCCCCACCTCAACCGCAACTGCTTCTTGAAACTAAAAGTTCATAACCTAAAACTCACATCGACGACCAGATATTCTGCAATTAAACCACCATTCTCTCACGCAATCAACAACACGTGACACAATGCTCATATAGTCGTCTAGGCACAACATAGAGCTCATGAGACGCATCGTCAAGCCCAGCCTGCTGGGTAGCGCGCCGACGGCAGCAATCCAACAGCGGGTATGCTCACTTCAGCCTCGTCTTCAACACCACATTCAGCAGTCGTTCACAGCCTCCAGATCAGCCCCTGCCCAGTCAATACGATGGCAGCGCACATTCTCTAGTAGCCGGACACAGTACAAGTCGGCGGCCTCTCAAAAGAATGCGCCTTCGTCATCACCACCACCTCCACCACCAAAGACTCGCCGCTCTCCTCTCCTCCTCTTGACTCTGGTCGTCCTTGCCGGCGGCGCCCTCTACTGGGCCACCGCTGGCAGTTATTCCGGCTCATTTGACGACAATGGTCAGCGCAGGCTTGCAGCGGGAGGCGGCGTCGGCCTCAACAAGGAGACCTTTGTTCCTTTTGCCGTTGTGGCGCGCGAGGAGGTATCGCCGACAGCATTTGTGTTGACTCTGCGACTGCCCGAGGGCGTTTCCGACGAGGGGCGCTCTAGAACAGTGGAAGCCCTCAAGACAGCCTGGAAGCATGGCCTGTGGTCGGTCGAGGTGAAGCAGCCACAACTCCAGATTGCGAGGGATTACACGCCGCTGCCCAATGTGGACGGCAAACCGAGTGAGGATGGTACGGATATGCGTCTGTTTGTGCGGGTCGTCCCCGGCGGCGAGGTATCTCGATACTTATCGCGGCGGACGGTTGGGTCGACTGTGGACGTGCGTGGGCCACGGTTGAGTTTTGACATGGCAGCGAGGGTGGGACAGGCCGAGGAGAAGGAGACGGACACCGAAGAAGGAGGGGGAGAAAAGAAGCAGGTCGTCGTGCTGGCCGGTGGAACAGGCATCTCTACGGCACTGCAGGCGGCTCATGCCGTCCTGGGTCACGGTGGAACATCTGTGTCTATCCTGTGGGCCAACCGACAGGCGGACGACAGTATTGGTTTGTCTGAGGGGAGCAATGTCGGTGTCAACCCGGTCGTCCGCGACATCAAAGCACTCCAGACGCGCTACGGTGCCGACCGTGTTCGTGTCCACAGCTTTGTGGATGTGCAGCAGACGCTGATAACGGAGCCAGTTGTGCGCAAAGTCATTGAGGGCACGGATGGAGTAGTGAGTGGCGGCTCGTGGTACTGGCCGTGGAGAAAAACACAGACAAAGAAGGACGCAGTGGCCACTGAACCAGATACGACCAACCCAACATGTGTCTACCACTCTCCACGAATGTTGGAAAGGATGGAAGCGGACGCACCACGAGGCTCACCCAAGGCCAAGACGTGCTCTTGTGGTGGTGTTGATGAGAAGACCGAGTCTACACCTACGGGACAAGCTGGCAAGAACCTGGTGTTGGTGTCTGGACCAGATGGATTTATTGCTGCCTGGGCAGGTCCCAAGACATGGGCTGGTGGACAGGAAAGACAGGGCCCCGTGAACGGCATTCTGGGCTACATGGCGGCAAGGGATCCCCAGACATTTGCCCGTTGGCAAGTATTGAAGTTGTAAAGAGGTCACGGCGTGTATATAAAGAAAGGATGAGAGACAAAAGGCTGTTTGACAAGGCTGAGTTGCCTTGACGGCCATTATGATGTATGAAACAACTCAAAGTTAGAGTAGAACGAAAAAAGCAAGATAGAAAGAAAGACAATATTAAACTGGGAAGAAAGAGAGAGAGACGCAAAAATCAAACAAAAAAACAAAAACAAAAACAAAGCTGGCCTAGGCGAGATGGCTTTTAACAAAACGAAAAGACAGAAAAAACACAAAAAACAAAACCCGTAAGCCTTAACGCCTAAACAAACAATAGAACAAAAGACTACATCTGCAGAGATCACTATATGCTCTGCACCTTGCGGTACGACGGCGGCTTCATAGTCCGCCGGATCAGCTTGCCGGCGTACGGCGGGACCAGAGAGATGGCACAGATGGCAATGACACGCCAAAGGAAGCCCCTACACACACAAAGTTAGTAAAATAGAATAGATAAAAAAGTCCGTCTTGAAGAGGAGTCACACTTACACTGAAAGAACGTAGGCCAGGTCAAAGTAGCCTCCCAAAAAGGGCAGCGACCCGACATAAAGCAAGAACGTGCCCACAATGCAGACAATCATCACCGGGTGCCACGTCGTAATCTCAATGGCCACCATCAGAAGCTCGTTGAGCACCAGCGCCGTGTAGGAGACGGCCACCATGCGCGGGCCATCCACTTCCGTCAACAGTTGAGAGAGACCCTGGATCATGGCGCCCTGGTAGATGGAGACAAAGACCCAGACAAAGAACGTGCGGTACGACAGCGAGCGACCTTCGGTCAGTTCCTTGTAGAGTTCCGGGTACAGATTGGCCAAGTTCTCGTCGACGTCCTTGTCCAGCACAAGCGACAGCACCGGCATCGCCGTGTAGACAGTAGCATAGCCGACCATGAGCCAGTCAATGTACAAGCCCTCGGGCTCGAACCGAATAGCAATGCTGAACATGGTCTGGCAGACAGCTACAATGAGACCGCGATGGATGACAAACTGCGCCAGCTTCGCACTCCGCTTGTAGCTGTTGCGGCCGTGCCACACGAGCAGTTTTGTCAAGTGGCAGAACTGCTCAATGGAGAAATCAGCCGCCAGTGACGCCTGCCGACCTTCTTTGCCGACAATACCCACACCAACGTCGGCCGCCTGGATCATGCTGACATCGTTGCCGCCGTCGCCAATGCAGCACACTCGTTTGCGCGTGTACGCCTTGATGAGCAGCGCAACGTCGGCCTTTTGCGTGGGCGAACAGCGGCAGGCAACGACGGTCGGCAGCTGGACGGCCACGGCGATGAACTCGGTGCGCAGAGGGCCCGACAGGAAGAGTGCCAGGCTCTCGCCGTCAATCAGCAGACAGGCATCCGTCTTGGCTCTCAAAAAGTCCAAGTGATCCTGCTGCACGGCCTGCCCGTCGCGTTTCGTCATCTTGGCAATCGTATAGATATATTGACCGCGCGCCACAAGCTTGGCACTGATGGCCACACAGCGCGCCGTCTCGACCTTGTCGCCCGTCAACATCCAGATCTTGATGCCGGCGTTGCGCAACAGCTCGAGCGACGGCTTGACATCGCGTTGCAGCTTGTCCTCAACACCCGTGACGCCCAACAGCTCCAGGTCGGCTTCCAACAGAGAGCCAACGACCCGCTGCATCCCGGCATCACGGCCGCCCGTAACGCCAGCGACGCCTCCTGGTACTTGGCCGCAAACTCGCGGTACTGCTCGTACGACAGCCGCTTGCGACCCACAACAAGAGTCCGCAGACCTTCGCGCGCCATGTTGGCCGTCTCCTCGTCGAGCCAGTCGTTGGCCGCCACAATGCTGCCCATGACCGTGTCGGCACCTTTCTCGTAGAACCAGATCTCGCTGCCGTCAAGGGGAGGTGCGGCGGCGCCCGAGGCCAGCGCCTTTGTGAGGAACTGCACAATAATGCCCATGCGCTTGCCCTCGGACGTGAAGGGGAAGATGTCCAGGATGCGCACCTGCACGACGGTACGGCCCGTCTCGGTCGACACGAGCGTCATGCCCTGACGGTCGCGGTATGCCAGCCGCAGACCCACGGCCTCGGTCCAGCGCACAATCGCAATCTCATCGGGCGACGATGCCTGGTACGATGTCTCGGTGGCGCCACCTTCGCCGTCGTCGTCGGTGGTCGGCGTGACGTTGTGGCAAAGTGCGAGGGCGAGGACGATATCACGCACGCGCGTGCCAATCTCACGACGTGTACGTGTGGCACCGCCAGTAGCAGCCGATGCGCTGCCAGCAGTGAAGGTCGACGAGGGTGTAATGAGAGGTGCGTCGGCGTCGGTGGAAGCAAAACCCTGGCGCACATAGGCGGCCACTTCGTCCATGGCCTCGTTGGCGTACGACACTGTGCCCACATGGATCTTCTTCATCTCCATGTCGTTCTGCGTGAGCGTGCCCGTTTTGTCGCTCAGAAGGTACTCGATGCGTCCTAAATCTTCGGGGATCGTGCTTGTGCGCACCACAGCGCCCGGCATGCCCGGGTCTCGCTGAATAAAGTACGAGTACACGCTCTTGCCGAGATCCAGGTTGACACGCAGACTGATGGGTACAATCGTCGAGAACAACACCAAAAACCGCATGATCTTGACGTACCAGATCACGTTGCCGGGCGCCTTGTTGCTGCCGCCGCCGCTGCCGACAAGACCCTCTTCGATGGCGACGAGAATGATAGACAGAGCAAGCGTCAGGGCGCACAGAATCTTGGTGAGCGAGTTGATCTCGTACTCGAGCAGACCCGTCTTGGACCGCGAGGGCGCTGTCGACAGTGCCGAGCGAGTCTGGGGTCCCGTGTAGACAATAACGGCGAGAGTAGTCGCGTGGGATGCAATGACTGTGTTGGCCCATGCCGTGTTGTCGATGGAGAGCGCGGCCGACTTCTTCTTAGGTCGTCTGATGCTGCCGCTGCCAATGGCATTTTCGTCGTCGTTATCGTCTTCACCGCCGCTATGCTCGGCCTCGTCGTACTCGTCGGCGTCCCCATCTTCGGGCAGCAGCTCGATCGTGCCTAGAAACTCATTGACCTTCTTGTCCGGCTTGCCGCCCGTCACCCGAAGCCGCAAAAACTCCTCTGTCGCCAAGTTTTGTGAAAGTGGCGACGCCAGCCGCAGCTTCCAGTCGGTCTCACCATCGAGCTGGTCTGTCCGAATAAACGTCTCGCCGCCCGCGTTGCCACTGTCGTTCTTGGTATCTTTGCTGGCGATAGTCGCTGAGGTTGAGGTAGAGGGCGTATTGTCTTCGTCGTGGTCGATGAGCAGGTTGGCCTCGGCCGGCTGCTCTTCCGCTGCCTGCTGCTCTGCCTCCTCCTGGCATGCGAGTCTTGCGACAGACACTTGAGGATCACCACGTCCGCCGGCACGCGCTGGCCCTTGGTGAGCTTCAGCACGTCGCCCACTTTGAGGTCACGCGACTTCTTGGGATCTCGACCACGCGCGACGAGGGCTCATGTCGGCTGCCGCCGCGACCCTCGAGCTGCTCCTCCTCCTCCTGGATATCCGACAGCCGCTCACGGTCCTCTTGGGCCACAGCCAGCAGCCGTCTCCGCTGTGCTTTCGTCGATGAGTCGGACCGCAACAGCTTGCGCCGGCCTCGAAGAGAGCCTGTAGCACCAGCGCCTGCCCGTCCAAATCCGCTGCTGTCCAGCCCGCCGTGCACGGGGTCCACAAACTGCAGCGTCATGTATGCTTCGGCATTGGCCTCGTTGTCGCGCCGCCGCCGCTCCACGTCATCATAGGCCTCCTTGCCGAGTGTAATCATGAGCACAAACGCCAAAGGCGCCACGTATGTGCTGAGGTAGCCGATTCGGAGTGGCGGGATGGCTTGCGACAAAGCCACCAGCAAAAAGTACATGTTGAAGAAGAAGGAGAATTCGTTGTAAAGCGTGACGGGCAAGAAGGACCAGGCCGTGTACTTGGCGTTCGAGATGAGGTTTGGGGGGAAGCGTGTGGCTTGCGCGGCGCCGACGGCCACAACGCGCGAGGCGGACGGGTCGTCCTCTTCCTGCTCGTTGGCCGCCGCATTGTCCTGGTCGTTGCCGAGGGTAATGTTGTTGACACTGCTCGAGCTCGACATGAAGCTGGGCAGCCGCAGCCGGCCTGTCAAATTATGCAGCGTGTCTTGGGCGAACGATCGTCGTCTCCGGTGGCCGCTTCCTCCTCCACTTCCAGACAGTAGTCCATCGTCTTCTGCGTTGGCGTATGAGTCTCGCCGTGAAGACGAGCCCTCCTCGTCGTCTTGCAGCAGCCCCCGTGCATCTTCACTGTTGTAGTCGTTGGACCGCCGTCCGTCCCGTCCCAGTTCGCCGTACCCCCGGCCGCGGTTGCCGGATCGTCGCAGGCCGCCCATGCGAAGTGTGCGCAGAGCAATGTTGGTTGGCCGTCCTCCGTTTCTGTTCTGACCTCCGTTGGTATGACTCGAGCTGCTACCACTATCCCCCGCCGACGGGGCCGTCTTGGGGTCGAGCTCGTCGAGGTCGAGTTCGAGATCGGAGTCGGAGTGGTCGGACGGCGAATCGGGCGGCTCGGTCGAGTGGTACGCCGGTGGAGGAGGCATGCCGGTGGTGGAGAGAGGCGAAGAGGGAAAAAAGAAAGCGGCTGTGGCCTGCCGCTATGGATCGACGTCGGAGTGGTCGTCGATTGTCGAAAGAATAAGAAAAAAATAAAAAAAGGGGAAAGATCGCGAGATCGAAAGGTCTCAAAGCATCGACCGGCCGGCCATGAGTCGATGTTGATGTGCCAGACAGGTCAAAATAGGGTTTGATACAGCGTTGAGTATCTGTCTGCCTGGCGTATTGTTGTGTGTCGTGTTTGTTGGGAGTCGTGTCGTCGTCGAGGTTGCACA
Organism: Sporothrix variecibatus; assembly: GCA_016097105.2. Taxonomy (NCBI): domain Eukaryota; kingdom Fungi; phylum Ascomycota; class Sordariomycetes; order Ophiostomatales; family Ophiostomataceae; genus Sporothrix; species Sporothrix variecibatus. Next base: position 5,591,386 of record JADMNI010000002.1, on the reverse strand, counting down.
TGTGAAAAAAGGACAGAAACAGAAGCAATGTTGAACATTTGGCTGTTTTGGGTAGGGGTCTGTTATTCGGGGGCCTAGCGGAAGGCGCGCAGTCTGCTGGATGGCGCCTGCCCCAGCATGGGCTAGTGGCCAATCTGGCCTGCGTCATCCGCCAACGGTCGCTCTTTCCACTCTTTCCACGGTGGAATACGTCGTATTACAGCGCTGGCTTGGCTGGCTGTGCACGAAAATGGCCCACAAGAGCTGTGCGATAGGGGCGCGACGCTCTTATCAGGCACTGGAATCCGTTGGAGAAGCGCGAGGCCGCTGTAGAAGGCTTGTGTACTCTCGCACTAAGGTTGTAGGGGAAGGTACATTTTGTGCCAAGACTTTGCTTCTTTTAGGTGCATTTGCACGGCATTGCTTTAAGCGATCCTTCCTTGAGGACAACTGGCGATTGGGGAAGGCGCCAGCGAAGCACAGGGGAGAGCTCCTGCATTGCACCTGCCTGCAGCGGCGCGCGGACTGCCCGATGTTTCCATATTCCCTGCTTTCCGAACGCCCAAACACGCACCAAACGTACCCAAAGAGGACACTGCGACCCGACTGCCTGCTCTTTCCACAGTATTGCGTTCGTTCGCTCTTGCCTCCGCAATCCATTCCATCATCGTGGCTTGTTTCCCTCGGCAAATCTGGGGCCACGAACCACTTTCCTGCTTTTTGTGCATCCGTTTCTGCTTCACTTTTGATTCTTTACATAACTTTTTCCTACGACGTACGATTCTCACGACATACGAGCCTACAACCTCAACGCACGCACTTTCTGCACCCCCGGCACCTTCCGCACTCCCAAGATGACGTGCGCTCTCGAGTTCTAATCTCGTCCTGTCGTGTTGCCCCTATTACAGCACATTAGGTCTGTTTTTACTCTTTTCGTTGGCATCTGTTTTTGCTCATTTTCCCTTGGGTCCAAAACTCCAGAGGACAGGCCTAGAAGCACCACTGTCGCCTCTTCTCATTTAACTTGCTGTCCACTTTTTTTCTGCGCGTCCCTTTTCTCGCTCCACCCTGTCGACTCCCCGTCGCAAACCTCCTTTTCCGAATTTCTTTTCAATTTTCTTGTCGTGTCTTGTGAACTTTGTCAATTTCGTATTTTCTGTGCGACATCGTGTTTTCTGCGCTTTTCGTCTGCTTTTTCTGCTTCCTCACGGCGATGGCGTGTTACTGACGATCCAGCCCTGTCCATACTCCCCTTTACAACGAAACACCTTCGACCAATACCCAGACAACCTCGGACCACCACTTTAGGCGCGTCCTTTGACGTCCTTTGGAATCCGTCGCCATGTCGTCCGGCGAGCCGAACGCGGCATGGCACCCGGCCTTTATGCCACACACTGTCGAGACACCAGCTCCGGCAGCATCAGTTCCGACCGAGCCCACAACATCTACAACATCCACAAAAGAGCCCCTGGCCCTCGACATCGACACTTCTTCACATGATGCGCACGATGAATCCGGCGTCGACGCGTGGTTCCCCGAATACGATGCCGGCAGTCCGTGGACCGAGCAGCCACCCACAAACTCCCTTGGCGAGACATTAGAGGCCGCTTCGCCGGCTGTCGAGGAGGCAGCTCCTGAACAGCCCGAGGCACCCGCAGCCGAGCCCGTTCCCCGGGAATCAACACCCGAACCTACACCTGCATCCTCTGCTCCGGCTGTCGAGTCCACACCCGAGTCTGCCGCACCCGCAGAACCCACCGAGACCACAACTGTCGCGTCCTCTGTCGCGTCGCCCGTTGGCGAGGTCGCCTCCAAACACTTCAGCACAATATCCTTCACGCGCACCGTCGCCAACGACGTCAACTGGGACGCCGAGGAGGACGAGCCCGAGTGGAACATCACGCGCACCGACACCGATCCCTTCCAGCAGTTTATGCCGGCCACCGTCGACCGCTCCAACTCGTTCCCTGTCGTTCCGCCCCAGCCAGCGGAGGCTGCTGAAGCTGCAGGTGCTGATGGACAAGTAGAGGCTACACAATACGAGCAGCAGCCGCTGGCTTCGACGCAAGCCATGGACATAATCCAGGAGGTCGACAGCGAGGTCAATGCCGAGGCCAAGAAGGAGGAGGCCGAGGCCGCAGCTGCCGATGTTTCTCCATCTGCCGAGGTCGGCGAGGAGCACACTGAAGAAGGCATCGATGCATGGGGTCTTGGCTCTGACGCCGGCGATACCGAGGGCGACTCGTTCTTTGCCGGTGCCGCAGCCGAAGACAAGGCCGAGGAGGTCGAGACACCTGCTTGGGAAGTGCCCGATGCGCGCTTCGAAGAGGGTGTGCCCTTGATTCCCCATCAGGCGGCATCCGAAGTTGTTCCCGAGCCGGTTGCTGAGACTGTCGCAGAACCTGCTTCCGAGGCACCAGCACAGGAACCGGAGACTGCCTCCGCCGCTACGAATGACCCATTTGGCGAGCCCAACGGCGACGATGACGACGATTTCTTCAAAAATGCTGGTACATCGGCTGAACCTGAGCCGAGACCGAGACAGCAGCAACAGCTGCCGCAACTGCACCCGCACCTGCACCTCCTTCCTTTGAGCGCAAATCGACTTTCCAGGTCATTCAGCAGTCATTAAATGTGGACGATGGCGAGGAGGAGGACTCGTTCTTTGCGTCCAGAGTCGAGGACGGCCCGATCCACGAGGAGCCCGAGCCGATAGAGACGGCCGAGACTGCCGAGACCGCCGAGAATAACGAGAAGACCAACGGCGCTGCCCCCGATCTCGCTGACCAGTGGGCTGCTCTGCTCGACGACGAGGATGAGCTGCTTCTGGAGGACTCGGATCCAACGACCGAGACGGAGAGCAAGGCACTTGACCCGTCTGCCTTCTTTGGAGACGACGACGAGGGCTTCCTGGAGGACGATGCCGAGGAGCCGACTGGCGAGCCTGTTGTCTCCCAGCAGCAACAGCAGCAACCTGCAGCGACAAGCAACCGTTACCTGCCCCAGGCATCACCAGCTCAGGCCCAGCAGTCTCAGCAAGCAGCCAACCCATACCTGCCGACGACTCCCTTCACGGCCGCACAACCCGTGGTCCCTTCTCCCTACGCCACCCCCAGCGCCGCTCCGAACCAGTTCCCCGCCTATGGCTACGGCACCTCTCCCTCGCAGGCGCCTCCTGTCCAGGACCCTTCTCGGCCGACGCCGCACAAGGCCCAGAGCTTTGCCGACAAGTCCAAGGGCGGCTACAGCTCGCCGTACGATCTGCCGATGGACATTGTCAAGCAGCCTAAGAAGCGCCAGAGCATGCAGCACCTCCAGCAGCAGTCTCCCGCGGCCACATCGGCACCGCCTCAGGGCCCTCCGCCGAGAAGTTCGAGCATGCAGGCCTACTCGCCCAGCAAGGACACTTTCCCTGCCACAGCAGCACCTCCACCCCCTGCTGCTGCTGCTGCCAACCGCGGCATGGCACCACCGCCTGTCCCGGCTGCTGCTTCTGCTCCTCCCCCGGCTGCTCTGAGCACTCCTCCCGTCCGCAGCGACAGCTTCTTTGAGGATCTGCCCATGCTGCCCAAGGTCCGCCCGGCGTCTCGTCACAGCCAACACTCTCCTGCGCAAAACACGCCCTATGGCCTGCCACCGCAGACTCCTAATACTCTACCCTACCCGCCCCAGGGCCAGGGTCCTCCTCCTACGCAGGCTTCTCCTTATGCTCCTGCTCCTCAACAGTCACAAACACCGTCTGTGCCGCCGCCGAACTCGCACTACGCACCGCCTGTCGCCTCGACACCGGTCGCCGCTCCTCCCCAGCAGCAGCAAGTGCCTCAGACTCCCAACGCGACCATCGGTGGCCTTGTCGCTCCTCCTCGCGCCAACCCCTACGCTTCTCTCCAGAACGGTCCGCCAGCTGCCACGCCTCCTGCTGGTGGCTCCAACCGGTACTCGCCTTCGCCGAACCAGCTGCCCACGCCCGGTGCTGGTGCTGGCGTTCCCAGCCGCTACTCGCCCGCGCCTCCTCCCCGCGTGCCGTCTGCCGGTGGCTATGCGCCAGCTCCGACACCGCCCATCCTGGCCCACCAGCCGCGCACATCAAGTCCTCTGGCGCACTTTGAGATGTCTTATGAGAAGCCGAGAGCGTCGTCCATTGGCCATAACGTGACGCATGCCGATGGCCAGCAGCAGCCCCAGCTGTCCGCCGAGCGCCGCAGCAGCTCGTCTGTGTTCGAGTCGCGCCTCAACCGTGTCCCTCGCTGCCGCCTACGCGTGAGGAAGAGGAGGAGTCGCCAGCTTCTGCCTCGGACCCACCGCTTCCGACGCAGCAATACCAGCGTCCCATGTCGTCGGGTAATGGTGCCTACCCTCCCGCACCGGCTTCGCAGTCCAGCCAGACGACGAGCCAGTACTCGCCTCTGAAGCCGCGCCAGACACCTCCGCCTCAGCAGCAGACCAGCGCTTACAGCCAGGCGACACTGTCTCCACCCAAGCGCATTCTCAGCTACGCGCCCCAGAAACGACGGTCAGCACTCGCCTCCCCGCCGCTCGCAGACCCAGTCTCCTGGTGCTCTGTATGGCGGCAACCGCCCGGTGACGCGGACTGTCGACCCCATCCCGCGCCCTTCGTCTGTCCACGAAGCCATCCCGGCGCCTGCAACTCGTCCTCGGGCCGCCTCGCAGAACCTCAACTTGGTGCCGCCGACTGACGGTTCCGAGACCGATCCGCTGCAGCGTTGGAAGGGTGCGCCCATCTTTGCCTGGGGCGTTGGCGGCACGTTCGTCTCGTCCTTCCCGCAGGATGTGCCCCGCTACGGTATGAACCAGGCTCTGCCATGATCCACCGCGCCGCTGGCGTGGTTCTGGTCAAGAACATTAAGGAGATCCAGCCTCTCGACGAGCGCTTGGCCAAGTTCCCGGGCCCGCTCAAGGGCAAGTCCAAGAAGAAGGAGGTCCTGGCCTGGCTGACGGCCGGCATCGAGGGTCTTGAGCGCTCGCTGCCGAGCAGCATCAACAGCCATGTTGGTGGTTTCACTCCGCAGCCCTCGCACGAGGACAAGCGCCTGGAAGAGCGTGTTCTGCTGTGGAAGATTCTGCACCTGTTTATTGAGCATGACGGTGTCCTCGAGGGCAATCCGGCTGTCGAGAAGGCCGTGCGCGATGTCCTGTCGCCCCACGCCAGTGAGCCTGTCCAGGCGTCCACTTCGGAGTCTCTCACAAGCTCTGGTGTCGGCTACCCTGGCTACCAGGGCGTTGCCGGCTCGCAGCACGCCCAGGCCGATGCCGTTGACTCGACGGTTGTCGAGCAGATCCGCAAGAACCTGTTGCTGGGCGAGAAGGAAAAGGCTGTTTGGGACGCTGTTGACAAGCGCCTCTGGGGCCACGCTTTCCTGATTGCCGGCGCGGCCTCGCGTGAGCTGTTCAAGAAGGTAGCCCAGGAGTTTGTGCGTAAGGAGGTCAACACGCCCGGTCTGCACAACGAGCCTTTGGCTGCTTTGTATGAAGTCCTTTCGGGCAACCACGAGGAGTGCGTGGACGAGCTGGTGCCTGTCCACGCCCGCGCTGGTCTGCACCTGATGACGACCACGCAGGCTGCCAACTCGCAAACCAAGGACGACGAGCTTGGCGGTCTCGACAAGTGGCGCGAGACACTGGGTCTCATCCTCAGCAACCGCAGCGTCGACGACGTCCAGGCCATTAACTCGCTGGGCGGCCTCTTGTCTGGATATGGTCGGGCCGAGGCGGCGCACGTCTGCTTCCTGTTCTCGCGTGGCGTCACCATCTTTGGCGGCCTCGACGACCCGGCGGCCAATTTTGTCCTGCTGGGTGCCGACCACAAGCGCCAGGCCGACTCGTTTGCCAAGGAGACGGATGCTGTGCTGTTGAGCGAAGTCTACGAGTATGGTTTGTCGTTGACGGGCGCTTCGAATCTTGGCGCCTCCAACAGCCCCCACCTCGCTGCATACAAGCTGCAGCACGCCATGGTCCTGGCCGAGTACGGCCTGCGCGACAAGGCCCTGCAGTACTGCGAGTCCATTGCCGGTGCCATTGGTGCCCAGACGCGCCGCTCGCCCTACTACCACCCCTTGCTCGAGACGGCCGTTGAGGATCTCATGAAGCGTCTCAAGTCGGCGCCCAAGGAGGAGTCCAACTCGTGGATCCCCAAGCCCAGCATGAACAAGGTCTCCGACACCGTCTGGAACCGCTTCAACAAGTTTGTTGCAGGCGACGAAAACGAGGGTGCGGGTGCCGGCCCCGATGGCGAGGCTGGTGCCGAGAGCGGCCCTTTCTCACGCATTGCCGGCGGTACGCCGACTATCAGCCGTCCTCCTTCGGCCGGCGGTGGTGGCCCTATGGGTGCCACGGGTATGGAGATGTTTGGCGGCCAGAGCAATTTGAATCTGGCCGGTGCGACGTACGGCGTTCTCAACGGTAGCGCTGCCGCATCATCAGCAGCTCCTCCTCCGCCCACGATGCCTCCGACACGCGCCGCGTCCCGTTATGCACCGGGCGGCGCCACCAGCCAACAGCAGCAGCCCACACAGGCCAACCCGATTGCAGGCCTCGCTTCGCCACCCATGATTCACAGCCCCTACGAACACGGCGGCTATACTCATCTGGGCATGTCGCCCGGTTCCATCATCCCTCCTGCTCCTGCAGCAGCCGCGTCTGTGTCGAGCTCGTTCAACCCCTACGAGCCCGCCTCGAACTCGTCGCCGTACGCACCTGCCCCGTCGTCCCGCCGCGTTTCGTCTGACCAATCTGTATCGGGCGAGGCCACATCTGCAGCCACATCTGCTCCTCTGGCTATCCCGACTTCATCGACGATGCCGACCCTGGCGCGCAAGGCCTCCGAGATGTCCCTCGGCAGCTACAGTCGCCCCGGTCTGTCGCGCAAGTCGTCGTATGCCCCTCTGACCAACGTCGAGCCTACACCGCCGACTCTGCCGACCGAGTCTTCGTCGTACAACCCGTACGCGCCTCCTAACGAGCCGGCTGCGGCGCCTGCTGCTGCTGCTACCAACGGCTCGGCTTCCGCATCGCCGTATGCTCCTGCAGCGTCGCCCTACACTCCTGCCGGCCCGACCGTGCAGGTGCCTCCCAAGACGGAATCTGAGCAAAAGGAGGAGGAGCATCCTACTACCGAAGCGGCCACGCCGTCCTATGGCTACCAGGCTCCGTCGTACGGCTACGAGCCGCCAACCATGTCCTCGTTTGAGCCTGCCTCCAACGACGAGCTGGCTACTGGTGCGATGAGCGAGGATGGCGGTGCTGGTGAGCACCTGAATGGCAATGCCAACGGTAACGGCTACAGTGCTGGCGGTGGCGGTGGCGGTGGCGGTTACGAACCGCCATCGTTCCAGCCCTACAGCTACGAGCCGCCATCGTACGAGCCTGTGGACGCCGAGGGTGGCGGTGACGGTGCTGCCGATGACGACGAGCTGTCTGCACCCAAGGACAAGGGCAAGGCCAAGAGCTTTATGGACGATGACGGTGATGACAACTTTAGCATGCCGGCACCGCCCAAGCAAATGTCGGCCTCGGAGAAGTCGCGTGAAGAGAAGGATCGTGAGAATGCCGAAATGTTCCGCAAGATTGCGGAGGAGGAGGGTAAGCACAACCCCACCATACTTTATATAATGAACAACCACTAACGTCTTTAGCCAAACGTGCTGCGGCTGAAAAGGAGGCCAAGGCCAAGAAGGGCTGGGGCCTTACCTCGTGGTGGGGCAAGAAGGACGCTGGTGGTCTCGGCAGTGCCGGCGCCGGCAGCAGTTCTGCTTCTGGGGGTAGCGGCGGCGGCCACGGTGAACCGCCCAAGGCCGTCCGTGCCAACTTGGGTGAAAAGAGCTCGTTCTACTTTGACCCCGAACTCAAGCGCTGGATCAACAAGAACGCCAGCCCCGAAGACCAGACGGCCAAATCGACACCGCCACCGCCGCCGCCGCGGTCCAACCCGCACTCGGCCACGTCGACGCCTGCGCCTCCCATGTCCGGACTGGCTCACCCGCCGCCACCTACGTCTGTTCCACCATTGTCTGGCAGTGCTCCTCCCATGATGCCCGCGGCCATGGCACGTACTTCGTCGGCCGCCTCCAACGCCAGCGGACCACCCACTGGCCCGCCCAGCCGGCCCGCTACCAGCATGGGCGAAGCCAATAGCATTGATGACCTGCTGGGCGCGACGCCCGGACCGCGCAAGGCGGGCGCCAAGAAGGGCCGCAAGAGCGGTCGCTATGTTGACGTGATGGCCAAGTAATGGCGAGGATGAGTTGATGAGATGTTGTTGTGATGTTGGTGATTGTGTTTTTGTCTTCTTGCTTGTCTTTTTCTGTTTATATTTTGTTTTTAATTTTTGTCTTATTATTTCTTGTTGTTTGAGCGGCGTTTCTCCTTCATCTTGTTCTTTTTCATCTTTATATTGTTATCTGCTCTTCTTTCTGTACAAAACTGGCGTTCATTCTTGCTTACTATGGCAAAGAAACATGGCGGGAAACATAACATACATTATCTTGTTGTAATATCATATACACTCTACTAAATTCAGAATCACTAAGAGCATTATCACTTCGCGATCATTTATCACTTTATCATCCGGTCACTGGTTGTTTGACATTTGTACATTGTATTTGCTAACAAAAATGGCAAAAAGAGATCGCATTTCACTCATTACATTTTCATTCCCATTTTTCTTGTATTGGGCATGTTCTCTCGTCGTTTCCTCCACTTCTCTACTTCTCCTTAGAAGTGTTTACACACTTACTTCTTCTCGCGCTGGCCGTAGGCCTTGGTGGCGTAGTCGCCGCCGTGGACAATCAGATCCTGCGGGCGGTAGTCGAAGCGGCCGCTCAGGTAGCTGTCCAGAATGGCCTTGGTGCCGTCGGCGTAGCGCTTCTGGGCGTCCAGGGAGGTACCGGACATGTGGGGGACCATGGCGTTTCCGCCACCAAAGGGGTTCTTGGCGTAGCGCAGGACGTGCTCCTTGGGCGCCGGCTGGGGGAACCAGACGTCACCACCGTAGCCGCGCAGGTGGCCGCTCTTGAGGGCCTCGGCGACGTCCTCCTTGACGACAATGGCGCCACGGGCCGTGTTGACGAGCCACGAGCCGGGCTTCATCTTGGCAATCAGCTCCTTGTTGAACAGACCGCGGGTCTTCTCGTGCAGGGGGCAGTTGATGGTGACAACGTCGCACTGGGCGACAAGCTCCTCCAGGGTGTCGACGCGGCGGCAGCCAATCTCCTTCTCGACATCGGGCGACAGGGGCTGGTAGTCGTAGTAGAGCAGCTCCTTGCAGTCAAAGGGCTTGAGGCGGCGCAGGACACGCTCGCCAATGCGGCCGACAGCGACAGTGCCGACAACCTTGCCCTCCAGGTCAAACTCGTTCTTGGCGGCCTCGGCGACGTTCCACTCACCGCGCTCAATCATCTCGTGGGCGGGCACAAAGTTGCGGACGAGCAGCAGGATGGTCATGACGACGTGCTCAGCGACGGAGACGACGTTGGAGCCGGTGACCTCGGCGACGGTGATACCGCCGTTGGTCTTGTTGGCGGCATTGAGGTCGACGTGGTCGGAGCCAATACCGGCGGTGATGGCGAGCTTCAGCTTCTTGGCCTTGGCCAGGCGCTCAGCGGTCAGGTAACCGGGGTGGAAGCTAAGCTGTTAGTGGGTGTATTCAACTTTAAAGGTTTAATGAGAGGACAACATACGGAGTCGTGATGATGATCTCGGCGTCGACCAGCTCCTTGTCAAAAGTGGACTCCTCGCCCTCCTTGTCAGAGGTGGTGACCAGGGTGTGGCCCTGGTCCTCGAGCCACTTGCGGATGCCGAGCTCGTTCTCAGTCGTGCCGAGAAGCTCAGGGACCTGGTGAGAGAGGGGTCAATAATTATTCCAAAACAGTGTTGTGAAGTGATGTTTGCAAGAGGATTGCCCATCGGATTGTTTGATCCGCAGCGGCACGGGGAAACGTTTAAGTGGAGCCGCTTTTGCTTCTTGGGGGAGCTTGTGAGGAGCTATGGCCGCTTGGGGAAACTTTTGGGGACCAGCAGCAGAGTTGAGCAGCGAACTGCCGTTTTCGTTTGCAAGTCGCCTTGACTTTGGCTCTCACGTCCCAGCGGCGCATTGCATCTTACACGAGCCTGCCGCCAAGGCGGCAGGCAAGTACCCCGCAAAGGAGGGAGGCAGAGGGAAGAAACCAGTGAAAACAATAAAACAGTAAACACTTACATCCTCGGCGTGCTTGCCGCCGTCGTACAGAACGAGAAGAACCTTGACCTATTCACGGACAGTAGTTAGCATGCGAGTTGAGGGTCAAAGAGCTGTGGTTGCAGTTGCAGTTGCAGTCGCGGTCGCAGTCTCGGCGGTAGGTCATGTCGTCCAGGCTAGTCGGTGGTCTGGGCACAAGCAAGAAACGATCCAGAGCAGACGAGGACGAGTACGGGTGCGAAGACGAGTACAGGCGCCGAGAGGAGGATGTCTTTGTTGAAGCCAGAGTAGCCAGTAGAGAAGTTGCGACGACACGACCGGCCAGGGACCGCGAGAGAGCAAAACGCGAGAGAGGAGGGAGGAGGAGGCGGTACGGTACCATTTTGAGTGTGGGTGTGAGTTGTGGTTGGGGTATATGAGGTCGAAGAAGTGTTGGATTGGAGTGAAGGCGAGAGTTGGAGATGCGATGAGAAGTGAAGAAGGAATAGGAGAGGAGAAGAAGAAAAGGGGCAAGAGAGACAACCGTGGGAAGGAACGGCGGGGACAAGCTGCTTTATACCAGGGAAGGAGCTTATTTTACTTTACGGATGTAGAAGGGATAGAAGGGTGGGAAGGAACTATGGACTACGTTCGGAGATCGTCACCAACAGGGCAAGAGCGAAGCGAGAGGGGGAGGAGGCAACAAAACGGTACAGGTTGTTGTAGCACCAGGACCACCAAGACCATCGAAAGGGGCCTATGGGACGATCATGGAGAAGGAGCGATGTGTGTACGACGTACTTAGTAGCACACTGAAGACGGTTGAGTGTGGATGGACATCGACCGAGTACTTACCTTCCCGGGAAGGGGCTTTGTCGGAGAAGTGGAACCCACGTTGGAGAGGACGCTCCCTGTTGGGGGCAATTCTACTACTTAGCACGACGTAGAATGAGGAAAGAGCGGGCGAGAAAACAAAACAATGGAGAATGGGCGCAACAGGCTTACAGAGGAGGCAGTTAAAACGGGCAATTACGTAGTGTCGGAGCTAGCTCATCTGTAACTACTTCGTACGAGGAGGAAGGAACGGCCACCGGTACCCCTGGCTGCATATTCGCACAGCGTATTCCTTAACAATCGCAGGCAGTCGCGACCCTGCCGACCCAGTGCACTTTTCGGTCTCCAAGTCTGAATCATGATTGCGAGCCAGAGGGAATACCGTTCCGTAGATATTCGTTCTTCAATTCCACTGAAAATAGCTTCAATGCAAAAATCACGGCCCACGAAGAATAGGAAAGGTCCAGGCACACTAGCTGTGCCGGAGGGATTTGCTGGTTCGGGAATCTCAACGCGAATTGGCTGGCCCGTTTGGCAGACGCAAGCATCAAGCCGAGAGGGGCCCTTCCGAAGGCAGGAGGGCAATTGGGAGGGAAATGGAAGAATTGGTAGAGAAGGAAAGAGCTCTGCAAAACGGAGACGGCCTGGAACCAGTCTCGGAAGCTACGATGTACGAGCGTCGTGTACCAAAAACGGCAGCCGCAGAACGGGGGAAAGAACGACCCAAAACGGGCTCTTCGTAAGGAAGGAGCAAACACCACGCATTCGCAATCCTCACAATTCTCACAATCCTCGCAATGCTCACATTAACTCTCACAGTTTCGTCTGAACCAAACGATCCGGCTGCCCGCTCGGCTAGGGACGTAACTCGGTAGTAAGGAGGGGCAGTGCTGCTGTTGAGAGAGAATAGAATGAACAACATTGAACGAACAAAAGCACAGTCGTCCCGTTGTGATCGTTTCCCGCTCACGTTTGTGTCGTGTGGTCGCATGGTTCGGGGCGCGTTTTGGGAAGGGAAAGTGGTGCAGGTGGTGCCTCAATGGTGCCTTCCCCCCATGTATCATGCGGCGGCTGCCCCGCTTTCCGATGTAAAACGGAGATGTGTCGGCGGAGGCTCGGGATCGCAATGGGGGGACGCTTGTTGCAGAGCGATGTGGGGTAGCAGCAGGCGCACTTGGCGGGTGTCCAATGGAAAATTGTGGGGCATTTTTGGGTACGGACAGGGGGAGCTTCATTCGACAGCAGAAACGTCTCTTCTCCTCTTCTAGTCTCATTGCCTTTTACAGAAGAAAGTTACGGACGGGATGGAGGGGATGGAAGGCTGCAGAAAGAGCAAAAGAGCAGAAAGTACGGAAAGTACGGAAAGACAGCGTATCTACGAAATAGCCACTGTATGTCAGCTGACGGATGCAGATGGAAATAGACACGGCCGGTGAAGAGAGAAGAATAATAAGGGATTGAGAACGGCGAAGATGAAAGCGAAAAAGCGAGCAGTTGTTATTAGGTATTATGTGTGATTTATGTGATTTATGTGATTTATTTGCAGCGTGCAGAGCGTGGCGCATGTGCTTGCTGTTTCACAGTAACACAGCAACCAACAACCAACCACTTCAAAAGACGAAAAGAGGGGAAATTGAGCCGTGTTGACAATGCAGGAGAGAGGGGGAAGACAACAAATGTATGTGTTGTGTAGTATGTATTGCATGTATGTGCAGTCTTGCATGTACAGTCAGATTGGAAAACGTGTGTGACCAACGGAGCCGGAGACAAGTGTGGGAGGGTGAGAGACAGAGAAAGCAACAGACAGCGAAGATGGTGTGAACAGGCAGTGAGGGGAAGACGGGCAAGGGAGAATCTACAGAGAGAAGAGAAAGACGCAGATACAAGTTACGTCGTAAATTGATACCGTGTGCACTGTGTATGTGTGCACTGGAAAATACGAGGACGGGGAATGCGGGATGCCAGAACGCGGGGGAAGAACATAAAGGAACCATAGATCGTCCACTGTCTCGGCTTTTGCATCGACCAGTGATGATGAAGAACGACTTGGCAGTTGTAAACGGACTGTATTGAGGTTGATATAGGAGTTCAAATTTAACGGCATTGAATACGGTAGATGAAAAAGTATGAAGATAAAGTGAAGTAGTTGCTTTTTGTGAGAAATATGTCCGCGGATGTTTATGAATATGCCCTGGCCTGTAAAAGATCTGGGCTGGACCCTGGTTTGTTTGCTCGACCGAACCGGCGAGCAGCCGAGCAACCGTTAAGTCCAGAGAGGCTTTCCTTGATAAAACGGACGGACTTGGCTCGGCGAGAAAAGTGAGGGACAAAAGGTGTGCAGTCTGTAGGCTCGTGGCTGGCTCTCGATTGGAGACGTCGTTGGAGTCCGCTTTCCCTTTCTGAGAACGGATGTTGTTTTGCGGCGACGAGATAGCTCCGACAGCCTCGTGTCAAACAGAGAGTCCTTTTTTGTTTGACTGGCCAACATCCGCTGCAAACTCGGAGAGGTGCCATTGACGAGTTGATGTTGACGTTCCCGACACGGACCAGTGTCTACCTTTTTTCCCCTTTCTTCTAGAAACACTTCTTCTCGTTGATGTCTGCAAGGTTGGCATCTTTCTGCGCCGATGAGTGGCCAATCCAGGCTCCCGGAACCATCGTGTCAGAACACAAAACGGCTCAGCGTCAGAAGTCAATTGGCACCCCACAGCCTGCTCATGCCAATGTGTGAAAAGACCATGCCGAATATTGTCCATGGTTGGAGCCAGTTCGCCACAAGTAGTTCCGGAAGTGGCTCCTCTCTCCCTCCACATCCCGCAGCCTCCCGGAGAACAGGAGGTCAGGCACCCGGAACAAGGCTAGCCGTCCCTTCCACACATATTTTGTCTGCTCCTGTAGCTAAAATGCTTCTAGCTGGTCTTTCTTCTGAGTTGTTTGCCCTGTCGTCCAGGAATGTCTCGGGGACATATCGCATTGCCACGCCTGGCTTTGCAGTGTCGAGGAAGAAGTGTCGACAGCTCGGATAGTCGGGCAGCTCTCGGTGAGGAGGGGTCGTTTGTTGTTGGCGTCTTCTCATTATAACGCCTTCTGCACCAAGTCGACAACATCAAAGTAGATGGCTTGGGCCTGCGCGTCACTTGTGCTTCCCGTCTGGTTTCCAGCCAGTCCCAGCCCCACCACGAGTGTCCGCGTCTCGCTCGGATCGCGAAGAGCGAGCAGACTGCCAATCTGTGCAGCGACAAGCTGGCCAAACGTCTCGCGGGCCTCACCTCCTGCTCCGAAAAGTGTCCGTGGTGTCAGGTGGGTCGAGGGCAGAAGACCGGTCGCGGGGTTGCCGCCGTTGCGGGGACCGAGGGGGAGGGCGGCGTCGACGGAAGCAGCCGAAGGGGCGGAGAGCGGTACTTGGATCTACACAATAATTAGTGAGCAAGGCGAACGAGAAGAAGAATGAGCGGAGTGAAGCGAGGACAGAAAGAAAACATACCCATTGGGCGAGACGTCCCGACTGAGAGACGAGGACGAGAATCTTGTCGCGAAAGTAGGAGACCTCGACTTCGGTGGGCACGCTGTTGACAGTACCCGTGGCGGTGCGTGTCTTTGCCGGGTAGGGAGCGCCGTGGACGGGGCCAGCTTCAGGTGCAGCGACGTCTGCCATTGTGTGTTGTCGTGTGTGGTGAGGTGTGGTGGTTGAAGAGGTTGACGTGGTTGAAGTTATGAAGTTGTGAAGTTGACGTGAGGAAGGAAGCTGGTGGGGAGCTTGAGGTGGTAAACCCCACTACAACGATGCTGGAAAGTATGCATTAATGGGGCCGACAATCGGACCCACTCCATGAGGTCGCACCTTCCTCGACGACCACGACAACCACGAGGGTCACAACATGGCAGGAGCCCGTTTTTCGGGGCAAAATAGATCAGACAAATGTTTATTTTGACCTCGAAAAAATTTCAACGGATGTGTCTTCATCCAAAACCAACGCTAACTCATTAAGCTCATAGGCTCATTATTCTCGTCAACAACGACTCGACAAGGTGGCAGACAAAAAACGACAAAACGACAAACGACAAAACGACAAAACGACACATAGGAAACCAAGCACATTTCAATGGAAGGCCTCAACATGAAGATATATTCCTTGCGCACCCGTTCCTTTGTGTACAGCCCGCTCGTCGCTGATCTGTACAACGACCGACCGCACGGATGTCGTCAGGCTCAGCGGACCACACACGCCAATGGCTGTCTCGCGTCCGCAGCGTGCAGCACTTCCGAAAAGAGGGCCTTGAACTCAGGACGACCGGCCTGCAGCTGGACTGACTGGGCATCGGCCTCGCTCTTTTCACTGCCACTCCCGCTGATGACACCCGTTTCGCAGCAGCACTCCTTTGTGGACGGTCCGTCGACGGCACAACAGCAGCCCGTCTTTGCCGACGAGATGGCCGTCGCTTCTTCTGTGAGTATGCTATCACAAGTAACAAACACAGTGACCTGTACTTCAATACCGGCGGCACGCAGTGTGTTAGTGGCCGACTTGAGCTCGGCATCCACCCAAGCGAGGGCACGGCGGTTCTTGACGGCCCACAGGACGCGGACGACACGGAGAGGGAGGCGTCTCTCCGTAGAAGCAGCAGCAGAAGCACGCTCGGCCAGACTCAACAAGTTGGAAAGGACAAAAGTGATGCCAGTACCGCCAGCAACAAGCAAGGTAGTGTCGAAGGCAGCAAAGTCGGCCTGGGTGGCGCCATAGGGACCGTCGACAAAGGCCACGAGATCCGTGTTGCGAGAAGACCTGGCCCCCTGAAACACTTTCCGAGTGAAGCCGCCGTGGGCACGCAACAGAAAGACGAGGTCGCCGCCGTGCGAAGCGGGTGTCGACAAAATCGTGGCCGGGTGCGATTGGGCAATTCCGTAGTGCGGAATACTGAGCAAGACGTGGCTGCCGGGCTTCCAGGATGTCAAATGACGGTTGGAGGACGAGACGCGGATGCGGGTGGCGCCAGAGTTGGCGCCGTCTTCGAGGGCCTCGAGTGATGCGCGGCCGACAGCCTTGCCCTTGCGGCCAAACGACAGGGCACCATTGTGTAGAGCAAACCGCATGCTCCGGATACCCCGATCGAGCACGTACAGCCCAATGGGAATGTACACGTACACGCGCGAGTACAAGGCCGTCGAGGGCAGGTGCATCATGAGCGCGATGACAAAGCCAAAGAAGGTGATCAAGTGCTGGGCGACAAACAGCTCGTACGACAGGTGCCGCAGCGGTGCCACGGTCGTCAGGTTCATCCACAACAACAAGGCATACGCAGCAATGCCCGTCGGTGGACACGAGTCTGTCTGCCACTCCATCACCTCGAGGCCCTCGTACTTATTCCAGCCGACACTCTCGATGCCAAAGTGGAACGTGGCCAGCAACAGCATACCCCGCGCCGTCCAGCGGTGCAGCACATTCAAGCGAGCATAGGCACCGGGGCCCATACCGGCCACCAAACCGACCAGGTTGTTCTTGCCGGCCAGCAACACTACCAAGGGCATCTGCGCGACGGCCAGCCATGCAGCACGCACACTCAGTGCCTGGTCGTGCTGGGCACCACTAACAGCACCGTCGCCCGCGGGGATGAACTGCAGGACCAGAATAAACGTCAAGTAGCTCAAGATAACAAAGAGAGAACCGAAAGGTGGCACTTTGCACCACCAGGGCGCATGCCGACCCAAACGGCCGGACGTGGGCGTCAGCTGGAGGTAGGTTGCTTCTCTGAAGATTGCCGTGGAAGTTGCGACGGCCTGGGCGACTGGATTCGAGGGCCGACACGGTGCGGGGTGGTTGGCCCGGCTGGCGCGCAGGCGTTGACGCTGGCCGACGGCCGAAATAAAGTTGCAGACAGCTGCCAGGCCGACTGCGACAACGACGCCGTACCAAAAGTGTGTTGCCGCATGGTTGCCGTCGATTTGCAGAGTTGTGTCGTCCAAGATGTCTTGCAAGAAGTTGAAGGCCTGGGTGGCATTGCTAAAGTCGACACCGGATGCGTTCAAGGGCATCGAGGAGTCGTCCCCGCTGCCCATGCCATCCATAAGCCATGGCGGCGGTAGTTGATGTGGTAAAAGGTAAAGAGGAGGGTGCAGAAGGAGTGTAAGTCGAGTCTCTTGGCAGGTACCGTCTTGGCTGGAAATTCTTGGCATATATCTTGGCAAAACTTGAATGTCTTGGCGGACGGGACGTTGGTTAAGTATTGCTGGGAGGAACCGCAGAACGAGAGAGAGATAGAGAGCGAGAAGAACGAAAGGCGGGTTGACGACGACGGCAACGCAAGCGAGAACAAATGAGGGTGAAAAGAATGCGAAAAGACTGGTCGTCGTCTTTTGACGAAAAGAAAACTTGCTCAACCCCCCTGCTATGCAACAGCGGCAGACGCGCAGATAAAGGCAACATAAAAAAGAGACAACAAAGACAGAATGCGACAGTCAACACCCCCAGATAACCTCCAAAAAGGACAAAAGACGCAAAAGCCTCTTCATGATACGCCCATTCCTCCTCGATTCTCCGGAAACTTGCTCACTCTGGAGCCCCTCGTCGGTGGTTTAGACTCGAAACGGTTTAGTGTCTTCGTGGATTTGGTGGTCGAGAAGCGGGCGAAAAAGTCGAGGGTGGCTCCGTGGTCCCCAGAAATACGACGGCGTGCCGTGCAGAACAAAGAGTCGAGGCGGTATTGATACGGCACATGTGGTTGTATTGTCTGTGAACTCATTCGTCGTGATTGTATTGAATATTGATGATCTTTTATTGGGAAAACAACTCAGAGACATTTGCTTTATTTTTATTTTCTTGCATTTTATTTCTCTCTACCGCTTTGTTGTTGGATTTTCTCAACCGGTAAAAGTGTTTTCTCTCTCCATATTCTTAGTAATGCTAAATCCGTCGCACTTCTTTCTCGTGGAAATGAAAAGTAGGGATGGAAAAGAGGGGAGAAATAGAACTAACAATTGTGTCTGGCTTTATTCCATATCTTGAGTTTGTTTATTCTTTCTATTGACATCTTGAAGTTGACAGTGAAAGAGGACAAGGTAGGACAACAATGACACCTGATTTGTCAGTCTCTGAAGAGCACTATGGGTACAACCGCACATTCACTTGAACTTCGAACTCATTTGATAATATTCTCCGGCGTGACAGGTGCTTTAAATTATCCGAGTACGAACCGGTAGTACGAAGAGCCGCTCAACGCATGGCCTCTAATTTATTTCCTATTTTGCCTCATCCGAGTCAGTCCCGTCTCATCTGAGCCCTCTGGTGACTCGTCAAGGAGATGAAAGTTGCTCACCAGCGACGGCCGACCCACAATGAATTTCAGAGGAAAGCCCGTATAGCTCAGTGGTAGAGCGCAGCACTCGTATATGACTCGCAATGCTGAGGTCCTTGGTTCGATCCCAGGTGCGGGCAGATTGATGCCAATCTTTTTGCGGATACTTTTGTCGGAATACCCGTCACACTGGGTCTCCGGTTGCCAGTTACCCGGGTTGCCAGTCTCCAGATTCTGGGCTTCTATTTTTATTTCTATTTTTGCTTTCGACAAGCCGGCATTTCTATCTAAACTAGGACGCCGGATCTAAGATGTACCAAGACATGAAACTAATGTCAGGAGAGTGGCGTGCGAAGCGTGCATACATTGTCACCTGCCAAGACGGGGAGTCCCGGTTTGGCGGCAGCCATCATCCTAAATCTACCCAGGAACTTCTACTCAGTTAGTAGTGACAGCCTCGCTTGTCAACGGCCAACAACCACGTGCCGTCACGGGATCTACCTCCTTCCCAATCGGAGCACCAGGCTGTCGGAAATCTAGGTGGGGATACTCCTGCATCTTTATTCATTTTTGTTTCTCCCCCCTGTCTGCAGATAGCGTGAGTCTGTTCGGTATGGCGTTTCTTGCGCTAAAACGATTTTACGCGAGTAGGTGAGCAATGTTGGAATGTCCTCGCGGGAGACCGAGCACGTCATTGCCTGCATCGGAGAAGCGCCGACAGGAGGATGGAGTGGGGGTGATCCATTCGACACAAGATGCAAGCAGGCTTGCATCACGCTTGCACTACGCTGGCATCTCGCTGGAGTTTCTTAAAATGACATCTGTATATAGATGATATAATCTCGTACTCGTAATGGACCGCATCTTATCGTATTGTAAACACAACGACCAGAATCAACATCGCAATGTCTGCCACTGTGAGTTCCTCCGTCGCCGTGCCGGCCAGACCGGCCGAGTCTGCTGCTTCAGCTCCCACAATCGAGTTTACACCGTTCCAAGTACCTGGCCAGCGTGTCGTCCACGGCAATGCCTTTCCTCTGGCACTGACGCTGGCAGACAAGACTGCACCCGTGTCGCTGCCTGATATCAAGGCACGCATCCAGCAGTTGGCCGCCGACGGCACCATCCGGTCCCTTTTGAATCAGCGTAGGTCGCCGTCCCCAAGCGTCAAAAACAATTTGTCTTCTAATTTTGCGTAGACGGCGTCCTCTTCTTCCGTGGGCTTCCTTTGAAGACACCCCAAGACTTGTCGTTTTTGGTCGACGCCTTCGGCTTCCGCGAGGAACACCAAGAGTTGGGTCTCTCGGGTGCCCGCTCGTCCGTTACCAAATACATCAAGACCGCCAGCGAGCTGCCCGGCACCGTCTCGATGCACTTCCACAACGAATACGCCAGAACCAACCATTTCCCCGAGATTGTCTTCTTCTTCTCGGAACGGGTGCCCGAGCAGGGCGGACAGACGCCGCTGCTGTCGTCGACGGAGCTGTACGACCGTCTTCAGGTCGAGCTGCCCGAGTTTGTCAAAGACCTCGAGGAAAAGCAGGTCACGGCACGGCAGTACTACCCCTCCAAGAACGACCCCGAAGCAGAGGCTATTGGCTACAACTGGCAGGACTCGTACGGGTTCGACATCAAGGAGGGCGACAGCATCGAGGTCCAGCACGCCAAAGTCGAGAAGCTCTTGAGAGACGACATTCACGCCACGGCCGTCTGGCAGTCCGATGCATACGGTGATGGCCTGCAGGTGGTCCAGCGCGTGCCGGCCATCCGCACAATCAAGTCGACCGGCCGTAAGTCGTTCTTCAACGGCCTGGCCGGTGTCTACGGCAATGCCAAGCGGAGCGGCTCGCTGCGGCCTCTGCACAAAATTCAGAATGGTCCTGGCTACAAGCTGCCATCGTCGTACGGTGACGGCTCTGATATCCCCGACGCATACCACGACCGCCTCATTGAAATTCAGGACGAGATTGGCTTCCTTGTGCCGTGGCAGGAGGGCGATCTGGCTGTGGTCAACAACTACACCGTGCAGCACTCGCGGACCAAATTTTGTGGGCGACCGATCGGTGCTCGTTAGTCTGTGGGACGATATTGACGACTTTGTGCGGAAGTAGCCCCGTTGAAGCATCAGCAAGAGTACACATAGAGTAGTGTCGCGTGTCCATATGCCATAATGAGAGTCAACGCCCATACGAAGATTCTTACTTTTAACATTTGGTGACTGTCTAACTGTCTGTGGTAATTAAATCGTGAGGCGAGCAAAAAGGAAAGAGCGAACAGGCAAATACGGCACGTTCCGGCGGGAGGTGAATCATTTTGGGTGTTGTTTTTGGTGTCTGTTGCGGTTTGTTGAGGATCGTTCCTTCCGCTGCTGGATGTTGTGTGTCATCCCCGCTAAAAGCACGAACACACAAAAACTGCGTGTAAGTGGCCCAAAACGGCAAGACCAACGGGGATCACTCACCGACGTCGGAATCGATGCGAGTTGGCGAGAGAAGAGAAATTCAAATTTGAAGTAGTATCATTGTGCATGCTTAACTTTTCGCGAAGAAAACATTGCCATTGTAAAAGTATCCTGTGTGGATTTCATGTTAAAAGACCTGAACTCTACGCAACGAGCCCAAATGTCAACACCCTGCCGAGCCGACATTAAGCTATGGAAAGAGTGTAAAAATGATAAAATGATGAGAAACATCAAGTTAGGCTGTACAAAAAACAGTCATAGCCTCTGTTAAATGCTATCCAAGCATTGCCCAAAACGGTGTTCGGCTGTGGCGTCAGCCAAGCTTTGGTACACTGGTCAAGAGAGACAAGGCTGCCAAGAAGGACAGTGATGAAGTAACTGTAGACCATTATCGACTGATACGATGCATCCTACAAAGAAAGATTTAGTCCAAGAGACAGAAACAAGAATTTCCGTGCCGAGCGTGCCACGCTTGTGATGGCTTGCAATCCGTCTCCCCAGCGAGTGGAGTGAGGTTGCGTAGTCTTTTCTTTCGTCATTCTGGTGGCTTCAAGCTTTCAATATCGTTTTCCTCCCAGGATATCGCTTGCTGTTGCCTCTCTTTTCCAGACTAGCATCGCCGAGATTGCATGCACCACACTTTTTTCTACATGTCACCATCCACACTTTGCCTGACTCGCACAGCAGGACAATGGAAGAAAGGCTACACGGCTGACCAGGAGATTTCTAAACAAGAGTTCCCCCATCTGGTTGATCCGGCTACAAACATGAGAACAAATCCGGCATTGCAGGCAAGGCATGGTAGCGTCGGCATAGCGTCCGGTTGAAGTGGATGATAGAGTGGGTGCATCTTTGACAGGGGTGCCACTCGACAGCATCTTGCAGGAATCTGCAGGCATCTGCATCTACCTTTCATCCAATGTGATGTCTGGGATTGCAGTGACGCCTTACTTGGATGGCGGCACGTTATTTTGAAAAGGATGCAAGCTCTCCGTAGACCGAGACGAACAGCTAGAGAACTTACGGAGATCGAACGAGAATAAGCGAGGGTACGCTTTGGATATGGAGACTGAGATACGACGAGGAATAGACGGCCCAAAAAGAGAGAAGGTGAAGAGAAAGGGGTAAACAATAATACTATGAAAAGACAGAGATTTGGGCAGCATATTTTATGATGCACGTATCTCTTTATCTCTGATATAAAAGAACCTTTCCCTGCAGATCATTTGTATTCGGATGTGATCTGGCATATCATCTCTTCTCTCTCTTCTATCATATCCATTCCCCTTTTTATTTCTTTCTTGTCCTCCAACCTCATCCTCACCATGTCGGAAGCCCGCGCGTTCACGGCATTCGAGGAAAACGTCGAGCGTCGCGACGACGTTGCTCACGCAGCCGCCCGCGGCATTGAAAACGGCAAAGATGTCTCGGCGCGCCAACGCACGTGGCGCAGCTACATCTGGGACAGCTGGGACAAGGGCCCCGAAGAGCGCGCCCTCCTGTTCAAGATCGACTGCACACTGTTGCTGTTTGCCTGTCTGGGCACGTTTGTCAAGTACCTGGACCGGGTCAACCTGACGTATGCTTTTGTGTCGGGCATGGAAGAAGAGCTCGGCTTTTACGGCAACCAGATTGTCAATGCGACGTCGTTTTACACAATGTGCAGCTGTCTGGCACTGTGGCCGATGCAGCTGATTATGACACGCGTGCACCCGCGGTACTTTTGTGCCATTCATCGAGCTGGGCTGGGCGCTGGCGACGTTTGGGCAGAGCCAGATGCACACGGCGCCGCAGCTGTATGCTTTGCGGAGCTTGATTGGCATCTTTGAGTCGGCCCACTTCTCGTGCATGTGTTACTTGTTTGGTGCATGGTACCAGAAGAACGAACTGGGTCGCCGCATTGGTATCTTGAATGCCTGCACGGCCATTGGGCCCATGTTTGCTGGTTATCTGCAGGCAGCGGCATACACCAACCTGAACGGTGTGCACGGCCGCTCGGGCTGGCGCTGGCTATTTATCATTGACGGCGTCATTGGCTTGGGTGTCTTGGTTCCGCAAATCTTCTTCTTCCCCGACGTGCCTGCCCGCCAGACAAAGGACTTGGTCTTCTCGGAAGCCGATATTGAACTCGCCCGCGACCGCAACCCGATAGAAGGCCGCGTCAAGCAGGGCCGCATTACGTGGACACAGATCAAGCGTTGGTTCATGACACCCGAGATCTGGGCTCTCTGGTTTATCTCGGCGTGCAACTCCATCGGTTTCTACCCGTCGACGGCCATGCCCTACTGGTTCAAGGCCTGGAACACACGCATCCCGGGATCCTACACGGTCGCCCAGATAGACAACTACTCGACCACACTTTATGGCATGGACCTGTTCCAGATGCTGCTCTTTGGGTGGTTGTCCGACACGGTCTTCCGAGGCCGCCGCTGGCCCGGTCTGATTATCGGCCCCGGCATCAACCTGATTATTGTGATTCTGCTGGCCGCCACGCCCGTCTTTCCCGAGCACCATCGCGCCTTCCGTTTCTTCTTGTATACCCAAACTAGTTGGGGTACCGCCACATCTACCCTCTTCTGGGCCTGGACCAACGAGGTCTGCAAGGGCGACCCGGCGACACGGGCGTTTGCAGGCGGCGGACTCAACGTGTGGGCCAGTGTGTTTAGTGCGACGATCCGCTCGGTGTGTTCCAGACGGTGCAGATGCCCGAGGTTGTGGCCGCAACTGGACGGCGGCAGGCTTCTTGGCGGCCCAGATTATCGTGGCCATTGGTATGGTCTACTGGCTGAAGCGGAAAGGACAGACGGAAGAACGGGCTGACGGTGTTGTGAGTACTCCATCGGACGGGCATCTGAGCAGCCAGGACGAGGAGCACAACCACGATGCCGTCAAGAAGGGGCGAGCGTTGATGTGACGGAACCGACGACACCCGTTCAGAAGGAAATTAATCTGTAGAGAGAGGGTATGTAACGAGCTTTACATTAAAATCAAACAATTATATGGAAATGCAACAATCTATCTTCTAATACACATTATATATCTATACGAACACCTTTTATATCTACCCATCTACAGAGAGTACTTGATAAAGAGAACCCAGGCAACGACGACGAGCGACGCCAGGATGGTGAGGCCAGCAATAGTGAATGGCTTGGACGGTCTGCGGCCAACCAGGTTGTTCAGCTTGCCCTGCTGCTCGAGAGTGACGCGCTTCTTCTGGCTGAACGACAAAACACCACCCAGGAACTTCTTGTCCAGAATGCCGTAGAACAGTCCCAAACAGAACTCGAGTGCCTTGGCCGAAACAAAGAAGATGATGACACGCTCATAGGTGCCGTTGGGTGTAATGTCCTGGAGCCGGCCGGCAATCATGTCGACAATAACACTGCCGCTGTTGTTAAAGGCCTTCCAGATGCCGAAAACCAGGCCCAGCTCCGTTTGATCGGGCACCATCAGGGGATCGAGCAGGTAAAGGGCAGAGCGTTCATGGTAGAGCCGACAGAAGCAATAATCATGGCAGCCAGAGCATTGACATGGCTGAAACCGATCAAACAATACACGAGAATCCAGATGCCCGAGGTGACGCTGACAATCAACATCCGCTTGCCGTAGAAATCAAAGAAGCCACCCAGCAAGGGAGCACAGACGACGGGGATCACCTGCTGAACAGCCGAGGTGTAGCCGGCAATCTGGGCCGTCGATCCACGGGTTGTGGCAATAATGTCGGCGTTCAGACTACTAAAACTGCCGACGACACCAGCCTGTAGACTCTGCGAGCAGACGACGAGCCAAAAGATGCGCGGGACTAGCGTCAGGACACGGCCAACCGAGACAATAAAGGCCACAAAAGCTTGACCGGGCTTGCGGCGCTGGCCGGCATTGGCGCTCCGGGCCAGGCGGCGACCGGTCGGCATACGCGTCCACTCGGGCCGGGTCTGCACCCACCAGACGTACAGAATGTTCTGCACCAGGTTGGCAAAGCAGACAATGGCCGGGATCCACAGAGCCCAGCCCCAGAAAGACGTGGCGTCACGCATTGGCACAGCCGTCGCCTTGGCAATCAAGACGATGAGTTTGCCTAAGTTGTTAGCAGGTGTATTCAAAATCAATAGTAGACGGCGGTACTCACCAATAGCCAAATCCAGACCGTAGACGATACCCAGGCCACTGCGCTGGAACCAGTGGGCCAGGATTTTGGAGGTACACGTCTCGATAATGGTCGAGCCAAAGCCCATGATGATGCGGCCCGTCAGCACCAAATCGAACGAGTTGCGGTTCGAGCCCGAGGCAGACACGACGGCACCCAGAAAGATGGCAATCGAACACGCCATCGAGCCCCATTCCACACCATAATAGTCCAGACCATAGCCGCCGACAATGGGCAGGATCGTGTTGATGAGCGACGTGGCCGAGTCGATGGCGCCGTACTTGGCATTGTCAATCTTGAGCTCTTTGACGAGCGTCGACTTGAGCGGGCCCAGTGTGTTTTCCGAAAAGGACGAGCCCCAGGACAGCATAAGACCGCAGGCCAAAGCTGTCAGTTTCCACGACCATGGAAAATCGAGTGTCTGTTCGCCACGTCCATGATGATGTTCATGTTCTTGTCCAGGCTCGTGGTCATGATCGTGGTCTGATGGAGGTGATGACGGCGATGGAGAAGGCTCGCTGTCGGTGGGCTTGACCTCGACGACGCCCTCAGCCTTCTCGTTCTTTTCATAAAGTGACATGGTGGAGATAAAAAGAGGACTTGAGGGTATGAAAAGAAGAAACGACAAGATGCCGAAAAAGGGGAAGACGGGCAAAGAATGGATGATCAGAAGGAAGATCAAAAGAGATGATTTAGAAGAAACGACAGCAATTGGTGGGAGACCCTCGTCTTTTATCCATGATGTATGGAATACATTTTTATAGAAATCTTATCGACAGATCAGATAAAGTCAAGAAAGAAGAGGAAAAAAGAAAGAAGGATCCTCTTTTTCGTGTTTGCCGTACTATAGAGTTAAGCGAGGTGCACGTTCTCATGAAAGTTCCGGCCATCGGATGGTTCAGCCTGTTTTTTAACGTCTTTTTTGTTCCTTTTACGCCCGCTCTTCACGTTTTTTTCTGGTAAAATTACGACGCTGTGGAGTTGCCAAGTGCCGTGGTGTGCTGTGGTCTTTTTAGGGAGCCAATCATTTGAAGTTGTCGCCAACTAGCATCTCACTGTGAGAAAACAGAGTCGCTATGGAGACTTTATCGACAGGGGTGTTGATTTCCACTTTTGTTTTCACTGTGAGAAAGCAAAGTCGTTTCTCGTGAACACGTTGACTGCGCACTAATCTAATCTTATCAGATTGCCGACGAAGGGAAAGGTCCGGAAACGGCACCGAGAACCGCAGAAGAGAGAGGGAAATAAAAAGGAAACTGTAAAAAACCCCTGGCTGTCCCTTTTTTCTTGTTTTTTTGTGGTGCGGTGGTACGTGTGTCTTTTGGTGTCCCTTTTGGTGTCTTTTTCGATGATCTATCGCGCCCTTTTTTATCAGATCATCTTATCAATCTGTCCATCTGCCCATCTGTCTTTGTCCATCACAACTACCACCACAATCACCAGATCACCAAAATGCCAGCAAAACCACCCAGCATAAAGCAGCTCAACAATGAGAAAGCGCTGGTTCTCTATGCTGCCTCTCTTGTTATTCTTGCCCTGGTTGTGAGTCTGACTCGATGGGTACTCAACATCTGCGACACAGCTCTCCAGCCAGAATCAAAGTCCAGCAAATCAAGGAAGAGAGACTCAATATGCAGAGCCGTTCTCTCTACAAGTCGGTATGTAGGAAGAGTCCTCGTATCCTGCTCCAATCTTCTCTGATCATTTATTGATTTATTTGCCCACTGTAGAAAACTCGAGAAACAATCAAAATGGAGAGTGCCCGGCCTCGGACAGCTTTCCTACAACTTCCTCCTTTTGTTGATCATATTCCTCTTGATCAACACCTTCTTCTGCTTCAACATCATGGATGCCCGTCCAATCAACATTTACGCCTCCCGCTTCGGCTGGATGGCCACCGCCAACATGATGCTGTGTGTCTTGTTTGCCTTGAGGAATGCACCGTTGACATCAACCTCGATGCCGCACGCCGACCTCAAGACAATCCATATTGCCCTGGGCTATATATCGGGCATTCTGCTTGTTTTTCACGCCATCTGCTACACCATCTTCTTTGGACGGCAGGCTCGATGGGACGAGCTGATTGAGGCGGGCAATATTGAGGGCATCGGAGCCGGTGTGGCCACTGTTGTCCTCATGTTTGGCATTTTGAGGCACAAAAAGTATGAGCTGTTTATTATCAGCCATGTTCTTTCCTATGCTTTCCTTTTGGTAATGCTCGGGCTGCATCGACCAGGCTGGTTTCGACGGCCCAAGCTGCCCTTGTTGGTCATCATCATGTCCTGCAAGTGGATCTTGGAGCGTCTTGCTCGGGCTGTCCGCGTGGCAAAGAATCTGGTGCGTGGCGCTGGTCGTGTTTCTATCCATCCGCTTCCCTATGGCAGCGTTCGACTTGTCCTCAAAATCAAAGGGAGACCCCAAAACAGAAACATGGCGGGCGCGCACTGCTACCTATGGATCCCACAGATCAACTGGTACCAGACGCATCCCTTTACAATTGTCGACAGTGGACCACAGGGTGTTGAGCTGGTCATCAAATCTCAAGATGGATTTACCAAGAAGCTGTACGAGCATGCTCAAGCGTCACAGGATTTAAAGTCCTCTCCCCAGGGACGAGAGATCTGGGCCTCCATTGACGGCCCTTATGGATTGTCGTCACTTCCAGACACGACACGATACGACAAGCTGGTCCTTGTCGCTGGTGGAAGCGGCGCTGCCTTTACGTTTGGGTTGATGAACCGTATTTTAAACGGCAACGGCTTTTACAACAACAACCGACGCGCTGTCCAGTCGATTGATTTTGTCTGGGCCGTCCGGAAAGCCGACATGTTGACCTGGTTCCGAGAGCATCTCGTCAATCTTGCAGCGTCGCCCAATGTCAACGTGACCGTCTACATTACGGGTGGACAGAGTGAGGTGACCGAGGTCAACTCTCCTTCGTCTCTCATCCAAAGAGAAATGGTCCTGGTGGACGACGTCGAGGCCGGCGAGATGGAGTGCTTGCTCGGTCATCGTCAACAACTCCATCACTACAACCACACACAAACTTCTCGTCAGCCGCCTCATCACTCTTCTGTCAACTATATTTACAAAAAGCTGAACACCGACACAGTTATCCAAAGAGCAATGCAGATGACTTCTGTCAAAAGAGACGACGACCGTGTTCTTGTGGCCGGCTGTGGACCTGGATCACTCACAAAAGCAATAAAATGCTCAGTTGACAGCTACCAAGAGGGAAGCATGAATGCACATAGAGTAGACTTTTATTCCGAAGATTATGAAAGCTAAAAGGTTATAGAGTATAGAGCATAGAGAGTAGAATACAAAATAGATTACACATGTTATGGACCATCAGTCTACGTGTTACCAAACCCAGCTCCAAAACGTCCAGACTGGACGCCAGGCCAAAGACGGTGTCATCGTCATCAAAAGTCTGGAGCTCCTCTCTCTCACGCAGGCGATCTCTGCGGGCATTGGTAGGCATGACCATCTTCTCGTCCGTCCGTCCACGTCACCTTCCATCAAACTTGGCAGAGACGGCGGTGGAAGGATAGAGATGCCTAGCTCGTTGACAGTTGGCGTGCCCTCAATGTCCATACAAATATAGACGGCGTCGTCGTCAATGTATGGCTGGAGACTCGGGATATCTTGCAAAAGGGAAACCCGAGCCTGCGCTTGATATCTGAAATGGGTCGAACTATTTTGTATTTTGTATGAGCGATGGTGCTAGACGTATAAGAGGAATGAATGATAAGAGAAATTAATTAAATAGCAAAGTGAGGCAAAAATGATAAACGATTGGCTCGCTGAGCTGGGCGAGTTTGTTGCGAAGATAGGAAGAAAATGGTAACTAAAGAAAACAATGGCTGTTGAAATATGTAATGATACCCGGCTGCATATTACGAAGACAAGAAAACGGGACAGAGCAGAGGAAAAAAAAGGCGTGCACTTATCTTATATAAAGATTCAACAAAGTGAACCTTAAACATGACATAGTGGCAAGTTTCTGTAGCCAGTATGACTGACATAATCTCTGTGTCGAGTTCAATTGTAAGTTCAATTGCTAGTCAGCCACACGAGATAGATGTATTCACAGTGTGGACTTCTACAAGCTGTATCAGCCCGTATACCACCCAAAAAACATCATTGGGACTTTTTTCTTTGGACGTGCACCTGCGCCGTCCCTGCTCCGACCTACTGCTACCCCCTCCTGTTTCTGCCGTGTTTTACCGCTCTGGGGTCGGGTCTAGATTGTGGTCCCGTGGGAGCCACAGTTGTACCAATATCTGCTAATATCAAGATGGTATTGGTTTGATTGATCTTCTTACACACTGCGTACCCCGACCTCTCCTTGTGACAGTACCGGCAATAACTAGGCAAGTAACTAGGCGACCGAAAAGTGAGCTGCTGATGCCATCCACCTCTCTGGTTTCTCAGATCTGATTCTCAACAAACAACGACCATCAGAGGCTACCACGTCGTACTTAGTACTGCAACTGGGGACCTGAGATTATTAAATATTATGAATCACTTTCCGGGTGCAGAGAGTGCTCTGGCATTTTCTGGGAACAGTTCTCTCGATGCATTTGCGCTGGAGCCCGGATATCTCGCGTACCAGGAAGAACTGCGATGCCTTATTTTCAGCACAGCACAGACGGCAGCCCCGACACGAGAGGCATCGCCTATTCTCGAGATCGATGTCCCTGCTGAAGAAGGGTCTGAAGAAGGGTCTGCCGTGCAGGCACAGACCGGGGCTGTGCTGGCCAGTCCACGAAGACTAAAGTACCTCAAGAACTATGTGGCGGAAGTAGCTCCATGGGTGAGTTGCCTTTTTTTAGTCTCCAGTCTCCAGTCTCTACTCGACTGTTTTCGTTCAACCGATAAACGTGGCTCACGGATATTGACTCCTCGCCCAGCTGGACATGTTTGACAGCCACGGGGTCTTCACGGTGCAGGTGCCCATCTTGGCCCGTCGATGCCCGGCTCTGCTCTACGCGGTTCTCGCCCTCTCGGCCCGCCAGGTGGAGCGGAAAGAGTGTCGGCAGCACTCGTTTGACAGCTTGGAGCTGTATCAGGAGGCAATACGACTGGTCAATCCTCTGCTGCAAGCACACGATCTGCTGGCCATTCCCATCTGCGTGATTCTTTGCTGTCTTGAAATGATGTCTGCGAGCCCTCGTGACTGGCGTCGACACCTGGAAGGCTGCGCGGCACTGTTTGATGCCTTTGGCGTGCACGGATTCAGAGGCGGCCTGCTGCAGGCCGTCTTTTGGTGTTATGCAAGGATGGGTCTGTTCTTTCGTGGCTCTTTATTCTCGGTGCTATCATTTTATCATTCTATCGCTTTATCGTGTCTTTTACGCTAACCACAAACTAGATCTCTGCGGCGCGCTCATGTCGGACGGGACAGAGGGTACTCTGGTTCCAATTACCAAATGGCTGCCCCCAGACGCCATTCTCAAGTCCGCCCTCGAACTCTTTCGAGAGAACCGGTCCCCGGATATGCACGCCAACTACGCCGTCTACCTGGGGTCGGAAGCATGCAAACTTATTGCCGACAGGACCCGATATACTGAGCTGGACGAACAAAACGGTGTGATGCTGCCTCCTTTCACGTCCGCTGGTTGCGCCTGTGGGATGAGCTGCAGACCTGGGTCCACGACCGCCCAGAGGAACTGGTCCCGGTGCGGACGACGGAGAGCCAGCCCTTTCCTCAAATTCTCTTTGTCCACTGGGCGGGCATATCGTCCAACCAGCTCTACCACACCGCCTGCATCATACTCTTGGGCACCAAGCCGCGCGAGATACAGCTCGACAGCGGCGTAGCAGCATCGCCGGCATGGCATGCCAAGCGCATCTGCGGCATCTCGCTGACAAACCCACATGAAGGCTGCCTGAACAATGCCATCCAGCCGCTCTGGGTGGCGGGAAAGCTTCTCAGCCACAAGTCGGAGCATGAGCTGTTGCTCAAACTCATTGGCAGCATCGAGTCTATGACTGGCTGGGCGGCATCTTGGCGCATTGCAGATCTGGAGACTGCGTGGGGATACAAGATCGATTGACAGACCGTGTCTTTTGTTCTTCAATGGATTCTTTAAAACATTTAACATTTAACATTTTTTGTTTCGGCTCTTGTTTCTACTTAGGCCTACTCAGACTGGCTGCCATTCTTGTCTGAGTTGCGTGGCTAGGTAGCCCAGATGCCATTTTGTAATGGAACGCATGCGCTCGATGCCCGCCAAAATCGCCTGCTGCTGAGGCTCGTACGTCATCTGCTTTGCCGCAAGATACAAAGAGGCCACCAGACTCACGTCCCAGCCCTGTCGGCTGTCGTTGTTCAGGCTGATTCCGCATATCCTCTGGGCGTGCCACAACGGCGACGTGATACAGGATCGCCCATACGCATGCTGATACGCATGCGGAGAGTCCGCGGCCGGCAGTGCAGCAAGAGGAGTGCAGAGGTATGGTAGATTTGGTTCGCAAGCAGAGCAGCGCCATTGGTAAACAGAACCAGGGGGAAAAGCTGCTCGGTCTCTTCTAGTTCGACCATGGGCTTGCACTCTTGAGGCCGGTTGTCGTACCATGTATTCAGGGAATCGAATAGTGCCTTCCAGCTCCGAGCCTTTCCCCCCATCTGCATACCGGCACCGGGAGGAGGAGGAGCCGTATAATCTTGTTGTCCGAAGCAGAAGTTGAGGACGCCGGCGCAGAGCAGAAGCGGCTCTCGATGAAACTCGAGCGATGCGCATGACAGACCAGAGGCGGGAGATGGGGCAAGATAAGCCAAGGCGTCAGGGACGACAACGGAAGAGCCAGTCATGAGGCCGACGCTGAGTTCTGTGGGGAGGAGAGAAAGAAAAAGAAAAAGAATTATTAAAACAGAAGTTGACTAATTTATGAGTTGGAAGGGGAAAATAACGTACCGAGACGCAAAATGATCCACGAGACTGCGAGGCGGATGGAAGGGTCTTCCATCTCGGACAGCGCAGAGCGAAGCAGCTCAAGTCCGACGACCTTGAACGGGCTCTGCCATGAAGTCGGTGATGTCGTGATAAACTGTCGAAGCATGCCAAAGGTGACAATGAGAAGACGGTCTCCTGGAGATTCGGCCTGCTGTGGGGAGGCAAATAGAGAGCTGCCTTGCTCTGGCCAGTCTGGCGTTGCCGTTGCCGTTGCCTTAGCCCTGTGATCGAACAAGACAAGCGAGAGAGCCAAGAGTGATTCAAAGACCGGTGTCGATCTGAGAGCTATGAGCGAGATGACGAGTCCAAACGTTTGGTGAGGGTCGCCAATGTCAAGCTATAAATGGGAATAAATGGAATATATGGAGCAAAATCGTTAGAAAAGGTCCCTTTGAAAAAGTATCAACACGCCAACACGGGCCTGAATCGGATGCAGAACAAGACCTCACCCATGGCGCGATGTTGTATCTGTACTGGCGCGTTATTCTGATGACTCGATCCTGGGGGAGAAGCGCGCAATTTGCAAACTCCTCAACATACTCCTCGAGATGGTCTCCGTCATCTCTGCAAGCCTCACGCCGTACTCGGACTGGTGTCGCGGGACTGCGTGAGGACAATGGTGACCTGGGGCCGTTGTCGTCCTGAGTCGCATTCGATAGGGAGGAGGCAGCTGCTTGTGGAGCATAGTAACCAGCCCCTGGTGACGAGGAAACATGCAACGGAACATGCAACGGAACATGTAACGCGGAGTCATAGGCAGCCTCGCGTGGTGATATCCCAATGTCGAACCTGCTCGGAGTCGGAGTCGGAGTCGGAAAGTCGCTGTCAGAAAACTCCGAGGCCTCTACATGTACAACCGGCGCAGCAGCTGTTGCTCGTGCCGGTGGATGGGAAGCAGTAGGACTGGCAAGAGCTGCATTGGAAGATGACGGGCCTGTGTCTCCCAGACCCGGCGGCCGGCCGAAGCCAGGGTGGCTATGGACATTTTCGATGCTCGCATCCAAAGCCTGGACTCCATATTCTGGTGTGCCTCCGTTCAACCTCAAAGTAGACGCTGGATCTCGGATGGGGCTACTTGCATCGGCCACCGGCAATTCAGATACGAACTGTGTGGTGCGGTTAGTTTGTCTACTCGTATACTTTTCTGTTTTTCTGCTTGTCTGCTTTCCGGGTTGCTAGCAGGATACGGACTCTTAACGCGGAGCTGGGTGGTTCAGGTGACGAGGCAGCTGTTCTCGGAAGTTCCTGTATGGTCTTGGCATTCTTCGCTAAAAGGAGAGCCGCGTGCCGTATTGACAAGCGAAGCCGCCATCTATGCATCGCCGACATGATGGCTTGCCTTCGTCGCCTACCAGGGAAAAAAAGAAAAGAAAATCCGCACGGTTAGCCGGCCGGTTGTATCTTACGGGAATCCCAAGAGCTCCCAGCAAAGCAGCAGGTGTGCAAGGTTTAAGGTGTGCAAAGTGGACTCACATTTTCGTCGACGGACCCGGCATTTGAAACATCCTGTCCTTGTCCTCCTAATGGAGGTGCGCCCCCCGTGTCTGCCATTGTGATTCCGAGTGCGGCAACGTGCGGCAACGTTGCGGGACATTGGACGGCTGCTACGAGATGGGAAACCGGAGGCGCGAGATGAACCCCAAGTCTTGTGCGTCGTGCGTCGTGCGGGGAAAAGGATTTGTGGAACTGACCCGTATGCGGCAAAATTTACGCGGCCGGGGAAAATGTAGCACCAAAAAATGCTGACTTGGGGACCGCAGAGGATTTGCTTTAGCAGAGCACAAAAATATTGTACGGAGTAATGGGGCAAAATACTCCGTACGGGTACAGCATGAAGTGTACTTGTGTAAATGCAGTAGACATCTATGGAGTGGATTCTACGAGGACGGCGTACGATTTCGACAGTCTTTCATCTACGACGTACGAAGTGCGGCATATTGTGTCTAACTAATTAAGGAAAGTCTAGGCACTCGGTTGTGGATCTGTCTTGACGGATGCAGAAGGGTGAAGCACGGAGCTATTGCATGCTCTACACAGTACGACGTATATGACATATACTTGTACTGAGATGGAAGTCGTGGACGAAGCAAATAAAGCTGTAAAGTCTACTGTTAGTCGTAGCTCAAATTGATTTCTTTCTGTCTTGACAGGAACTTTGCTTTTTTATTTTTATTTTTTACCACTCTCTTTTCTCTTTTCTTCTCCTTTTTTTTCACACGCCTTCGGTCGCCATGGTTCAATCAACTGTCAGACTCGCCTCTGGCTACGAGATGCCCTCGTGGGCTTTGGCCTTTGGAAGGTCCCAGCCACCCAGGCCGCCGATACGGTGTACAATGTGAGCAGCGGAGCACCGAAACTGGTTCGTGATTGTTTGAGGTTGGAAAGAAAAGGCAAGCTAATGAGATTATTCCACACAGGCCATCAAGGCAGGCTACCGATGCTTCGACGGGGCCTATGATTATCAGAACGAGAAGGAGGCCGGCGAGGGCATCCAGCGCGCCATCAAGGACGGTCTTGTGAAACGAGAAGACCTCTTCATAACGACCAAGCTCTGGAACAACTACCACCGCCGCGAGCATGCCCTGGCCATGGCGAAAGCCCAGAACGATGCCTGGGGGTTAGGCTACATCGACCTGTACCTCATTCACTTCCCAGTCGCTTTAAAATACGTCGAGCCCGAGGAGCGCAGATTTCCTGTGAGTATTTTGTATTGTATTCCGTATTCCGTACTCGGATGATGAATCCCGAGCTCACTTCTGGATCAACAGGCATGGTGGATGGATGACACGGACGCCGGCAGGGTCGAGCTCGACAATGTTCCATCCGCGAGACGTGGGAGGCGCTCGAGACGGTCGTCGACGAGGGCCTCGCCCACTCAATCGGCGTGTCCAACTTCCAGGCCCAGGCCATCTACGACATCCAGAGATACGCCCGCCATCCCATTTCGTCGCTGCAGATCGAGCACCACCCCTACCTGGCACAGCTCGATCTCGTGGCCCTGGCTCAGGAACACGGCATCGCCGTCACGGCGTACTCGTCCTTTGGCCCCCAGAGCTTCATGGAGCTCTCCGGTGTGTTTTCACAGCGAGCCAAAGGCGCCGAACCGCTCCTCGAGACGGCCCTCATCCAGCGCCTGGCCGACAAGCACGCAAAGACGCCTGCCCAGATCCTCCTGCGATGGGCGACACAGCGAGGCGTGGCCGTGATTCCCAAGTCCAACAACGCTGCTCGCCTGGCGCAAAACTTGGACGTCTTGAGTTTTGACCTGGCTTCGGAGGAGCTGGAGAGCATTTCTGGTCTGGACAAGGGTCTGCGATTCAATGATCCCGGGTTTTACCTCCCCAACTGTCCCCTCCGTATTTTTGCATAAATCAAAGTTGGATCGCAGTATACAAGTACAAGTAGAAGTAGAAACGTTAATGCAAGTAGCTTAATTTTATATTTGTAATTATATTTATATTTTGTACGTCTTAGGTGAATGTTGTGGTTTGAACCGTTCGGGACACTACAAACATTGTCACATAATGTCCGACAAGTATACAGCATAATAATCTTACATTCAGCATAACATCACTGGCACCGAGTCGTTTGAATTTAGTCCATAGTGTTTTTATTTGTTTTTTTTATTTTTATTTTTATCTGGGTTTCGTCGTGTCAAGCAATCAACGCATCCCCAATGGCTTCTCGGCCACCTTGACCCCCTACCAAGTCTTTGTTTGTTGTCTGGATCACGACGCGCCTGTAGCTGGTCAGACTGGGCGACCCAGAATCCGTCACTTCCAGAATAATGTGCATCGCCTGCCCCTTTTCCACCGCCTTCCGGCTCAGCAGCTCGACGCAGCACGATTCCGGCCCCGGCAGAGTCACATCGACCACCATTCCAGCCGTGTCTATTGTCTCGATCGTCACCTCTGCCACCTCGAGAAAGGCGGACCACTGCGTAGCCGAAGGCTCGCGATAATGCCACCATTTGAACACCATGTCATCGCCATCCGGATCGTACGACTCGGAGGCATTGAGCCGCACGGTGCTGCCGGCCTCGGCAGCGAGATAAACCGGCTCGGTACCGGCGATGCCATTGACAGAGAGGACGGGATGGTGATTTGACGACGACAGAGATGGAGAGAGGGTCCATTGCATGCGTGCGGCGAAATCGTTTTGGTACTCATCGCGCCAGCGCCATATGCTGGCCTGGTTCGACCGGTACGTCCTGCCGTCCAGTCCCACGACGATGTCGGCGGCGTCGCCATAGTGCCTACTTCTGAGGCGGCCATCGCTGCTGCTGCTGCTGCTGGTGTCGGAGAGGTTGTAGCGTCCACCCCATGAGCCATAGTCTGGTCGCTCTGGCACTCCAAGACCATTTTGTATGAGGTAGAGGAACGTCGGGGTGTCGCCCTCGGGGATGAAGAGGTAGTCCGGGTAGGCGGAACCGAGCGGGCCGATCTGAATGTGCTCCTTGAACCATGGCTTGGTGAGCTTGGCAAAGTCGGGCCCGCCTTGGTCGAAGCCGTAGTACTTGTCACCCGAAATGCCCGTCCAGGCAGCCATACCGTATTGGTTCCAGGCATGGATGGACACAATATAAAAAATGTCGGGGAACGTATGGCGGATCCAGGCGCCGGTGTCGTCCTGGTCGGATATCGCATATACGCGCAGTTTGGCCCGGATGGTCGCAAAGGCCTCCGCGGAGAGGGAGGCGGTGTGCTGCAGCTTGAAAAGAACCTGGGCGAGGACATTGTGCCGCCCCAGCACAGAATCCACAGGGGATCGTTGGACGGTGCTGTGATGCGCGCGAGCAAGAGCTCACCGCCTTCGCTCAGCGGAACATTGTGGCCGACGGCTTCGAAGCCGTACACCGGGGCGCCGGGCTTGATCAGGCTCTTGAGCTTTGCGGCCGATGGATACGGACAGCTGGGGTGCGTGTGCTTGTTCAGATTGTCCTCGACGTTGGCATAGGCGTCAACAATTTTGTGCATGTCCTGCGGGCACACCTTGGTCTTCATCCACGTCGACGTGCATGCAACCAGCCCCTCTGTCTCGAACTGGTTCGAGTACAGCAAATAGCGGACGAGCGATTCGGCATCGTCTGGCTCGTTGGAGATGTCCGAGATGATAAACACTCTCGGCTTGGAAGCGAAGCTCTGCAGCCTGGACGTATCTGATGCCATTTTCGGTCTCTTTTGGTCTGTTGACGATTGTACTCCTTACACTTTGGAGCTCGGCCAAACTGCTACGTACGACGTACACAGCCCGATATTAATGAGCTCATATTAATCCCACACTCTCACAAGTGATCGCGCCCAAGCCACTAGTGATGGTACACCCAAAAAGGAAATTATAAACCACTCGGCCGTGGAGGTGGAGAATACAGGGGCTCGAGGGGCTTGATGTCGCATTGTTTCCACATGGGGCGGGGAATATTGGAGCATCCACAACGCGAAGCCAAAGAGGAAGTTGAGAGCGCTCACAAAAGGAGGACGTTGAAAGCGCTCAGCTGTGCGTCGTATTAACGCTGTAATACGGAGTACAGAGTATTTACCCGTATTTACTTCCAAAAGGTCTGGGAGCGGCCCGCTGCTCCAACCACAATGCAGACGGGACTATGGCTTGGCACCAACTACAACAACACTGTTTTGCGTATGTTGATCCTCGACTTGTTTTTGGTTAAACATAATAAAATAGACAGACAGAGAAAACGGTTCTCTCGAGTCCCCTTTGAGCCCCCTTTGAGCCTCTTTTCAGCCCCCTCTACAACGAATAATGCCTTCGAGCACTGAGATGCAACCGACGGCCAATGGCCACGATGATCTGAACGCCCAGCTCAACAGCAACGGCTCACCAACTCTGACGCTTCGCGCGCCCCTTCGAAATCCCTCTCTTCAGGTCACGGCTGACCACCGCCTCAAAGCTGTGGATGCCCCAGTCTATGCGCCCAACGCAGGCGAGGTTCTCCTCCATGTGAAAGCAACAGGAATCTGCGGGTATGTGATGATGCGGCTAGTAAAGGGACAATGGGGGAGAGAAGACGACTGGGAACGCTGACAGATAACACAGCTCGGATGTTCATTTCTGGAAGACCGGCCGGATAGGATCGCTTGTCTTTGAAGGCGACTGCATCATCGGACACGAGGCGGCGGGCGTGGTCATTCGATGCGGCGAGGGCGTAACGAATCTAAAGCCAGGTAATAAAAGTTTGCCTTACATATATAACATACATACCGTGGCGTCGACTGCTGACTATTGTCTCCAGGGGACAGAGTCGCCGTCGAGCCAGGCGTACCCTGCGGGACCTGTTTCCTGTGCCGGGAAGGGCGATACAACCTCTGCGAGGATGTCCGGTTTTCCGGCGTGTATCCCCACGACGGAACGCTGCAGAGATACAAGGTCCATCCCGCACGTTGGCTGCACAAGTATGTATCGTTGTGTTGCTGTGTCCTAAACAACATTGATCAATGGATCGGCCTCCGCAAATGCTAACAATGGCGGGTCAGACTCCCCGATGACATCTCGTTCGCCGAAGGCGCGCTTCTCGAGCCGTTGAGTGTGGCTCTGCAAGGCATCAAGCAGGCTCGCATTGCTCTTGGAACCCCGTGGTCGTCATGGGCGCAGGACCCATCGGACTCCTCACGCTGGCTGCCGCCCGCGCGTCTGGAGCGCATCCAATAGTCATCACCGACGTCGAGCCTGCTCGGCTGGCATTTGCCCAGGAGTTTGTCCCCTCGTGCCAGACGTACAGAGTCGACCTGCAGAAGAGCGCGGAAGACAATGCAAACGCACTGAGAGACATGTTTGGCGCGGCGGAAGATGCCCAGCCGCGTGTGGCGCTGGAGTGCAGCGGCGTGGAGAGCAGTGTGCGCGTGGCCGCCTTCACCGTCCGGAGAGGCGGCACCGTCGTGTGTGTCGGAGTTGGCAAATCCATCATGAACAACCTGCCCTTTATGCATCTCTCGCTAGCAGAGGTAAGCACGCCAGCGTTTCTTTTTCTCGTGTTGCCTCATGTTGTCTGTATCC
This sequence comes from Sporothrix variecibatus, assembly GCA_016097105.2. NCBI lineage: Eukaryota > Fungi > Ascomycota > Sordariomycetes > Ophiostomatales > Ophiostomataceae > Sporothrix > Sporothrix variecibatus. The sequence continues at coordinate 5,552,531 of JADMNI010000002.1, read as the reverse complement.
GAGCTGACTCTTCGCATAGGTCGATATCCGCTTCATCAACCGTTACTGCAATACCTGGCCGACTGGAATTGCTTGCATCGAAGGAGGGCTGGTAGACGTCAAGAAGCTCGTCTCGCATGTCTTCCCTCTGGAACAGGCAGAGGAGGCCTTGGCTCTTTCGTCGGACCCAAAGAATGGATGCATCAAGGTCCAGGTTGTAGACGAATTCAAGACGACGTTCTTTTAGACCAATAAACTGTTTTTTCTTTCTTTCTTTTTCACTTTGCATCACCCTCTTAACGCCATCGGCGAGGAAACCGTCTGTTCATCCTGTCATTATCCTAGGCAGTTGATACAAGTCGTATGACCCTTGCGTCAAAACGTAACACGTGCACCATCACAAAACAGACGACATGTACGACAGGTTCTATGAGATTATTTGCCGGTCTCAACAGATTCAACCATGCCTTGCTAGGTCTGTGTCCCTCGGCTTCGCTCGTGGCGACGAACAAGAACCGGTCTAGCCCGGTCTATCCCAAATAGGCAGCTTTAAACACTGGCCTCCTCACCTATCGTGGTTTTTTTTTCTTCTCTTTTTTATCCCCGCAATGTGCAATGGGATTTTCTCCACAGCCTGGGGTAAGAGACATTGCGTGTTAATTCCCCACGGCGAGGCTCGTGTTTTCCGGGGAAGTAAAAAAAGACAAACTCATACGACGTATAAGTAGTTCCGTTCGCCTGATCCTTCAATGGGTTTATTCGAAAATCTTCATCATCATCGCCATTCTTGTTTACCGCTATTACCACCATCTTTGTCTTCATCATAAGAACCGCCTGTTTCTAGTCTTTCTAGTCTTTCCAGTCATGGCTGACAAGGTCGAAGAAACCGGCACCGACCACTACGAAGGGCCAAACGACAGCGTCCTCGCACATCTCGCCAACCAGAACGAGCACACCCTGGGGAAGCTGCAGTGCATCAAGCAGTATCCTCTCGCGTGCTTCTGGGCCGTCTATGCCGTATGGTGCATCTTGATTTGCTCGTTTGAGGGCCAGGCCGCCGGCAACATCATCGGCGTCCCGGAATTCAGAAAAGATTTCGGCTCTCCGTACGACGGAGACTATGTCTTGGCTGCCAAGTGGCAAAGCGCTTTCCAGGGTGGCCCCGTCGCCTCGTAAGTCAATATCAACCATCAGCTTTTTTTTTTTTTTTTTTTTTTTGAAAGGTGTGGGCTGACCAATGGACGCAAAACAGTGGACTGGTCGGCGCCTTGGGCTGCGGGTTCCTCGCGGACTGGCTGGGACGGCGCGCGGTCATTATGCTGTGCCTGCTTGTCACATACGCGGCCATTACAATGGAGTTTGTGGCGACCACCAATGCTCTGTTCTTTGGCGGCAAGTTTCTCAATGGCTTCGTCTTGGGTGCCATGGCATCCGTGACTGTAACCTACATTGGCGAGGTATGTGTGCAAAGACGTTTCGGATTGTCTTTATTTCGAGAAAAAAAAGCCCCGGCCTGCTGACATTCTCTCGACACCCGCCCTACAGATTACTCCGTTGTCTCTCCGAGGCTTGTTTACCTGCCTGTCTGCACTGGCATACACGCTTGGCCCTCTCATTGCTGCTATTATTGTGAACCAGACGGGCACGTACGACAACCGATGGGCCTACCGGGCCGTCTTTTTGCGCCCAGTATGGCTTTGCTGCCGTCGCCACCGTGTTTGTCCCTTTTATGCCAGAGTACGTCCGTCCTATTTCTTCTGCAAACTGTATTATAAGTAAAACCTTGACTGATTTTATTATTATAGATCTCCTTGGTGGCTTGCGTCCAAGGGCCGTGATGACAAGGCGCTTCAAGCTTTTCACCGTCTTGGTATCAGGGGCGCTGAAGGCAGACAACGACTGGCAGCTGTCCAGCAGACGCTCGAGGAGATCAAGCGCGAGACCGACAACGCCTCGTATCTTGAGTGCTTCCGCAAGTCGAACCTCCGCCGCACAATCGTCTCCATTGCGCCACTATGCATCCAGTCGCTCTGTGGCATCGCCTTTGCCGCCTCGTACTCGACCTACTATATCCAGCTGGCCGGCTACAGCACCGCCTCCAGCTTCCATCTCCAAATCGTCCAGCAGGTGGTCTCGCTGATTGGCAACGTCATGTCGTGGTACCTGGTCGACAAAGTCGGCCGTCGGGACCTCACCTTTTACGGCCTCGTCATCCTCACCGTCATTCTGTGGCTCTTGGGCGGCCTGGCCGCGGCCGGCACCGTGGAAAGCATCAAGGGCGCGGTCGCCATGATCATGCTGTACTGCTGGTGGTACAATGTCACGATTGGCGCGACTGCGTACACTGTCTTGTGCGAGGTGTCAACCTCGCGTCTGCGTGTCAAGACCATTGCCATTGGCATTGCTACGCAGTACGGCCTCAACGTGATGTGGAGCTTTGTGCTCCCCTATCTCTTCAACCCCGACGAGGCCAATCTCGGAGCCAAGGTTGCCTTTATCTTTGGCGGGCTGGCCATCCTCAGCCTGGTATTCCTCTGGTTCTATCTCCCCGAGACGGCGGGACGGACGTACGTGGAGCTGGATGAGATGTTTATCAAAAATGTTCCGGCAAGACGGTTCAAGAGCTTTCAGACCGATGCGCAGGCCCAAGGCGAGGCGGTGGAAGCCGTAGAAGCGGTGGGGACGAAGATTGAGACGGAGACGGGCAATGATGCAGCGACAAAGTGATGCAGATGCGGCAGATGAAGGTTTTTTTTCATGAAAATGGACCCGTCTCTGTGTTACCAAAACGGATGTGTTTACGGAGTCTATGCAGCGCGCATGCTATCCTGAAGAACCGAGATACGACATAGAACTCAGTCTAGATATGCCAAGTATAAACGCAATATATAAACATAATATTATGACAGTGCAAGTAGAATCACGTGAATCAAGTATATAAGAACCGTATCTTCAACATTGAAACCGCTGTGTCACACCGAAATATACATGAAGTATACATGAAATATACATAGTCTCACTGGTACGTGGTACAATGATGTTTCATTTCTATAAGAAGAACAATCTACCCATGAAGCCTTTACAATATTCAATCTCCTCCCAACGCTAGCATTCGTGCCCCATTGCGTTGAGGTCACGGAACTCCCCCCTCAAGCTTTCGATGCCTTCTTTCTTGACCTCGTCGACAAGCTTCGCGACGGCGGTCGCAATAATGTTCTCGTCAAATCCAAAGAACTTGTAGGCGTCCTTTCCAGGCAGGCTCTTGCCAAAGGTAGACATGCTGAAGCCCGCATCCGCGTAGCGCTCCCAGCCGTTGACGGCGTAGGCCTCCACGACAACGCGTGGCGTGCTGGACGATACTTGAGGACCTGGCGCTTGTACTCGAGAGGCTGGTCGTGAAAGAGTCTCTGGCAGGGAAAGGAGACAACACGCGCCCGCAGCTGGTACTTTTGTCGCAGGACCTCCCGGGTCTTGACGGCGAAACACATCTCGGCACCCACCCCGATGAGAGTGACGTCTGCATCCCCCTCCTCTTCTTCTTCTTCTATGAATACGTATGCGCCCCTTTGGGTGCCATCTCGGCAAGAGTACTGCGGGTACTGCTCAAGGTTCTGGCGAGAGAGGGAAATGATGCTCGGGGTGTTTTTTGCCTCCAGAGCGGCGAGGAAAGCGCCTGCAGTCTCTTCTGTGTCGCAGGGACGGATATAGAGAAGATTCGGCATGGCGCGGTAGAGGCTGGGAAGGGCAATTGGCTGATGGGTTGGGCCGTCCTCGCCGGTTCCTATGGAATCGTGAGTTGCAATATGAATTGCCTGGAGGCCCTGGAGAGCTCCCATGCGAACGCCAGGAGCAGCGTACTGCAGCGAAAGAAGCAGGCATGGTCAGTCTACGGAACGTTGGCAGAGGTGGAGGAGGAGAGAAAGCTGTTGACGTGCACACGTACAATGTAGAACATAAAGAAGGAAGACGTGATTGGCAAGATGGTACCCTTGTTGAAGGCAGCAAGGCCATTGGAGATGGAGGCCATGGCATGTTCGCGGATGCCCCAGTGGATATACCGGCCGGCGTAGTTGCCATTGATGCCGCAGGCCGTCTTGAGACCCGGGCTCTGGAAATCCACCTTGCCCCTCCACATCATGTTGACCGACGGCGACAGATCTGCGGTGCCGACAAGGACGTTCTGCAAGGCGGCCGCAAGAGGGTTGCAGATGATGCCGGCCGATTTCCGTGACGCTGTGGGCACGGTAGGGAATGCTTCCTTTGCGGGAATGATGCTGCGCCAGTCGTCCTGCGTAAACTCGCCGGCGATCCTCTTCTGGAACTCCCTGTACAGCTCGGGATACGCATCTGCGTATCCGCGCAGCAGCTTCGCCCAGTCCGCCTCTGCCCTTTTTCCGCGGCTGGCCAAGTCCTGGAAAAAGGCATACACCTTGTCGGAGACGACAAAGTGCTCGTCGGGGTTCATGCCAAAGTGCCGCTTGATGTTTCGGACACCCTCGGCGCCGAATGCGGCACCATGGGCTTTGGCATCGCCGGAGACCTCGCTGCCGACGCCAATGACGGTTCGCACATTGATAAACGTGGGCTTCTCCGTGCTGGCCTTGGCTTGAAGGAGCGCCTGGACAAGTCCCTTGACATCATAGCAGCCGTCCTGGATCTCCATCACGTCCCAGCCGCACGCCCGCATCTTGGCATTGACGTCTTCCGTGTTGCAGAGATCGACGCTGCCGTCGCAGGTAACCTGGTTGTTGTCGTAGATGACCACCAAGTTGTTCAGCTTCCAATGGCCGGCGAGCTGGATGGCCTCGAGGGCGACACCCTCCTGCAAGCAGGCATCGCCAATCATGCACCACGTCATGTTGCTGACCAGTGCGTAGTTTGGCCGGTTGTAGACAGCGGCCAGGTGCTTGGTGGCCATGGCGAGGCCGACCGCGTTGGCAATGCCCTGGCCCAGAGGGCCCGTGGTGACCTCAATCCCATCGTGCTCGATCTCGGGGTGCCCAGGGCAGAAGGAATCGTGGCGCGCGGAATGGTACGACTTGAGCTGGTCGAAAGTCATGTGCTTGTAGCCGGTCAGGTGGAGGAAGACGTACTGGAAGAGGCACGTATGGCCGTTGGACAGGACGAATCGATCGCGGTTGAAGTAGCTGGGATTGGTTGGAGAATACTCCATCACGTATTTCCACAGGGCAACACCTATGGCAGCCATGCCCATGGCGCCTCTTTATTTCCATTCAGTGTCCAATGTTTTGTTTTACAGAAAGGGGGATCGGAAATTGAGCTCACCCTGGATGGCCGCCATTGAATTGCTGGCACAGGTCGGCCACCAAGCACCGGAACTGACGCAAGACGAGGTCGACTGTGGCGGGATCATCATCATTGATGAAGTTGGATCGCTTCACATCGGTCGGCACTTGTGCTGGCACACCGTCGCCGTGAGAATTGATCGCGATGGGAGCCATCATGTTTCCCAATAGATCTACGACGTATTGAGTATGCCAACAGAAAAGCCAGCCTGGATCTGAGGTAGGAGTCAACAATTAATATTCTCCCATCGTCTTTCGTCGTCTTCCATCGCTCAACCTCCTTAACCTCCTCAACCCCTGCAACAGGCGACTACTGTCCTGCAGGTAGCCTAGGAAATTAAAATAAGTGCGGGTTTGTTTGGAAGTGGTCTAAGTTGTCGTTTTCCGAATCAGGCAATTGGGAGCGCACCGGTAGCTAGGGTAAATCCGTAAAAGTACGACGTAGGTACCGTAGGTACGGCTAAACCTCGGCTTGAGAGGAATGAAGCGGCAGAACAGTCTGTCCAGTGTCATCCTGCAGCTAGACCAAGAAAGGCAAGCTGTAACGCTCACTGTTATTACAGAGTACGACATAGTTGAACGACTATTCTGTATGTGTCTAGATGTGTCAGAACGTGTCAGGACCTAGCATCCCAGAAGACCAGGGAAAGACGTTTTGTTAACATTGTGACGTTGTGACGTTGAGGCGTTGTTCATAAGAGTCGTCAGAACCTCAAGAGAACCGACGTTGTACTGTAGTCTGTATCTGTATCTTGGTGGGACGCTGCACAGGTTTTTAGATCGTTTATGCAAACTGAAGACCGATCCTCTGCTTCATTCATTCGTCGTCTATCAAACATCAAACCATCAAACCATCAACAATCATCATGGCGACACAACCTTCGGACGAGGAGCTTCTCTCCCTCCTGGCGCAGATGACGCTGGATGAGAAGATCTCCATGCTTGGGGGCCGCAATTTTTGGGAGACAGTTCCCATCGAGCGTCTGAACATACCCTCTCTAAGGCAAGTTGAGTCTGGAGTCTGGAGTCTGCCTTTACTCTTATATGTCGATATGATATGCTGACAGGTCCCAGGTTAGCGACGGCCCCAACGGAGCGCGTGGCGCCGACTTTTTCCATGGCACGACGGCAGCCTGCTTCCCGGCCAGCGTGTCCTTGGCCGCCACATTCAACCACGAGCTTGCCCACCGCATCGGCGTGGCTCTCGGCCAGGAGACCCAGACAAAGGGCGCCTACGTGCTGCTGGGGCCGACTGTCTGCCCACACCGCTCGCCGCTGGGCGGCCGCAACTTTGAGTCCTTCTCCGAGGACCCCGTCCTCGCTGGCGAGCTCGCGTCGGCGTACGTCCTTGGCCTGCAGAGCGAGAGAGTCGGCGCCACGGTGAAGCACTTTGTTGCCAATGAACAGGAGACCCGCCGGTTCTCGGTCGATGAGACTATTTCAGACAGGGCACTGAGGTAAGGGAAATTGCTTGTCTCTATTTTCAACAAGGCTGCGAGTGAGTGTTAATGTGTTGATATATTAATATAAATGCTGGACAGAGAGATCTATCTTCGCCCTTTTGAGATTATCGTCAAAAACTCCGACCCGTGGTGCGTCATGACGTCCTACAACAAGGTCAACGGAAAGTACATTGACAACCAGTCTACCTTTGTCAAGGACATTCTCCGCAACGAATGGGGCTTCAACGGCCTGGTAATGACCGACTGGGGCTCTGCCTCGGACGCCGTCGCTGCCGGAATTCACAACGGGTTAGTGTATAGCCAATATATCAAGCCTTTCGCTTTTCATTTGCTTCGCTCGCTGACAGAATCGCGTGACCAGTGTCGACCTCGAAATGCCCGGCCCGCCCGCCCGGCGCACCCTTCAAGCGGTGCAGAAACTCGTGGCTTCCGGAGATGTTGATGTAAAAGAAATTGACGCTCGCATTCTGACCCTCCTCAAGCTCCTCCGTCGGACAGGGAAATTCACAGACAGAAAGGAATCGGTTCCGAGCAGGCCATACGGAGGCCGGAGCATGATCAGCTCATCAGAGAGGCCGGTGCCGAAGGCATTGTTCTCCTCAAGAACTCTGGGGACATTTTGCCCCTAAAGAAGGACTCCCTCAAAAAGATTGCCATCTTGGGTCCTCTTGCGAAGCGCGCGTCTGCTCATGGCGGCGGCAGCGCTTCTCTGAACAGCCACTACACAGTGAATCCGCTTGATGCTCTTACCGACAGACTAGAGAGACTTGCTGGCGCTGAACTAACGTACTCACAAGGTTCGAACACTATGCTAAATGAAACACTGGCTCCCAAACTGGACAGCATCGACTGACAGGCTCGATTGTAGGGGCTCACATCTTCCGCGCATATCCAAGCTTAGCCGCCGGTCTTTCGACGCGGGACAACAAACCCGGCTTTACCGGAGATTTCTTCAAGACTCTCGACATGTCCGACGAAGCCGTTCCACACCGAGACATACCCCGCGGGCATGTTTATGAACGTGATGAAGCCCGAAGTGGCCGGAGCCAAGGCCGGCCGCTTCACCGCCAAATACGTCCCTGAGGCAACCGGAAAGCACTACCTAAGCTTCGCGGGCGGCGGGCCCACGAAGCTTTTCATCAATGGCGAGCTCGTCGGAGAGGCTGGGCCGGTAAAGGATATTGCAACATTCTTTTTCGGCTGCGAGGAGGGCTACAAGGTGCGGTACGACTTCAAGGCCGGCGAGGCTTACGACATTGTCCTCGATACCCTCGTCTCGCCTGTTGCGAACTCAGACCTCGACATCTTCGGGGACCAGGTGTGCGGCTACCTCGGCTTCGTGTCGGAGCAAGAGATGGACGCGGACCTGCTGTCGGAGGCGGTCGAGCTGGCGAAGCAAGCGGACGTGGCCATATGTTTTGTCGGAAATACACCTCAGTGGGAGACCGAGGGTGTCGACATGGCTAGTATGGCTCTCCCGGCCAACGGCTCACAGGACAAGCTAGTGGCAGAGGTATGCCGCGTCAACCCGAACACGATTGTTGTTCTAACCACGGGCGCTGCTGTCGAGCTTCCGTGGCTCGACCAGACCTCAGCCGTTTTGCAAGCGTTCTACGCCGGCCAGGAGACGGGCAACGCCATCGTCGACGTTCTTCTCGGAGACGCAAACCCCGGCGGACGGCTACCGTTCTCGTGGCCCAAAAAGTATGAGCACACGGGATGCTATGGCCACTTTGGCCTCGATAGCTTCGAGAGCCACAAAGTCGAGTACGTCGAAGGTGTCAATGTCGGCTACCGCCACTTTGACACCTTGTATGGCACAGACAGAGAGGTCTTGTTTCCTTTTGCTACGGCCTCAGCTATACGAGCTTCAGTGTCAGTGGCGCTCAACTGTCAGGCTCTCTGCGTGAAGACGATGCCAACGCCACGATCTCAGTGACCGTCACGGTTCGCAACACCGGCGCAAAGGCGGGATCGCAGGTGATCCAAGTCTACCTGGCGCCTCCGCAAAGAGGGATCCCCAGCGGACGGACAGCCAAGAGTCTCGCCGCCTTTGGAAAGGTCCATCTTGCTCCTGGGGAGCAGCATGACCTGCACCTCAGCTTCAAGAGGGATGCTGCTGCATTCTGGGCTGAGGATATCGGCGTCTGGAGAGTCGAGTCTGGCGAGCACAAGGTGCTAGTTTCTACCAGCTCGCACCCTGCCGATGTGAAGGCGGAGTTGTCACTGGGCGTTGCCAACAGCTTTCATTTCAAAGCTTGAAGAGTCTCATACCGACCACAGTCAGCCTGTCTTTATACAAGACATGGAAATAAAGATACATTGAAATAATTATATTGAAAAAAAATAAGGAATTCGTAATGTGAAAAAAGTAAAGTCCCCCCTCCTCGAGTTGTATTTGACAAAGGTTCAAAATGTTCTCAAAACCCTCCCACACTCTAAAACGGCCACGTCATATCGGGCTTTCCTCCGGGCAGCATCATCCGGAACGACCAGCCCAGCTGTTCATGGACCTGCCTGACAATTCGTTTGAGCCAGAGGGTGGGCACAATGGGGATCCAAAACTCGCACTTTTCTCGCCTCAAAATCTCCATGCCGACGGTCCACGAGTGTCGCGTGCCGTCACTGTCGCCAATGGTCATTTGCGCGTGGGCTAGAGAGAGGTGGATAATGGCTTCGGTAAAGTGTTCGGTAAAGCTTCCGGAGAAGCTGGTACCGGCCTGGTCGGCGGGTGATTTGCCGTCTGGGGATTTGCCGTCTGGTGATCTTCCTTCTGGTGTCTGTGACTGTGTCTGTGATTGTGTATGTGTCTGTGACTGTGCCGTCTGTGACTGTGCCATCTGTGACTGTGCCGTCTGGGACTGGTGAGTGAGGGTATTGAGGGTATGCATGTGCCGGATTTCTTGAAGGACATGCTGCCACCTCCGGATGGCTTCGTCGAGATCTGGATCAGGCCGCGAATGGGCAATGCGTGCCGACGCCAGCAGGCCGCGCACATAGAGCTGCTGGTCGTGGATGTTGTCGAGCTGGAGCGGTGGCGGAAGACTGTTGGCTTGCAACTGTTTGAGCTCTCCCAAAACCTGCTCGGCCTCGTCGAATCTCTCAAGAGAAATATGGACTTCAATAAGAGACAGCAGGAGGCGTCGGTAGGGCCGCCGAGGCTGTTCTTCGGGGCCCGTGTTGTCGAGTTCTGGTTGGAGAATGGAGGCTGCTCGCAGAGGATCGCCGAGTTCGCAATAGAGATCGGCCAGCCGTCCGACAATCAGTCGTCGTGTGTTGACTGAAGAGCTTGCATCGAGGGACGACAACAGAGACAAATACTGGTCGAGGGATGCAGCCGCTGCAGGGAAATCACCGACCGACTGGAAGAAACGGGCGGCCACGCCTTGCAGCCGCGACGTCACTTGGATGTCGAGCATCGACAGCGGCTGGGCAGCCTCCACTTGTACATCTGTAGGGACACGTCCATGTCGTAGGCGCGGATCTTGTTGTCGATGTGGGAAATGTGCAGGCGGCCTTGGATAGCAATATCCCGGCGGGTCAGAGCTGCCATTTTCTTGTGAGAATTGTTCTGAGAAAGATTTGACCTGGGCGATCCTCCCGAGCACTTCGCCCTCGAGGCAAACTCTTGCAGGAGATGTTGTGACGTGACCAGCTCGCCGTCGAGGCGGTGCAGGATGCTTTGAAAGAGAACGACCGACGCATGGATGTAATACGGCATCGACCGTTTGAGGAGAGACCGTGCTCGGATAAGCGCAACTCGTCGTAAGGCGACGCCATCGCGCTCGCAAAAATAGAGGACGGCCTCGACAGACTGTGTTCGTAGTAATGACTCTTGGATGAGGTCGGGCCGGGCCGTCTTGGCGTCGAGCAGCGGCCAGATGGCACGTTTCACCGAGACAGACCAGACAGTATTTCCCTCGTAGCAGGGCGGACAGGCAAAACAAATCAGCCGCAAGGCCATATCGTCGAGTGTGGCGACCGTGACGGGAAGCAAAGACGTAGAAAAGAAGGCTTGCATCTCTGGGCTCAGGGACAGCAAAGATATGCCGTCATTGTTGGTGTGTTGGGTAATGTGTGGACTTTCTGTCAGTGTCTGTTTTAGAGTGGCTTCGTGGTCACAAAGCCGGATCAGTTCTGGCGGCAGGCCATACTCGGCGGCACTCGTCGTCGCCATCTCGCCGTGCTCGCTCCATCGTCGCTGGGGGAGCGGATGCTACTAAACAAAATCAGAGGAATATCCGAGCCGCCGAAGGTATACAGCAACATCAAAAGCTGGTCTGCAGCCGGGACGACATCGCTATAGTGTTGGAACAGATTGTGATGGGAACAGGAGGGAGGGAGGTCGAGAAACTGGCTGAGGAGCAGCTGCCGTACAATGTCCGAGTATCTATGCTGGTCGTCGTCTAACGGTGCCAGCGATTTGAGATGGTCAAACACCGGCTCGTCGTCCATGTTGAGATACCGCTCGTAGGTCGAGTGTGGGATATCCAGCGGCAGCCAGAACAGCGCGCCCAGACTGCCCAGTTTGCGTGCAATCTTGATGTATTTCCGCCCGGCATTCCGCAGTTCAGTGCCGTTTTTCTGTGGCGGAATCGAAGCGCTGTCCAGCACGTTCAGCTTCGAGCGCAGAAACACGACTGTACAGAGTAGTCGACGATGCAGGCCAGAGTGGACAGCGTCGTTGTCGCCCTTGTCACCCGAAAAGGACCAAAAACTCGTCGGATCATCTCGGAATCGAGTGCACATCGCATCGACTGGCGCCAGATTCACCGATTCCACCACCAGCGCCTTCATCGTCCGCTGGTTGCATGGAATGATCTGGTAGTCGACATGCCGCGACAGCGATTTCGACCGCGACAGCAGTGTCCTAAGATCGCCCAGAAACGCATTCAGCTCGGGCGCCAGCGTCGACGCGAGACTCTTCGTGTTTGCGGGACTGTCCTCATAGTCTCGGACAAGCTGCCGCAGTTTCGAGCAGATGCATGGGAGAGAACCCAAAGAATCTGTCATCTCCATGGCGGAGTCCATCTTGTCTGCGTGGTACCGATCACAAAACAAGCAAAGACAGAAAGATAAAAAGTGGGATGAATGCCGGTCCCCGAGTTGCGGAGGCTGCAATCTAATCTAATCTGATTGATTATTTTCGGGGGATTTTTCACACCCACCCTTGGCCCAGGCCCATTTTATTGGGGCCCTTTCACGACGTACTTTTTTGTACTTTTTCGGGCCAAACGGCATGCGACATGCTTGCGTGGATGCGTTGACTCCATAAAAAATTATCGTCTTGGCATTCCTGTGCTTTTGACGACGCTGGTGACTTGACTGCGTTTCTCATCTTCTTTTTTTCATGGGCCCTTTTTTCATATTTAAAATTTTGTGTACTTCATATTGTGTTTGAAGGAGTGTAGACTTTTTATTTAATCATTCGATGTGTAGGGTTTGAACTTCTTGGAGTTTTTTGAATATTTCTGTGTGTTTCTCCCACACTAACGTTGTATAGCGTTTTTAAAAGATTTGTATTTCTGGATTGTCTACTTTGTAATTGATAAATTAAGTAACAAATGTACCGTATGAACATCCAGTCTATATAGATACTGTAAAGTCTATTTTCTTTCTCACATGTACTCCCGGCCTTCGCCTCGCTCCCAGTCCATGGCTTCCTTTGAATCGTCCATGAGGACATATTCGACCTGCTTGAGATTGCTCAGTGCCTGTTTGCGTCCATCGATTGCGTTCCCGTCATCGTCTATCACCCTCCACACATCAACGATCACTTCGAGCGGCTCGAACTCGTCAAACTGCGGTACTGTGTTGCTGTCGTAGTAGATGTTGGGGTGTTGATTTTGAGGTTGTTGTTTCATGTCGGATGACGGAGAAACAAATGGTAGAAGGAGAAAAGTACAGATTGAAAACCCGTACTAGAGAAGATGAGATGAAAAATATGTATCAAGAGTTGAGATTAGAAATGGAGAAATGAGACGAAAACAACTTCGGGGGGGGGGGGGGGGGGAACGAGACGAGGTGAAAGAGATAAGAAGAGACGGACAGGCGGCGAAAGAAGATGGGATGAAAAAATGACGAGGACGAAACAGGCGAGTCCCTGTTGTCTATCTAACATAGATTTCGTGTACATGGTTGGCGACGAGAGTCGAGAAGACAACTTCTGACGCATTTCTGACTCAAAAGTATCTTTGGTGCGAGTAGTTGATAGAATGGTACTTCACAAGGTACAGTTGTTGGTGGACTGCTGAATAAGTAAGCCTGCATAGTCCAAAGGGGGCTCAGTGAAAACTATATTCGATGGATATTGCATTGCCATGTGCGCCCACGTGGCAATATTTGTATATATATGCTCTATATATGCTCTCTATGCTCCCAAATCTATAAGTTGGCATCGATGCCACCACCGCGGCGTGCCCACACGCCATCAATGTTCATATCGTACGTGCCATCCTCGCGGGAACAACGTGCGGCTTGTCGCCAGGGTGCGGGTTGCGGAAGACAATGTTCTTGGTCAGGCCCAGCGTCATGTGGATGCCCGCTGGGTCGATGCCCGTGTACGGGTCGAGCGGCTCATTCTTGAGCAGGTGCTGGATGTTTTGCACGACAATGGTGGCCTGTTTGGAGGCAGGTCTGGCTGCTTTGGCGGCGCCCGTGTCGGCCACATCGCCAATGGCAAACACATTGTCCAGCGCAGCATCAGCACCCTCACCGCTCTGGACCTGGAGCGTGTCGCGCACGCGGATAAAGCCCGACTCGTTGATGGACGACGGCGACAGCGATGCCAGCAGACCCGACTGCGGTTTCTGGCCTGTGCACACAATCACGAGGTCTGTCGCCAGCGCGAGCCATCCTGTGAGACCACTTCGAGAGGTGTGCCGTCGGTAGGCGCTGCCGTGCTTGCCAGCGGAGACACGACACGCGAGCCCAGCTTGGTCTCGATGCCCAGCTCGGCGAACCGCGCCTTGACGATGGCGTCCAGGTCGGTGTGGAAGCGGTTCATCACAGTCGGCCGCGAGTGCACCAGGGTGACCTGCTTTGTGGGGTACAGCTCCTTGATGTCTGTCGCCATCTGCACACCCACGGCGCCGCCGCCCACAATGGCGATCCGCTGTGCTGCCTCGACCTGTGCCGCATGCTGCTGCAGGTACGATACGCCCTCGCGCTTCTCGGTGCCAGGCATGGCAGACGGCGGCACCATCTGCGTGCCCGTCACCAGCACGAGATACTCGTACGGGATGCTGCTGACTTTTTCTGTGCTGCCACCTGACGTCGTCAAAGAGACTGGGCGGTCCAGCTCGACGGCTGTGCGTGTCAGGCCCGTGGCCTTGGCCTGAATAACTGTGTTGTTGTGTGCACCGGGTGTTGCAGCAAAGGTGCCCGGCATATACGGGATAAACGCCTTCTTGGTGTCGACTTTGGCTGTGGATGCAAACCGCGGGAATGCAAACAGGTGGTTAAAGTGCGAGTTCTTCTCGATCAGCACGACACGGAACGAGTCGCTGAGCGCCGCAGCCAGCTGCTGGGCCACATTGACGCCGACATAGCTGCCGCCGACGACGACAAGGTTCTTGGGGACAGACATGGTGGGAGCTGGTTTTGCTGTGAAGGGAGAGAGTGTGGGAAGAAGAATAGCGACGAGAAGAACGATCGTTGTTGAAAGAAAAAGACAACCGACGGACGCCGGTGCGAGTCGCTTCATATAAGAAATCAGGAGTGTCGACAATAGACGATATAGGCGAGATGTGCCGGTTTTGTGGTGTTGTGGTTCCGACTCGTATATCCGACGAGCGAGAGGTCCTGCCGGGGCGTCGCTTAATTCGACGGGAGTGTGTCAACAGGAAGCGAAAAAAGAGAAGAAAAAAAGAGAGAAAGATCGTTGCTGTTGCTTGAAGATGCCGATTAATTGTGTGTGAAGTTTGTAGATGTAAATTGCCCCTTTTCTTCACCCCTTTATGTATTTTTCCAGGATTCTCTGATCAAACTGGAAAGAGTTCGACCTCCCCTTCGCTCCTACCCCCGTGTCAACTAACAGCCGATGCGTCCCCGGTGAAAGGAAAGAACGTGGAAAGAAGTGGGTCGGATATACGCCTACTGGGGAAAACGTCCCACCGCAGTGTGGCATCAAGCCTGGCCAGGAAGGCGCCACCACTCAATCCACCACTACTTTTTAGCCCCGAGCCGGTTATCTGCCACTTAGCTCCGAGCTCTTTCCTCTTTGGGGCAGGCCAGGCACAGGCAGAAGGCGACAGAACAAAAAGAAAAGACAGAAAAGACAGAAACAGGCAGGTCAGGCACGCAAGACATTGGAGTAGATAATGCTAGGATCACGGATCCAATACAATGTCCGTGGCCGACGATGGATCCGGCGAGGACGAGTCACAGTCAGAATTCACGAAAAAGAGGGCCATATTCGTCCGCTCGGTGGAGGAAAGAGCGGCTTTTAAGCCCGTGCCGAGATCCGTTTTGCGTGAAAAGAATGTGTGGAATTGTGTTTTTGGCTGTCCGTTTCAGTGGCATTCATGCATGGAGCACGAGTTATCTCTCACGTCCATTTGGGCATTTTAGGACACCGGACCCGAGCACGGCATGTTCGACAATCAGATCCGTTGTCGGCCAGATTGATAAGATGGCATGTGCGCGACTCGATAGTTGCATAACCACAAAATGCAACTAAGCGAGCTCTTAAAGCCGTTCCTGGATCTTGGAGGTGACCCATATAAAAGTTTTATCGATAACGATTGCGATAACGAAAATATGTCCTCGAAATTCTTCGAGGGACGCTGCGATGGACGCTGTTTCTGCTCGTGCTTGCAGCCTGCGAAGATTAAAACAACAATTCAGGGGAAGCCGACGGCAAGCGATTTTGACAAAACTCTCCATCTAAGCAACACATACAATCCGCTCATTTTTTGTTTGCGCATTTTTGTTTCTGGCAGCATTTGGCCACATTTGCATCTACTTCCATCACTACCGACCTGCCACGACACAACATGGTCAACGATACAACATAAAGCGCAGCAGGAAAGCCTTTTGCAGACAAAGACTCTGGGGACTTCCTCTACTCTTTACTTCTCTTCTTTTCTTCTTCCTACTTCCACACATTTACATAACCATGCCGGCACCAAAGAAGTTTGTGCCGCGGCAGCGCAAGCACAAGGCCCGCGCCCGTGCCGCCCGCGAGGCCGACGAGCGTGCCAATGAGGGCGATACCACCGGTGATGGTTCTGCTCCGCGACAGAACGACATCGTCGACTCCAACGCAACCACCATCATCCCCGAAGAACAGCGTGCCCGCAACGAGAAAAAGGCCCAGCTGCGGGCCGAGCTGCGTGCCGGCCAGGCCACGCAGATGAGCGCGAAAAAGGCCAAGCGACTTGAAAAGTACATTGAGACAAAGCTGCGCAAAGACGAGAGCCGCGAGCTCAACGACAAGCTGGCGGCACACAGCGTCGACCCGGCCATTTTCGAGAGCAGTCGGGACCTGGGCAAGGGCAAGAAGCGGCGGCGGGCGGAAGAGGCAAAAGCCAAGAGTGCCATCAGAGAGAAAGGCAGTGACGACGAGAGTGAGAGCGAAGACGAGAAGGAGGAAGATGTGTCTATGACAGATGCAAAGACTGCTTCTGCTGCTGCTTCTGCTCCTGCTCCCCCCGCGTCGACTGGCAGCTCGCTATTTGGTGCTGGCTTCTCAATAGGCTCCGGTCTAAAGCGTCCACTGGCCCTTGACGACGAAGGCCGGCCGATTCTGAAAAAGCGCAAGAAGCGCGGCGGTGTCAAGTCCAAGTTCAACGTCGAGACGGTCAAGCAGCCCGAGCCGACATACGTCATTACAAAACCCGACAGCGACAGCGAGGAGGAGGAGGACGATGAAGAAGAGGAAGGAAACAACGCTGCGCCAGACGAGAGCGGTGACGAGTGGTCTGGCCTGTCTGATGACGACAAGGTGGAAGAGAAGGAGGAGGTGGAAGAGAAGGAGGAGGAGGAGGAGGAGGAGGAGGATGAAGAAGATGAGAGCGAGGGCGAGGACGACGATGACGACGATGACGGCGATTCGTCTGAAGAGCACTCTGACGACTCTTCCGACTCTGACTCTGACTCAGACGAATCCTCAGAAGAGAGTGCCCGCCCGTCTGCATTCAAGGCCTGGGCGCAGGCACAACGCAACGAGGCGCTCGGCTTCGAGGGTGCCACGGGCGAGACAACCAAGACGTACGAGTTTCCGACTGTCAAAGACTTTACACCGCGGGAGGTCGAGTCCGAGCCGCTGCCCGCCAACCTGCAGCCCACCAAGAACCTCGACCGCAAGGCGTTCCATGTCGATGTTGCGCGCACGCCCGAGGTCGAGAAGCAGCGCATGGACCTGCCCGTTGTCGCCGAAGAACAGCAAATCATCGAGGCCATCCACGAGCACAACATTGTGATTCTGTCGGGTGGCACGGGTTCGGGTAAGACGACCCAGGTGCCGCAGTTCCTGTACGAGGCTGGTTTTGGCCACCCGGACTCGGAGTATCCGGGCATGATTGGTGTGACGCAGCCGCGTCGTGTCGCTGCTGTCAGCATGGCCCGTCGTGTGGCCGAAGAGCTCGGCCCGGAGCACGGCAAAGCCGTCGCCTACCAGATCCGTTTCGAGAGCAACGTGTCCAGCAACACGGCCATCAAGTTTATGACGGACGGTGTGTTGCTGCGTGAGCTCAGCGAGGATGTGGCACTGCGAAGCTACTCGGCCGTGCTGATTGATGAGGCGCACGAGCGCAGCATCAACACGGACGTGCTCATTGGTATCGTCAGCCGCGTCAACACGATCCGTGCGGAGATCAATGCGCTACACGAGGGCGAAGCGGGCCACAAGCCCTACAAGCCGCTCAAGATTATCATCATGTCGGCCACGATGCAGATTGCCGATTTCGCCAAGAACCGCGCCCTGTTCGAGCGTCCGCCGCGTATGGTCCACGTCGAGGGCCGACAGTACCCGGTGACGGTGCACTTTGCGCAGCACACACGCCACGATTACGTCGACGAGGCGTTCAAGAAGATTGTGCGCGGCCATCGCAAGCTGCCGCCTGGCGGGTTCCTGGTGTTCTTAACGGGTGAGGATGAGATCCAGCGTTTGGCCAAGCAGCTGCGCCTCGCTATCAACGGCGCGCACACGGCCACAGGGCCGAAGGTCCGCCTCTCGACGTCCGAAATGGCCTACGAGACGGAGGATATCGAGTTTGGCGGTGGTCTGGGCGATGAGAACGGCCAGGATGCCAAGTACCTCGAGGGCGAAGAGGATGTGGCAGAAGACGACGACTACGACCAGGACAATGCGGAGGACGACGGCAACGAGGGCGAAGAGGAAGAATTTGTGCCGGACGAGGCGAGACAGCCGGGTCAGGTCCCAAACTCGTGCAGATCCTGCCGCTCTTCTCGAAGCTGTCGACCAAGGACCAACAGCGCGTGTTCCAGGACGCGCCCGAGGGCTCGCGCCAGATTATCCTGGCGACCAACGTGGCCGAGACGAGTTTGACCATCCCCGGCGTGCGCTATGTCTTTGACTGCGGTCGTGCCAAGGCGCGGACGTTCAACAAGCAGACGGGCGTGCAGAGTTTCGAGGTCGGCTGGATCAGCAAGGCCAGTGCCAGCCAGCGCAGCGGTCGTGCTGGCCGTACGGGCCCGGCCACTGCTACCGGCTGTACTCGTCGGCGGTTTACGAAGAGAACTTTGCCGAGTTTGCCGAGCCCGAGATTCTGCGGATGCCGATTGAGGGCGTGGTGCTGCAGCTCAAGTCGATGCACGTGCCGAGCATCAGCGCGTTCCCCTTCCCCACGGCGCCCGACACACGCAGCATTCTGAAGGCCGAGCGGCTGCTCATGTATTTGTCGGCAGCCACCAAGACCGAAGACTATACGGGCAACCACCGCGAAATTACACCGCTCGGCCAGCTGATGAGCGCGTTCCCGCTGTCGCCGCGGTTCGCCAAGATTCTCATGGTCGGCCACCCGGGCGACTGCATCCACTATGTGATTGCGCTGGTGGCGGCCATGTCGGCAGACGAGGTGTTTGTGCGGCCCAACAATGCCATCCCAGCAGCGTCGGCGACGGCAAAGTCGAACAAGGACAATGACGAGAAAGAAAATGGTGGCGGTGGTGACGCCGACGACAGCGACGTCGAGACGGACAAGCCGCGCGTGCGCACGCAAGAAGATATCCGGCAGGACGAGGCGCGGCGGCGCACAGCAGAGCTGTTCCGCAAGGTGCACCGCCAGTTCACGTCGCTTGATGACAAGTCGGACGCACTCAAGTTGCTGCAAGTGATTGGCGAGTTCTCACACGAGCCGACAGAGGCCTGGTGCCAGGGCCACTTTGTGCACTACAAGGCCCTGCGGGAAATTCAAAAGATGCGGCGCCAAATCACGAATTTGCTGCGCACGAACCTGCCGATCCACGCCAACCTGACGTACCAGGAACAGCTGCCGCGGCCGACGGACGTGCAGATTCGGCTGCTCAAGCAAATGGTGGCCGCCGGGTTCCCCGAGAACATTGCTCTCCGGGCCGACATGTCGCCCAACCCGCCACAGTACATCAATGCCGGCGGCTCCGTCCACAAGCCGCGCCGCGCC
The DNA here is from genome assembly GCA_016097105.2 of Sporothrix variecibatus. Lineage (NCBI taxonomy): Eukaryota > Fungi > Ascomycota > Sordariomycetes > Ophiostomatales > Ophiostomataceae > Sporothrix > Sporothrix variecibatus. The sequence goes on along the minus strand of JADMNI010000002.1, from coordinate 5,533,178 downwards.
ATCGAAGTTCCCTACCGCACGCTGTTCCCCGTGCCATCTGACGGTGTTAATGGTTCATCGAGAACCGAGTTTGTCTACATCCACCCTTCGTCGCCGCTTGCCCACATGACCGTTGCCGAGTGTCCGCAGTACATTGTCTACTCGCACCTGCAGCGCACAGCGCCCAACCCGGACATGGACCCGACGGTCTCTCTGCCCAAAGTGCGCATGCGGTCGCTCACTGACATCTCGGGTCTGCAGCTGGCCAGTCTGCTGCAGGGCACGCCGCTGCTCGAGTACAGCAAGCCGATCAAGGAGACGTTCCGGTTGGACGACGGGCGCGAGCGGGAGTGCTGGGTAGTGCCGACGCTGCAGGCAGACGATGGCAGTGGGGTCGGCGGGATGGGCTGGCCGCTGCCGGCGATCAAGGTGCGGCAGCGCAAAGTGCCGGGGCAGGGCTGGGAGATGGTGTCGAGGTCGTAAGCCAGATGCAACCGAAGGGAGCATTTCAGCAACAGAAGGAGGAGACCGAAGGGTGTCTCGACATCAACAACCAGAAGAAGGAGAAGACATAGAACTGCATCTACAGGGACAGACACCCTGAGCGTGTTATTTATATAAAAAGTTTTTGGAATTCAAATATATTCAAAATCAAACAAACGTAAAGCAATCGGCCGATTCCTATCCGGCTTTTTATGCTTTTATGCCACCCGTAACGCCGTGCTAGTAAACGTATGCAGAACAAAACAGATCTAATCTTTATCTCTCTCTTCAAGCCGCCGCCGGACCTTTGCTCTTTCGCCGTTTTGGCTTGGGCGTCGTGGCGCCCGACTTCTTGCTGCTCTCCTTGCCGTCTTTGGGCGTGGCTTTGCCGCTGCCTGTGCCGTCCTTGCTGCCGTCTGTCTTTTCCGTTGCTGTTCCTGCTGCTGCTTTCCCATTGGCGGCACCGGCTGCACCGCCGACAGCGCTCCTTCCACCACCAGCCAGGGCAATATGGAAGTCGCCGGGCCGGCCCGAGATGGGTTGTTCGTCCATGTACTCGCCGCCGTACATCATGTGAATAGCGTACGACTCTTCCGCCAAGCGGGGATCGAGCACTGCGTCGTCGTCCGAGTCGTATTCGCTGGAGTTGTCGTCGTCGTTGTTATCGATCTTCGCTGTCTTCTCCTTCTTGTCGATATCCATGGCGTCTTCGTCCGAGGAGTCCTCAGAATCTTCCGAGTCGTCCTCATCCTCGTCTTCCTCTTCATCCAAGGTCTGCCCCTCCACAGATCCGTCCTCGCCCGCTTCTTTAGCTGCAGCCTTCCCCGCCGTCTCATAGTAATGCCCCTCGGCCGGCGACCACGTCTGCATGCTGTTCATCGCCGGAAACGCCTTGCCCAGCGCCACGGCCATCGATGTGATTCGCGACGACAGTACGTCCGCCAGCGTCGGCGCCTGGTAGATGTTGTACCCGACAACGAAGTAGTCGGCATACACTGTCAAGTCGTCGGGCTGGCCATCGTTGCGTTTCCGGCGCAGCTGCTTGCGGATCACCCAGACGCCCGTGCCGGTCCCGGGCGCCATTTCGGCAGGCGCCTGGTGCACAATGTACTCGACGCCCGACATGCTCCGCAAAAAGTCTTCAAACTTCTCGCGCGTCTCGAGGATGGGGAACATGTCGTGGTTGTGCATGGCCTGGTTGTAGACGGTGTTGTTGTTGGAGGTTTTGTCAAAATACGGCGAGCGCATAAAGTAGTAGAGCACCGAGTTGGAGTGGATGCCCTGCATCTCGTTGGCCGTTTCGGGCTCGCTCCATTGGAGCTCGTCAATCTTGAACGACATCGTGGGTGGTGGGGCCGTGGGGGAGACAATGGGAGGGAGTGTCGACGTGACGTTGTGAAAGTGAGGCCAAAGAGCTGTTGTGAACGCTGTCGCGAGAAGCTGTTTTGGGGAAGTCTGCGAAAGCCAATTGGCGGGGAAGGCGCGCTGGAGCTGTAGTCCGCAAAACGACGCTAAAATTCGTGATTATGTAATACACAGCCTCGTCAAACGTCACCAAAGCAGCTTTGGTCAAACTTTTGACTTTTGACTTTTGACTTTTGACGCAACTTTCACAAGTCATCACAACAACAACAATCTACGTCGTTCCAACATAAATTTCCCAATATACGACTCCCACTCCCACCACAATGGATCTGGTCGCCACCGTCCACAAGCAGGGCTCCCGTGGCGGCGTCAACTTTAGCTGGGACGAGGTCGCCAACTCCAACCGCCGCGAACACTATTTGGGACACAGCATCAAAGCACCCGTTGGACGCTGGCAGCAAGGTCGTGATCTGACCTGGTACGCCAAGGATGGAGAGGGAGAGGGAGAGGGCGAAGGCGGCGTCGAGGGAGAAGAAGGCGAGGACAAGGCTGCGGCTGCCCGTCGCGACGAATTGCGACGCGTCAAAGAAGCCGAAGAAGAAGCCATGGCTATCGCACTCGGTCTGCCTCCAGGCACACGACTGGGCGGTGGAGGTGTGTTGGGAGGACCGACAACCGGAGGTTCAGGGACTGGCGCCAACTCGATTGCCGTCCCCGCCAGCTCATCACGCATACCACAAGCAGAGTCATCGACGAAGGGTGAAAAGGACGGCAGAGACAAGATAGAACGACGAGACAGAAGCCACAGAGACCGACATGATCGGCACGGTCGGCACGATCGGGGTGAACGAAGTCATAGAGACAGACGGAGAGACCACGACCGACACGACAGACACGACAGACATGAACACGATCGTGGTTCGAGACGGCGAAGCAGGTCACGCGATCGCCGCGGCCGGGACGACAGAGACTCAAAAGACGACGGAACGAGACGTCACGACAGAAGACACGATAGAAGCCGTAGTCCGAGAGACGGCGAGCGTCGGAAACATCGCGATCACGATGAGCGGAGACGAGCGGCATGACGACAAGAGAAGAGATGATAGAAGGGACGACAGAAGAAAAAGAGAAGAAAGAGACAGAAAGCCTCGAGAGGACGAGAAGCCACAATAGACAATATGGATTTGATACGGACAGTTCCCACGGGAAGGGGACTGGCCCTTGTACAATAGCGTATAAAAGCGACACGAGAATATACCCAAGAGTTCAAAAGCCTGAGAATGGAAACGAGCTGTCAAATGTAAAATGAAGGCTGTATATGTACCGCAGATAAGAAAAGGCAACGCAACAATCAAACGCAATGGCGGTCTTTGTAGTAAAAGGACCGAAGAGAAGGGAAGCCAACAAAAACAATAAATTCCAAAAGAAGAAAAAGAGACGTTTCAGTCTCCAGTGTGCGCACACCCAAAACTCGCTTCTCCTCCCATCTCTATGCCCGGAACCTCCAATAAAGACAATGAGAAAAGGAGAAAATAAAGAAGATAAAAAGAAAAGAAAAGAAGAGAGAACGAAAAAGAAAAAGGCCGCGTAAAAGACAGGATATTAATTATACATATGCCCGGTTTTGGTTTTCACCTCCTTTCAACCCAGCAGCAGCAACAAGTTTACTCCTCCATCGGCGTTGAAGACGCACCCTCTTCTGGCACAGTCTCGGGCGCCGCAACAGCCGGCTGTGCTTCTGCTGCACCAGGTGTGGCCTCGCCCGATGGTGCACTGTCCGCTGCAATGCCGCCGCCGCCACCGCCGCTCTGGGCCTTGTCGCGCCGTCTGCGCCGGGACTGCCGCTCGGCTTCGGCCGTCTGCCGGCGTGCTTTCCGCAGACTTTCGCGCTTCTCCTCGTCGAGCTCGTCGTCGTCGTCGCCGCGCATGCCTTGCAACAGCAAAGCAGCTCGTGCAGCTACATCGTCCTCGTCGCCTGCACCGTCGCCGCCATCGGGACGCGGGGAGCCAATCACGGGACTCAGCATGCTGCCGACACTCGGTGGACCCTCGCCGTTGGATGTGGGCGATTCCAAACCGCCTCCTGCGCCGCCCTGCAGACTGGCCTCGGCCTCGGGGATCTCGTTGAGGTCAGGAATCTTCTGGCCTGAGGCAATGCGCACCTGGTGCCGGTCCTTGAGACGCGCACGCCGACGACGGTCGCGCTGGTCGCGGGTCTGAGGCGCAGCTGCGCGTAGCTTCTCGAGCAAGCTGTCCATGGCACCAGCACTCGACGGGCTCGCGAGGGCGCCGGCTTCGTTGCCGCCCACGCCGAGGCCCAGACCGGCTCCCAGCTTGAGTTGGGCTGCGTGCTTGCGCTTCATGCTGGCCTCGTTGCGCCGGCGCGTCTCTTCGTACTGCACGTTCTTCTCCTTGGAGCGGCGCCACTCGCCGATGAAGGAGGCAAGCTTGGCAAAGAAATCCCGGCGCGCGTTCTCGTCGCGGCTGTCCTCGCCATAAAAGGCCATAATGTCGTCGTAGGTGCGGATCATTTCCTCCAGGTACAACTCCATCTGCTCGGCCTTGCGGCGGGCCTCCTTCATGATGGGCAGCACCACCTGCGTAACGCGGTCCTGCGGGTGGAACTTCTTGGGGTCTGACAGGTTGCCGCTGTCAAAGGCGCGCTGCACGCTGTTGATGTTGAGA